>CM060902.1:1246663818-1247913818 GCA_030737815.1 Allium fistulosum | reverse complement strand
TTGTTTAATATTATAATAGTTACAATTAAGACTGATATTTGTAAAAATATTTGCATGTCTACACATATCGTACCTAGAAGTTATCTATATTGTTTCTTGAAAATTGTTGGAAGTTCAACAAATTCTCATAAACCCAACATGAAGAAGCACATCCATAACTAAAAAGAATACATTAGATGATAATACCCTCCGGTTACCAGTATTCAAAACAAAACATAATACAGTAGATAATAATAGTGAACATCTAAGAAAGGAGGAGTATATAGGGAAATGTCATGTTTGTTGATATATAAAACAATGGACTGCAATATGCAAACAATATCTTCTTCAATGTTTGAATGTAAATGGAAATGCACAAACCTGCATTTTTCTCCTTCATTGCTCTACGCATAGAAGGATTAGGTATAATGTCAACCATTAGTATTTGGTCTATGTTATAGCCATAGGCTCCCATATCCTGTTTCATCATACCACATTATATATGCAAGTGGAATAAAAATATTATGAGAATAAAGATAACTCTGCATCACATAATAACTTCTCTTATTCTACTTTTCAAGAAACTCCTGTCTCGCTTCATCAATATTGGAAGCTATATCATTGATAGATTTTATATCCACTACACAATTCTATGTATCACTACACAATTACAAACTGCATTTATCTATGTATCATACTCTATGTAAGCTTCTCTTCTAATTCTTTATTTCTTTGTGATGTTCAATGTTTAATTCTATGTAAAATATCTAACCATTTTACTAATAAGTTATAAGAACACTTAATATTTTTATTTTTATGAATCAATAAAATCTTCGAAAATAGATAGCACACAGAGCAACTAAAAACTATATAGATTACCTTTAGATCAAACTTATTCAAAAGATCGTGACGATGATATTATCTAAGAAAGATTGAATATAACTGGTGAGGAAACAAAGAAAGCGTATGACGATGTACTAACTAACCTCGTTCGTACTGCACCACTAGTTCCTATATTTCGAAGAATGAAAGGAGATTAAGATTATGGCAAAGATAATTTCATTGCAAAAGCTTGGAAAAAATAATGTTACTAAATTTCTTATCCTAGAAATTGTTAGTACAACAATTGGCGACTTGATGGGGAAGGAAAATATAAAGGTTATGAGCCTATGCCAGACAATTTATACAGTAGAAGAGCTTGAATTAGCACTACAATTTTGCTTGGTAGAATAGTAAGGAAATTCGTGTCGGTAGTATTTGTTTACACTTAAAAAAAACTATGTAACATATTCAACTAACTGCTCAAAACTGTTAACACTACACTTTTGCTTAAATATCTTCCATAACTACAGTCTTTTTGAGAATTACTTATTTATTTATTGCACTACAACTTGAACAACCATCTAGTCAATGATTTTAAAAGTAAGATGCATTAACGAATTGATATAACTCATTTAAATAATAAAATGATATGAACTTAAACAAAAAAAGCAGTGATAACTCAATGTTTGTTATAGTTTCAGATAATGTACCTCAACTTTCGTAAGCTTGGTAGCAGATTAAGAATACATTGACAGTAGTTCTCAACTATCTCATAGCAATATACACCATTGATTTCCACCAAGATTGCTTCTATTTGTCCCAAAAAAATAAAACAACAGGAAATAAAACAACACACGTTAAAGATACCTAATAATTCACATTCTAGAAGCGAGAAAATGAAAAAGGAAAAAAAGGCATAACTTATGAATTACTGAAGTATGTTTAAAAGAAAGCATTAAAAGTATTTTTAAAAGAACTACATGCTGTATTTTGAAGAACGACAATTTATCTACCAGTTCAGTCTTAATATTGTAACATGACTTTAAACTGTATTATAGTACCATACCCATGATTTGTATTCACCAATCCCAAAAGCCCAAACTATTAGCGATTTATACTGCATGACGATTGGCTTTAGCAGAAAATATGACTTTTTACATATCATTCAGTTTTATGAGTGATTGCAGTGCTTAAGAAGCTATGTCAAGCAAAATTAGTTTTGAACATTTCAAAGTTTGGATTTGGGATATTTAGAACCAAAAATGAGAAACAATCAAACTGGTTACACAGCCTAGTACAATCTAACATCAGTCCACATTTCATCAGTCGTCATGTACACACAAAATAAATAAATGGATTACATTACAGGTTAGCGTTATAAAATGGATAATAGATGGTCTACATATCAATGAATTTCAGTCAAGATGTCTTCATTGGTGTGTTGCTTAAAGATGTTTTGTTTGCTTAATGCCTATAGCTGTTGCTTAAAAGATATTTTGTTTACTTAATGCATATGGCGGTTTATTCCCATTTAATGTATAAAAAATGTAGATCTTAGTTAGTACTTTGTTTAGTTGCAAAAACACAAACGGGCGAGTCACTGAAGATCAACTAAAATTAACTATTAGCAAACAATGATTGGGAGGGATATTCCATTAAGAACCCAGGAGGGATTTTCTTTTAAGAGCCTTTGCAGTAGACATAAAAAGTTCTTTAATATAAAGTAAGTTTTTGGAAATAAAATATAAGTATAAGTGTATTTAAAAAACAATAATATATGGTACAAAAACATAATTAATATTAGTTAGAAGTCGCAAAACATTGATGTATTTGAAAATCATTATTTTTGGCCATCAAACAGATATTTCAACAATATTCATTTAAAAGCAGGAAAGTCAAACTTTGACGATAACAGTCACCTTTAACAATTGAAATAATTACTGTCTTTCCTTGTACCATTTCATCGTAAAACACTATTAGCACATAAAAAGGAAACCTTGGTTATAACTAACAAATGATAGGGTATTTCCTTCATTCATTGATTGTTTAGTGTTTGGACTTTAGGCTAAATAAATGGATTTGTTTATTTATATATAATAGTTTTGTGCTTTATATTTTAGCATAGGAACGAACTCAAGCTTACATGGACTTCACCCAATAAATAAAATGTTTGTGTGTTGGTTGAATTATCATTGCTCATCGCAATCTGTACCGTTTTATGTTTTTAGTTGCCACTCGCATATGAATAATCAATTGGACAATGTAATATTCAAGCACCATTTAGACATGGAAATATGTTTGAATACCAAGCAATGGAAGGGTCCAAATAATCTGCATCATGGTGGTTTCCTACCTTTGGTAAAATGCAGTGAAGATCAAAATTACAAAAACGGAGAGAGAGAGAGAGAGATGTGCACAGTTAATTCTATTTTCACAACTTCAAATCAACGATACGTACATGTGTTAGCAGGCTAGTTCTTGAAGTATCTAAACTTGTACCCTTGTAGCATGTTACATATAGAGCTATCATATTATGCAGGACAGATTTTAATATTGTTGCTATCGAGCAGATTTTAATGATCAAAGTGTATGTAACATTGGTTTAGTCGTAAAAGGGTGTAACATGTCCTGTTAAGATGCATTTTTTTGTATGAAAACAATCTAAATTAAAATATCCTCATTGATGTTGAGAAAATGCTTTTTTAAATCAAAAGTGCAAGTCGAGAGATGGATATGTGATCCACGAACTGAAGTCCGCATATAATGTAGAGGATGTAATATTAGTATATAATAACATAGCATGCTTGTGTGATAGTGACTTAAAAAAATGTGTACATTTACAATAAGAATCTTACCCAAACCTCCCATAGCACAAAGATTTCTCCACATTATTCCCAAATGACCAATTATTTTATTTATGTTACACACCTCAAAGTTTATTTCATCATATCTTGTTCACATTTTGTCAGCAAATCAGTGTTGACATCTTGTTCGTATTTTATGTTCATATTTTATCAGCAAATTAGTCTTAAGTGCCCATAGATTATCACTCAAACAAACTAATACTGGGAAAAGATAAGTTATTTTTCTCAGAAATGGATCAACCACCCGATAAAGAGAAGAATAAGCCACAATATTATTTTTTCATATATAATGATCATTAATTCTTCCTGTCAACTTGAAAAACCATGTTGTACTTATGTCAAATACAAAATAAAAGGAAAATCCATACTCTATATTTCATTCTTCATAATCTTTCTTCATAGGCACAATTATCTTTATCAATGATATGTGCACATGTTTTTCTTATAGAGGTCAAAATATAAAGCTAATTTATGCAATAAATATTTTGACAGTATGCTTTTAGTTAATAGATTTAAAATCAAATACTAAATGTATTTATTAAAGTTCTGACTATTGTAGAACAGAAAGACCCACTCTACTGTATAATATATCTTTAAGTCCAAAAGAAAATAGCACAATAGTAAGCAAATAATAAATCCATGCTATGATTTCATATATATTTTTCTGTCTCAGTTCAGAATAGGCTAGAAATTATCTTGAAACCCCACCACATATTTGTACTTGGAACTTCATGTATACATAGAGTTATTAGTGAAAATAACTATGCATGTTGTCATGAAATACAGAGATTATAGTTCAGTTCAACATGACATACATTAATTTGAATTGGCATTATCAGTGAATCAGTTCAAAAGTACAGAAAACCTCTGCCAAATCGCTAATAGTAGAGAACAAAATGTCATTGAAGAAAGAATTATTCTATTTTGTATTGGATTTACCAAATGAGCTACAACTATAATTGTAGTAGAAATTATGAACATGACATATCAGTATACATTTCATGGAAATAAACTGTCAAACCAGCCATATAAATTTTCAAAAAAGTAACATAAAATTAGTGAAATTAAATCAGTTGCATTACAATCGCAATGAAATTGTAAAGACGATCAGAAAAGGATGAGCATAACTTGTTACAATCAAACAAAACATGAAAATTTCATACGAAATAAGCATGAAATATCGAAAGCTTAATATCATAATACCTCATAATATTCTGATTCTTTGTTCGATAGTACAAAAACTTAGCGGAGCAGCGACGCTTTTAGGGTTAGGGTTTAGCGATATGTGATGAAGGGAAAGAAAGGACGTAAATCTAAGCCGACATGATTCAGCGAGTATATATTGGGAAATGAAGATTTAGGGTTAGCAGGAGAAAAGAGGAATGAGAGAAGGATTAAATGATGGTCTTTCGTAAGAAGGGTAGAAAATATGGAAGTGACGAAAGAGAAAGAGGAGCCATGACAGTTGAGTTGAGAAAGAGAAAGAATGATTTAGGATTAACTCGGAGACTGTTCAGTTGCCAAATTTCAAGGGGGCATGTGTGAGCTTGAAATTTAACTCACTAATAATAATATAGTATAGATTAATTGCATGTCTTTGTTCCTTTCCTGCTTTCTTTTCACTTCTTCCTCTACGTTTTTCTTTTCATACTGCATGCTGATATGAATTTATCCAATTTACTTTTTTTTCTTTTCACTGCCTTGCATATGGATTGTTTGTCGAAAAGTTATCACCAATACGTATATCTTATCTTTCTTTCGTGCTTTCTTTTCCTTTCATCCTCCATGTTCTGCTTTGCAGAAGACATACTAACATAATTTACATTTTATTGTCAGCTTATAACTTGGGTTTAAGGGTCATAGAGAAACACTGCCAATATGAAATGGGTATCTTTATATCTAAAACTTTGTCTAACCTTTCAATTATCATCGCACATTATTTTCAATGTAAGTTCTGTGTTATTTACATAAAAGAGTAGTAGCTAAAAGGGAAGAATCCACCATATTAAAAACTACAGAATCATCAACTGCAGTCTGGTTGGAATCAAATGAAGATATTCAAATGACGCAAATGGAAAAAAATTGGGCAGAACAAAACAAATACTGATGATGTTGGTTTTCACGTGTTTGTCTTCAGAAAATTATGTTCTCATCTTCTTTTTTTTCAAATTAACCTTTGTTGTGCTTTGTTTCACTTATTTTCTTTTTTCCTGTAGTAACCTTTGGTTTCATGTTTTTCCTCTTATGCAGTATTTGTGTTCATTTTATGTATTTACCTTATTATAGTATTTCTATTCAAAATCTATAATATCCCAATATTTTCATACTTTTCAATTTTGTACCCTCTTTATTCCATCTGCATATGTTACGCATTTGTCATGACGTATCATTACCGCTCAGAATCAGAGCCGGCCCAAGGCCCAAGCAACCTAGACATTCAATTTTAATGAAACAACAAAATTGCTGCATGTACAATGAAGAATGTCGAAATATTGAAATGTAACTTAAGTCCTTTAAGTAAATTCCACAGCACTACTTTGGTATTATTATACGATTACATTTTATGATATATTACATATCACATGTCATATTTTTCACATAAATTAAGGACTGGAAAGAGAAAAAAAATTCAAAGAAGGGAAGTTCGATTACAAAAGTCATTATATATCTACCTCAATCACTTTGCTAACCATGTCGATCTACCCTAAAATCTATGAACCTAATTGAGCTGTAAAAATGTCTACTATCTACCTATTTCCACATTTTACAATTCAAATTTGGTTGCTGTACTCAATTTCTACATCCAGTATTTATTGAGATTAAGTGCATGTAATAATGTATATATACTATCAACGCTTCTTTTTGCTTCCCTACGCTAAAATAGCCACTCTAGCGATCTCTTATATGGTTAGATCCTACGCAGGGCCGGCCCATTGAACTGGGTTGCCCTAGGCCAATCTAAAGTCCTGAAAAGAAAATGGAAAACGTAGGCAAAAAAAATTGCAATTTAACCAAACAATGCTAGGATTCGAACCAGCACCCTTCCATTATGTCATTGCAGTATTTTAACCACTCAGCCAAACACTTTTTTTAAAAGATCATATATCAAAAATTTATTTAAAGCATAAACAAACAGTTACCATTTTTTTAACAGGAAATTATTGTCAAGGACAAAATTTCTTAGCATTTTAGCCTCAAGGACAGACCTTCAATATTTTAGCTTGAAGGACAACTTTATTTAGGTATCAGTTTTTATGTTTTAAGGTATCAGTTTGTAGTTATCGGTATCATTTTTTATGTTTTTAGGTATCAGTTTTTAGGTATCAGTTTTTAGTTCGGTAGCAGTTTTGGAAAAATGTTTGTCCTTATGCATAATTTTGAAAGAATGTTTGTCCTTATGAATAATTTTTAGGAGAATGTTTGTCCTTGTGGATAAAATATTGAGGTCGTGTCCTTGAGGCTAATAATATACAAATTTTTGTCCTTTAAATTAATTCCCCCTTTTTTTAATCTGTTGCCCCCATAAGGGGGTTGCCCAATTCAAAGGCCTTATGGGCCCTGCCCTCGGGCCGGGCCTGATCCTACGATACATTATCACATGTCATATTTCATATAAAGTAAATACTATAAAAGGGAATAATATTCCAGAGAAGAAAAGCTTTATTAAATACAAAAGACAACAGGGAATTAATTTAAAGGACAAAAATTTGTATATTTTTAACCTCAAGGACATGACCTCAATATTTTAACCACAAGGACAAACATTTCCCTAAAAATTATTCATAAGGACAGACATTCTTTCAAAATTATTCATAAGTACAAACATTTTTCCAAAACTGCTACCGAACTAAAAACTAATACCCAAAAACTGCTACCGATAACTACAAACCGATACATAAAAACTGATACCTAAAGAAAGTTGTCCTTCAGACTAAAATACTGAAGGTCTATTCTTGAGGCTAAAATGCTAAGAAATTTTGTCCTTGACAATAATTTTCTGTAAAAAACACAGGTCTTATTCCAAAGCCATGAATTCATGTTTACATGATTTTCAATTTATAATTGTTGGACCTAATTCAGTGAAAAATGTCTACGCAATACACATGTTTTCACATTTTCAATCCAAATTCATTTAAACATACTAAATATCTACATTCATTATTTACCCAGATTAGTGTATATAATTTAATGCTTTACATACATTTGAAGGGATGGCCTTTACATAATAAGACATAACACATCTTCGATTTCGGTGCTTTAATAATTACATATATTATTCTATCATTTCGTTTGTTAATTTGAATGAAAAATAGAAATCCTAAGTATAATAGTGTATAATCTTAATGAAATGAATATATAGTAAGTATGAAAACAATTACTAGAAATATTTTTTGTATTTCAAATTTCAAATTTATTAACTCCTTTTTCTATTTCAAATTTGGGAATAATGAAGACAAGCTTATTGCTCTTGAGACGAGCCCTCTAATTATTGAAGGTAAACCATTTATTGTGACTCCTTGGAGTGTTAGTATCGACAAAGCTCGATAACAGGTTCTCTCTATTCCGGTTTGGGCCACGTTCTCTAATATCATGTCTGTCCTTCAACCCCTCCTTGGTCTGAATTGGCTTGCGAGCCTTATTGGTGAGTTCAAATGTTTTGACGCTAATACTGTCGCTCGTAAGAATTTACTTTATGCCAGAGCATTGATTGAAATAACCCCGCTGAAGCCGCTTCCGTCGTCTTTAAAAGTTAGAATTAAAGATGGTCATGAGATGGAGATAGGAGTCAATTACAGCTGGAAACCCGAAATATGCACTATTTGTCAGTCTTTTGGACATTCTAAGGATGAGTGCTCTACGTCTGCTTCTCTTCCTCCTGCTCCCAAAGTCCCCCTCCTCCGGTCGGAATTGAAATGGGTCCCCAAGGTTAGTTTACCTGTATCTGATATTGAGATTCCTGTTTCTCCCATTGTGGACTTAGTTTTGAAGCAGTAGATAGTGATTCTGTTGATGAGATCATTTACTGGGAACCGGATGAGGGTGCTTGGGTTCACACGGCCACGGAGATGAGGTATGACCCACGATTACAAAGTTATCACATGTATCTTGGTGGCTATGTTGAGTCTAGGCGGCTTATTTATCATGTTGAGGGTGATGGTATATCTCTTACGTCCTCTGGTATTGATGGTGCTTGCAATTGGTGGCAACTCTTAGATCCTACTTGGGACAGGATTTATCTCTACTCTGCACTCTCGAGATCTTTTGATCCATTATTGGCTACGTCCTTTTCTGCTGTACAACATGTCATAGACCCTGGTACTGATGCTGATATCAGTAACGACAGGGGGGATTCTCGTCCTTCCGTGTAGTCTAGACTCTCTGTCTAACTCCAGTTCTTTATTATTTTTATTTTGTATCAAGTGGTCTGTCCACTATAAACGGTCATAGCTGCTCTGTGCATGTGCAGAGCACCTGTTATTCTCTTTATACATAGTGGCACGGCCCACTATAAAGCCAGCTAGCTTTGCTAAAAAATATATATTTTTTGTACGCTATACCAAAGATGCTAGCTAGAATATAAATTAGGGATGTTCCTTTACAATACCAATGTGACAATCTAAATCAACGTTCGAAATTCCGTTTTTCGTTTCCGTTCCAGTCATTAGTAATTTTAAAAATTTTGATTCTGTTTCGGAAATTTCGGAAGTTCCGTTTTAATTTCGGTTTTCTAATTTCGATATTTTTTTGCTTTAATTTGTTATTTACGCTAATAAATATCCAATACTGTCATAAATTTATAGTAATTTTTTTACATTACATATAAAATACACTTTGATTAAAAAAACATTGTTTAAGATTCGGTATTGGTCATTTGAGATTTTAAATTTTTGAACAATTTTTAAATTTTTTACTATGGTTCGATGTAAATTAACAAAAGTATAACAACTTTTTTTGTCCATTTATTTATTATCCTATTTAATTTGTTTTCCTTTTTTCAATTACTATATGTTTGTTGTAATTTTTTATTTTTTTATAATTTTTTTCAATATTTGAAAAGCAAATCCGGAATTTTGACCGGATTCCACTCCGGTTATGAACGGAATCGGAACGGAATCACCGGAATAACCAGAATTTTGTCAAAATTTTGAACCATGATCCAAATATTTATTAGTACTGGACATTTCAAAGTATGGGAACAATACACTAAATTTTTGGAGGAAGAATTACTTTGCCTTAAATATGATGCATCAGATTTATTTCCAAGCTAATCCAAACTATATAACACTTCACTAAATTTCAACATGAACAAATAGCTTACCCTAAATACGATGCATCAGCTCTATTGCCAAACTAATCCAAACTATATGGTTCTCAATAGTACAAAATGGGAAAGTATACAAATAGTAAATTTAAGGTTGAATATAATTTAGCTTAAATAAGAAGTGCATAAATCAAAGTAGAACAGTTCTTCAATTTTTCAAAAATAGCCTACAAATTTATTTAGTGTTGAGAACAATGAAGTTCGACTGAGTCGTGTACGTTGTCACTCTTTTGAAGACGTTTCGGCGTTCTGCTCAAAAGTGCAAAGCAGTTCTGAAAAACAAACACCGCCGCCTCTAGGATAAAACAGCCTTTCTAATTCGAAGAAATATCAACCTGTTTGCACTGACAAAGTCGATTCTGATTTGCACTTTGAAATACTTCTCAAAGTGTTTGGTTTTGTTGAAGGAAGAAGAAAAAGAAAAATGTCTGTTATTCTTACCATTTCTCTTCTGTTTATCTATCGTTGCCAATAGCTATAGCTTGTCTGTCCCATCCAAGGTGCGTAGCGGGCGTTCCCGAAGGCACCCCTCTCTTTCAAGAGGATTCGTGGCATGTCAAGAGTTCTCCTACAGCCCTTGGGAATGACCTTAATCGAGAGGGAATTTACTTTGGTTGTCGAACTGAACCATTTCCTTGTATCTGAAAAGAATTTTCAGATTAATTTAAATAGGCAGAATGAAAATTGTATACGTTATTAAAGCATTGGAATGTTAATGGATTTTAATTTATTCTCATGTAAAAAAATATTGTAATAACATTAGCTTTTGTAACGGTTTAATAATAATGTCACATAATTATATTACCGTTGTGCAAGTGTAATGGTTCAATTATAATAATAATTCATAAATACATTACCGTTATAAGCTTGCAACGGCTCAATTATTATAATGGTTCATAAATAAATTGCCATTAACCTGTTTTTTATTTAATTTTTTAAATAAATTCACTTTATAAACAAAAACATTTCCAACGTTTAGTGTAGTATAAATTAGCATGCTGGAGTCTATATTCACATTAAATTGTCAAAAAAGTGACAAAGAAGTGAATTCT
The DNA here is from genome assembly GCA_030737815.1 of Allium fistulosum. NCBI lineage: Eukaryota > Viridiplantae > Streptophyta > Magnoliopsida > Asparagales > Amaryllidaceae > Allium > Allium fistulosum. The sequence continues at coordinate 1,247,902,779 of CM060902.1, read as the reverse complement.
CTTTAAGCTATAGAATTTTCTTCTTCATTTGATTCTTACTATCTTTATTTGTTGATTGATAAGCATGTAATAAAAATTGCCTTTGTTTCCTCGTTATGACACGAAAATGAAAAGAAGCATAAATTGACTATTATAATGCAAGGAATAGGAAATCGAATGTTAGGCTCTATAGATGGAACTGAAAACAATAAGAGAAGTGAATGAGTGGAATGAGCGGGTTGAGGTACAACCATTGTCTAAAAATGTGGGTGGAATTGCAGTTTGACAAACGGAGATAAAAAATGCCGTGTATTATACTGATGTAAACTTAAGCAGCATTGGATATATATTTCAAAATTAAATCCCATCCATTTATTGACTTTCCGTTAATTTGGTGTAAACTTAACTACCAATGTCCTCCATGGAGCCTGCCATCACCTTGATCACTCACCATTATAATAAAATCAAACATGTGCCTCAAACACTAAATTTCAATGACTACAATTAATCAACTATATTAAATTAATTATAAGTTTCAAAAGACAAACTCAATGTTATTTTTACCTAAAAGAGAAAAAAATCTTTGTCACATTTAAACAACGCTAATCTGAAACAATACTTCTTAAACTTTGGCAAACCTAAGAATGGAAAAATACAACCGACGAACAAAAGAGTGCTGTGTCTCATGTTCTTTCGTCAGACGAGAGAGGAAAAAAGTAGCTGATATTTGGCTTTTGAACGTACGAGGAGACATGTTATGTTCAATCAACCCAATATTAGTTGATTATTAAATATATGATGAGATTGTCAGTATTACATCTCAAAAGACAGAACAGAGGAAATTTAAACGGATATGACTATATAAAAATTGATTTGTTAGTATCTACAATAATTTGTATTTGGAATATTGTTGAGCTCATATCGATAGAACACGAGAAATTCAAATGGATATACATAAAAATTGATCATAGTTAGCATTAAAAAAAATACACTGCTTTTTGTAAACCTAGCTAAGTTTAATTTACATGAATGTGAATACAGAGATAAAATCAAACAAAGAGTACAATGCAAGAGTACATCACATGCACTCATGTAGTCATATCCATTTGAATTCATTACCTGAGTTGACAAATATCAATTCATGACCTTCTAAACTTGATAGTGATTAATCCAATACTTCCATTTCCATCCTCCTAAATGTGAAGAATGTAGTAACCATTCCTCCCTAAAAGCACTAACGATCAATCCCTGAAATTCGTCAAATGAAGGAAAGCATAAATTCATATCATTAATTAAATGATTAGATAATAAGAACCACAACTGATCCTTCAAAGGTGCTGAAACTGAATGAAAACACTGTTAAGCGACAAATTACCACAAAATCCAGAGCTAGCGGAGATGAAAGAAGTAGAAAAAGAATTTTAGAGTTTCAGTGAACTGATTTAATATGAGGCGGACAATAATAATGGCGGTTTGAAGGTGTGATGCTCTTGTTTCTTGGCAGCCTGTGATCTTGTGTTAGTCATGGTGTGAAGATGAAGGCAGTGTTAAGAGACAATATATAGTCAAGAAGAAGGTGGTGGTGAGTACTGGGAATAAATGAGGAGGATGAAGAAATACTGCGGTAGTTAGTTGCAAATATAAGAAGAGGGTGAAGGCAAATATTAGAGGAGAATAACCATAAGATAAACAAAAGCAAAAGCAGTAGCAGGGAGAAAGTACACAGAGAATAGAAGAATGAACTGGTAATTCCTTTATTGCAAATTCAAATTATATTACATGTATGTCCATGACTGCATATATATACATAACTACCATCAACTAGCCGTTATATGCCAGCCAATTACATCACATTTGCCAACTCATCATTATTTGACTGATTCTACATGACATTTTCAAACATGCACACATGTGCACGTGCACAGGTGCACAGCCCTGTGTTCCCTCCTCGATCAAAACTAGGTATCTTCCAGTGTCTTCTTCTTTATCTGCAGCACTTCTGAGTCTCCATAAACCATAGGAGTAGTTGCTAATGAATGGGGTAGAGCATCTTCCTTTGTTGTTGAAACTGTTTGATGAATTGTCTCTTCATCTAAGTGCCCATCAGATGTTCGATGAAATGTTTGGTTGTAAAAAATCCCTCCCCCATTAAAAAGAGACCTTGTCTCAAGGTCTAGAGTGGGAAATCTCTTTACCAGAGGCCAGTAGTCCTCCCAAGTTGCATCTAGCATAGGCTTGTTTTTCCATTTGATTAGAGCTTGTACTACTGATTTGTTATTTCGAGGGATGAGTCTTCTTTCTAAAAAAAATTCTGGTTCATCAACTAATTGTTCCTTTGCTGATGGTATTTCATGTTGAACAGTGATATGTGAGCCCAATTTCTTTTTTAACTGGCTGACATGGAAGACTGCGTGAATCTGTGATGATTCTGGAAGTTCTAGTTTATAAGCTACCTTGCCAATTTTCTTGATTATTTTGTAGGGCCCGTAGAATTTAGGCGAAAGCTTTGTAGTCTTGGTTGAAGTTACTGATATCTGTCTATATGGTTGGAGTTTTAAATATACCCAGTCATCTATTGAATATTGCCGCTCTGTTCTGTTCCTATTTGTGAATTTTTGCATCCTTTCCTGTGCTAGCTGTAAGTTATCTTTGAGTAATTGAATGGTAATGTCTCTGGAGAATAAATGTTGTTCGACTTCTTGAACTTTAGCTGTGTGTGGAACATAAGATAAGAGAGTGGGTGGAAGCTTCCCATATAAAACTTCATATGGTGTAAGTTTTGTGGATTCCTTCCAAGAAGTATTATACCAGAATTCTGCTACTGTTAACCAGTTAGCCCATTCAGAAGGATGATGGCACACAAAACATCTTAAATAAGTCTCCAATATTTTGTTTGTGATCTCAATTTGACCATCTGTTTGTGGATGGTAGGCTGAGCTGAATTTCAATGAACAGCCCTGGAGTTCAAATAATTCCTGCCAGAAATTACTTAAGAAAATAGAATCTCTATCACTTACTATCGATTTTGGCATGCCATGGAGTTTAAAAATTCCATCAAAAAATGTTTTTGCAACTTGTTTTGTAGTATAAGGGTGTTGAAGTGGGAAAAAATGAGAGTATTTGGATAATATATTCACTACAACATAAATAACAGTTGCATTGTTGCTTTTGGGTAGGTGAGTGATGAAATCCATTGTGATGTCATTCCACACATGACCAGGAATAGGGAGGGGTTGCAGCAGGCCAGGAGAAGCAATGCTTTCAGATTTAGCCCTTTGAAAATTATCACATTGTTGTATATAGGCTTCAATTGATTTTTTCATGTGTTTCCAAAAGAAAACTCTTTTTAATTTTTTTTCATTATTTTTTTCACACCAGCATGCCCTCCCAATGGTGAAGAGTGGAACTCAAATAAAATTTCTTGGATGATAGATTGCAGATTAGGGTCTAGTAGTATTCTGCCTTTATAAAAAATGAGATCGTCAATGATTTTGTATTTTTCCGATGGTAGATAACCCTGAAGAATTTGATCTCTTTTGGCTGCATAAAATTGGCTTTGTTGTAGTTGTGTCTTAAGCTCTGATGTCTAGTCTGCTTGTAATACCGAGATTGCATGAATATTAATTTTCTCATGTGCTCTGGATAGGCTATCAGCAATAATATTTTCTCTGCCTTTTTTATATTGTACTTCATAATCATAACCATGCAATTTTGCAAGCCATTTTCCTTGAATGCCTATAGTTAGTTTTTGAGATAGGAGATGTTGCGAACTTTGATGATCCGTTCTGATGATAAACTTTCTGCCCAATAAATATTGTGACCATTTTCTAGTTGCATGTATCAAGGCTAATAATTCCTTTTCATATGTTGACAATTGCAGATTTCTGCCTTGTAAAGCTTGGCTAATATATGCTATTGGCTTATTGTCTTGGAGTAGGACTGCTCCAATTCCTGAGCCGCAGGCATCACATTCCACTATGAAGTCTTTGCTAAAGTCTGGCATGGCTAATATTGGAGGGATGATCAAGCAGGATTTTAGTTTATAAAATGCTTCTGTAGCTTCTGGAGTCCAAGAGAAGGAATATTTTTTGAGCATTGAGGTGAGAGGTTTTGCTATGATACCATATCCTTTTATAAATTTTCTGTCATAGCCTGACAAGCCCAGAAACCCTCATAATGTTTTGATGTTGTGAGGTTGTAAGCAAAGAACTGCTCCACCTGTCTTAACCAATCAATGACTCTGTCTTCTCTAGTAAACTGAGGGAATTCCATCTTAATTTTGACCTTCGATATGTCTTTTGAATGTACAATTTGGTTATCAAATTGTTTATATGGAGAATGGTCGGAATTGATTGTATCAGGTCTAGGTAATAAGGAAGATCTTTGGTTGGGTGGGACATAAATGTTGGATTTGAAATGTTGGGATGATGCTTGTGGAAAAGAAGCAGATCTATTGATATCACCCCAAGAATTTTCTGCAATTTGTTTTTGAGTTTTCAAATCTTTGAACTCGGAAATTTTTTTCGCCAATGCCTTGTCAAGAATTTCTTGAAGACCTTGAGCATTTCTTGCTATATTGGTTGCCATTTCTTGAGTTGTACCTTCTAGTTTTCTGAGCGACAGAATATTCCTATTGTTTATGATGTCCTGCTTTTGCCATCTTTCTGTTTGTGACAGTTCTTCAAGGCTGATAGTATCAAAAGGTGGAAGAGCATCTCCAGGATCTTCACTACTGTCTGAAAGTGACAAGTTTTTTGGGTGAGGGTCGGCATCTGACTCACCGTGTGGCTCTGATACCAAATTGTGATGCTCTTGTTTCTTGGTAGCCTGTGATCTTGTGTTAGTCATGGTGTGAAGATGAAGGCAAGGTTAAGAGACAGTATATAGTCAAGAAGAAGGTGGTGGTGAGTACTGGGAATAAATGAGGAGGATGAAGAAATACTGCGGTAGTTAGTTGCAAATATAAGAAGATGGTGAAGGCAGATATTAGAGGAGAATAACCAGAAGATAAAAAAAAGAAAAAGCAGTAGCAGGGAGAAAGTACACAGAGAATAGAAGAATGAACTGGTAATTCCTTTATTGCAAATTCAGATTATATTACATGTATGTCCATGACTACATATATATACATAACTACCATCAACTAGCCGTTATATGCTAGCTAATTAAATCACATTTGCCAACTCATCATTATTTGACTAATTCTACATGACATTTTCAAACATGCTCACATGTGCACGTGCACAGGTGCACAACCCTGTGTTCCCTCCTCGATCAAAACTAGGTATCTTCCAGTGTCTTCTTCTCTATCTGCAGCACTTTTGAGTCTCCATAAACCATAAGAGTAGTTGCTAATGAATGGGGTAGAGCATCTTCCTTTGTTGTTGAAACTGTTTGATGAATTTTCTCTTCATCTAAGCGCCCATCAGATGTTCGATTAAATGTTTGGATGTAACAGAAGGAACCGTGATTAGTAATATGGAAATGAATGGCGTGTGCAAATTAAAGAGGTAAACTGGATCATGGTAATCTGGCAGTGATCTAGTATGAGTTCCACTATTTCAATTCTATGTAATTCAAGCTCTAATTAGTTAGTAGTTGGCACGTAATAGAAAATCAAAATACCCATAAGAAATCGATGAAACCTTTGAATCAAATTATAAAAAAAGATATGAGTAAAATAAAATACCCATGAAACCTGGAGGAGACGAACGGAAAGCACTGCTTTCTCTATTATCATCTGTTTTCGGTAGATCCAAAATTAGGTTTTGAGGAAATATAAAGCGAAGAAGAAAAATGTGGGAGGAGGAATGAGGATTTTTGGAGAGGTTGGTAATTGAAGAAATTAGAGTGATCTGCTAATTTGGGAAGAAAAAACCGAAAGAGTAAGTTTGAACAGATCGTGGTTCGTGGATAACCAGAGACGTGGAGGAACAGTGCTAACGTCGTTAGTTATATTTCCTATGTGGATAAATATTAGCCATTTGATATCTTTATCAACAATAAATCTCAGCCCTTCTTTGTCTTTTCCGTTAAACCTGCTCTATTTTGTTATATAGATTTTATATTTCTATTGTTATTTTGTCTTATATCTAATTTACACACCTTTTGTAGCTATGCAAGGTGCACTCGCTCTGTACCCATTGGTAAGTGATTACCAAGTCGTATTTTTTCAATTTTCTTACATGACTGCTGACGTTGTTCCAATGCAAAATTTCACATTGTGCCATGTGGTAGAAATGTGTTATTTGCTTTGGCATAAATGAGTAAAATTTCACATCATAATTGCTACTACTTCAGTATGTGGTCTGCGTGACATGTAAAAGATGTTTTTGTTCGATATATTATCCCCATCAAATGATCCAATAAATTATAACGGAAATTGAAGTGACTGATCGCTCTTCAACATTCCAACCTGGAAGTGATTCTGCCCCTAGTGTTGCGTTGGTAGCTCCGAAACGTGGTCGCAGTAGGTGAATTATAGATATTGATTCTTTTGAGTTTGAGTCGGATGTGTAGAGCCATCTGTGTGCACTTTGTAAAAGAATTTGTCTTACATCAAAATTTGACATAATGTGTACACAACGAGTCCTTTCTCGTAGCTATGATCTACGCATATAATGATTCATTCTAACTTACAGTAAACATTTCTATATTAACCTTACTTCATGCACACACCATTTTATGATGTGGTTTGATGTGATACGAGAGTTCGTACACTTCAAAGACCAAAGAATTCTATATATTCAATTCTTCTGATATTAAGAGTATGTATTTAATTTTAATTAATATCTAATGTCGTGAGGAGCATATACATTTCCCTCGAGAAAGAAACGGATATGCTTTTAGGCAGTGCGCCTTAAACAAAGAAATAGAAGTTGGGTGGAAAGCAAATAAATGGTTTTTTTAAGTTTGTGTGTACATGATAGCTTATAGTAAGTAACTAATTAAGGAGCCTCAGTATATAACATCGATGTTGATGTTTGGATCCTAGGCAAATGCAATAAGCTACCAACATATGTTAATTTGCTTCTATTTTATTAATTTATGTGTAGGTGTAAATGAAACGAAGGATTAGTGATTTAACAATGGAATAGTGACTTCCACCCACTGAGCTAGTAACTAACCAAAGTATCGCATTACTTTTGCATAGATGGGTCTGCTAACATTTATTCTTCGTTAGGCATTAATGATTGCCTTTTTTTTATAAACTATACAACTATATTAAATTATCTTATGGATTTTTATTTTAGAGTAGTCCTTATGCCTTATACGCAAAAGTTGCATACACCTGGTTCTGATTTTCGAAGAGTAGTTTTTGGTTTACTTTTATCTTTTGTTTTCTTAGCACGTTATGTGGATCAAGTTTTACATACGTTAAATGTATTTGCCAACGAGATTGCAAAAGCAGTTATAAGTTGCAAGTTCTAGACACTTTACCTTAGCATATTAAAAAAATAATGCAGCAGCAGTGTTATACTTACTTAGCATAAATTTACCTATTATGTTTATTGTGCTTGAGAGCTTTCCCTGGGAAGATTGGTCAGGGCCGGCCGTCAAATAAAAAAGATACAACATACAACACAATAATTTTTCATGCAAAAACCACTAAAACAAGTGGAGTTATATAAAGTTAAATTAACTTTTCATACAAAAACCACTACATAAAGCGGAAAAATACGAAGTTCCATACAAAATATAAAACTTGTTCAAAGAAATATACTTCGTCTTGCATTTTTTGTAGCGAATTCTTCAATCAAATTGTCACAATCTAGTTTCTCCATAAACTCACTTTTAATTGAGATCATTGCTAATCCATTCAATCGCTCTTGTGACATGGTCGTTCGAAGATAATTTTTGATTAAATTCAATTTAGAAAAACTTCTCTCCGCCGAAGCAACGGTAACCGGAATTGTTAGTAAAATCCGATAAGCAACCCATGCACATTGGAAACCACCATCATCTACATAAGATTTTATAAAATCAAGAATGTCAACTGACTTAGTTATTTTCTTAGGTAACATACTTTGCAAAGCTCTTAGATCTTGAAATAGATCTTTTCCATAAATATCGCATTGTTGGTTGTGTTTCAAATAACCTTCTAAGCAAATACAATGTTTTATCAATTCATCTTTGCTAATATGCATGAACTTTGCTTTTAATAAAAATGAAAAATATTTATCATAAAGTTCAAATTGTTCAAAACGGTCTTTTAAAGATGTAAGAGCTTGATCTATGATGTGAATGAAGTATGTGACTCTAAAATTCTCTTCCGGTGATTGGTCTTCTTCGCCAAGATCCTCATCAAAATGCCTCTTCTTACGAGAAACTCTTTTCACCTCAAACATTGGTTCAATATTAGCATCGATTGCAAATTCTTTGGCTTCTTTCATCATTTCTTCAAAACCATATTCTCTAAAGTTTTGAAAGAATAGAATAAGTTCTTTTAATCTTATGATTGCATCTTCTAAATTCATATCTTCATGTTGAAGTATTTTACTAACTTGATTCACTTTATCCAGTAACTTGAACCAAATACAAAGGCTAATCAAAAACTCAAAGTTCTCTAAAACATTCAAACATAAACCTTTAGCTTCCGCCATCACAATATCCTCTTTAGAACTCTTGGCAAATTCAACCAAAGCATCTCTTAACATTGGCGCTTGAAATCGAATAGCTCTCACACTTTCAACATGACTTTCCCCATCGTGTAACCGACAATGATTTTGGTGTTAAACCTTTAACATATTTCTTAAGAACATCCCATCGATGAGTGGATCCCGAAAATAATGTATAATTTTTTTGCACATATGCAAAACAAATTCTAACTTTAACACAAGATTTAGCCATATCACATAATGCAAGATTTAAACTATGACATCCGCATGGCATATAAAACGCTCGTGGATTTTTATCAAGAAGTCTTTTTTGTACACCTTGATGCTTACCTTTCATATTAGACCCATTATCATAACCTTGACCTCTTATATCATTAATATTAAGTTTAAGTTCATTCAAAATATTTTCAAGTTGCTTGAAAAGGCCAAGCCTCGATGTATCATCAACAACTATAAATCCAAGAAAAAACTCTTTCACCTTCACCTCATCGAAATTTTCAATATCAACACACCTTATGATAATTGACATTTGTTCTTCGTGACCAATATCCGGAGTACAATCAAGCATAACCGAGAAATATTTTGCTTTTGAGATCTTTTTTTTTATCTCATTGGATAATAAAATTATTATCTCATTTTGAATTTTATGACTAAGATAATGATGTTGAATTTCTTTATTCACCACACGTCGAAGATGGTCTTTCATAATGGGATCAAACTCCGCAAGAAACTCAATAAGTTGGCAAAAAATTCCATTATTCTTTTCATAAATCTTCTCATTACTTCCATGAAATGGTAAACTATTTTGAGAAAGTGTTTTAACGACCTCAATTATTCGAATCAATATCATCTTCCAACGATCTTTCTCTTTATCAATTCGAGCTTGCATATTTTTATCAACCGTTACTTTTAATTTTAGTTCTTTTTGCAAATCAACCCACTTCACAACATTTTCATAATGTTCCGGATTAGTTTCATGCTCTCTAAGTTTTGATGGAAGATTATGCCAATCATCAATTCCATCTTCCGACAATTTGCTCAACATCACTTTATTTTTAAATAACTTGCAACAAAAGCAAAATACTTTATTCAATGCATTTGAGTATACAAGCCACTTCCTTTCATGCTCCTCTCCATTTGGAAAACGATGAATATAATGCTTAGATGAAAAGCTTCTATTTCTCCCATCCTTTATGACACTCGGAAATTTATCATTTAATTTGGATATTTTAATGGGACCTCTTTGAACGATAATTGTTCGTTTTGTATCGCTCATAGTACCCCCACAAACCCGGATCGTGATTTACATCCACATCTTTATCAAAATCAAGTATACTTTCATCATTTATCTCCTCATTTACATGTTCTTCATTATCCATTTCTTCATCATCAATTACATCCACGTTAATGCCCCCATTTTCAATTTCATCAACATCAATGCCCTCATTTTCAATTTCATCCTCAACAACATTATCAATATTTTCATAAATAGCTTCACTATCTTCTTACTAGACGAGAATTTTGTGATTTTTGTGTTTTCTCATTGAAGAGTTTAGAGATTGAGCCCACCATTGATGAAGCCATTGCATCATGACGTTGTTTTACCTTTCGATTAAAAGCTCCGGAATTTTGCTTTCTAAATCTCACACGATTTTTATCGTCTTCTTTTTTCGACATGTTATCTATTAATAAAACATTAAAATATGTATTAGTTTTGCTACAACCTACATGAAACAATGTTTCGGATTAAAATTAAAATTATTTGGTCGACTTTGATTTTTCTTTACACTAACGAACCCTGCTTGTACAGAAGTGTATGGGTGTAAAGATTGTTTTAGTCGGACTCTTATTTTTGTGTAGCAGTAAGAAGGAAGATCGATCTTACATTAAAATAATACAAAACTAATTTAAACAAATCTTGTTTTGTTGGCTAATGTGTAGGTTTGCAGCTTCTGTATATCCATTTGTAACAAACTTCGCTTGCAAAATATTATTTAAATTTGCATATTGCTTTCAACTTTACACATTGAATCCATTGAATCCGTGCGAAATGCTTACATTGAATGTAGAAATATTTTTTAAGTAATATTTTCTTTTGTATTTTAGTAGTCTCTAAAAGCACAAATGGTTTGTTACTAGGAATCTGAGATGAATGAATTCATAGAATCATACGAACCAAATCCTATCATCCATCTTTAAAAGTAATATTTTCTTTAAAAGCACAAATGGATTCAAGGTAAGCACAAATGCGAAATGCAAAATATTACTTAAATTTGCAAAAGTGAATCTTTAAATACAAAAAAACATAACAAACCACTCCAAACTTTCAAATTCGCAGATTGATTTCAAAAGAATCAAAACATTACTCTACACATTGAATCCATAAAAAAAATACAAATGCTTACATTGAATCTCAGATTCTCAGTTGGAGAATGAAGACAAGGACTAGGGAGACGCAGGGCTGCAGGCGCTAGATTATTGGCAGAGTGTGATGCTAGATTCGGTGGAGAGACTGGAGGAGCCGAGGTCGACTAGCGACCGCACAGATGCAACGCGTGAAAAAAATTGAAACTGAGAAGCCCTAATTTTTGATCGATTCGGTGGAGAGACTGGAGTGCGTAATTTCTTTCCTTCGCTGTTTATTTTACTGACTGCTGGGCTAGAGTGTTGCCCTTGCCCAGTGGGTTGCTCCAACCCGTGGGCTTACTGGGTTTCCCACTGGGCCGGCTATGAGATTGGTCATGTGATAGTGTTTTATTTTTCGCGCGTGATTGCATAAAAAATACACAGTATGTAAATACCTTAGCATATTTCTATCGCAGCTTTTTTATTTTCTTGGAGTAGTGTGTACCCATTTATTCCTGTTCGGCTGGATTTGTATGATTTTCAGCTTAACATCAGTCCGTCTTTAGTTTACCATCACCGTTCTCATTTTTGAGATTGCCATTGTTGCTCATATGTTGCGTTGTCTGTGCGGTCTTTAAACGATGGCGGTAAGCAGGGAAAAATTATTTGTTTATGCTTTTCCTTAATTTCAAACTGCATGAACTTGTTTGCTTTTCAGTCGGCTTCTTTCAATCAAGATTCAAAGGTTACCATTCTTACGAAAAAGCTTGATTCTAGCAGGCTTTAATTTCTGGAATTGCACATGATCTGTGAGTTGTGGTACATTCCATGAATCATTTTTCTTTGCCGTTAATTTCCCGTGCAGTTCATGAATGTTGAACTGAGTTTTTGACATGCGTATTAATTCTGCTGCATGTATGGCATGACATGCCTCCCCTTTTCAAAGGCAGGTTCACGTTCTTTCGCTTGGCATGGTCTGCCCTGCAAGTTGGGGGAAGACTGATATTTGACTATGAAGTCTGATTGTGTGTTTACAACCTTTACACGCGCATGGTTTTTTGTATAGTTCTAGCTATCTAGTGTCCGTACATTCAATGTGCTATATAAGGGTGGGCGCGGTCGGTTAACCGCTCAAATCGGTTAATTTTTGCGGTTAACCTAAACTAATAAGCGGTTCGGTTAACCGATATTCGGTTAATCATGGTCAGCTGTATCGACCAGACTGCAACTTTTAAACCGCGGTTAATCATTTGGATAGAACGGTTAACCGATTAATGTTCGCGGTTAAATGGTTAATCGATTAACCGGTCAAGTTACACCGGTTAACCGATTAACTGTTTACAACTATGCATAGAAATTCCAAGTTCAAAATTACAAGCATTACAATTAGTCACAGGCGGGCCACAACATCATTACAACTAGTCACCATAGCACTGAAATTACAAGCATTGAATAGAATATGACAAATGTAACCATAGAAATACAACTGCAAGTCTACATCTACAAACATTGAAACCTTGCAAGACAATTACAAGTTTATAACCACAACAGACAACATTACAAAGCTAAAGCATTCATATTTCATAGTTCATACATTCCACACATTACAAACATTACAACTACAACAATTTCGTAAACTACAGCAGCCATCAACCAGCGTTACAACTTCGGTGACTCGGTCTCCATTCTCCATGTCTCTCTGCCCAAAGGTAAACAAATGAAAGTTAGCTGAAAAGTGAAAATAGAAACACACGATATTAATACACATGAATGGCTAATTTCAATGAAGTAATCAATTCAGTCATTACCTGAACAAATTAATACATACGAAAAGTTTTCCATTTACCCTCACTTTCAAGGTAAGAAACATCAGAAGAAAAACAAAAAGCAGTATTGGAATCAAAACATGAACAACAATTATATAATTAACAAAAACATCAAACAATTATATGAAATCAGGATTTAGATGACAAGCCAGCAAATTAGAAACTAGCAAGAATATCATTTAATTTTATAGGAAACAAACTAACTTTACAACACTAAATCAAACTGTCTACATCCATTCCATCTCTCAAAAAAATGAAAAAAAAGTCCTTGACAAACAGTACATTTATCTGATCTTCAAAACCATGGATCACTGCATGCAGTAATGCACAAATATATGGAATGCCTCAATAACAGAACTACAAACATGAATGCACAAATGTCATGCTTTTTTGGAATGAAATTTAACAGGGCAACCTTGTTAGACTAATGGCAAAAGGAGAACATCGTATAATCTAACTGCTTTAAAATTTTGTATGGCATATATGGCTAAAAGTTTATATTAATTAAACTAAAAGTTTATATTAATTGTCTATTTAAAACATAATCTTAATTGAGATAAAAGTTTCAAACTGATGGTAAATCGATATATGTACCTTGCATATGGCTAAAAGTTTACCATTGTATATGGCTAAAAGTTCCGAGAACAGTACCATTGAGTACCACTCTTCAGTGATGGTAAATCGAAGACCAACCATGGATTTGAAACGGAACCATTTTAAAAATGAATGCATCGATATATGTATGTATGTGTGTGTATGTGTGTATGTTTAAAGAATTTAGACCCAAAAGTATACACTTTTATTATTACCTCTAAGTTATAAAGTAGCAGCTATTTCGATAGAAATTAATAAGCAAACAAGATCAACAAAATAGGAAATACACATCAGCCCGGTCATGCACATCCTCACGTATACACGCACAAACAAAATACATGTCACAGCCAAGCACATTTTTAAAAAACCGTAGCCACATGTACCAGTTCTTAGCCATGCATATCACATATACACACGCAACTTCCTATGCTCAAGCTTGGTTCTACTTCATTTCTATTTACAGTTTTGCCTACAGTGATACCACAGGTGCACCTAAACTCAAGTGATTATAAACTAACACCTCTAATGTATTTATATTTGAACTCTGGCATATATATATATATATAAGGTCTATATTTTGTTATAATTTAAAATATGTTAATTTCATGCACACTGTTTGAACTAAGCCATCCATACTTTAGAGCAGCAATTATAGAACTGAAGAAGCATTAATTTGTATTAGTAAACTACTGGATCATTCATGTTTTGGTTAATCTATATACAACTGCATCAACGACAAGCTAATATAAGCAGATAACCCACGCATGTCTTACACATTTTTGCCTGCCGAACATATTACATTGATTATCATCTTACAAGTACCAAATGATATTGAAGTTGCATTCAAATTACGAAGAAGATGACAGTAGCCTTGCAAATTTTTGAGCAGAACTGGCCTCATGACCAGTTCATTTTTATTTGAATCTGGGATCATTCGGTGCTTAAAATTGCTTCTGGATATCACTACAACTAGTAGTTTATTATTATTGTATTACTGCTACTAAACATTATTTTAATTTTTTGTTTTATTTTTATTATTATTTGAATATACACTTAACGGGCAATGTCCATAGATTGGTGAGAAAAATGTATCAATCTATAACATATACTATGTTAACTAGGTTGATTTACTATCCTTTTTGAGCTTCAACTCCTACACATCTCATTGATTTCGTTACGGTCGGGCCAACTGAGTAAAGGAAGCAAACATTACTTAAATACATGGTGACTGATTCCAAGCTTGACCAACATAAATAAACTGTAAACGGTATCATCAATTGCAAACGGCTACATTGTCTTAAACTAAAACCTATCTCCAATTGAAAACATAAAAGCTCTATGAATTTGTCCCTTCTACTGCACAAAAATTTGACCTGAAACTATGAATACCACTAAAGTTCATGTCAATGAAATCAATGTAGCCAAATCAAATATTTCAAAACCAGTTATATATTTTTGAATAGATCAACATAACAACTAACAAATCAGAAAATAAACCAAGCTTAACCATTCCAATGTAACAACTAACAAATCAGAAAAATCATTTGTAAAAAATAAATCAAACTCACGTTTTTCCTCTTCCTGCTAATATTCACCATTGCTCAAATCGACGATTTGGATAGCAAAGACCGAAGAGCAAGGCGGTGGAGTATCGATTCGATTATCATGAATTCACGATTCGATTATCACGGATTCACGATTCAATTATAGAACAGAGGAAAATGAAATAGATAAGTAGATAACTATTTTATTTTTGGGAACGAATTCGAAGTATGAAGATAGAGAATAGCGGCTGGAGCCTCTCTTGATTAGGGTTACGTAAAAATTGTTGGCCCGGGTTGCGAATAGTTTTGGGTTTTTCCAATAATTTAAAAAATGGTTTCGGTTACCAGTTAACTGATATATAACCGTGGTTAACCGTTAACCGAACCGATTTTGATCGATTAATGTCGGTTGGTTAACCGAATGTTCGGTTAACCGATTTTTTCGGTTAAAGCGGTTTGATTAAGGTCTGTTCGGTCGGTTAAATACCCACCCCTAGTGCTATGTTAGCAGAACTAGCATAGAGGGCTTTTTATACTGGTTCGGCCATCCAATATCCCTACAACCGGTTTGGCTAAGAAAGTCGAACTGCATGTTGTGCAGCTCCATTTTGATAACTAGTTTGAGCACTCTAACAACCCTACGTCCAATATGGCTGAGAAGCCAATCTACGTTATGCAATTTTTGATAGCTGGTTTGGGCAGTCTGATATCCCTACGTCTAGTGCAGTAATTTGGTTGAAAAGCTGGATTGCGTTAATGTAATGCTAAGTGTTTACGTCCAGTTTCACCGTTCTCAGTCCTGAGATTGTCATTCTTATTTGCTGACCTCGCGCTTTGCTTGGCCAATGACTATTTGCGGTAAACTACGGCTGTGCATGTGGAGATTATTTTGATTGGTTTTAGGGTGCGTCCCAGTATTGAGCTTTTCCAGTGATGTGGGCACCGAGCTTTGAATCGTCAATGATTTCTCCTAAGGTTGCCCCATTGGTTTGGAAAATATTGCCTAGTCATAACATTTGGTATTGATACGAAGGCTTTTATGGGGTGGAATTGATGGATCTTAGCTTGGTTGGTTGGAGATGTGGTGTTTTAGGAAAATGAGTTGCTGACGGAGGGGGTCCTTCTTCTAGCACCAAAAATGTTGATGAGATTTTTCGTCTCATAACACTCAACTGATTAAGTAGCGATTATGGGATTGATTATTCCCATAATTGGGGATTTGCAAACTTAAATGATATTCAACTTGTTTTCTTTTCAAGTAGAAATTATATTGCTGAATGCCCGAATAATTTTGTAGTAGCATTTTAACTGTTTGTTAAAATGCCTCTTTCAATTTATTCTTTAATCAATATCAAACTCGGATAATAAAATAGAAAATGAAATAAATAAATAACGACACTAAGATTTAAGTGATTTGGATTTCAAGAAATCCTACGTCCATGGAAAACTCCATCTTCTATTCTTTCATTCATCATTTTACATTTTTACATTACTGCATCGCCGTAGAGAATATTTTCTTTTACATAGTACATTTATTCTGATTTTCCAGAGTCCCCCATTTTCCAGCTATAGTGCCTTTGTCTTTATAGCCTATTTGTTCTATTTGGATTGCTGACGTGGCGCTTTGTTTATTCCCTTTCGTTAGATTCTGCCGTTTGCCCTTCATCTAGTTGACAATTTGAATGCATAATAATTGCTGATGTGCTCGTTAGTGGGAAATTTGAAATTGATGTGCGAAACGTGAAATTGAGGTGGGAAGTCCACTTTTGAATAGGTCGTTGATATGGTGCAGTAGCCAGCTATCTGGGACAGCTGGAGCAATACAGTATTGGCTGTTCCTATTTAGGCCCTGTTTTTATAAGAAATGGAAGACAATTTCGGCTTTTGTGTCATGCCTTTTGAGCCTATTTTTATTTGTTAATATGTTATACTTTAATTTGCAGTGCAGTTCCTTTACTTAATCGTTGGTTTGAGCAGTGTCTTAGAATTGCTTTTATGTAATTGGCAGTTTTGATACTTTTCACAATTATATAATCGAGTATATTTATATACGTGGGTTCATTTTCTTTTACGATAAGGATAGATGTTGTGGAGCTATATATGTTTAAGCTAGCTATTTGTGTGCAGGAAACTAAACAACTTATAGGATCATTATTTTATGGTCTAAGTGGGACCCTTTACACAGTAATGTTGTATAAATATGCATGACAAGTTTATTTATGCAATAAAAAAAAAGTAGTTGCAGGCCAACAACTACTTTATTGCTTCATAACTATTTATTACACATTCGTATCAGGTAATTAACTACTGTAGTATTTACTATATTCCCTACAAAGTGAATATATATATTTATTACACAATCCTTTTATGTGGGTGAAATGTGAGAATTATTCTCTACAATACCTCATGTAGGATTAGATATTCTCCTCCTTTTGCTTTGATTTCATTTGGCATAGTGGCCCTACCAAGTTAGCTTACAGGCACATCGATATAGGGTGTGGCTTATAGGTGTAGTAACCCACACATAGCATTATATAAGAGCATCTTCAATAGCTCCATATTCAACCTTTATATTCAAGCGACTCCAACAGTCCCAATTCAGCTTGATAGTCAGCTGAATATTTAATGGTCAATTCAGAATACTGAAAGCCATGAGCGCTGATTAAACCTAGAAAGAGGAATTAATAAATTTTTTAATTCAAACGGACGGACACAAATCAGTTCTATATGCAGCAACCAATATATGTTGGATATTATTACTATGAGTGTCTGGACGCTGATTAAATCAGCGCTCACAAGTGGACGTTGATTTAATCAGCGTCTTGTTGTTGGCCTACCCCTTTAATATTCAGGGCGTAATATTCAGGGTTTGAATCCATTGGAGATGCTCTAAGTATAAAGTGCAATTTCCAATAACATGAAAATATCGTATTTCCGAAGCTGGCGCACGCATACCTGTTTAAAATTGATGACAATCATAAAGATTAAATTCAAATACGAAGAATATGTTGTGGAACTGTAAGTTGTGATTTTTGTATATTCACTTTATATGTAATTTTAGTTTCGATCTAGCGCAGCACAGTTAGTTATATGGGTTAGCACAGTCTGCCAGTTTAGCGCAATCCGCTTTATGGTTTTTAGCGCGGTCTCCTACATAGCTTAGGGCAGTCTGTTGTATGGTTTTTAGCACAGTTCGCTATATAGTTTAGCACAGTCCGCTATATGAGTTTTAGCACAGTTCGTTATATAGTTTCTAGCGCAATTCGCTACGTGCGCAGTATTTGTTGAAAGACACGGTAGCTTTCGCCTACGATTGCATAATATCATGTACTTTGTACTTTGTGTAGTATTTATGAATAATACAGTATTTTATACTAAGCCTATAATACATGTTTCATCAAATCTAGATTTTTTGTGAAGTTTGTTACGTGTGTTGCATGTCCATATTTCACTTCATATACGCATGCTTCGATATTTATGGTCATAAATATCTGTAAAGAATAGCCAGCATCCCATGTACCTTTTTATTTCCATATGTAAACTTTATAAATGTTAGCTAGGATATTTATTATTAAACTTCTCTTGAAATGCTATATGAAAATCTTACATTAAATTTACATAGGATCAGTTGAAATTAAACTTCAAACAAAAGATTTTACTATATTTGATGAACTAAAATAATTTAGCTGCTTGTTTGAAATAAATATGTGTGCGCATGCGAATGAGCTATTTCAGATGCATGCATCATACAAGTGACATACTCGGGATCATAAGGAGCTATTTTATTATTATAAAACTTTAATAAATTGCACGCTTTTTGATGACTTTTAGTTAGTCCATAGTAGGGTCATCACGTGGTAGTTGATCCGAACCATTGTTTTATAAATGAAGCTTGTGCATTTCAGGGTTTTAATAAACTGTGTAGTCTATATAGTAGTAAAAAAATCGGTATAACAGTTTACATGTGTGATTGTCTTATTGTTGTTTAATATGACCAAATTAACTTAAGAAGTATCAAAAAACTTTACGACTTCATACGCTTTGAAAATCCTCGTGGAGGAGCGTTTGTATGAAACGTCTCTAGCTTTCACTTACATTTTAAAGAATCAAAATCGAGTTATCCGAAATTTTGTCGATTCAATCTTGAGGAGACCGGGATTTGTAAGTGTTTTACTTATTGAAAACCACTTTAAGACTGAGATATGTGTTCTACCTCTTAGAATTGGATCCGTTCGAGATGCTGGAATCCATTTGGGGATTTGTGATCTGTTTAGGTGATGATGGCTCGTGTGTTGAGATGTCGAACGCGACTTCGCCATTGGTATTTGACTAAACACAGAGTAGGATGCATGGTCCTAGGTTTAACTAACCCAAGGTGGTACATCAACTCAAATATCTAGAGTATACTTATCAATATGCTGCACGCGGTGAGTTGGTGATACTCGATTTACGTGTTAGGGCATGGGCTAATTGTGTTTACCTTATGGTATATTTTATCTAGACATATATGATGCTCAAAAGGTATTTTCTGATCCATGTCATGGAGATTGGTCTCAATTTACTTATGATTTTTACTAGGGTGGTCATCGCAGAAAATCCATTATGCGAACGCGCCTTAGCGGTTTTGTTTTTATACCTATTGAATATTGTTGTGGTTTGATTAATGTAAGCACCAACATCTATTTTATGATTTATATTCTTCACCCTAGACAATATCTATTTTATCACCTTATTTAGATGGTGGTTCTTTTGAGGAGATTACTATTATGGCATTCCATGCAGTCTCAAAAGTACTATTATATGCTAGTTACCTATTTCTTGAGTTTCTCATACCAACTTATGTTTGACTTGTGGTTTTATATTTCTCTTATTTCCATGGGTGCTCTTTTAAGAAGTTTGAGAAAAGCAGGTTTATGATGTTTATTAAGCTCTTAGAGAGGAGCTAAATGTTTTACCTACCGTAGTATTTGTTTCCACGACATTACTTTGCGTGTATATATCAGCAATTGTAAGGACAAGCTATTATAACCATCCATACCGATGATAGTATTTTGATTGTAACTCTAAAATGCTATGTATATTACGGTAACTCTATGTACTATCTTTTGATATGATAAGTTATCATTATGCATGTGAGATTTTGATGGTTTTGTTCTTCTCTTTCTTATTCTTTTTTTGCCCTAACATTCTGTCTTTCCAACACTTGGGTGTTTGGCACGTGAATACCATGGATGCATTAGTGTCGATATTCGAGGGTCAAAAGGACATATGTTACATCATGGTATCAGAGCTGAAGGTTAAGCAAGAACCTTAGCTTTGGTGTGGTGTAACTCATTAAGAGATAGGGTATATACTGCCCTAGAATGAGTTGAGTGTATTACATATATGAGAGAGTATATGTATTTGTTATATATTAGTTATACATATAAGTTAGGTTGATAGTGTAGTTGATTAATGTAGGGATTAATGTTGTCCATGTATCCCTTATTTATTAGCTTAATCATGCTCAACTAGTTTATGAGCATTGATTATTGTTTTCTATTTAATCAGTTTATAAGTAATTCACCTTTTTATAACATGGGTTTGGGTAGATAGTAATTATAGGAATATTGAAATGAACACCTTGTGAACTAAGTTTCACAGTCTGACTATAAGGAGTTCGGTGACAATGTTGGGTTAAAAGTTTAATAAAAATTGTTTATTATAATCTAAAATAAAGATAAGATATTTTTGAAAACAAATATTTATTAAAAGATTTTATATAAGAAGGTGAATTTATATAAGTATGGTTTTTAAATATGGCTTATAAACTAAAAGGATTTAAACCGAGAATTTTATGACATAAATCCCAGTGTTTTTGAAAAATTGCTTTTTAAGATTTAGGACAATAATAATATTATTTGAAAATATTTTTAAAATACTAATGTTTTGAAAAGGATTTTTAAGATTTGTTCGAGTTCGAGGTTGCTCTCGAAATCGACAAGTCGATTCGGGAACAAAGTATTTTTATGTTATCTAGTTCGATTGGCACGAAAGTGACTTAAAATGGACGAGAGATGTGTTCGAATGGTAAGCACTTCTCTTGATTATTACCCTTTTAAAGGAATATATGGTACTACTTGGTAGGACCCAGTTCCTTGCATCATTTTGATGTTACTCGATCTGTATTTATATTTTCTATAGATTTTAATGAAAATATTTAGGAAATTTTTTGAAATGGTTTTGGTTTAATCTCAAAAGTATGATTTTCTATACAAAAGATATATGTGTATATGATTATTTCAAAACGATTTGGAATGAAACTCATTGTTTAGTTCTATAGTTTTCTGGGAAAGAAATTTCATATCGAAATAAAAGTTAAATTTTTTATAACTCTTAAATTTAAAAGGTAGTAAAATTTAAATAAGTTTTAAAATAAATATGATTGTTTTGTATGTACTTTTAGAATGTAGTGGAGTATTATACTATTAATGAACTTAAGTCTTGAAATGATTTATAAATGACTTTAGTATTAAATAAGAAATGATTTTATGTAATTGAATGTGATTTAAAATGTAAAGTATTGGTGTAGTTAAGAAACCAATGGAATAAAATATGTAAGTTGTACGTAGACCATTTTATTCGCAATACAGTTCTTGATCTTGGATTCGAGTATATGATTTCGAGGTGATTTACATCAGTCCTAATAAGGATTTTCACTAGATTCTTAACGGTGAACACTTGATACAAGTTCTTGATATGATTCTGAAGTTTTCTATCATAATATATTACTATGTAAGGAGAACAGAAGTTGCTAATCAAGGAACTTGACCGGAGTCTGCACTAAAGAGGTCAAGTGATCTATACTAGTTTTGAAGTGGAATTTATGTGATCGACCAAGTGATTGGATTTGATATTGCATACAGATGGTTCATGTACATCGTCCGAGCTTTAGTATATTTGTATACTTTGTTTGGTTGGCTTATGGATAGTTTTGGGGAATGAATCTTCGATTTGTTCTAAGGTAGCATGAATAATCGACTAAGTAATAACCTAAGGCTGTTGAGCGTAAGGTATGCTTAGTGGGTTGTTTATCATCCTTGTGCGATGAGAAGGTTTCTGAACCGGGGAAAACATTAACTATTTTTGCTAGTGAATTTTGAATGTTGTTAAGTATTGATGTGTAATTGTTGCTATTGTTGCTCATGTTGGAATTTTGAGGTAAAAATATTCTAATTAGGGGAGAATGTAACAACCGAGAATTTCGAACACTTTGTATTTAAATATATGAATTAATTAAATATTTGAATCATCGATATAATGTGATTAAATAACCTTGTTAACCTCTTTTTTGTTAATAAGCAATGAAGGAAAACTTGTTTTTTTAAAAAATGTTTACAAAAATAAATGGTTCGAAGAAATATCGATAATGTGACCAAAAATCGTTTTATCGATATACGACTTTTTGCTGAACAAAAGTTATTCGAACTCTTTTGTTTTTGTGTTATTAACACATGAAGACATTTACAAGAATTAAATCATCTTAGTTCATAAGCAAATCAATTAGAAACTAAGTGTTAATTAATAGGACATTGACCCTTGATTTAAGGCATGAATCAAGGAGTGATTTAGGAAAGGTATAATGTGTAAGAGGCATAGGCTTGCCTGCATCATGAGGGAGCTTTCTTGGCTGGCCAAGAGAGGGCATTAGGGGTCATTTTTACAATGCTAAAGTGCTCTCTTCTATCTCCTTATTTGTTCATTTGCAAAGTTTAGCAAAAAAGATCTTAAATTTTAACACTTCTTTCTCCACTTTAAGTCTTTAAAACAATAGCAATTCAACTCCATTATCTTACAAACTTTCACAAAGTTCTTATATTACTTAGAGAACATGGTTTGACATCTAAGAAGTGAAGAAAAGACAGAGACATGGTGACTTTCATTCCAAGCCGTGATCACTTGATGAGGGGGAGAGGCTTGGTCTTGTGTTTTTGAAGGCAAAAAAGGTGGCTTTGGGCTTTGGGATGATGGTAGGAAGTGTTGCTTTGATTCTTTAGGCTTATGCTTATTGTTTGGCTTGTTAACAAGTGAGTTATCTCACCATCAAATGGATATATTTTGTGATGTAATGTTGTTGTGCAAAAATATAAAATGGTACATGAGAATAATGCAGTTATCACTTTTTGGACCCCTCTTGCTTTCGAAAGCAAATGACAATATATATGTATTACAACTTCTCTTACTAATCCTCTAAAAGGTATAACATGATTATGACCTTGTCTTTACATGTTTGAATATGTTGTATGTGATGTAAAAGTGTGTATATGAGTGTTTGAAGCGAGAAAGTCGCAACGAAGGCACTTTAAATCCCTTGTATTTTAACTTGCTTTAAATTGATACTATATGTGTATATTATTAGACAACTTGGTTTGTTTGTGCTCTATGCTTCTAGAACTGTTTTTGATAGCAAGGAATGGTTTTTGAAAGTTGTGGAAGTAATGAATCAAAGTTGTGAATATTTGAAGTGAAATAGTCTCCATGGATGCATTTTGAAATCTTTTTTGTTTGGCAATTTCTAAGTCAACATTGGTAGACATCCATAGGGTTTTTTGTGGCTTTAACAAGTTTTATATAAGTACTTGCTAATGTAGAAACATCAAGTTTTAAAAAGGTTTAAAACTAGTCAAACAAAGTTGTAAAAGTCAATATTGAAATAGTCGCTATAATGTCACTTCTGAATTCCTTGTTTTTGGAAAATAACGTTTATTTTTGTAGGAACTTCCTTTGGTGCTTCTTTACCATTTTAATAAGTAAATTATATATCATTCTTATTGTACATTTTTGGGGCTTAAATCATTTGATAGCTAGTTGAATGAAGTGGCAAAAGTTAAAGCGAAATAGTCGTTATACGAACACTTTAGAAAATACCTTATTTTCAGAAATTTCTCTAAAATAATTAAAAGATATTCTTTGGGATTTTTATTCATGGTTTTTAAAGTACCTAAAATATAATAAATACTATAGAAAAATTGGATCAAAAATTAATTGTTTAAGTGTCGAAAACTTAGCACAAAGTTGTAGCAAAAATTGGTTAAAAAATGCCTAGAACTTTAGATAGCATTTCTAGAATACTCTCTTTGCTTTTGAAACACCTTCTCCCTCTTGTGAATTATTTTGGTGGCATTTGCAGAAATGTTGTCTTTGATGTTTGAAACTTAAGTTGTGTAAAAATGATATTTAAATTAAGTATTTTCTCTAATATTTTTAGAGCTATTTTCTAACTTACATTAGAGTGTTTTAAAACTGGTTTCATGTTTAAATTTATTTTTAATAATTAATTATGAAATTTAAAGTAAGTGACTTTTAAAATAAAACATGTTTATTTTTAGCTTTTTCTATTTATTTTTAAAAATTTATTTTTATGTAATATTTTATATTAATAATTATAATATATTTTTAAGTAGTTTAAAAGTGTTTTAACATTTTCATAAGTATTTTAAAGGAATATATATAATTTTTAAATAAGTAAGTTAAGTATTTTATAAATATAGTAAAGAAAGTTTGAATTTTAACATTTAAGTTAAAAGAAATGGTTTTGTGAAATTAATTAGAAGTACATTACCTTAATTAATAAGTGTGGATATGCTTTGATCTTTAAAATAAATGTTTTAAAGTTAATGTTAAGTATAGATATGGTTTTGGGTTGTAGTAAACAATGTTTTAGTAACATTTGTTTTTCACCCTTATTATTACTTATACTTTGGAAAATAATTAGATATTTGATAATGAATATTTTAAAGATAACTAGAAGTAAAAGGGGTTTTAGGTTGTAGTAGACATTGTTTAAATAACAATTGCCTTTAACCCTTAACCGAAATTTAATCTTTAAAAAGCCAGTTTTAATGGAAGGGTTAAGTGTGAAATGGGTTTTGGTTTGTTGCGACAATGTTTAAATAACACTTTTCTTTAACCCTTAAGGATATATTTAGATTTTTAATAATGAAGTTTTAATGATAATTAACAAATATGAAATCCTTTTATATAAAAATAGAAAAGTAAAAGTTTAATTTATAAAAGAGAAGAGGTTTATAGTAAACAATGTTTTAGAAACATTCGTTTTTAATCTCATAGATTATATTTTAAAGTAAATATTGTTAATGAATTATGAATATGCTTATACCATTTGAGGTAAGTATATGAATACTTTTGAAGTATATAAAAAAGTATAAATGAATAGTAAAATACAGTATAAATGAATAGTAAAATACATGAATAGTAGAATACAAGTATACATCTTTTATAAAGAGAAATTAAATCTATATACAAATTTAATAAGAAGTTAAATCAAATAAGAAGTTTAGTTAATAAATGAGCGTAATTAACAATGGATTTTTAATTAATAAAAGATGTTTAATTAAAAGGAGTTTTAATTAAAGAAAGAAGTTTTAAGTAATGAAAGAAGTTTTATTAGATAAAGAGTTTTACTAATAACAGAGGTTTTAATTAATAAAGGATTAATTAAAAAATGGGGATTAAAAGTTGTTTATGTGACTTGATTGTGCTTTGTGTATGTTAATCGTGCTTTGTGTGTTATTTGTATATGGAAAACATTTAGTTGTGTGCTTAGCACTAAAAGCCAATGAAGTTGACTTAACTATATCTATGAGAGTTAAGAATGATGATTCGAACATGGTGTAGAAGCAATAGTGCTCTATCCTACCGGACTTCATTCTCGATCGAGGGATAGTAGAAGTGAAAAGGTTGGAAACGTGATAAGTATATGAGACCTGGTTTCCATATGCGATTGTCCCATCATTATTTAATATGTCCAAATTAACTTAAGAAGTATCAAAAAGCTTCACGCCTTCATACGCTTTGAGAACCCCCTAGGAGGAGCATTTGTATGAAATGTCTCTAGCTTTCACTTTCTAAAGAACTGGAATTGAGTTAACCGAAAATTCATCTATTCAATCTTGAGGAGACTGGGATCGGTAAGTGTTCTACTTATCCAAATCCACTTCAAGAATGGGATACGTGTTCTATCTCTTGGAAGTGGATCTGTTCAAGATTCTGGAATCTGTTTGGAGATTCATGATCTGTTCGACTGATGATGGTTCGTGTATTGAGATGTTGAATGTGACTTCACCATTGGTATATGACTAAAGACAGAGTAGGATGCATAATCTTGTGTTTAGCTAACCCAAGGGGGTACATCTACTCCAGTATCTTGAGTATGCTTATCGATATATTACGCACGGGGAGTTGATGATACTTGGTTCACATGTTAAGGTTTGGGTCGGTTGTGTTTACCTTATGGTATATTTTATTTAGAGATATACGACGCTCGAAAGGTATTTTTCAATCCTTGTCATAGAGACTGGTCTTAGTTTACTTACAAGTTCTATTAGGAAGGACTCCGCGGAAAATCAATTATGCGAACGCACCTTAGCAGTTTTGTTTGTATACCTATTGAATATTGTTGTGGTGTGATTAATGTAAGAACCAATAGCTATTTTCTAATTTATATTCTTCGCAGACATTATCACTTATATCACGTTATGCACTTATTAGATGATGGTTCATTTGACGGGATTACCTTTATGGCATTCCATGCAATTTCAAAAGTACTGTTATATGCTAGCTAAATATTTCTTGAGTTTCTCACACCAGACTTATGTCCCATGGTTTTATATTTTCTTTGTTTCCATAGGTTCTCTTTCGAGTAATCTGAGAAAAGCAGGTTTTCGTTATGTTCATTAAGTTCTTGAAGAGAAGCTAGATGTTTTACCTACCATAGTATTTATTTCCGTTGCATTACTTTGTCTATATTTATCAACAATTATAAGGACACGCTGTTATAGCTGCTCACGCTGATAATAGTACTTTGATTGTAACTCTAAAATGTTATGTATATTAGGATAGCTCTATGTATTGTCTTTTAATATTATATGTTATCATTATGCATGTGAGATTCTGATGTTTTTATTTCCTCTTTCTTGTTCATTTTCTTTTCTTCTTTTTTCTTTACCCTAACATTTGGTCTATCTAGCACTTTGGTGCTTGGCATGTGAATACCATGTATGTCTTGGTATCGACATTCGAGGGTCGAAAAGGTGCCCGTTACAGTTAGATTTGAAACGAGTAAATAAATATAACAATCCATTGTCGTGAAGCAATAAATTAACAATGAAATAATAGTAAATAATAAATTAAACGTGATTTGAATTGGTTAACATAGAATTGTGGAAGTATTTGGAAAAATTTGATGTGGAAGTTTTTATTAAAGTGATAAGAATTTAATATAAAAAGAATAATGATTTTAATAATATATTTAATTATTTTGGAATAGGAAAATAAGAAATAATTATTTTAGAGATAATGAAAAATTAAATTCTGCAAATATAAAGTCTATTTTTTATAAGAGAATAAATTTATTAATAAAATTTTGAAACTAGAATTAAATAAAATAATTAATTAAAAAGATAAAATTTTGAAAATATGTTCGTAAAATAAATAATGTTGAGAAGAAAGTGATTTTGTAATTGGGTTTGAATTTAAAAATTTGTTTCATGAAATCTATACTCTACTATTAAAGATGCGTTATTCATTCTTTGCTCTCATTGCATCTCACATTCTTTGTTTCTCTACTTGATACATAGTGGCTTATGTCCTTTTATTTCCATTTTTAGAAAAAAATTCAATAGTATGTAATGAAAAGGAATTAAGCCTTTTAATTTTCAACTCTCTATTCTTCATATATATTGAAAAGGCATGTTGACATATGTTAATTATGTTAATCAATAAATCCTAAGAATGTGAAAAAGTTTTGTATATTTTTCTTACATACATGTATTATTTTTTACATATTACAAAGAAATATTTATTTTTGTTTATTCACACTCTTTTGTCTTCATTCATTTTCTCTTCATCTTACTTTCTTAACACTACTTTGTCTTCTCTTTATCCTTTCGCTGCCCGTAATCAATGTCTTTGGTTTATACCAAATTCATTTTTTTCTTAGCTAAAAATTATACTCTTAATTAAACAAGAACATCCATATTATGTCCTAAAATTATATCCCAGCTTCATTCCTTATTATTTTATGTCATATACCTAAAACTTAATTCCAATACCGATCTCCCATATCATGCCTTTCAAATTTGATCTATATATCCCCAAAGTTATTTCAGTAAGACCCCAACCTATGGTTTTCTTCCAGTTCCATGAAAAGGGCATCGAAACTTAATTTTCAAGATCATTTTGAGTTAGATATTACCATGTTTTGGGCGCAATGAGGTTACAAAGGAGGTAGTGGCAAACACGCTTCTCAACTCTATGTTTGCTAACCAGATTTCTATGATTTTTATTTGTAAGTTTCTTATTTGATATCAATAGATATACGTAAATTCATTTATCATCGGTTGAAAATTTGATTAATCTTTAAATTAAATATTTTGTATTGATTTTTTTTTAGATCGAGTAGGCTAAATATATAGTATTTATTCAAATATAGTATTTTGTATTCCTTAGCAAATATTGTATTTTATAAATATTTACTAACTAATTTACATGATTAAATCGACTGCGGTAAATTGGTTAATCAATTTGACTGATTAAATATTAAGGCAATATATTTGTAACCTTTAAAATTTACTGGTATTGAATTGATTAATTGAATTGGTTATATCACTTTTTACAATATTGTGAAATATTAGTGTCTATAAGAACATTTCAGTACTCATAGTGTAACGATCCGCCTTTCCGACCATTGAAAGTCAACATCGAATATGTCTACGGTATTCAAATGCCAAATATCCAATCATCGGAAAGGCAGATTGATAGGGTAAAATAAAAGAAAAAGAATAGAGAACAGGGAAATCAGAATCTCACAGCGGAATCGATAACATATAATAGAACAAAGACAGTAAAAACTATTACTCCAAATACAAAGTACATCAGAGTTAAAAACAAACCATATCAGCTGGATAGTTATAAAATTCTGACCTTAGAATTGCTGATAGGTATACAATATAGTATAGCAGAAAATAAAAAACTACGATAGGTGAACAACCAGCTCTTCTCCAACGACACCATATCATCAAAGCCAACCCCGAAAAAACTCGGTCTGACCCGAGCATTATAATTAAATAACACATGGTTTAGTCTGGAAAACCAGCGTGAGAAAACTCAAGTAATATGATGAACATATAAATATGCTATGAGACCACGCCGCTAATGCAGAACAAATTTTTATCTTACAAGAATAACATCCATAGATGAAGAAATGGGAAACAAATCAGAACAACAATCCAATTAAGAAAGAATGTAAATAAACAACAGAAACAATCCAAATAAAAGGGATGTGTACTAGTAGAGCAAATCCCATACTAAATGAATGGTCATAAAAAAAACCAATTCCAGACTCGAAAGAATGGTCACAAATAATTGAACATATAGAAGAGCACAAGGAGGTTCTCCATGTATTTAAGGAAATACTTCAAAGATTTGAATTTGAATTAACAACAAGGGAAAAAGAGAAGTTTTTCCAAACAATGACTAAGAGGGTGTGTAATGACCCGTATTTTTAATGCTTTAAAAATACTAAATTAAATAAAATTTTAATTAAAAATCCGATAGAAATAAAATTTTACGATTTATTAAATGGAAATCTCTTTGCATATAAGTTACAAATCCAAAACCAAATTCGTAGACGACCAATTTCGATAAGACCGATAATGTAATACATATTAAAAACGTAATGTAATAATATGAAATAGTTGTAACCAATAACAGAGACCAAAATAATAATTTTAACGTAAGAAACGTGCGTTTTGCGTTAAATGAAATTTTCGTTAAATAAAAATAAACAATAAAATTTCGCAACGAAAATTCGATATTTAAGATGTGTCTATTTAAACATAGGAAATTGTAAAGTTTCGTCGGAAAATATGAAAGTAAATTTCAGTCACGTCATTTCGGTTTAAATCAGTTAAAATATGATGAAAATAAAATGTTTTCGAAACCTAAATATTTTTATATAGAAAAATTCTAAACCATCTTCTGAGCAAGACGTCATTTTTCGTTTTTCCAAATTCGGACTCCTTTAGCTCCGTCGATCTTATTTTTCTGCGTTTTTGCTGCATTTTCCGCTAGTAGCAATTCGAATTTTTAATAATCAATCATACCGCTAATATCTGTAGACCGTTTTGATCGTCCCGTCTTGCTGATCCCTGTGGTATATAAATTCTGTGTTTTGAACTCTGGTACGTGTCGAAAAATCGGGAAAAACGACTCCATATGTGTACCGTCTAACCTTTTGTTTTCTGTCCATTCGTTTCCCTCAGCTGAATGGAATAGTCATAACTGTTTACTATTTCCAAGATAACCTTGGGCTTCTCACCTCTTACCGCTTAACATAACAGCAAATTTCAAAGTCTATTCACATTTTTCTTGAAAACCGTTCTCTCTTCAAAGCTATTCGTAAGCTGGCATTTGCATTTGTCTGTAAAGCTATTCACATTCATCTACTTATTCGCCTCTGCCCATACCATTCATTTTTGCTCAAACTCACGCGCGCATAGCCACCAAACCCTCCTCCATCATCATCGATCTCGTCACCAACCCGAAACCATCTTCGCTCTGACTCCACCTCCCACTTGCTCAGCCGCCACCACAGTAGCTTGCATTCACGTGAGGTTTCTATTTGAAAATACTTTAGATAATACATTTTACACATATATATAGTTGCAATTCAAGTTTTCATTTACATAGTACACATTTTTATTTAACGAAAATTTCATTTAACGCAAAACGCACGTTTCTTACGTTAAAATTATTATTTTGGTCTCTGTTATTGGTAACAACTATTTCATATTATTACATTACGTTTTTAATATGTATTACATTATCGGTCTTATCGAAATTGGTCGTCTACGAATTTGGTTTTGAATTTGTAACTTATATACAAAGAGATTTCCATTTAATAAATCGTAAAATTTTATTTCTATCGGATTTTTAATTAAAATTTTATTTAATTTAGTATTTTTAAAGCGTTAAAAATACGGGTCATTACAGGGTGCGCCCCCCTTAGCGAAAGTATACCTTTAGAAATATACTTAAGAACTCTGATGGCTCTAGGAAGCCTCCAAGCCGGACCCCGCCAACTGTTACCGAGAATATGAATATTTCACATCTCAATGCACAACACTGAATCCAGTCTAGAGTGGATGTGAATATACCCTAATGATAGCAACCCCACATAGCTTGGCCCCCACTCGCTCTTTGGGTTTAGTCATTTCCGAAAAAGGATAACAAGGCCCAAATAAGCAACACATCGTCTTAGAGTGACGAAATATAAAGAAGAAAGCAGAATCAAAGTCGATGGTCGATAAATCAACAATCGAGAATGATAAGATGGTTGTTTTCACTTGCGCTTGATTTTCAATCACAATACTTTTAAAGACACTTTAAAAACACACTTTGAAATATTCTTTTAAAGTGCAAATTAAATTTTCTGAGTGTATTAAAACTAAGGTCAAAATAGTGTCAAAACATTGTTTATTATTAACCCAAAACAATTTACACTTAGCTTTATTTGAAACAATTCTTTTAAAGATCTTCTTGTTTATAAACTATTGTTTATAAAATTTAGAACAATATTTATTATCCCGAAAGGTAATAAATCAAATTTACATTACTTTTATAAATTAAAACAAATTTTAATTTATCTTGAAGAAAATAAACCAAATTTTAAATCCATTTTATAAATGTAACCCAACACCGATTATCCCAAAAGATAATTAATCACATTATTAATCTCTTTTAATGAACCAATCAAATATCTTTATTAAACAGTTAATTATCTCAAAATACCTTTATTTAATCAGCAAACTAACTTTTGAACCTTATTAAATTAGTTCATTAACTGTAATACACTTTAGCTAACACTATAGCTAACACAGTAGCTAACACTGTCTATTCCAATAAAAAGACAATAATCGCTCCTTGTAATTTCAAACGAGGCAAATCTTTCCTTTTATTCTCAATCTTTTGTTTTAAACTAATTTATGGAAATCATATCGGAGAATCTTCCTAAGATATGTAATTTCAGCAAAATAAATATGGAAAGAATATTCTAGTTGAAGATTTGTGACTAGAATATATTTGGTAGAAGTAGGTACTTATACGCGGTAATAAATATTAGGATTTATGCGTAACGATCGCTTAGGATATTAGTTATACATACGTAGTAATAACGTTGATTTGGGGAAAGGAATCATGAAGGAAAGTTGGGAAAGGTTGTAACTCTAATTTATGGGTAGTAAATGTGAAATAATTGGGAGTTATAAATTATTAATAGGGTAAATGGATTAATAGGATTGATAAATAAAGAAGTTAGATTAATAACTATGGAATAATTAGAAAGAGATTACTAATTGGAAATTTGCAAACACATAAACATCTTAGAAAATGTCCTTAGGATGATAATCTTTTATCATGGGCAAGTTGATATTTATGGAGAAATAGATTAAAAAGGGATTTATGGGAAGTTGAATATTTAAGGTAAATTATATAGCCTTAAATAAGTAAAAGGAGATTATTAAGCTGAGTCTAATATCCAATTTAGGACGATCAGGCTTAGTGATAATAATGCCTAGGATAATATGGCTTAAGTTAGTAAAGCCTAGAATAATTAATTAGACTTAGTAGGTTGGGATGCGAGGTCAATAGAGTAACACAGTGAAAGTCTGTCCTTCACTTTGAGGCTACCGGTAGTTGTGTGCACTTCCTCCTGATGTGAGACATCTTTAACCATAGGACCCATAGAATAATTAATTAGGCATAGAAGATTCGCATGCGAGGTCAGTAAAGTAACACTATAGAAGTGTGCTCTTCAATCAGAGGCTACCAGCAGTTGTGTACACTTATTACAGATGTGGAACATCACCAATCATTGGACCCATCAGGAAACAATTTTAGGAACAATAGGATCTTATTAAGGATTAGAGGTATTAAGTGGTTGTTTGAAGGCCCACCTCTTTCCTAATTAAAAAGTATTAAATGGTCCGAAGTATCGGTTAGGAGCGGTAGTGGATATCTCAAGAAATGTTCGCTTTGGGTTTGAGGTATTAATTGACCGGTCTAGGGATCTCCTCTCTCCCATAAAGAAGTATTAATTGTCCCAGAAATATTCCAAACAATGTCAGCTAGATAGTACTAGTGAGAAGTCCGCTTTGGGTTAGGTATTAAATGACAAAGGCCTACCTAGAATATATGTATTAAATGGTCAGGGGTCTACCTAGTCCTTATTAATGAGGTATTAAGTGGCTTAGGTACCGCCTCTCACATGGCTAGGACTTTAGTGACGATAGATGTGATAGTAGTATAGCTATTATATATTAATGCCATAAATAATGGTCAAAAGTCTCTATAGCTAGGACCAATAGATCGACGATGACGATGCTAGGAGCCCGCTTCATATTTGAAAGTATTAAGTGGTTGATAGACTTATGTCAGTATTCTGTACCTTGGAAAGGGTAGGTAGATGAATTGTGCTAGGTAGGAATATCGTGTGTGCAATATTTGGTTAATATGATTAACCTTAAATAGTAGACATAACAATTAAATGGAATCGGTATAAATTTATGTTAGAGTTTTCTATTGGAGATATGGTGTTTGTAAAGGTTTCTCCTCTAAAGAATGTAGTTCAATTCAGTAGGAAAGGGAAGTTGGCACCGAGATTCATAGGTCATTTTTCGATAGTCAAGAGAATCGGGAAGCCAGCATATAGGGTCGAATTACCCCAAAAGATGGTGAAAGTGCACAACGTTTTTCATATCTCTTATCTAAGGAAGTTTGTGCACGACTCAGGCATGATGGTCACACTGAATCAGCTAGAAGATGTTGAGGTAGAACTAGATGTTTTTATACCTCGTAGGCCACTTTGTATTGTTGGGTATGACACAAAACAACTTAGGACAAAAATGGTGAAGCTAGTTAAGGTACACTGGAGCGGAAGTGAGGACGATTGTACGTGGGAGACAGAAAAGATCATGAGGACTTCTTATCCGAGCTCTTTGAATGGTAAGACCCATCGTTTATCGTGTTTACTTTCACCATTATATACTATATATGATATGTTAGTATTTGGCATGCTAGGATACATTAACTCTGCTATTAATTGCATGGCTAGTTGTTTGAGATGTGTGATCGTTGCTTTTGATTGGTAGGCATGCAGGATAACTATAGCTACTTATACTTTGGCTTGTTTGGGGATTTCAGAGGTGAAATTCCTAGGGGGAGAATGTAACGACTTGTATTTTACGTATCAAAGGATTGTAAAAATATTTTTATTTTATTTGTATGAGGTTGTATGGTTCTATAATTTAGGATACGACTCTTAGGGACATTTTACACACCTATGATTTTTTCCAAATTTCTATGTGACTATTTTAACGCTGAAAATCTTGTTTGTGTTATAGCTTTTGAGAAGTTGAATTAGGTCTCAAACTAGTTCCATTGCTTCAGTATGATGATTTCCAATTCTGTAGAGTGGACATAATAGAAAAACAGACTTACGGTTAAGAAATTATGCCTGTTTTAAGTTTTAAGAGCTGCTGGCCAAAATTAGTACGTAGTTAGTTAAGCCCATTAGTTGGCTCATTTGTCTAATTAGAGATTACTATAAAAAGGGGCTCTAGAAGTCAAATTAGAACTTTTCCCTCTCATTTCTAATCACGTCTAAACCTAATTAGCCCTAAATCCATCCTAATTCATCCTAATTTATCTCTAAATCAAACTAGATTATGGATTAGAGATTAGATCTACGTTAGAGGCTAGAGATGGTTAAATTGGTTGATTAGAACTGCTTTTCATTACTGTCCGAATTGGATCTACATTCGGGTAGGTTGAATTTGGTAATTAATGAGTGGTTTATGCCTTCTACCATACAATGCATATTTATATGGTAAAATTGTATGATTTAACATGTTTAAAAATTGACAGTTGGCCATAATACCTTTTCTATCTCTAATTACATGTTAGTCTATGCATACGTGTTGAATTTGATTAGGAGTTACCTTCATTCATGTTCATATGTTCATATAAAATGTAAATCTAGATAAGAATTGACTTGTTTATCATATTTTTGTGTTTTGATTGCTTGAATGGATGTATGTGCATGTTGTTATATGCTTGTATGTTGTGCTTTGATGTTGTTTGTTAGTATTGTGATTACATAGATAGATAGGTCGGAGAATTGAGCATATCGGAGGCAAAGATGGTCGAAATTGGATGAAACTTGGAGGGAAGGCTCTGGAATATTGGAAGAGCTCGTAGTTCAAGGCACAAGTTTCAATTCATTATCTACATAAGTCAACACCGAGTTGAGAGGTCGGTATCGACATGTGTTGTTTGGTCTACGGTGAAGGCGAATTTGGGGAGAGTAAGGGTATTGCTAATAGAGGTTGCCTAAGATGATGGATAGGTGATTGGCTAAGTGTTGGAGGCTATGACTTATTTCTAGAATATGAAGTAAAGTGCTTTGAAGAGAGGACTTGTTCTATGATGACTTGATTTATTTTAGAGAAGTTAGGGTCAAGGTATATGGGCATGGAGTACTAAAAGTAAGGAAGGAGTGGAAAAAAACTAAGCCATATATTGGCTAAGTAAAGAGATCGGCATCGAGTTGAGATGTCAGTACTAACTTCTTAGGTTAAGTCCAAATAGGATGGAACTTTTGGGAGGAAAAGTAGAGGTCATGTAGATCATGTTGGAGGTGTTGGCTCGTTTGCAGTGGGTTAGATGGAGATGTAACATCATAATGAAAAGCTAAAGTCTTTGGATGTTGACTCGTGTTAGGAGTAGGTTTCGAAGATAGCGGCTTGGTAATGGAAGGAGCCATAGGATCAGGGAATATGGAAGAGTACCCCATGAATAATGGAAACTGGATTAACCAAGAAGGGATCAAAATCCAAATGGAGCAAAGTGGGGTTCATATTGATGTATGTGCTAAGGAATTGTTCATACTCGGAGTGTTTTCTTGTGTACTCGAAGTACGGATATTGTAAGTGAGGATGCTCATGGATTGGTAGCGAGGATCCGAATAACCTGGACTAGTGGCTTTCGATCTAGTATCTAGCTTTGGGGCTACGAGACGTGCATCGGGCATTATGCCGCGTGATATAAGAGTACACAAAACTAGGATTTCCATTTGTCCCTGGTAGTAAGGAGGCCATATGAGTTATCATATATTCATAGCACGGGGATGAGTGATAGTGAGTTTTGTTTGATGGATGTTGTGGTTGCTTTTGTTGCTTTCCTTTAGTGGGCTATCACTCGAGGATATCATTGGGAGTAGGTACTCGAGATAGGGATATTGGGACATACACTATGGTATTATGTGTTGTACCTTTATGATATTATAGCGTAGCATATTATACAGTTATGTGCTAACTCTTTGGTTATAGGGACATGTCAAGTATGGTTCGTGTACTCTTATTCCTTACCATATTTACCTGTATAGTGCCTTGAGATTTATTTACCGCTCACACCAGACTATTGTTTTACCTAAAGATTTATGCTTTGCTCCATATTATCTTGGGTACAGTTAAATGAGTAGACTAGATAAGAGGTCTAGGTGACACAGTAGTTGTTTAAAGGACGAACTGAATGGACCTATCTCATATTATATACATATAAGGAGTCTATGCTTATTTCGCTGTGCAACACTGGGGAGCCTTAGTAGTGACTGCTTACTATTTGTATTTGAGCAGTTGTTGAGTTGGTTTCTGTTGTATAAACTCTACTATTGATGTATAACTCCGTGGATATTATACTCTGATGATGATTTGTTCACATTGTTATTACTGTCTCTTATGTTGTATATGTGATATTATACTTTGTTCACACATTATGAGATATATGACAGTTATATGCTGTATATGTTCATTCTAAACTAGATAATCATTTTATATCGACTAGGTACGACTACATCACACTATTTATACTATATTGGTGCCGGTGGTATAGAGCGGTCGTCACATGACATGTTCTTCGTTCTAAAACTTTGGATCTGGAGATATATGCTTATTCAAATTCATTCTATAATTTTTATAGGGATATCGTTATAAATAGACAGCTTTGATAAACAAAGAAATGACTTTTTAGATTCTTACTCTGAATTGCTGCCTTTTTTACTATCAAGTAATCTATAGAACTATACTTGTTGTAGACTTGGTGTTAACTTCAAGGACCGTGTGAAATAAAACTAATATTTGGACATAGGCAATCTAATTGAGGTCGAAGCACTTTAAAAATCTTATGGTCTCTCTTTTATTTTTGATTTTTAGAATTTTAACTTTCATCTAGATTGATTATTCTCTTAATTGATTGCGGTGTTGTACCATTCTTTGGTGCAACATTTTTGGCCCTTTCACCGACAGAGAAGAATCTTAAATGTAGTTCTATGCTTTCACTTTGGATTTAGAGAAGTCTAAAGGCAAGATCTAAATGATATGGCTCCAAAG
The DNA here is from genome assembly GCA_030737815.1 of Allium fistulosum. Classification (NCBI taxonomy): domain Eukaryota; kingdom Viridiplantae; phylum Streptophyta; class Magnoliopsida; order Asparagales; family Amaryllidaceae; genus Allium; species Allium fistulosum. Next base: position 1,247,865,367 of record CM060902.1, on the reverse strand, counting down.
AAAACCAAATATAGTGCAATTGTTGAAGGTGATAATAAAGGATATCACCAAACTGATGGAGAAACAAATCAACCTCTGACTGCTTTGCCAGAATTCTTGTCACTGCAGGAAGTGGTAATAAGAGCTGAGTTATATAGGATGATGAACGAAATGACCAAGAAAATGACAGATAGTCGAAAGACTCTTATAGATGAAATGAAGATGGGCTTTGCTTCGATGTCCTTCTCAAAGGTGTAGGAAGAGCCACAAAGATTCATCGTCTTCAGACTCAGAAGAAGAAAGTTCGTCTTCATCAGAACAGAATCAAAGAGATAACAAGCTACAGAGGAGGAGGAAGGAGTAAGTGCATCAAAGAAGTAGAGTGCTTTAATTATAGTAGATATGCCGTTAACTCGATTGATCAGTACCGATCAACCCAAAAGGGTCGGTATAGACTGATCAAAAAAGAGTGGCTTTAAGTGATTTAGAGGATGTGCTGTAGGAGATTGTTAATGCCGATGGAAACAGACAAGTTGTTGGTGCTCAGGCTAGACTATTAAAGCTAATACTATAGAACCAACTAAAAGAGAATGACAAGGGTCGGGATGAGTGGCTCCTCCAAAGACAAGGGAACTTAGACATCATGCAAGATGCAACTAACCAAGAACATTTGCAGAATCAAACACTCAAGGTTATTCCTAATGATCATCCTTCAGTCGCCTGAGGCGATGCTGAGTATTCACTGATATGGTTAATAGATTATTGAGTGAGGTCCATCATAAATGGGATTAGGAATGAGGTTCACCATTGATTTGGACTCCATTCACCAAAAGCATCCTTGAAGTGAAGTATCCTTGAAGTGAAGTGATGCCGACTATGTCAACTTACAAAGGATTGATTGATCCTTGGTAGCATCTATTGAAGTAGGATTAGCATATGGACAGTGCTCATGCACGGGATTATAACAGATGTAGCTGCTTCCTTATATTCCTTGATGGGTAGCAATGATGTGGTTCACTCAGCTCATGTCGAGGTCTGTATCATTGTTTGATCAGCTGGCTAAGAAACTTACGGAGTAGTTCCAGGTCCACAATTTGCGACCAAAGGATGTTATGTCATTATAGAATGTACATCATAGTTTTAGAGAGACTCTAAAGAACTTTTTGAAGATATTTAATGCTGCGTCCATGGAGGTAAGCATCTACAAAGAAGAGATTGTATTAATGGTACTAATAAATTGGGTTCACCCAAGGATAGATTTTAGTACATGGCTTAAAAGAAAGCAACCATCTACCTTGGAAAAGTTTTACTGTCAAGCTTATTGATTTCTGCATTGGATGAGACAGATTTGGTTGTTGGATTGGCTATTGATCGTTAAAAGGGATCGAGTAATGTGATATAGGGCAACGTTGTTGTCAAATAGAGTGGTGGTGGTGTTGGAAATGTTGTGGTGATTGTTGGGAATTAAGAGAAAGAACCAAGGCGTTGTGGTAATAAGTAGGACGCCAAGAAGCATACGAGATACACCAGACCGGGAGATTATACCATTCTAGTTGATACAGTTGAGAACATATGCCTACGTAAGGTACAGAGCATTATAAGACGCCTCCCACGAGGGAGACTACTGAAAATGAAAGACATTTGGGGAAATATTGTCACTCTTATGAGACCCATGGGCATAATACGAATGAATGTAGACATATGAGAAACATCATTAAAAATTTGATTCATAAAATGGAAGTTGCAATAGTATGTGAGGAACCTACAGGTTAGCAGGCAAAACAATAATTAACCCCGAGGGTTGTCTGCTCAAGGGATATGGCTGGATCTAATGGAGATGGATCAAGATAGCCAACTAAGGGAATCATGATAAATACTATTTCTAGAGGTCCACATCCTACTGAATAGAGCTAGAACGAGATGGAAAGATATGGCTGCTCGCTGAGGCATATGCTTGGAGAAGTGTGTTGCACCATAGAGAGGGTGCTCCACCAACGCAATGGAAGTTGACAGACGATGATATTATGTTTCTAAATAGGGATATAGATAGAATCAAAGCACCAACGCTTGATCTAATGTTGATTACAGTCGTGATTGGGCCGGTAATAGTGCATCGAGTTGTTATCGTCTCTCGGAGCTCGATTGATATTTTGTTAAAAAAACCATTAATCAGATGTGCCTAAGCGAGAAGGATTTGAAGCCATGTAAATCTCGTATTCACAATTTTATCAAAAAGGCCGAGGAACCTATTGTAAATAATTTCGAATTATACGTTTGAATCCCAAATACCACAAAAGACTGTCGGGGTAAAATTAAAACAAAACACCATACCCAGGCACATCAACAAAATCTCATAATGGGAAGATAACATATAATATAATGAATATATATGAACAGAACAAGCTAAACAATATACAAAAGACTACACTAATGGAAGCAATTGAGTCTGAATACATTAACTCCATTCATATGGAGTTCTGAATATAATATCTGATATCACAAGTCTCATATAAAAAATAACTTGTCTTCCATGTACCGCATCACTAACAATTATATATATATATATATATATATATCCTATATATCGACTTCATGCCTCCAGAATGCCTCAGTTGTCCTGTGATCCTATTCCTAAAAGCACCTGACTCCCGAATTACTCAATCAAGTACCCGAGAGTTGTCATGACATAAACAGACAAAGACATAACACGGGTTAGACTTAAATTCCGATGTGTGGGGAACTATCTCTAAGTATTGTATCTACATGCAACCTATAAACATCTAATAAACGTGAGCAAGGATCATGGGTAATACTAATCATATATCAGCCTGCTTTATCCATACACCAACAAGTCAGGAAGATACATAATAGTGGTTCTCTTATTAAAACAATTCATAATATAATAAACCATGCCACTGAATATGAAAAACAAATACCACGATATAACAATGCTACTAACATAGCTTCTCCATACCAAAAACTGAAATACGATGATCTATAACTGATACCTGTCCCGAATTTCTGTTAGCTACCAAAAAGACCTACTGAGAGCCACACCAGACTTGTGGACTCCCCAAAAAACCAACACCTCGAAAGAAGTTGGCTTGCAGGTCCTATCGCACTACCCATCCGTACTATGAAACAGTATATGACCTACTCTAGATTATCATCCCAATCTCTCTCTGCTCTTGCTTTGGGACCACATCCCCAGGTTATGCATCTCAATGGTACAATGGATTCCTTTTACAAAACTGATATCATCCGATTATTTATGGACAAACGATCCAAATTCAGGCTACCCCACGTACACCTTTTCCACACGTATACACAAAATCAAAATATTATCGTCCCCATATAGATCGTGATTCGTTTATGAAGTGCCTCGCACTACCCGGTTGTCCCCAAGTTAGGCATACCAAACCAATATATATAAATCGACCAAACCATAGATTTATAACTATATATATACAAATCACTTGAACCACATATTTACGCATCTATATAATATATGTCATCCACTATTCGGTAATTCCAAGGCGGGCATACCAAACTATACATATGCTTAAATTATGTATCGATAAATTATGCTAAATTGCCATTAGCTACCAAATAGACCTATCGCGAGCCATAGCTGACTTGTGGACTCCCCTGAAAAGCAACATCTCAAAAGAAGTTGGCATGTCGGTCCTGTCGCAGCATCTGTTCATAATCGAAACATTATATGACCTACTCTAGATTACGACCCAATCTCTCTCCGCCCCTGCTCCAGGACAACATTTGAAGGTCGTACATCTCAGAGGTCTAATGGATTCCATGAACCAATCGATAGCCCCAAGTCTGATGTACCTAAACTATATTTATACATATAGATGTATATAAATCACATAAATTATATGTAGATATGTAGCGACCCGAAAATTCGAACAATTCGTCTTCGAATATCGTAACGTTTTGAGATATAATTAAGTGTTATAAATACGAATTTAAAACTTTGTTAAACATTATTTAATTAATGAATAATGATTAGAAACTTGTTTTTGAAATTTGTTTACAAAAATGTATTCTTCGAAGAAAAATCGATAATGTGACCGAAAATCGGTTTATCGGTAAACAGCTTTTCAATCGATATAAGTTGTTCGAACTCTTGTGCACTTGACTAATGATCAAATGAACATATTAGCAACTAATTAACACACTCTCCTTGTAAGGACCCGATTCTTCGACTTCCGAATATCGACATCGATACGTCCACTGTATCAACTGCCGAGCCATCGAATGCCGGAAAACCGAATTCTTAGGGTTTAAGAAAGAAGAGGTAGAAGAAAAAAATAGAAGAAAAAGAAAAGAAGAAGAAGAAAGAAGAGAAGAAAGAAGAACAACATAACAACATCAGAACAGAAAACAATATCAGAATCTTACACATCGCAGCGGAACAATATATAATAGATAATCACTAGTCTTTTAAAACAAAGAACTATATCAGTTTATTCATACATCAATCAGAGTCGATATACAACAATGGACAGTTATATAAACTTGTCCTCATACAGAGTACACAGCGGAATAATAAATAAGTACGAATGTACGTCTCGCCATCGAGCTTGCTTCCAAAGCTTTAGAATATCCAGAATATCCTAATAATATAACTCTAGGCTGCCCATGTGGAAATTGGTGGGCACCCAGAGTTTAGAAGGGAAACAATAAACTCCGAGTCAGTCATGGTGACTGGTGTGAGATCGTAAAACAGTTATTTTTAAAACAAACAAGGAATTATTTTAAAATAGATTCGCAATGCTTTTGGAAAATGAAACTACCATAAGATCTCCCGCCACACACACAATGCAAACGCAGAATTGGAGGAGATTTCTTCTTATGATAGTCAAAGATGCTTACTACACAAAATCAATCATTTTGATATTATTATTAGTGCATAGTGTAGAAAAATCATTTCGAAAGTATAATATAAATCTTAGCCAGCATAGGCATTTCGCACTTATGCCTACTATAGCTACCATCCAAACAGTGGGGTGCCACCATAAGTGAATGATAGGTTCTACAACTAAAACCGTACAAGTCACGTATTGTTTCTTTGGATTTCCAACAAATGGTCAGGCTAAGGAACTTCCTATGCCACGAAGGAACGCCTCTGGAATGACGTCCTGAGAACCTAACCGGATCTCTGCCAACACAAGGCCGGGTTACCTCTGCAAAAATAGGTAACTACTGACACGCGTATGCCATCCCCCGATCGTAACCGATCTTCCCGAGGATCCCCGATTCGCAACAAACCACATAATAAGCAGTATCAACATAGGTTAAGTATCTGGGCTCCATACCATGATACCACCTCTATCCAGAAGGAATGACATACACTAAGGGGCACTACTCCCTAGAACCTTGCTACATCCTTCCTGTTTTGACCATTTCCGGGGTGTGAGGCTCGACGAAGTCTCGTCCACAAAGCTACGCTTTCTACAAAGCCATGCTTCGGGTCAAACAAATGATTAAAGCATTGATCACAAAGATAAATGATCAAACAAACGATCATATCACAAATGATCAAACAATGATCATTTCACAGCAACACTCAGCATGTCATATTACCAAATTGGGAGTATATCGCTGATAAATTTCAACTACATAACCTCTGAGCTCGTACGTCTCAGAGAAGGGTGTTAAGCTAAGAGAATAAATTCTCTACCACCAACAGAAATGTATTTGAAAGAAATCAGCTTTATATCTCAATTTGTAACGTCAAACACACAATCCATACAAGTCTGTTCCGGGATCGAACAGAACCGAAGGCACTTCTCACGAAGCCCTTGCACATCCGGATAATTTTCTAATCACATCCCAGACTTCCCGTCACTAAGGGTGATAAAACCTCTAAATCGGAGATCAGCCGATGTAGAGTAACTCGACGGTAATTCTTCCGTTTTCAAAAATATCCGGTCTTCAACACCGGTCATCAAATGTGATTCATAACGACGTATCACATATTCGGAATGGGTTATACGACCCCATGGTCCTTTCCCGGCTAACCCGAATAGTGAGCGCTTATTCAAAAATAAGTGTGGCATTCAAATTCATCCAATTCACAACAAATACCATTCAAGGTAATTATTGATAGTCGGTTATTTAACTATCAATAAAGATGTGCAACATCATCAGATTCCAAATAATTTATCCAATTATTTAATTTCCAAAAATTTATTTAATTATTAACTTAAATTAAATAAAAATCTAGGGTCGTTACAAACTTCCCCCCTTAAAAGAATTTCGTCCTCGAAATTGCCAAGGAGACAAAAAGATAAATGAAAAATATTTCATTGAATCAAACTGAATATCTATTCTGCATTTGGCTTACCAAATCAGAATATCAATAACAGATACAAGAACGAATCTGTTTAACAATCAACAAAATACTCGGGTTATCCAGATCTACGAAGTATGCAGGGGCATCGGTCAGTTCGAAGGAATAACTAACCATTCGTAGAATATATTGGGATCCAAAGAATAGATAGATATATGGATACCATTTCTAATTTTTTTTAGTTTAGAAACTAAATTATACCTATCAACCATAGCAATCAAAGCAACCAATTCATCCAAACAAACAATTTTGGCTCAGTTGGAGTTTATGTTCCCATTTTAATATATCGAATCTTTTCCTGGATCTACCAGAAATTATCGAAGAATAGAGAAAAGATGTTAAACAAAAGAGATTGATAGAGAAAAGATTATTTCCTTGTTGTTACATGGTATTGACCATTTATAGTCGTATTCCCCTGTCCCCTATCTCATCCTCTTCTTGCACTCATACTCACTATCAGTGGATAGTAAGAGAATTTACTGAGACGTACGGACGGATACCTGAGAATTACTCATTCTAGAGTTTACTTCACTCTATCTCTAATGAGCTACTTAACGTGTTATACTCCTGAGCTAAAGTTCAACCTTAGCTCTGATACCAAATGTAACGACCCGATTCTTCGACTTCCGAATATCGACATCGATACGTCCACTGTATCAACTGCCGAGCCATCGAATGCCGGAAAACCGAATTCTTAGGGTTTAAGAAAGAAGAGGTAGAAGAAAAAAATAGAAGAAAAAGAAAAGAAGAAGAAGAAAGAAGAGAAGAAAGAAGAACAACATAACAACATCAGAACAGAAAACAATATCAGAATCTTACACATCGCAGCAGAACAATATATAATAGATAATCACTAGTCTTTTAAAACAAAGAACTATATCAGTTTATTCATACATCAATCAGAGACGATATACAACAATGGACAGTTATATAAACTTGTCCTCATACAGAGTACACAGCGGAATAATAAATAAGTACGAATGTACGTCTCGCCATCGAGCTTGCTTCCAAAGCTCTAGAATATCCAGAATATCCTGATAATATAACTCTAGGCTGCCCGTGTGGAAATTGGTGGGCACCCAGAGTTTAGAAGGGAAACAATAAACTCCGAGTCAGTCATGGTGACTGGTGTGAGATCGTAAAACAGTTATTTTTAAAACAAACAAGGAATTATTTTAAAATAGATTCGCAATGCTTTTGGAAAATGAAACTACCATAAGACCTCCCGCCACACACACAATGCAAACGCAGAATTGGAGGAGATTTCTTCTTATGATAGTCAAAGATGCTTACTACGCAAAATCAATCATTTTGATATTATTATTAGTGCATAGTGTAGAAAAATCATTTCGAAAGTATAATATAAATCTTAGCCAGCATAGGCATTTCGCACTTATGCCTACTATAGCTACCATCCAAACAGTGGGGTGCCACCATAAGTGAATGATAGGTTCTACAACTAAAACCGTACAAGTCACATATTGTTTCTTTGGATTTCCAACAAATGGTCAGGCTAAGGAACTTCCTATGCCACGAAGGAACGCCTCTGGAATGACGTCCTGAGAACCTAACCGGATCTCTGCCAACACAAGGCCGGGTTACCTCTGCAAAAATAGGTAACTACTGACACGCGTATGCCATCCCCCGATCGTAACCGATCTTCCCGAGGATCCCCGATTCGCAACAAACCACATAATAAGCAGTATCAACATAGGTTAAGTATCTGGGCTCCATACCATGATATCACCTCTATCCAGAAGGAATGACATACACTAAGGGGCGCTACTCCCTAGAACCTTGCTGCATCCTTCCTGTTTTGACCATTTCCGGGGTGTGAGGCTCGACGAAGTCTCGTCCACAAAGCTACGCTTTCTACAAAGCCATGCTTCGGGTCAAACAAATGATCAAAGCATTGATCACAAAGATAAATGATCAAACAAACGATCATATCACAAATGATCAAACAATGATCATTTCACAGCAACACTCAGCATGTCACATTACCAAATTGGGAGTATATCGCTGATAAATTTCAACTACATAACCTCTGAGCTCGTACGTCTCAGAGAAGGGTGTTAAGATAAGAGAATAAATTCTCCACCACCAACAGAAATGTATTTGAAAGAAATCAGCTTTATATCTTAATTTGTAACGTCAGACACACAATCCATACAAGTCTGTTCCGGGATCGAACAGAACCAAAGGCACTTCTCACGAAGCCCTTGCACATCCGGATAATTTTCTAATCACGTCCCGGACTTCCCGTCACTAAGGGTGATAAAACCTCTAAATCGGAGATCAGCCGATGTAGAGTAACTCGACGGTAATCCTTCCGTTTTCAAAAATATCCGGTCTTCAACACCGGTCATCAAATGTGATTCATAACGACGTATCACATATTCGGAATGGGTTATACGACCCCATGGTCCTTTCCCGGCTAACCCGAATAGTGAGTGCTTATTCAAAAATAAGTGTGGCATTCAAATTCATCCAATTCACAACAAATACCATTCAAGGTAATTATTGATAGTCGGTTATTTAACTATCAATAAAGATGCGCAACATCATCAGATTCCAAATAATTTATCCAATTATTTAATTTCCAAAAAATTATTTAATTATTAACTTAAATTAAATAAAAATCTATGGTCGTTACACTCCTCTTCATAAAGCTTGGAATTTTCTAGAAGCTTCCATACGGATAAGAGGTATTATGAGAAGGGTATAAGAGTAATATGCTTAAAGGAGAAGTGATGGGAGGTGAAGCTTCCATGGCATGGTGAGGAGGTGAGTGAGAGCTTAAGAAACACCATTCTTATGCCTATATAAGAAGAGGCATACCATAGAGTTAGAATTACAAATTCACAAAGCTTAAGTGAGAAAATCAATGGCTTCTTCATCTTCTTCATCTCTTATATTGTAAGGAAAATAGTTGCAAATCAACTCCAAATCACTTCAGACTTTGCCACATGGCTTAGTACAATATTAGAACACCTTCCACCATGCCAAAAGTTGAAGAATCAAAGCCACACTCCCTATCAATAGGCTAGAGTAATTAGAGGGATAAGGAGGAGGAAGTAAGGCTAAAACAAGAGAGGAAGGAAAGGAGCTTGCTAGCTTTGGTTTGGACTTTGGTTCTTGGATCTTGGTTATTTGTGAGGATAAAGGTGAGTTAACACCTCATGGAATGAAAATATAACACATACATATGTTGTGTTGATTATATATATGTTGTTTGAATTGCTGTTAACTTATCTTAAAACATTAGTTTGGATTCTTACTTTAAAGTAAGTGACATATGTGATCCGTGTATATGAACTCGAACAAACTTGTAATGGACTTGAATGGACTTGTATGACATATGACTAGCCTTGAACAAAGCACATAGGCTATTGATGGACTTTGGTTTAGATCGAACATGAATTTGAAAGTGCACTTATAGCGATAGTCGCTATAGATGCATTTGTGAATTGCCTTGTTTTTGGCGATTGCTATGGAACTTTGTAGAGAGATCCTTAGGGTTTTCTCGGCATATTTATAATGTCTTATATATATATAATTATCGCTATTAAAAGATTGAATAGTTAAAAGTTAAGTAACATCTCGAAAAGTGGCCAAAACATCACTAGTGAAAAACTACACCGTTTAGCCTTGATTTTGGACTTTAAAAGGTTTGAAAAGATATTTAAATTTAAGTATTTTGTTTCATTCTTTTACAAGTGTTTACTAACTCATATTTGAATATTTCAAAATTAGTTTGAGAAATTTATGGATGTTTAAGAATTAGTTGTGAATTTTAAACAATGGATATTTAGTTAAAATATATAGAAAATAAATCATTTTCAAGTTTCAAGGAAAATTGTAAAGTTGTTATTTTTAAGTAATATTGTACACAAATGTTTCAAAACCTATTACAAGTATTTTAAAGTATTTTAAAAGTATATACAAATGTTTTCGAAAAGGGGTAAGAATTGCTAAATGGCCAAATGGTTGATTGTTTAATTACTTAAAAGTAATTAACTACGTTTAACACTAAAAGCCAACGAAGTAAGGCTTATCTATTTGTGAGAGTTAAGATTGATGTCGAGTGGGGATGGAACAATAGAACTCTAACCTACCGAGCTTCCCTCATGACCGAGGAATAGTAAGTTGAAAAATGTCGAAAACGTGTTAATCGTGTTGATTTCTTATTGTTTATGGAAATCATTAATGCTATACTTGATATTAAAAGCCGACAAGGTAGACTTATCTATCTACGAGATTCAATAATAAAGTGACTAGGCAAGGCTTCGATGTAACCAGTGCTCTGACTTACCTGGCTTCACTCTTGAACGAGGAATAGTTAAGTTTGAATGTCAAAAACGAGTTAAGTGTACGAATCATGATTTGTATAAGTAATTGTTTTTGACTAAATAATCGATTAGTTGATTATCAAACTTGACCAAATATGACTTAAGAAGTTATGGAAAGGCTTCACGATTTCATATCAAGGAGAACCTCTAGGGAGGAGCATTGGTACGAAACATCTCTAGCTTTCGCTTACTTCCGAGAGAACTGGAATTGAGGTAGCGGGGAATTCATCGATTGGTTTTGGAGACTTCGATAAATGGGAAGAGTGTACTTATATGAGATGATTCAAAACCCATAATCACTTCAAAACCATATACATGATAGATGTTTTGGAAGTGGTTGTGAAGTGAAATGTTATAGAGTTGAATTGTTAATCTTAAGGTTAAGTCTAAGGGAGAGGTCAGCGTTAACATTTCAAAAGATGTTATCGTTTGAGATTGTTTATCTTGAGGATTATTCCAAAAGAGGATTAGCATTCATCAGAGGACTTATGTGGGGAGCCTATATGGAGGTTCGAGATCTATTTGAGATGCTCGAATCCATGTAGTGATTCATGATCTGGTCAAGATGATGAAATCCATTTGGGGATTCATGCTCTGTTCGAGTGATGAAGACTCATGTGAGAGATGATGAACATAGCCTCAACATCGGGAAAATGACAGAAAACAGAGAAGAGGCATGGCCAGGGTGGTTCAACAGACTTCAAGGGTATATTTACTCCATATCTAGAGATGCATATCGGTATGTTGGCATTGGGAGTTGATATGGCTCGGATCACACACCAAGGGTGGTCCAGTTATGTTTACCTTAGAGTATATCCAATATATAGGTATACGATGCTCGGGTAATTTTTGATCCTTGACATGGAGTTCGAATGTTGTCAAACCGAGGAGATCTCCTCGGAAAATCCATTATGCAAACGCACCTTAGCGATATTGATTGCATACTTATTATTGTTGTGGCGTTCACATAGAAGCTATTTGATATGATTTATGTGCTACACTCTAGACATTATTTATCATATCACGAGATATTAAATTTAATAAATGGTTGGTTTCTTTGAGGGGAAAACCATTATGGGAATTTGTACAGGCTTAGTGGTTACTATTACTTGTTGCATATTTCTTGAGTTTCTCACGCTGGTTTACCATACTGATCCTTGTGTTATTTTCTTATAATGCTCGGGTCAGCCCCATGTATGATTTTAGATTTATTTGCGGATGCTTTGGAGCTTATGGAGAAGAACTAGATGATTACCTTATGTAGTATTCTTATTTCTGCTGCATTTATGTATTTTATATATCAACATTGTAAGGACAGGCTGTTATAACTCTTCAGGATGATGATAGTACTTCAGTTTTAGTAACTTTGAAATTTCTATATTCAGAGTAACCCTTTATATTGTTCCTTTGATATTATATATTATTGTTCCATTATGAGATGTTGATGTTATGTTCTTCCTTTCGTGTTCTATTCTTCTTTTGTTTTATTTTACCCTAACTTTCTGTCTTTCTGGCACTTGGACGCTCGGCACATGAATACCGTGGATGTATTTAGTGTCGACATTCGAGGGTCGAAAAGTCAGGTCATTACATTTGGTATCAGAGCACAAGGTTAAGCGAACACCTTGGCTTCGGTTGGGTATGGCTCATTAGAGATAGGGTAAGTGACACCTTAGAATAAGTCGAGTATATTATACATATGAGAGCGTATTTGTATTTTGAAAACTAGACTTTTAAATTACTCTTGATGGATATCTCCTTCTAGTAATTCCTTCTTTGAAATAACTCTATCCTTTAGTTTCCTAAAGCTGTTTCACTTTGATTAGGTAGAAAGAACCATTAGGACTAGAGCTGCAAATGCTAAAGGTGGTTGGGGGTAGTACTGTTAAGAATGACGGGGATCGAGCACTGAGGAATGTTGCTCCAGTTGAGGAACCGAGGGAGAATGTTTGCACCGAAGAGTTGTTATAGTTGCCATCAACCTAGTCATTTTGTTAAAGATTGTCCCATGCTCAAGAAAGAGGAACAGCTTAGGGTCTTTACTATTTCCACTGCTAAGAAGGGGGAGAAGATTCTTAAAGATATACTATTTAGTTTTCCTAGTTTAATACCCCGTAAACCTTGATTGTTTAGTCACGCTTGGTGTGACGACCGCCCATGACCCCCTGCACCGAATCTAGAGAAAGTGCGCTGTAAAGTGTGCCAAGCGACCATGGACGATTGTCAAGGTAAATTAAAACAACATAATCTATCGTATTGCTCACAGCGCATGGACAAAATACAATAGAACATATGTATAGTGAAGCTTTACAGAACAAAATGCCATCATATAAAGCTCCATAATAGTTTGAATACAAGTATCCAAATAGTCAATACATCCAGCCTCACTACATATCTCTCAGAGAATACAAAACAGCGGAACATCCAGTACATATAATAAGAAGATAATATGCAACCCCCCAGCTCGTCTTCGATATCAGCATCGTGAGAAGAGAACAGCACCTGTCACCTGTTACCTAGTCTGCCCGTCCCAAAAATGGACGAACAGCCCAAGGCAATAAGAATTAAAAACATAAAGCCTTGAGTCAGACAACAGTCTTAGTGAGCAGTAAATTAACTAACAACATACCAAAAGAGCATAAAGGAAAAGGAATAGGAATACAACCCTCCCACTCCAACCTCATTCTACAGTGATAGCCCCCAGACACACACTAAGCAGAAGCAAACATAGCAGAGCATACAATTTAAAGTAAAGCTACTATCACTCGAGTCAAGGGCGATGTTTTCCAAGTACCAAGGCCTAAATCAGATAAGCACCCAGAAAATACCGCTCTTGGGTCCGAATGACGATACAACCAAACATCCATGACTCTGGCTATCACTGTTATCATTGCTTCGATATCACCGTTAATTGAATGACCGGCACATTCTTTCAGCCGTCCGTCAAGGGCTAATGGAAACCCCGGTTCTAGACATAACTCCCGCACGTCGTCGCAGCCCGTGCCTAGGACTATCGAATCTGCCCAGAGTACTCAACCATCAACAGTTGGCCGTTGGGACTATCGAATCTGCCCAAACGTACTCTTGCTTAGAGCATGCTAGAACCTTCAACAATGATGCTATCCAAGCCTCCTAGTCATCCTCCTCGACGACTATTCTCATATCCATTCATTATCCTCAACTCGAATCATATCACCGAGTTATCAACATGCTTGGAATGATCCCGTCTGGATTAGACCAAGCCTTCATCACATGATGCCTCGCTTCATTACATCCTTGCAAAGCCTCATCTCAGCATCACATCATCAAATCTATGCATAAGAGCTTCATCATCCCGCTACATATGCCACGAGCAGCTTTCCCAATTCAAGAGCCTTTCCCTTAGCTTTTGAATCATCTTCGATCTAAATCTAATCATCAATCATCTAGTTCATAATAATCAATCAAATCAAACATCAATCCAAGCAATCAAGCATTCAAATATGATCTAAGTAGAAATTATAACAATAATGGCATTTTCGTAATTAAAGAGATGAAAGTCCAATAAGCATGAAAACATGGATTATATCTCTACAAACTTGATGAATGAACTTGCATAGGTTAACATATGATAAAATGGATGTAACATCATCATGAACAATGGATCTATATGGATCTACACTTTGGATGAAGAAAATGCATGGAAATCCCTATTTTAACACCAAATCGAGCCAACAATCCGATATACTCCTTTGGATCCGTGTGAGAGATAATCACCACTCACCAAATCACCTAAACAAACCCAAATCAACACGCTTCAGATCTAGACAGCGAAGGATGAAGCTTGATCTATCACGAATCCGCTTCAAACGAAGAAATAATCTCTCTTGAAAAGATGAAGATCTTCAATCTAAGCTCTTGGATCTTCAATCTTGATCTTCGATTTGGATGGATGGAAGCACTAGATTAGAGTGGAGAAAAGAAGTGAAGAAGTGTAGAAGTCGAGCTCTCAAAATGGCAGCACTTCGTCGCTTCAAAATCCGGATCCCAAAAAGTGAGAACAACCCATCCTATTTATAGCAGAAATTTCCTAAGTCGTAACTCGGCTATCTCCCTAGGTCGTTTCCGACCTAAGCCTCTCCGACCTAACAGATGTATGCGACATAACAGTCTTCGACCTAACGACTTAGCCTATGCGCGACTTAGCGACTTACGACTTAGCGCGCCTTAATGACTCGCTGGCACGCGACCTAAAACTTACGCGCTTAGCGACCTAACAGAGCTCTCCATCCTACGACCTAACGATGTTACGACCTAACACTTAACAAAACCCAGCGACTTACCAGTGTTATGACCTAACACTTAGACCCACGCGACCTAACACTTAAACTATCCTAGCGACCTAACAACTTATACGACCCAACTCCTTAGGTCGCCTAACGACCTAACACTAGGTCGCAACATACTGGGTTGTTAACTCGCTAACCCTTAGGTCGCGTACTACTACAGGTCGCTCCCTGCTTACCCCTAGCTTCCTTAGGTCGCTGCCCCTATAAGTCGTTTACGACTTACCACTTACGACTTACCACTTAACTTTCCTAAGTCGTATACTCCTTAAGTCGCCTAACTCTTAGGTCGCTAACCTATAGGTCGCTAACTCGCCCTGCCGACCTAACACTAAACTTTCAACGTTCCAACCCTAAGTCGGTCACGACTTATCACTTAGGTGCGACTCAAGACAGTGCGACCTACCACAATCTGGCTACGACCTAACTCTTAACTCGCCTATCCCCTTAGGTCGCAGACCTTCTCTAAGTCACTCACGACTTATCTCCTAAGTCGCCGACCACATATAATTAACCTCTAGGTCGCGTACGACCTAGGACTTAGGCAAATTTCAACCAAAATCTGAAACAACTAGAAAATGCTAAAAATCCCAGATTTTGACAAACTTCTCGATCCGTAAAATACGGGTCGTTACATTCTCTCCCCCTTAGGAATTTCGCCCCCGAAATTCCACACAATCAAAGCAATCAAAACTATTCTGCACGCCTAACATCCATAGCAATCAACAAACCATGCATCCAATTCTAGCTTAGCATGCAGAATTCTAAAACTAGAACAAGTTACAATATTGCGAGATGACACGACACCTTAGGGCCATACCTTGAAGAGTTCAGGATGAGCTGCCTTCATCCTCTCTTCCACCTCCCACGTATAGTCGTTATCATCATCGCTCCATTGTACCTTGAGTAACTTAACTACCTTCCTCCTAAGCTGTTTCGTGTCAGTTTCAACAACACGAAGCGGCTTACGAGGTCTTCTATCAACTGGATCAACTTCGAAGTCTTCACAGCTATCAGCAGAAACCACTGTATTCGAGTCGTGCACATACTTCCGTAGATACGATACATGAAAAACATTGTGCACACTCGACATCTTTTCCGGTAATTCCAATCTATAAGCGAGCTTTCCAATTCGCTCGGTAATCGGGAATGGTCCAACAAATCTCGGAGTCAATTTTCCTTTCTTCCCGAATCGAATAACATTCTTTAGTGGAGAAATCTTCACAAAAACCATATCTCCTACGTCGAATTCCAAATCCTTTCGACGTTTATCAGCATAACTCTTCTGACGGTCTTGGGCTGCCTTCATTCGTTGCCGAATGATCTCTATACAATCTGAAGTCTGCCGAATCATCTCTGGCCTAAGCATCAGCTTTTCTCCAGTCTCTAACCAACATGTCGGAGAGTTACACGGTCTTCCATACAATGCCTCATATGGTGCCATACCAATGCTTGACTGGTAACTGTTGTTGTACGCAAACTCCACCAAATGAAGGTAATCTTCCCATGATCCTCCGAAATCCAAAACACATGCTCTAAGAAGATCTTCCAAAACTCGGTTGACTCTCTCGGTCTGACCATCTGTTTGAGGATGATAAGCTGTACTCAAACACAACTTGGTTCCCAAAACTTCCTGGAAGCTCTTCCAAAATCCACTAGTGAACAATGGATCTCGGTCGCTCACTATACTCTTCGGAATACCATGGAATCGAACTATCCACTTAACATACAACTCAGCCAACTTTGATGCAGTCCTAGTCGATCGAACAGGAATGAATCTCGCACTCTTGGTCAGACGATCCACAATGACCCAAATCCCTTCATTTCCCGTTCTTGTTCTAGGTAGTCCATCAATAAAATCCATCGATATCTGCTCCCACTTCCATGTAGGAACTTCTAATGGTTGAAGCAATCCACTAGGCTTCTTCTGCTCGGCTTTTACCAACTGGCAGTTCATACACTTGGAAATAAAATTTCCAACATCCTTCTTCATGCCTTCCCAGTAGTAGGTTCTCTTCATATCCCGATACATCTTATTTCCACCTGGATGAATTGTCAGCTTCGAGTGATGACTTTCCTTCAGAACTTCACTCCTCAATTCATCTATATCGGGAACAACTAGTCGTCCTTGCTTCCGAAGCCAACCCTCTCGATCGACCTCGAATCCTTTATCCTTTTCTGGATCCAATCCAGATTCCAATTCACGGATAATCTTGACAAGATTATCATCTCGCTTTTGGCCCTCGCCAATCCTTTCCACAAGAGTGGGTCTTATTGATAAGTTTGCCAACATCTCAGGTTCCAATTCGCATCTAGGCCTGAAGTCAAATCCAGCTAAATACTCGAGACTCTTCCATTCTGAAAACATGGCTCCCAATCCTGCATGTCTTCGACTTAACGCATCTGCCACTGCGTTACCTTTTCCCGGAGTATAAGCTATACCAAAATCATATGATGCCAAAAACTCTAGCCAACGTTGCTGCCGAAGATTCAAATCCTTTTGGGAGAAAAGATACTTCAGCGACTTATGATCCGTAAACAACTCGAATCGAACTCCCAATAGATAATGTCTCCACATCTTCAGAGCAAATATAATCGCCGCTAACTCCAAATCATGAGTTGGGTAATTCCTTTCATGCGGCTTTAGTTGTCGACTGGCATACGCAACAACCTTATCCCTCTGCATTAGCACTGCTCCAAGTCCAGTACCACATGCATCGGTGTAAACCACCATCTCATCATTCCCACTAGGAATAGTCAAAACAGGAGCACTCGTCAATCGCTCTTTCAGGATTCCGAAAGCTTGCTCACACTTAGCATCCCAACTGAACACTTGGTTCTTCTTCGTCAATCCTGTTAACGGTGCAGCTATCTTGGAGAAGTCTTTGATAAACCGTCGATAATATCCTGCTAATCCAAGAAAACTTCTCACATCAGATGCATTCTTAGATCTAACCCAATCCTGGATTGCTGCCACCTTAGCGGGATCAACCGCTATTCCACTTCCAGAAATCACATGGCCTAAGAACCTTACTTCACTCTTCCAGAAGTGACACTTCGAAAACTTAGCCTTCAGCTGATGTTTCCGTAAGATTTCCAAAACAATTCGCAAGTGCGTCTTGTGCTCTTCTTCCGTTCTGGAATAAATCAGAATATCATCCACGAACACAAGTACGAACTTGTTCAACTGATCTCTGAACACTCTATTCATAAGATCCACAAAATATGCTGGCGCATTAGTCAATCCAAACGGCATTACCAGCCATTCAAAGAAACCGGATGGTGTCCTAAAAGCAGTTTTCGACACACTATCCTTAGCCACTCTTAACTGGTGAAATCCCGTTGCCAAATCCATCTGAGAAAACACCTTAGCTTCGTGAAGCTGATCAAACAAGTCATCTATTCTCGGCAATGGATACTTGTTCTTCTTAGTCACCTTATTCAGCTCACGATAATCGACGCACAATCTCAACGACCCATCTGCCTTGGTTGCAAACACAACTGGTGCACCCCACTCGGACACACTACGCCGAATGAATCCCTTCTGTAAAAGGTCATCAACCTGCACCCTCAACTCTTGCTGTTCCCTAGGCGCCATCCGCCTAAGAGGCATCACAACAGGTCTGGCTCCTTCAACTAGATCTATACGAAACTCGATCTCTCTATGCGGCGGCAACCCTTTGACTTCATCAAAGACATCCTCGAATCCATTAGCGATCGGCACCGATGACAGTCCATCCCGTGGAACAACTAGCGAATACATGAAGCTCATGAAGACGCCTTCTTCATGCTTACATCGTATCACAACCTTTCGCCCATCCACATTCTCGACTGTCACTTCCAACCTCTCGCAATCAACCTTAGCCGCATACTTCCTAAGCCAGTCCATACCCAAAATAATTCCGAACCCCGCAAAGTTCAGAACAAAGCAATCACAAACAAAAGAGCAACCATGACTCGATACAACTAGACCACGGCATAACATACACAAACAAGACGAACCCCCAACTGGATTAGTCACAACCAATGGCCTATCAACAATATCCGGCTTCAAATCTAACCGGCCTACGAGTTCATTACAAACAAACGAATGCGACGCTCCAGTATCAAACAAAACCCTAACTGGAACACCACATAGGAAAAGAGTACCTTGAACCACCACACTCTTTCCTTTCTCTTCAGCGGTAGGAGCTTTTGAAGACGACGGAACAGCTCCCAAAGCATAAGCCTGCACAATCTGTTTGTCCCTTCTCGGTTCTGGACAATTCTTCCTGAAATGCCCTGGCTTGTCACAGTTGTGACACTTCATTGGCACCTTCGGATTCTTAAAATCCTTAGAGAAATGGCCCTTCTGCTGACAATTGTAGCAAGTCACCTCACCTTTCGGCTTCTTCTGGCCATCCTTGCCCATCTGCTGTTGCTGCTTCCTCTTCTTGTTTCCACCCTGCTGGGGTTTAGACTCTTCC
This sequence comes from Allium fistulosum, assembly GCA_030737815.1. Classification (NCBI taxonomy): domain Eukaryota; kingdom Viridiplantae; phylum Streptophyta; class Magnoliopsida; order Asparagales; family Amaryllidaceae; genus Allium; species Allium fistulosum. The sequence continues at coordinate 1,247,845,872 of CM060902.1, read as the reverse complement.
CTGGTCACAGCAACAACAGATCCATCCTTAGGAAACAGACTCTCATGCCTAAGAGCTTTCTCCACAAGCTTCTCAAATGAATCGACCAAATGATCCACCAACTGTCTCCCAAGATAACTATCCAAGCCTGTCACAAACTTCTCATTCTTCTGATAAGCAGATTCAATATATGACCGAGCATACTTGGACAAAGCTTCAAACTCAAAAACATACTCAAGAACAGATCTCCCTCCTTGCTTGAGCTCCACAAACTTCTTGAACAGAACAGACTTCTGTGCTGTAGAAATGAACTTAGCTTCAAATCTGACTTGGAATTGCTCCCAAGTAATCTCTTCTTCCGGAGTAGTGATGGTAATAGAGTTCCACCAATCAGAAGCTCTCCCTTGAAGCTGTCTCGATGCCAACTTCCTCTTAGTCGCATCCTCAATTCCCAAATCACCAAAGATCCTTCTACAAGCATCTATCCATCTCTGGACCTCAATAGTTGATTCTGTTCCCAAGAAAACCTTCCCTCCAAGAGCAGTATAATCCTTGCACAACTTAGCAAAATCCACTGGTTTCGGAGTCTGAACCTGAACTCCAACATCAACTGCCGCCCCTGGAACTGGTATCCTTCTCATGATCGAAGTCATCATAGCTTCGAACATGGCTGCATAATCAGCAGTCTCTTCAGTAGCACGGCCTTCCCTAGCAGCTGGTCTCCCTCTTCGACTCATTCTCAATATCTATAAAAAGGAATGATTAGAACATCTAGAGAAACAACTGCATAAAGGACTCAAACTCTACTAAGCTACTATATTATATATAGTATTCATCCATCAAAATACAATTACGTCTCTCATACGTAGTTACGTCAGTGAGCGTTGGGTAAAATCGATTAACCAATGCTCTGATACCAAATGTGACGACCGCCCATGACCCCCTGCACCGAATCTAGAGAAAGTGCGCTGTAAAGTGTGCCAGGCGACCATGGACGATTGTCAAGGTAAATTAAAACAACAGAATCTATCGTATTGCTCACAGTGCATGGACAAAATACAATAGAACATATGTATAGTGAAGCTTTACAGAACAAAATGCCATCATATAAAGCTCCATAATAGTTGAATACAAGTATCCAAATAGTCAATACATCCAGCCTCACTACATATCTCTCAGAGAATACAAAACAGCGGAACATCCAGTACATATAATAAGAAGATAATATGCAACCCCCTAGCTCGTCTTCGATATCAGCATCGTGAGAAGAGAACAGCACCTGTCACCTGTTACCTAGTCTGCCCGTCCCAAAAATGGACGAACAGCCCAAGGCAATAAGAATTAAAAACATAAATCCTTGAGTCAGACAACAGTCTTAGTGAGCAGTAAATTAACTAACAACATACCAAAAGAGCATAAAGGAAAAGGAATAGGAATACAACCCTCCCACTCCAACCTCATTCTACAGTGATAGCCCCCAGACACACACTAAGCAGAAGCAAACATAGCAGAGCATACAATTTAAAGTAAAGCTACTATCACTCGAGTCAAGGGCGATGTTTTCCAAGTACCAAGGCCTAAATCAGATAAGCACCCAGAAAATACCGCTCTTGGGTCCGAATGACGATACAACCAAACATCCATGACTCTGGCTATCACTGTTATCATTGCTTCGATATCACCGTTAATTGAATGACCGGCACATTCTTTCAGCCGCCCGTCAAGGGCTAATGGAAACCCCGGTTCTAGACATAACTCCCGCACGTCGTCGCAGCCCGTGCCTAGGACTATCGAATCTGCCCAGAGTACTCGACCATCAACAGTTGGCCGTTGGGACTATCGAATCTGCCCAAACGTACTCTTGCTTAGAGCATGCTAGAACCTTCAACAACGATGCTATCCAAGCCTCCTAGTCATCCTCCTCGACGACTATTCTCATATCTATTCATTATCCTCAACTCGAATCATATCACCGAGTTATCAACATGCTTGGAATGATCCCGTCTGGATTAGACCAAGCCTTCATCACATGATGCCTCGCTTCATTACATCCTTGCAAAGCCTCATCTCAACATCACATCATCAAATCTATGCATAAGAGCTTCATCATCTCGCTACATATGCCACGAGCAGCTTTCCCAATTCAAGAGCCTTTCCCTTAGCTTTTGAATCATCTTCGATCTAAATCTAATCATCAATCATCTAGTTCATAATAATCAATCAAATCAAACATCAATCCAAGCAATCAAGCATTCAAATATGATCTAAGTAGACAATTATAACAATAATGGCATTTTCGTAATTAAAGAGTTGAAAGTCCAATAAGCATGAAAACATGGATTATATCTCTACAAACTTGATGAATGAACTTGCATAGGTTAACATATGATAAAATGGATGCAACATCATCATGAACAATGGATCTATATGGATCTACACTTTGGATGAAGAAAATGCATGGAAATCCCTATTTTAACACCAAATCGAGCCAACAATCCGATATACTCCTTTGGATCCGTGTGAGAGATAATCACCACTCACCAAATCACCTAAACAAACCCAAATCAACACGCTTCAGATCTAGACAGCGAAGGATGAAGCTTGATCTATCACGAATCCGCTTCAAACGAAGAAATAATCTCTCTTGAAAAGATGAAGATCTTCAATCTAAGCTCTTGGATCTTCAATCTTGATCTTCGATTTGGATGGATGGAAGCACTAGATTAGAGTGGAGAAAAGAAGTGAAGAAGTGTAGAAGTCGAGCTCTCAAAATGGCAGCACTTCGTCGCTTCAAAATCCGGATCCCAAAAAGTGAGAACAACCCATCCTATTTATAGCAGAAATTTCCTAAGTCGTAACTCGGCTATCTCCCTAGGTCGTTTCCGACCTAAGCCTCTCCGACCTAACAGATGTACGCGACATAACAGTCTTCGACCTAACGACTTAGCCTATGCGCGACTTAGCGACTTACGACTTAGCGCGCCTTAATGACTCGCTGGCACGCGACCTAAAACTTACGCGCTTAGCGACCTAACAGAGCTCTCCATCCTACGACCTAACGATGTTACGACCTAACACTTAACAAAACCCAGTGACTTACCAGTGTTACGACCTAACACTTAGACCCACGCGACCTAACACTTAAACTATCCTAGCGACCTAACAACTTATACGACCCAACTCCTTAGGTCGCCTAATGACCTAACACTAGGTCGCAACATACTGGGTTGTTAACTCGCTAACCCTTAGGTCGCGTACTACTACAGGTCGCTCCCTGCTTAACCCTAGCTTCCTTAGGTCGCTGCCCCTATAAGTCGTTTACGACTTACCACTTACGACTTACCACTTAACTTTCCTAAGTCGTATACTCCTTAAGTCGCCTAACTCTTAGGTCGCTAACCTATAGGTCGCTAACTCGCCCTGCCGACCTAACACTAAACTTTCAACGTTCCAACCCTAAGTCGGTCACGACTTATCACTTAGGTGCGACTCAAGACAGTGCGACCTACCACAATATGGCTACGACCTAACTCTTAACTCGCCTATCCCCTTAGGTCGCAGACCTTCTCTAAGTCGCTCACGACTTATCTCCTAAGTCGCCGACAACATATAATTAACCTCTAGGTCGCGTACGACCTAGGACTTAGGCAAATTTCAACCAAAATCTGAAACAACTAGAAAATGCTAAAAATCCCAGATTTTGACAAACTTCTCGATCCGTAAAATACGGGTCGTTACACTTGGCATGTTAGAAATATTGACTATTGTTTGTTTTTGATGTGTGCTCAACCAGTTTATGAGTAATTTTTACCTTTCTACATCATGGATTGGGTAAACGGTAATTGTGGGCACATTGAACCGAACACCTTGTGAGATAAGTTTCATGGTTTGACTATAAGGCATGTGGTGATAATGTTGGGTTAGAAGTTAAAATTTAGTAGAAGATGTTTACTTTAATCTAAAGGAAAGATAGCATATTTAGAAAATAAATATTTGAAAGTAATTCTATATAAGTATGATGGTTTATACACAAAAAGGATTTAAATAGAGAATTTGAGAACTTAAATCCCGGTGTCTTTGAAAATATTTTTTAGCATTTTAAAGGAAATAATATTAGTATATTTGAAAGTAAATATTTGGGAAATTGAGATCATGATACGTAGTATTATTATATGAAGTTTTTGATACCGCTTTGGAATGATTTTGGTTAAATACCAAAAATGTGGTTTGGATGTACTGAACTCACTTCTTTTGCTTGAAAATAATTTGGGGATGACTTCAGCATCATCGGCATCCATTTTCGGGTTTCTGAGCGTGGGATGCTACAAAGTTGTTTTGGTATATACTCTTAGGATGTAGTGGAGTATTAAATGAGTATGAAACTAAGTTATAAAATGTGGATAAACTTGAAGTTTTGTTTTATGAAATGTTTCACAAATGATTTTAGTATTGAATGACATACTATTTGGATAAAGGAAATGTGATATAAAGGGGTTGGTGTTGTTAAGAAACCAATATTATAAATACGTAAGTTGTACGTAGATCGTTTTATTCGCATGACTTTCTTGATCCAGTATTTGAGTACATGTTTCAAGGTGGTTTACACCGGTCCGAACAAGAATTTTTCACTCTATTCTTGACGACAAACACTTGATACGGGTTCGTGATACGACCTGATTTTTACCATCATATCATATGACTATGTAAGGAAAACGGAAGTTTGTAATCAAGGAACCAAATCAGAGTCCGCACTAGAGAGGTCAAGTGATCTATACTAGTTTGGAAGTGAAATTTGTGTGATCGAGTAAGTGATTAGATTGGATATTACGTACGGATGCTTTATGTGCATCGCACAAGCTTTTGTACATTTGTATACTATGTTTGTTGGCGTATGAATAGTTTGGGAATGACTATTCGATTTATTATGAGGTAGCACGAATAATCGTCTAAGTAATGTCCTGAGGCTGGTGAGCGTAAGGTATGCTTAGTAGATTGTTTAGAACCTGAGCGAACCATGGGCATTGGTTGCTAGTAATTAAGAATACTATGTGAGTATTTGTGTGCTTTTTCCTTTTATTAAGGTTAGAAATGCCGAGAAGCAAGGATGCTCAAAATGGTACAAAGAAGATGGATGGCAGTTTGAAGGAGATCCATCCTAGGTTGCTTATAGACCAGGATTCCTTCTTATCTTAGTATCATATACCTTTTTTGTGTACACACCACTTGAGGTAAAGTCGCTTAGTATGCATTCGGTTATAGTTTAGCTTGTATACAGTTTCATTAGTACTCAATATATGTATCTTATTTCATCCATCCCTTTTGATTATCGTCCTTATTTCAATTTTGAGGATGAATGTTCTAAGTGGGGAAGACTACAGTGACCCAAAAATTCAAACACTTCATCTTCGAATATCATAACGTTTTGAATATAACTAAGTGTTATAAATATGATTTTATAACCTATAAACACCAATTAATTAATGAATAATAATAAGAAACTTGTTTTTGAAATTTGTTTACAAAAATATATTCTTCGAAGAAAAATCGATAATGCGACCGAAAATCAATTTATCGGTAAACAGCTTTTCGATCGATATAAGTTGTTCAAACACTTATGCACTTGACAAATGATCAAATGAACACATTAGCAACTAATTAAAACACTCTCCTCTTCATAAAGCTTGTAATGTTCTAGAAGCTTCTGTATTGATAAGAGATATTATGGGAAGGGTATAAGAGTAATATACATAAAGGAAAAGTGATTTAAAGGAGAAGTGATAGGAGGTAAAGCTTCCATGGCATGGTAGGGGAGAGGGAGGTGAGTGAGAGCTTAAGCAACACCATTCTTATGCCCATATAAGGAGAGGCATACCATAGAGTTAGAATCACAAATTCACAAAGCTTAAGTGAGAAAATCAATGGCTTATTCTTCTTCTTCATCTCTTATGTTGTAAGAAAAATAGTTGCAAATCAACTACAAATCACTTCATACTTTTCCACATAGCTTAGTACAATATTAGAACACCTTCCACCATGCCAAAATTTGATGAAGCAAAAACACACCCCCCTATCAATAGGCCATGAGCACTTGGAGGGATAAGGAGGAGGAAGCAATGCTAAAACAAGAGAGGAAGGGAAGAAAAGGAGGTTGCTAGCTTGGGTTTGGACTTTGGTTCTTAGACCTTGGTTATTTGCGAGGTTAAAGGTGAGTCAACACCTCACTTGGAATGAAATAACACATACATATGTTGTGTTGATTGATATATGTTGTTTGAATTGTTGTTAATACCTTAAAACATTGGTTTGGATTCTTACTTTAAAGTAAGTGACATATGCGATCTGTGTATATGAACTTGAACAAACTTGTACTGAACTTGAAAGGACTTGTATGACATATGAATAGCCTTGAACAAAGCATATAAGTTATTGATGGACTTTGGTTTAGATCAGACTTGGATTTGAAAGTGCACTTATAGCGATAGTCGCTATAGATGCATTTGTGAATTGCCTTGTTTCTGGCGATTGCTATGGAACTTTATAGAGAGATCCTTAGGGGTTTCTCGGCATATTTATAATGTCTTATATATATGTTTATCGCTATTAAAATCTTGAATATTAAAAATGTAAGTTACACCTCGAAAATTTGCCAAACCATCACTAATGAAAAATTGCCCCGTTTAGTCTTGATTTTGGACTTTAAAAGGTTTGAAAGGCTATTTAAATTTAAGTATTTTGTTTCATTCTTTTTTAGGTGTTTATTAACTCATATTATAGTATTTCCAAAGTGGTTTGAGAAATTTATGAATTTTTAGGAATTAGTTGTGAATTTCTAAACAATGGATATTTTATCAAAATATATAGAAAACATGTCATTTTCAAGTTTCAGGGAAAATTGTAAAGTTGTTATTTTCAAGTAATATTGTGGATAAATATTTTAAAACCTATTATAAATATTTTAAAGTATTTTGAAAATATATACAAATGTTTTCAAAAGGGGTTAGAATTTCTAAATTGCCAAATGGTTGATTGTTTAATTACTTGTTTGAAAAGCAATTAACCATGCTTAACAGTGAAAGCCGACGAAGTAAGGCTTATCTATTTGTGAGAGTTAATATTGATGTCGAGCAGGGATGGAGCAATAGAGCTCTAACATACCGGCCTTCTCTCTTGACCGAGGAATAGTAAGTCAGAAAATGTCGAAAATGTGTTAATTGTGTTGATTTCTTATTGTTTATAGAGATTCTTAATACTATAATTGACATTAAAAGCCGATGAGGTAGACTTATCTATTTGTGAGATTCAACGATGAAGTTTCTAGGTAAGGCTTTGATGCAACCAGTGCTCTAACTTACCTGGCTTCACTCTTGAACGAGGAATAGTTAAGTTAGAATTTTGGAAACAGTTAAACGTACGAATCGTGATTTGTATAAGCAATTTTTATTGACTAGATAATTGATTAGTCGATTATTAAACTTGACCAAATATGACTTAAGGAATTATCGAAAGGCTTTGTGATTTCATATCAATGATAACCCCTGGGGAGGAGAATTGGTATGAAATATCTCTAGCTTTCGCTTACTTCTAAGAGAACCGAAATTGAGTTAGCCGGAAATTCATCGATTGATTTTGGAGAGTCCATAAACGGTAAGAGTGTACTAATATGAGATGGCTCAAAACTCATAATCACTTCAAAACCATACATGCGATCTATGTTTTTGAAGTGGTTGTGAAGTGAAAAGTTATAGAGTTGAACTGTCAATTCTGAGGTTAAGTCTAAGGAAGAGGTTAGCATTAACATTTCAAACGATGTTATCATGTAGGACCGTCTATCGTGAGGAGTATTCCAAGAGAGAGGATAGTGCTAGCATTCATCGTAGGACTTAAGTGGAGAACCCATGTGGAGGTTCGAGATCTGTTCAAGATGCTCGAATTCATGTAGTGATTTGTATTCTGGTCAAGTTGATGAAATCCATTTGGGGATTCATGTTCTGTTCGAGTGATGAAAACTCGTGTGAGAGATGCCAAGTAGAGCCTCGACATTAGGAAAATGAAAAAAAAAGAGAAGGGGGCATGGCGAGAGAGGTTTAGCAAACCTCAAGGGTATATTATCTCCATGTCTAGAGATGCTTGTCGATATGTTGGTACCAGAAGTCGATATGGCTTGGATTACAAACTGAGGGTGGTCCAGTTATGTTTATCTTAAAGTAAATCCCATCTAGAGATATATGATGCTCAGAAGGTAATTTATGATCCTTGTCATGGAGTTCGGATGCGATCAGACCAAGGAGATGTCCGTGGAAAATCCATTATGCAAACGCACCTTAGTGGTATTGATTGTATACCTATTATTGTTGTGGCGTTCATAAGCAGCTATTTGATATGATTTATGTGCTACACTCTAGATATTATCTATCATATCACTATATGTTAAACTTAATGAATGGTTGGTTTCTTTGAGGGGAAAAATGTTATGGGAATCCATACGGTCTCAATGGTTACTATTACTTGTTGCATATTTTTTTTAGGGTCCCACGCTTGTTTACCAGACCTATCCGGGTATTATTTTGTTATAATGCTTAGGTCAACCCAGTGTATGTTTCTAGATTTAGCTACGAACGCTTTGGAGCTTATGGAGAAGAATTGGATAATTACCTTCCGTGGTATTCTTATTTCCACTGCATTTCTGTATTGTATAAATCGGCATTGTAAGGACAGACGGTTATAACTGTCCAGGCTGATGATAGTACTTAGGTTTTAGTAACTTTGCAATTTCTATGTTCAGAGTTACCCTTTGTACTGTTCCTTTGATATTATATATTGCCGTTCCGCTGTGAGATTCAAATGTTGCGTTCTTCCTTTTCTGTTCCATTCTTCTTTTATTTTATTTTACCCTGATTTTCTATCTTTTCGGCACTTGGGTGCTCAGCACACGAATACCGCAGATGTATTTAGTGTCGACATTTGAGGTTCGAAAAGTCGTGTTATTACAAGACGCACACATGTATACATATGTGTGTGTGCGTCTATATATAAGTAGTCCAACTATATGGAACAAATAAAGACATATCGTGCACATTTACATACATTAAGGCAATACACAACGAAAGTAACAAATTTATCATCTCAATATCAATAACAATTCACACATACAATCATATAGACAATCCAAAAAAGGCATCTTCCTTAAGTTACCAATCTAACAATTATATCTTCTTCATATTATTTTATAGAAGCCTCGAACTTATTTTGTAAAATAGTATAGTTTCCTATCAATCATACTATAGCTTATTTTTACTTAATTGTTTTATTTAAATTAAGTTAACTATCAATTATGCTTCAAATATTATATACCTCATGTATATAATTTATACACACATACACATACATATCTCAAACCATTTCTTATGGTCTAAAGTTAAGAAATCATGTTATTATAATGTCAGGATTTTATACCCTTAATCAAGTCCTATGTAATAATACAATACTTCTTTGTAATTTTTAACTTCTCACACCACCTTTATAGAAATTCACTAGTTAGTTATTGGTTGATTTACACTATAGTAAACCTATATCAAGGCCAAATATACGTCAAAGTCATTTTAATACAAGTTTAACCCGCCTAAATCATTATTTTAGCCTTACAGCTTATTTTAAAGGTCATAGTTCTAATTTTTGATTAGTGATAAAACATATAATAATATTTATATCACTAAAATAACTACAAATTAGAGTTCTAATTAATTTATAAGCATGTTATAAAGTAAACTCTATCTAATTCTATTCAATATGAATAGAACATAATATTTATATATACATGACCTTAATCAATTATCCAGAAAATCTACTCAAACCAATCCAATCAAATAAGGAAAAAATTAACTTATATGCATATTATTCGACAACTTCCAGGTAATAATTTTTAATATATATAATTATGGGAATTTGTACTGAAATATGAATTCATAGTTATAATTCCGCTCACCTGAGCTATAATTTCTTAAATGTTCGAATCTAGTCCAATTCTATACCATGTCGTAGATAATCTCACTACGAGTGCAACGACGAGATTGATGGAGTTAGAGATATGTCTTAGGGGCAGTTATGTAATTTTATATATATATATATATATATATCTAACTCAATAACCAAACTTGTGCAAATTAAGTGTTTTCTTTCTATTATATACTTTGTATAATGTGTTATGTTAATTAATTTAATTAAAAGTGTATCGAATAGAAAACCCATAAATGGTGTGTTCGTGATAACAATTATAAATAGTTGTAATCATGAGTATTGTATCATAATATTATAAAACACACCATTTTAATTTTTCCTGGTTAAGGTGCGTCAAGAATGGATATCAGTGTATCTGTTGAGACTAGAGTGCGTAAAGCTCTTCAAATATTGGGCAGTGTATTACTCATGACTATTGGGGGCACTTAGAGGATACATACTAACGGTTATTGGATAACTATGGAATGACTCATTTAATAGTTTTCTATTGGTTAATATAACTAAGATCAAACAGAAAATATTGATGTGACTGATTTACACAGTTCTCTCGACTTGAGAATCCATCGATCTTCAATATGAAAGCCCCACTTTGATATAGCCAAATTATAGCACGACATCCATTGAGTGACTATAATTGGGTCGAGTGAAAATATTGGAAGTGAAGCACTATTCAAGAGAGGGTTCTTCTCCTCAGTTATATAAGGTTAGTATCATGGTAAACTGAAGTCAACTCAAAGTCAAAATTTCTAGTCAAAGCATTTCAATTAATAATAATTATTATTGAACAAGGACTTTGTGTCTGGACTATAAAGTTGAATTTGGAGGATGTTGGAATTTTGACCGTTACCGAATTCCATAATTCCATAGTAATATCGTTTTAGATGAAGAAAATTAGTGTAAATAATAGTCACAACCAGGCAATGCTTAATAAAGTAAAATTAAATTTTACAAAAACCAAGTAAGAGATAAAATTGGCCAAAATGTCACACCACCTGTTAAGTGACATGTCAACATTGATATTCGAATAGTTCGATATTGATCAGTAACCAAATTTATATTTGACGAGCCATACAGCCTAAAACGATGAATTCTCCTTTGACCAAATGATTAAATTAAACTAAATAATATTTATGAAATTTTATTTTGATTTAATAAATGAATATTAAACATATTTAAGAAGTTATAAATACATTAATCGATATATGATATCGATAAGTGTTTTAATTAAATTTAAAATGCAAAATATTCATTTAGGCTCTAAATGGGTTTATGGCCCATCATGGGGCTGATAGGATCGGCTGAAACATGAGGTTAGGGGCGGCTACTACATGGGCTAAAGTGGAATAAAGGTGGATGGCTAAGATAGAAGGAGACCGAGTAAAAGATATGATCCTAAAATCTTTCCTTTCCTTCTTCTATTTAAACATCGCTTCCTTTATTTGATAGGGATTTTTTTAAAGAACCTCCATCCCCATACATTTGCTGGTAGAAATCCCTCATATGATATCTCCAATTTCTCAACTTCAAATCAAGTCAATTCAACTGTTATTCGATAGCTGGTGGTCAATGGTTCAAGGATGAACACTCTTTTAGATCGAAAATTGTTTCAAGGAGCAAACATCATCATTTCAAGGTGTACTTTAAGCCATCAAAAGTAAGGTATATTTCTAATCAAAATATAATTATCCATGCTTAGACATAATGTTTTATTATATATATATAGATTTATAATTTGGTAAGGTGATGATTCTAATATGTAAATTGTACTGTCATAAATTGTTTCGGTTGTATTTATGTATGTACATATGAATTTTTTTTTATGTTCATACCTATAATGCCACAGCTCAAGAATTAAAAAAATTATTTTTTTGTTTGTTCAAATAATATATAAATATATATTGTAAATATATTTATATAAATGTAGCTTATAATTTAGTTACTGCAATATACTTTATATAGATATGTTATATAAATTTATATATAAAGTATTATATATATATATAATATATTCGACAGTAATAAAAGTAATTATATATATTTATTATTACTTAGATATTATTTAAACCATTTAATTGCATGAATTAAAAATATTAATATATGTATTGCATAAAAATTATGTTTCACATTTTATAAAATCATATTATCTCAAAATACATGTTCGGTAGAAAATAAAAATAAAAACCATTTTTTATTATTAAAAAATATTTAAATATACGTCAAAAATCAATAATTAATTTTAAAATTATTTTTAAGCAATAAAATTATAAAATAAATTTTCAAAGTGTAAAATATTATTCTGAAATTTACTAGAAATTTAAAATTTAAAATTATGTGCAATATTATTTTATATTAATATTTTAGTTAAAACAATATGAATATTAATTAAATAATATTTAAAATATATTTTTGAGCCATGCGCAAGACCATGTAAATATTTAATAAAAAATAATAACAATTTTGGGTATTTATAAATATTAATCTATATTTTAATATATATATATATATATATATTTAAATAAGTAATTAAAGGCATCGTGGATCGCCAGAAATGACGATTAAAGGTGGGCGGCGGTGGTGTGTCCAGGCTGAGGCAGAGGCCACGGCGAACTCGTCGTGGGGGCGGCTGGAGATGGGGGTCATGGCGCAGTGACTTGATCAGGTCGAAAGCTGGCATAGAGGTGGCAATAATTACTTGTAGGGTGGCGGCTGCGTACGATTTGGGTTCGACATCGATGCGGGTGGGGTTTGTGAATGTGGTAATTACTGTTTAATTCTTTATTTTATTTTAATTAAAATTTTGAAATTTTCAAGCATTCTAACTATCACAACATTTTCATATGAGCTCGAATTTGGACGCGGTTTTCTCCGTTGCGACCGAATCAAAATTTTGGACAGTATGGAACTAGTTTGGCTGCATTCTGAGACTGTTCAAATTTTTGGCTTTACTTTTAAATCGACTAAAAATCAAAGGTGAGTGATTTAACCCACTCACGAATGTTAAACTATCTTATGTTAGTTAAATTAAATTTATGATATGATTAGAAATTTATTAATTTCTATTTGGTATTTAAATTGCGTTTAAATTAAAATTAAATCTATATTGAATTAAACTGCCATTTAATTAATATTGGAATTTAATTGCCAGTTAAATACCTGATAATGATAACCAGTTAATTAGTGTGATTTATTGGTTGATTTGAATGATGATTGTGATGGATTCTTAATTGTTGACATTTTGGATGATTTGATGTTATGTTAAATTATATGGTGTTATCACACTACATGTTCCCTTAGTTATTGTTAGGAGAATTACTATGGGTTGAAATGATACATACCCGAATGGTCTTATAGATTAGGGAAAAATCGTTATGGGTTGAAATGATAAACTCGAGCGATTTTATAGATTTTGAATTTTATTCGGGATTGTGGGTTGAAATGATATATACCCGTAAATTTAAATTTATTGCCGGTTGAAATGATATATATCCATATCACTTGACCATAGGGTTGAAAATTATATACGGACACCAGATTGGTTAAATTAAATGATTTTAAATCATTAATTTTCGAATCCAGTACAACGATATTTTGAAATAAAATTAGATTTATACGAATGGAATTATTTTCAAAATCCAAGCTTTGAAATGTTGAAATTGAAATTGGTTTAAATGAACTGTTTAAAGAATTTAAATTGTAATCTTAAAGTTGGATTTTGAAATGTAAATGAAATTTATCAAAATTAAGTTATTGTAAATGTTTGAATATAAAAACTTCGAAACCTATCGAATTTGAAGTGGTTAAATTTGTAGTTCAAACGCAGATTTGAATCGATATAAATTGAAATGGTTTTAATGAGAATTTCAATTGAAACCTTTAGCCTTTTGGATTTAAATCGTTGAACTGAGATTGATTTAAGTTGAATTTTTGGAATTAAAGTTGATTTGAATTGATTTGTGAAATAGGAAGAAATAATTCTAGTTTGAAACTATTTTCGATATAAACTCTTTTAATATACAAACTCTTTTAATATATAAACTATTTTTCTCATATAAACCATTTTAATATATATTAACAATTTTTAATACATCAACTATTTTAGTCTATAACCTATTTTAATGTATAAACTATTTTTAGTATATAAACTATTTTTAATATATAAAATATTTTAATATATATTATTTTAAATTTATAAACAACTTTTAATATATATTTTAATGTATTAAGTATTTTTAATATATAAACTATTTTAATATATATTATTTTAAATTTATAAACAACTTTTATTATATATTTTAATGTATAAACTATTTTTAATATATAAACTATTTTAATATATATTATTTTAAATTTATAAACAACTTTTAATATTTTTTTTAATGTATAAACTATTTTTAATGTATAACTAATCCAATATATAAACTACTTTCAATATTCAAACTGTTTAAAGTTGGAACTGTTATGATTTAGATTTAATTGATTTAAATGCGAATATTCTGATATGATGGTTTAACCTATTTTGTGGTTATGATTTTGAAAATGAATATGATCTAAAGTAAATAATGATTTCGAAAGTGAATATGATTTTGAAAAGGATATTTTGAATTGAATACGATATTTTGATATCAATTATGAATCGTTTTTGGAAATGTAAAAGAACCAACTGGTGCAAAATAAGCGTTTGGTTGTTAAAGAGACCGAGATCAGATATTGTCATACTCTTTGCCAATACCGAAAACCACTTTAACAACCATGCACGTGATGGAGAATTCAGAATGAAGTAGGATGGTTTGGCAAATGCTACTGTATGAGGTATGAACGCTGCCCTGACCCCCATCGGGTCAGCTTGATATGACTAAAACAGGAGCTATAGCTGGGCTAAGTGAGGTCGCTCCTCCGATCGGATATGCTTCTTCGATACCATATATGTTACTTTGTGATTGATTTGGTGGCCACCTTTGATTTGATTATGGGAGTGTGTCCCGAGGTGGGCGGTAGTAGCTGCTATGCGTTACCACCATCCCGGTTCTACAAAACGATAGTATCCTACCCTGGGCATTGCCTCGCGTGCCTTGTCATATGCCTTATCGAGCCTACTACGACTTTGGTTTGTATCGTACCTATGGATCCCTGATAGCCCACGGTTTCGTAAAGTTTATAGTACTGTATAGACTACGACATTCATATAAAATGTGTTAAGAGGGATATGGGTAACGCTTTAATGCTATTTTAATACTTTACTTTACCGTAAACATATTATAGTAGCGTATTGTACTATGTATGTAGATAGTTTAACGGATCCTTAGGAGATGGAATCCCGAACATCTCTTAAGTTATTGCATGCACGTTAGACACTAGATAGAAGATGTAAAACTTCGTAAACATCTCTGAAGCCATTACACTCATATTTACTTGTTTTGATTTAATTTACATAAGATCTTTTTATTCTGACTCGAGTGTTTTGTCTTTTCATTACGCTCGGGTCAACATGAGCATTTTCGTGTTGAAGACCTCATTTCTGGAGGACGAAGACTTAGTATATTATTACTATTTAGTTTATTTATTCCCCTGCATCATGTTGTTCCGTTGCATTATTTATTTATTCCTGTTGTATGTATAACTCCGATCTTTTTTGTAATAGTGTAATCAAATGTTATTTGTAAAACAGCTTCATGAACTGTTTATTTGATTATTATATTTTGCCATTCCGTTGTGAGATTCTGTGTTTTGTTTTTCCTTTCTTTTCTCTTATTTTCTTATTTACCCCATTAACAATCCTCCCTTTTGAATGGTTTGAGTTGACATGTGTGGTGTATTGTTGATTTAAACCGTCCAAAAAGGCGGGTCGTTACATTTGGTATCAGAGTGAGGTTTAGCTATAACCTTAGCTTTGTGGGGTCTGAATCATTAGAGATAGGGTAGTAATACCCTAAAATGAGTTGTTTGAGCGTATATATATGAGAAAGCGTACTTGTTAGTGTTATAAAATGTTTTTAGATTGTGTTAATTTGTTCTGTTTAGTACTTATAAATTCTGGTCGGTACATAGGACGCTATGGCATCGAAAGGGATTTCTAAACACTTAATAGGGCAGACCGACACAATATTGTTTTTGAAATATAGGTAAATGAAATAATTTTACCTAGTATTATATTTTGTATACAGAGAATAATTTTTATAAATGGTTATAGTTGCATGTGATATGCTTGCTTGTTAGGAAGTGAAATTCTATAAATATTGGTTGCAAAAAGGGATTTATAAATAAAGTGAATACAAATTGGAAATTTGAGAATTTAAGTTCCGGGGTTTTGAAATTGGTTTTCAAAGATTTTGGAATTTAATATTAGAACTATTTGGAAGTATTTTCGAATATAAATATTTTCAATGTGATTTGAAAGAAATGTTTTAAAAGAATTTTTAAAGGAAATAAGTCCTGTACTCCCCTTTTTTATCGCTGTAAAATAATTTCGGTGATGACGGCCGCATCATCGACTTTCATTTTCGAGTTTCAAAGTGGGAAGGCCACTGTAGTAGCTTTACTACACATTTTTTTGATAAAAAAATCTTAATTTTAAATTTCTAAATATGATTGGATATATAAAAGATATGAGTATGTGTGTGTGTATATTATTTTAAAATGATTTGGAATGGAACCCGGTGTTTAGTTCTTAAATTTCTACAAATTAGGGATTTCAATTACTATAATGAAATGAAATCTTAACTATTTTAATAATTGGAACTTCTAAAATGAAAAATAAGAAATTGGAAGCTAAGTGATTAATGAAAATATAAAGAAATTAGAGATTTGTAACTTGTAAATTTAAAAGGTAGCGAAAATTTAGAAGATATGAACTATTGAACATTTTGTTAACTAAATTGAATAAGATAAACTTATGTAACATTCAGTTACATTCTATAAACATATATAAAACTTTCCAGAAATATTTAAAAGTTGAAATGTTGATATGGATATGTAATAGAATATTATACAAGTAAAATATTAATAACAAAATGCTTCAAAATGAAAAAATGTTTATAAATGAAAAATTAAGATGTACAAGAAATGTTATAAACATGATTTAATGTTTTGAAATGCTTAAAAAATTAAATTGAATAGATAATTGTGAATACTATTTAAGTAGATAATTTTAAACCTAAAAGGATGTTGAAATGATTCACTAATAGATTTAATATTTATTTATTCATAAGTAGATGTAATATTAAATGATACTGTATGTGAAGAAATGAATGTAAATTAAAAAGTTAAGAAACTTAAGTTGAAATGATCCATGAATGAATATTAATATTAATCAAGCTATATAAACAATAAATGTTAAATAAACTGCAATGGAATGTATGTAATACTTCAATAATGAATTCATTGATGATTTAAATAGTGCATGGAAAAAAGTTATATAAGTAAATGAATGTGAATTAAATTACGAAGAAACTTATATAATATTTCAAGAATTGATTTATTGATGACTACAGATATTGAATGTGAAATAATTTATGTAAGTAAATGAATGTAAACTAATAAAAGATGACATTGTATGAATGAATGAGAATTTAAAATAAATCCGAGGTTAATAATGTGAAAAGGAACTAATCGAATAAACTTAAATAATATTTAAACTCTATGTTGTTTGGCTTATGGGATGTTTGGAAAAGGATACTTCGATTTGTTTGAGGTTATATGAATAATCTATTTAGTAATTACCTAAGGCTGTTGTGCGTAAGGTACACTTGGTAGTTTATTTATCACCCTTATACGATGAAAAGTTTCTGAACTAAACATACCATTAGTTTTAGTTGCTATGGATGTATGGTTGATTTCTTTGTTGCTTATGATGCCGTGTTGTTTTATTTGCCTATGTTCTGTGTTGATTTGCTTTTGTTACTAATTGAAAACAACTAAATATTTCTCTTGAACATAATTTTAACTCTTTGGATTATATAAGTGAAATACAGGTTTATGGAAGCAATAACTACTGCTTTTGGTTTCATAAAATAAAGTTGTTTGCCCGGCAAATTGGTACGTTTTCGGATTACGGTTTTATAGCGATATTCTATTGTTTTTCCCGTAGTTTGGGATGTTTTATTATTGAAATATAATATATATTGAAATTATTGATATTAATATTTTTTCGGACCTATCAGCACAAAGGAGACTCTGTCGAAATTTTCCGTGAATTTAAGACTTGGAAAATTTTATGAAAGTGAAAATATTTTCAAACTTTTATTAAACTTGAATATAAAGATTTAATTGTTTATAAATTGAATAATTTGAATAAAATTGTAACAAGTTCTTAATTCCTTCTTGTTCCTTTTCGAGGATGAAAAGTTTTGAGTGGGGGAGAGTGTAACGACCCGTAATTTTCGATAATTAAAAATATTAAATTAAATAAGATTTGGAAAGTTATGTTGAGAGAAATTAAAATTTATGATTTATTAATGAGAAAAATAATTAGAATATAATTTAATTTTATTGTTTTAATGTTATTGACAACAATTTTAGTGTAATCTCAATCAATTGAAATTATTGTAAGTTAATAATTATAAATAAGTAATAAATTAAATATTGGATTTGATGATGAAATTATTGTTATAAATTGAAATAGGTTAATATAGAATATAAAATCAGTTTTGGTAAACAATTTATAACCTTGATTGTAAACAATAAGTAATGGATATGAATTATTATTGTAAGACAATTGTTTTAATTATCATTTCATTAATTGATCCATTTGAATATTAAATCAAAATTTAGTGTAATTAAACATTGTCACTAATATGATTTAAGATGATAATTATAAATATGAATGCAATAAATGTAAACTAATGTTAATTATATTCTAAAGTTAATAGTTGATTCAATAATAAGAGTGAGAAACAAAATATAAGAATTTGATTGAGATTAAAATATAATTAACTGGGTTTTTATTACTGTTGTAATTGAACGTTACAATTTATGTAATATTTAACCATTGGATTTAACATGGAAAACTGTATTGTAAAAGTTTATAAATTACTGGTTAATCAACAATGATGAAAACTGTTCACTTTTTGTGCAGAATTTAAAAGTGATTAAATTTATTTAACAATAATTTATTTAATTAACGTGTAAAAATAGCCATTTGACTACTGTCTCGAATTTCGACGAAACCGGTTTCATCGGATCCATGACAGTGAATTATTGTAGAATTTCAAGTTTCGTAGCGATCAGACTTATCATTTAATCGTGCGGCTCGAAACGAGTAGAAATAAATTTAATGAATTCAATTAAAATAATTTGATTTTTGAAAGCTAACTTCTGTATACAATGAAATTAGCTTTTGAAACTAGTTCTGTTGTGTTTAAAAATATCGAAAACATATATTTCGATATATTGGTTGACCTATTTTTGTTTTGAAAACGAAACGGGCTTTTCGGGTCGTCGTTATCATTTCGACCCAATTCGATTTGTCCATTCATTCTTATCTAGCTTTGTCCATATAAATAGATTTTTCTCTAACCCTAGTAGCCCTTCATTTTATTTCTGTATGTACTGTCATCTTCAATCTATCTGCTTCTTCCTCCTTCCCAAATGGCTGCAAATCCAAAAACCTAATTTCAAATTCAAATTCAAATCGAAATTCAAACTCCTCAAACTAAGTCATATTATATATCGTTGGAAAGCCCTCGACGAGCTAAATCTACCTCTGCAGTTCATTTTTCGATTCGAGTCACGGGTTGGCCAGAAATCATCGATTTATCCTCGGCCGTCCGTTGCTAGGGTTTTCGATCCAACAGTGAATCATCGACTATTCGACGATCGGAGGGCACCGGCAGGTAGAGGGGGTCGAGCAGCACGTATCTATGGTCTTCTTTCTAGTCAGAGGCATGGTGGATCGCTAGAAAAGACGATTAAAGGTGGGTGGCGGTGGTGTGTCCAGGCTGAGGCGGAGGCCACGACAAACTCGCCATGGGGGCGGTTGGAGATGGGGGTCATAGCGCGGTGGCTCGATCAGGTCGAAGGTTGGCGTAGAGGCGGCAATAATTGCTTGTAGGGTGGCGGCTATGTACGATTTGGGTTCGAATTCGATGCGGGTAGGGTTTGTGAACGTGGTAATTACTATTTAATCCTTTGTTTTATTTTAATTAAAATTTTAAAATTTTCAAGCGTTCAAACTATCAAAACTTTTTCATACGAGCTCGAATTTGGACGCGGTTTTCCCCGTTGCGATCATATCAAAATTTCGGACAATACGGAATTGGTTTGGCTGCATTCTGAGACTGTTCAAATTCTGGGCTTTATTTGGATTTTAAATCGACTAAAAATCAAAGATGAGTGATTTAACCCACTCACGAATGCTAAACCATCTTATATTAGTTAAATTAAATTTATGATGTGATTAGAAATTTATTGATTTCTGTTTGGTATTTAAATTATCGTTTAAATTTAATTTGAATCTATATTGAATTAAATTACCATTTAATTAATATTGGAATTTAATTGCCAATTAAATACCTGATAATGATAACCAGTTAATTGTTGTGTTATTGGTTGATTTGAATGATGATTGTGATGGATGCTTAATTGTTGACATTTTGGATGATTTGATGTTATGTTATGTTAAATTATATGATGTTATCACACTGCAAGTTCCCTAAGTTATTGATAGGAAAATCACTATGGGTTGAAATGGTACATACCCGAATGGTCTTATAGATTAGGGAAAAATCCTTATAGGTTGAAATGATAAACTCGAACGATTTTATGGATTTTGAATTGTATTCGAGATTGCGGGTTGAAATGATATATACCCATAAATTTAAATTTATTGCGGGTTAAAATGGTATATATCTGTATCACTTGACCATAGGGTAGAAAATTATATACAGACACCGGATTGGTTAAATTAAATGATTTTAAATCCTTAATTTTCGAATCCAGTTAAATGATATTTTGAAATGAAATTAGATTTACATGAACTGGATTGTTTTCAAAATCCAAGCTTTAAAATGTTGAAATTGAAATTGGTTTAAATGAACTGTTTAAATAATTTAAATTGTAATCTTAAAGTTGGATTTTGAAATATAAATGAAATTTAGCAAAATTGAGTTATTATAAATGTTTCAATATTTAAACTTTGAAACCTATTGAATTTGAAGTGGTTTAAATTTGTAGTTAAAACGTGGATTTAAATTCGATATAAATTGAAATGGTTTTAATGAAAATTTGAATTGAAACCTTTAGCCTTTTGGATTTAAATCGTTGACCTGAGATTGATTTAAATTGAATTTTTGGAACTAAAGTTGACTTGAATTGATTTGTGAAATTGGAAGAAACAATTGTAATTTGAAACTATTTTCAATATAAACTCTTTTAATATACAAACTATTTTAACATATAAACTATTTTTCTCATATAAACCTTTTTAATATATATTAACAATTTTTAATACATCAACTATTTTAATGTATAAACTATTTTTAATATATAAACTATATTAATATATATTATTTTAAATTTGTAAACAACTTTTAATATATATTTTAATGTATAAACTATTTAATATATATTATTTTAAATTTATAAACAACTTTTAATATATATTTTAATGTATAAACTATTTTTAATATATAAACTATAATAATATATATTATTTTAAATTTATACACCACTTTTAATATATATATATATATATATTAATGTATAAACTATTTTTAATGTATAACTATTCCAATATATAAACTACATTTAATGTTCAAACTGTTTAAAGTTGGAACTGTTATGATTTAGATTTAATTGGTTTAAATGCAAATATTCTGATATGATGGTTTAACCTATTTTGTGGTTATGATTTTGAAAATGAATATGATTTAAAGTGAATAATGATTTTGAAAGTGAATATGATTTCGAAAGGAATATTTTGAATTGAATATGATATTTTGATATCAATTATGAATCGATTTTGGAAATGTAAAAGAACCAACCGGTGTGAAATAAGCGTTTGGTTGTTAAAGAGACCGGGATTGGATATAGTCATACTCTCTACCAATATCGAAAACCACTTTAACAACTGTGCACGTGGTGGAGAATCCAGAATGAAGTATGATGGTTTGGCGAACGCTACTGTATGAGGTATGAACACAGCCCTGACCCCCTTGGGTCAGCTTGATATGACTAAACCAGGAGCTATACCTGGGCCAAGTGAGGTCGCTTCTCCGATAGGACATGCTTCTTTGATACCATATCTGTTACTTTGTGATTGATTTGGTGGCCACCTTCGATTCGATTATGGGAGTGTGTTCCGAGGTGGGCGGTAGTAGCTGTTATGCGTTACCACCAACCCGGTTCTACAAAACGGTAGTATCCTACCCTGGGCATTGCCTCGCGTGCCTTGTCATATTCCTTATCGAGCCCACTACGAGTTTGGTTTGTGTCATACCTATGGAGTGCTCCCTGATAGCCCACCGGTTTGGTGGAGTTTACAGTACTGTATAGACTACGACATTTATATAAAATGTGTTATGGGGGATATGGGTAACGCCTTAACGCTATTTTAATACTTTACTTTAATGTAGACATATTATAATAGCATATTGTACTATGTATGTAGATAGTTTAATAGATCCTTAGGAGGTGGAACCCCGAACTTCTCTTAAGTTATTGCACGCACGTTAGACACTGGATAGGAGATGTAAAACCCCGTACACATCTCTGAAGCCGTTACACTTATATTTACTTGTTTTGATTTAATTTACATAAGATCTTTTAGTTCTAACTCGAGTGTTTTGTCTTTTCATTACGCTTGGGTCAGCATGAGCATTTTAGTGTTGAAGACCTCATTTCTGGAGGACGAAGACAAAGATTTAGTATATTATTACTATTTAGCAAGGTTATCAAAACGAGATTTAAATCGTAAAGTTTAAATTTTAAATCGAAACGGGATTTAAATCGTAAATAGTAGATTTAAAAGATCCATATTTTAAGGTTTGTATACACATTAAAATTGATTTTGATGTTTAAACTTCTATATCTAAACCTAAAAGTCAATTTTTGTTCATTTACTCGATTTTGATTTTGTTTAAAAAACTTAGAATTGAAATTGTAGATCAAAATAAGTATATTGGATCCATCAATATGTATTGAATGAATTTTCTCTACTGCAGTTTTAACCGAGTTTGAATCAGAATGTAAATCGAATCGTAAAGGAAAAGATTTGATTTGAAACGGAATTTAAATAGTAGGATTTTAAGATTTTTGACAACAATGCTATTTAGTATATTTATTCCACTGCATCATGTTGTTCCTCTGCATTATTTATTTATTCCTGTTGTTTGTGTAACTCCGATTTGTATTGTAAAAGTATAATCAAATATTATTTGTAAAACTGCTTCATGAACTGTTTATTTGATTATTATATTTTGTCATTCCGCTATGAGATTCCGTGTTTGGTTTTTGTAAAGACCCGCAAATCCGTCTTCCGAAAACCCGACACTGCTACATCCACTGTAGCAACTGCCGAACAATCGGATGGCGGAAACGCGAACTTTAATGTTTAAAAGAAGAAGAGGTAGAAGAAAAGATAGAAGAGAAAGAAAGAAGAAAAAGAAGAAAGAAGAACAACATCAGAACAGAAACAATATCAGAATCTTACACATCGCAGCGGAACAATATACAATAGATAATTACTAGTCTTTTAAAACAAAGAACTATATCAGTTTATACATACATCAATCAGAGTCATATACAACAATGGACAGTTATATAACTTGTCCTCATACAGAATACACAGCGGAATAATACAAAAATATAGGTGATACGTTTCGCCATCCAGCTTGCTTCCAAAGCTCCAGAATATCCAGAATATCCTGATAACATAACTCTAGGCTGCCCGTGTGGAAATTGGTGGGCACCCAGAGTTTAGAAGGGAACAATAAACTCCGAGTCAGTCATGGTGACTGGTGTGAGATCGTAAAACAGTTTATCTTTTAGAATAAACAACAAAAGAATTTTAAGGTAAATTCGCAATGCTTTTGGAAAATGAAACTACCATAAGACCTCCCACCACACACACAATGCAAACGCAGACTTGGAGGAGATTTCTTCTTATGTTAGTCAAAGATGCTTACTACGCAAAATCAAATCATTTTGGATATTATTATTAGTGCATAGTGGAAAACATTTCGAAAGTAGAATATAAATCTTAGCCAGCATAGGTACCATTATATTATGCCTGCTATAGCTGCCTCCTGAGGAGACAGGTTATGCAATTGAAATCGTAAAGGCTCGTATTGTTTCTTTTGATTTCCAACAAATGGTCAGGCTAAGGAACTTCCTTTTCCACGATGGGTACGTCCCTGGAATAGACGACCCGAGAACCTAACCGGATCTCTGCCAACACAAGGCCGGGTTACCTCCACAAAAATAGGTAACTACTGACACGCGTATGCCATCCCCCGATCGTCACCGATCTTCCCGAGGATCCCCGATTCGCAACAAACCACATAGTAAAAATAATGCAGTAACCACAGAGGTTAAGTATCTGGGCTCCATACCATGATACCACCTTTATCCAGAAGGAATGACATACACTAAGGGGCGCTACTCCCTAGAACCTTGCCGCATCCTTCCTGTTTTGACCATTTCCGGGGTGTGAGGCTCGACGAAGTCTCGTCCACAAAGCTACGCTTTCTACAAAGCTATGCTTCGGGTCAAACAAAATGATCAACCTATGATCACAAGATATAAGATCAAACAAATGATCATATCGCAAATGATCAAACACTGATCATTTCACAGCAACACTCAGTATGCCACGTTACCAAATTGGGATATATCGCTGATAAATTTCAACTACATAACCTCTGAGCTCGTACGTCTCAGAGAAGGGTGTTAAGCTAAGAGAATAAATTCTCCGCCACCAACAGATATGTATTTGAAAGAAATCAGCTTTATATCTCAAATTGTAACGTCAGACACACAATCCATACAAGTCTGTTCCGGGATCGAACAGAACCGAAGGCACTTCTCACGAAGCCCTTGCATATCCGGATAAATTTCTAATCACGTCGGGACTTCCCGTCACTAAGGGTGATAAAACCTCTAAATCGAAGATCAGTCGATGTAGAGTAACTCGACGGTAATCCTTCCGTTTTCAAAAATATCCGGTCTTCAACACCGGTCTTCGAATGCAATTCATAACGACGTATCACATATTCGGAATGGGTTATACGACCCCATGGTCCTTTCCCGGTTAACCCGAATAGTGAGAGATTATTCAAAAATAAGTGTGGCATTCAATTTCATCCAATTCACAACAAATACCTATTTAAAGGTGATTATTGATAGTCGGTTATTTAACTATCAATAAAGATGCGTAACATCATCAGATTCCAAATTATTTATCTTCAAAAATATCTTTACTAGATATATAATTTCCACCACTTCAAAAATAAATCAACGTTTATTTTTTTCTAAACAGTTTCCCTTTCCTTTATAAATTCCATAGTGAATTTACATTTCAAAATATCTACTGATATACGATTCTCAAATCGATTTCAAATATTCAATTTCGATTTATCTTTAAGAAGATAAAATCTCAAAACGTTTCATTTCATTTTGGAAAAGCATTTCCTTACTTATTTAATAATAAGTATTTCACAAATCTTTTATTTTCAACACTTGGAAAATATTCCATATACTTAAATCAATATTAAGTATATATTTCGTTCTTTAAGGAAATCATTTATTTTAACAACATCAATCTGAGTCAAAACGAATGTTGCGTAAAACATCGTTACGACGACTCAAAATCACTAGTATAGGGATTCGGATTTTAAGATAGATATATGTAAATCCCAATACTACATAAAACATTTTCTTTCGAAAATCATTTACTATAACAACAGTGTTATAGTCCATCATTTCCTTATTTCTCGAAAACGTCTATTTCAACAATGAATGTTGAAATCTATGCTTTCGATAGTTCACACATTTTAAAACATCTTTTAAAACAATCAACTTCATTTATAATATCGCTTTCCCAAACATAACCATTTTTTCAATAATATATTCACTGTCCAAAATCGTGAATATAATTCACTTAACCAAATTTCAATCATCTATACACATTTTACCTTAATAATAATTCGCTATCCAAAATCGCGAATATATCTCCTTTAATAATCTTCTATATTTGATTTATCAATCCAATTGATTTCGAATTTATAAAACAACGTTTATAAATTTCACCTTTTATATTTTATAACAACTTCGATTTGTAAATCTCCTTTATTAACGAATTCGATCAATATTTCATTTGTAGGCAAAAATCCAATTTATAAGTTAATTTCTTATAAATCTTCTATTCTACAATTTCATTCATTTTAACTTCACAATTTATACATCTATAAATTTCATTATCTTCACTTATAAAAACTCGTTTTAAAATTCCAATAATTTTAATTGATAAATATATCAATTTTTGTACATCTTTTATATACATTGTTTTTAATAATTCAAAATTTTTGAATTTAAACTATCTTATAAATTACTTAACTATTTACTTCAAAAATCATCTTTTGGTTATATTTCACAAACATTATAATCTCCATAACTTTAAATTTCTAACATTTATTTATTTAAAGTAAATCAATTCAAAAATTCAAATAAAACGTATACTTTCAAATAATCACTTTTAAAATCTCTTTTTAAAGTTAAAATCGTTGTTTTTAAACTTCAAATTTTGAATCCAATGATGCAACGCATCAATTAGTCCATCACAACATCAAACATCATATATCATCATATGATAATAGGATATACATCAATATCTGTAAATAAATAAATACAGTTGAGGAATCCTGTTGGATCCCTCCAACCTGTTTCCCTGCATCCAAAGACGTTAGCACAATACCAATTCCGCTCCAGTACGGAATTATCGCGGTATATGGGTTTTATAAAAATAATCCGCTTACTAACGGCGGAATAGGGTCTCATCCGCTATACGAGGTGGGAAATCAATCAATCCAATATATACATATGCCAATATGTATATATTGCTATATATATATAGATATATCCTACTATATCTAATATAAACAGCAATCAATCAGTCAAACAAACAATAACTGCAAAATCCCATTATATTTTTGAGTGAGAAGATCTCACCTTAACTTTTTTATTTGCAATCCATTATCATCCTGGCTCGATTTTTCTTGATTTATACCTTGTATAAACAATTTATACCATTTATCAATATTCGAACAGATCGAATAATAAATTTTCATTTGATAATTTTTGATTCATCGGTGATTTCATTTTAATAGTTAAATTAATTGATAGTTTTATTTAAACCAATATTTCTCCTTTAATAATTTATTCCTAGTAACTAAACGAATCAAATAAACTTATCAAAAAAAATCAATTATCATTAATAATTTCGTCTAACTAAAATTTTAGTTTTTAAGACCAAATTTTTCTTTAATCATTCCTAAAAACAAATTGAACAAGTAAGTTAAATAAATTCATCTTCCTTTTGAAAATATATATACATATATATACAAACTGTCAATATTCTAAATTCGTATTTATTTATCTTTTTTTTTTCATTACTGCGTATATATATATATGCATTTGATAAATAAAATTATACCTCACAGCCGAGTTCGAATCGAACGAGCCCTAATCGTGACTTGACTGCATCACCGACGTCGGCCTTGCATCGACGAGCTAATCCCTGACATCGCCGAGCATCAACGAACTCGCGACCGAGCGCAAGCTCTAGCCTTTACCGCCATTGCCTGGCTCGACTCCCCAAATTGCCTCGACGAACCCACCACCTGACGCGCGCGCACAGGTACGCGACGCCGTCGCCTTGCTTCCCCCTCACCGCCGCCATCTGCCATCCACTCGCGATTCCTCCTGCCTGCGTGATGCTTCCAGTACATCGCGTCATGCACGCCTGCGGCCAACCCCCCTTTTTCCTTCGCGCCTATCGCCGCCACACACGCGAACCCCAGCCTCGCATCGATCGAACGTGAGCTCAGCCATAAATTTTATTTCGATTTCGGTCCCTAGGTTTTGAAGAGGGAATGTGATTTCGTTCGATTTCAGAACTGTCGCCATTTTTCTTTGTTCGTTTGGTTAATACTGAAGAGAGAGGAACGAGATTTCGAACTGGAGAGGGATAAGGGGTTTCGATTTAATTTGTTGCCACCATTTTTCTTTTGAACTGGAGATGAAGTTTCCAATGCTCGGCTATGGATTTCCTTCGTGAAGAGGGAACTGATTTCTTTTCGATTTTTTACCAGCGTATTTTAAAAAGGAACGTAGGGGACAAGACGAGACACTAGAGTGAATTCCTCTGCGTGTCTTCAGGGTTAAAGTGAAACGAGATGATGTTTTGGGTGCTGATGTGAATATATATGTCAATCCACTAATATATATATAAAATTTTCGATAAAATTTTCCAGCACGTTTACCCATTGTACGATCACACAACAACCCCAAATGCTACGAAAATTGGAATCCGATAATAATATAATATTACGGATCCAATGGAACTGGTTTCGTCGAATTCCGAGACTGTGCCTCAGAATGCTATTTTTAAATATCGGTTGAACGATATAAATTTCAAAACTGATCAAATCTATTTTAAATTCGATTCTGAAGTTTTAATTATCTTCAGTATTGTCAATACGAATTTTAAAACCTTTCGAAATATTTTTCTTTAGCTTTAAATTGAATATTCAAATTTTTATTCAACTTCAATCGATTTAATTTTATAATTTAATCGCCGATTTCAAAATTATATTGGGAATTCAAATTAAATCATCGTTCAAATATTTAAAATTAATTAAATATTCTCAATTTAATTTGTTCAAAATTCTGGGTCTTACAGACTTCCCCCCTTAAAAGAATTTCGTCCTCGAAATTACAAGTCAGGAAGAAAAAGCCCTTAACTCATCTACTATCTTTCACACTCTAATAGTTTTATCAATTTATCAAAACAAATCTTTCTACTAAAGATTTGTCATTTATTCAACTAAATTTCCAACTTTAGTTTTTAAGTTTCAAAACAACATTGTTTACTTTAAATTCAAATTTAAATTCAAACTCAAATTTCAACTGTCAAAATTTCTCAAAAATTTTCTAACACTCGGAATTTTCGAAAAATTTCGCCAGCTTCTCCTTTGCGCGGCTAATACGGTACGACTACAAAACGTCCCTACGGACTCTCAGATTTCAAAAAGAAAAAGAAACAGCCAAGCGGCTAGACAAGAAATCATCAAAAACTCATATTATAATTCAAATACTTACCTTTTGTCGAGCAATTCAAATTATCTTTGAAATCAAAGTTCCAATTTCCTTTCATAACACCTGTATATCCTACTAGCCATAATATCTAGTTACATATATTCAAACTATTTTGCAAATTTAATTACAAAATTTTCGATACTTACTTCTTATATCATTTTTAAATTCACTATTGAAGTTACATATTTTTTCATTCAATTTCACATTTCAAATTCTCATTTGAATTCAATTTCAATATTTAATTCAATTTGGATTCTATTTATCTTCTGAATATTAAATTCTATCACTATCTTTATTTACAACTGCACTAGTTTAGATTAGTTTTAGTTACTAATCTATCAAAAATTCTAGTTCACTTTATTCAAATTTGTTTCCAATATTCAGTTTTTATTCCATATGAATTTTAATTTATCTTTCATTTATAATCATTCAATTCAATTCTATTGCTTACAACTTCAAAATGAATCTCAATTTTCAATTTCACTTTCATTTAATTGATTCACCCATACTTACATTTATTTAACTCCATCTTTTAAGTTAAACTTATTCTATCAAGATTCAATTTGTATAAGTTATCAACTCATTTCTTATTCCATAAATATTTTAAATAGGATTCCAGAGTCTACCAACCTTTTCAAAACCATTTTTGAAAACAATTTAGCAGCAATTTCCTCTTTTGGAAACCCGAAAATGAATTCTAATGATGTGGCCACCATCATCAGGATTATTTTCCAGCGACCTAAAAGAGTTTAGAGCTTTCATCTCTCTAAAACAATTTTCAAAACCTTTGAAATTCATTTTCAAATCAAAAAAAAAAAGATTTAAACTTTCCAAATCTCCAAAATTTTCAAATTCTTTTCAAAACATTTCCAAATACTTCTTTGGAATTCCGTTTTAAATTACAATTCACATTTATAATTTACAATTCTTTAATTTCATTTATAAATCACATTTACAATTCATATCCATAATTTTATTCTTATATGAATTTATTTCCTTATATTTCAATTCACATTTATAATTTCCATTTGTTAATTGAATTTATTTCTTACCTTTGGAGTTACGATTTCAATTTCTCATTCAATTTCAAACTTAATGATAACATTTCAACATTATCACTTTCCTAACATCCATGCAACCATATACCGTAATAATTTATAGAAAATCATTTCTTTTATATACAAAAATAGTTTCGGGCAAAATTATTTCATTTACCCTATTTTAAAACAATACTATGTCGTCTTGCCTCGTTTAAGTGTTTAGAAATCCCTATCGATAATATGGCGTCCCACATACCGACCGAAATTCACAAACATCTCAACGGATAAGCAAACACCATATAAAACATTTTTATATTCACTAACAAATACGCGCTCGTACCTATTATTACACTCAACTCATTTTAGAGTACTACTGACTCTATCTCTAATGAGTAACACCCAACAGAGCAGGGTTGTCGCTTAACCATATGCTCTGATACCAGTTGTAAAGACCCGCAAATCCGTCTTCCGAAAACCCGACACTGCTACGTCCACTGTAGCAACTGCCGAACAATCGGATGGCGAAAACGCGAACTTTAATGTTTAAAAGAAGAAGAGGTAGAAGAAAAGATAGAAGAGAAAGAAAGAAGAAAAAGAAGAAAGAAGAACAACATCAGAACAGAAACAATATCAGAATCTTACACATCGCAGCGGAACAATATACAATAGATAATTACTAGTCTTTTAAAACAAAGAACTATATCAGTTTATACATACATCAATCAGAGTCATATACAACAATGGACAATTATATAACTTGTCCTCATACAGAATACACAGCGGAATAATACAAAAATATAGGTGATACGTTTCGCCATCCAGCTTGCTTCCAAAGCTCCAGAATATCCTGATAACATAACTCTAGGCTGCCCGTGTGGAAATTGGTGGGCACCCAGAGTTTAGAAGGGAACAATAAACTCCGAGTCAGTCATGGTGACTGGTGTGAGATCGTAAAACAGTTTATCTTTTAGAATAAACAACAGAAGAATTTTAAGGTAAATTCGCAATGCTTTTGGAAAATGAAACTACCATAAGACCTCCCACCACACACACAATGCAAACGCAGACTTGGAGGAGATTTCTTCTTATGTTAGTCAAAGATGCTTACTACGCAAAATCAAATCATTTTGGATATTATTATTAGTGCATAGTGGAAAACATTTCGAAAGTAGAATATAAATCTTTGCCAGCATAGGTACCATTATATTATGCCTGCTATAGCTGCCTCCTGAGGAGACAGGTTATGCAATTGAAATCGTAAAGGCTCGTATTGTTTCTTTGGATTTCCAACAAATGGTCAGGCTAAGGAACTTCCTTTTCCACGATGGGTACGTCCCTGGAATAGACGACTCGAGAACCTAACCGGATCTCTGCCAACACAAGGCCGGGTTACCTCTGCAAAAATAGGTAACTACTGACACGCGTATGCCATCCCCCGATCGTCACCGATCTTCCCGAGGATCCCCGATTCGCAACAAACCACATAGTAAAAATAATGCAGTAACCACAGAGGTTAAGTATCTGGGCTCCATACCATGATACCACCTTTATCCAGAAGGAATGACATACACTAAGGGGCGCTACTCCCTAGAACCTTGCCGCATCCTTCCTGTTTTGACCATTTCCGGGGTGTGAGGCTCGACGAAGTATCGTCCACAAAGCTACGCTTTCTACAAAGCTATGCTTCGGGTCAAACAAAATGATCAACCTATGATCACAAGATATAAGATCAAACAAATGATCATATCGCAAATGATCAAACACTGATCATTTCACAGCAACACTCAGTATGCCACGTTACCAAATTGGGATATATCGCTGATAAATTTCAACTACATAACCTCTGAGCTCGTACGTCTCAGAGAAGGGTGTTAAGCTAAGAGAATAAATTCTCCGCCACCAACAGATATGTATTTGAAAGAAATCAGCTTTATATCTCAAATTGTAACGTCAGACACACAATCCATACAAGTCTGTTCCGGGATCGAACAGAACCGAAGGCACTTCTCACGAAGCCCTTGCTTATCCGGATAAATTTCTAATCACGTCGGGACTTCCCGTCACTAAGGGTGATAAAACCTCTAAATCGAAGATCAGTCGATGTAGAGTAACTCGACGGTAATCCTTCCGTTTTCAAAAATATCCGGTCTTCAACACCGGTCTTCGAATGCAATTCATAACGACGTATCACATATTCGGAATGGGTTATACGACCCCATGGTCCTTTCCCGGTTAACCCGAATAGTGAGCGATTATTCAAAAATAAGTGTGGCATTCAATTTCATCCAATTCACAACAAATACCTATTTAAAGGTGATTATTGATAGTCGGTTATTTAACTATCAATAAAGATGCATAACATCATCAGATTCCAAATAATTTTCCAAATTATTTATCTTCAAAAATATCTTTACTAGATATATAATTTCCACCACTTCAAAAATAAATCAACGTTTATTTTTTCTAAACAGTTTCCCTTTCCTTTATAAATTCCATAGTGAATTTACATTTCAAAATATCTACTGATATACGATTCTCAAATCGATTTCAAATATTCAATTTCGATTTATCTTTAAGAAGATAAAATCTCAAAACGTTTCATTTCATTTTGGAAAAGCATTTCCTTACTTATTTAATAATAAGTATTTCACAAATCTTTTATTTTCAACACTTGGAAAATATTCCATATACTTAAATCAATATTAAGTATATATTTCGTTCTTTAAGGAAATCATTTATTTTAACAACATCAATCTGAGTCAAAACGAATGTTGCGTAAAACATCGTTACGACGACTCAAAATCACTAGTATAGGGATTCGGATTTTAAGATAGATATATGTAAATCCCAATACTACATAAAACATTTTCTTTCGAAAATCATTTACTATAACAACAGTGTTATAGTCCATCATTTCCTTATTTCTCGAAAACGTCTATTTCAACAATGAATGTTGAAATCTATGCTTTCGATAGTTCACACATTTTAAAACATCTTTTAAAACAATCAACTTCATTTATAATATCGCTTTCCCAAACATAACCATTTTTTCAATAATATATTCACCGTCCAAAATCGTGAATATAATTCACTTAACCAAATTTCAATCATCTCTACACATTTTACCTTAATAATAATTCGCTATCCAAAATCGCGAATATATCTCCTTTAATAATCTTCTATATTTGATTTATCAATCCAATTGATTTCGAATTTATAAAACAACGTTTATAAATTTCACCTTTTATATTTTATAACAACTTCGATTTGTAAATCTCCTTTATTAACGAATTCGATCAATATTTCATTTGTAGGCAAAAATCCAATTTATAAGTTAATTTCTTATAAATCTTCTATTCTACAATTTCATTCATTTTAACTTCACAATTTATACATCTATAAATTTCATTATCTTCACTTATAAAAACTCGTTTTAAAATTCCAATAATTTTAATTGATAAATATATCAATTTTTGTACATCTTTTATATACATTGTTTTTAATAATTCAAAATTTTCGAATTTAAACTATCTTATAAATTACTTAACTATTTACTTCAAAAATCATCTTTTGGTTATATTTCACAAACATTATAATCTCCATAACTTTAAATTTCTAACATTTATTTATTTAAAGTAAATCAATTCAAAAATTCAAATAAAACGTATACTTTCAAATAATCACTTTTAAAATCTCTTTTTAAAGTTAAAATCGTTGTTTTTAAACTTCAAAATTTGAATCCAATGATGCAACACATCAATTAGTCCATCACAACATCAAACATCATATATCATCATATGATAACAGGATATACATCAATATCTGTAAATAAATAAATACAGTTGAGGAATCCTGTTGGATCCCTCCAACCTGTTTCCCTGCATCCAAAGACGTTAGCACAATACCAATTCCGCTCCAGTACGGAATTATCGCGGTATATGGGTTTTATAAAAATAATCCGCTTACTAACGGCGCAATAGGGTCTCATCCGCTATACGAGGCGGGAAATCAATCAATCCAATATATACATATGCCAATATGTATATATTGCTATATATATATATATAGACATATCCTACTATATCTAATATAAACAGCAATCAATCAGTCAAACAAACAATAACTGCAAAATCCCATTATATTTTTGAGTGAGAAGATCTCACCTTAGCTTTTTTATTTGCAATCCATTATCATCCTGGCTCGATTTTTCTTGATTTATACCTTGTATAAACAATTTATACCATTTATCAATATTCGAACAGATCGAATAATAAATTTTCATTTGATAATTTTTGATTCATCGGTGATTTCATTTTAATAGTTAAATTAATTGATAGTTTTATTTAAACCAATATTTCTCCTTTAATAATTTATTCCTAGTAACTAAACGAATCAAATAAACTTATCAGAAAAAATCAATTATCATTAATAATTTCGTTTAACTAAAATTTTAGTTTTTAAGACCAAATTTTTCTTTAATCATTCCTAAAAACAAATTGAACAAGTAAGTTAAATAAATTCATCTTCCTTTTGAAAATATATATACATATATATACAAACTGTCAATATTCTAAATTCGTATTTATTTATCTTTTTTTTTTCATTACTGCGTATATATATATGCATTTGATAAATAAAATTATACCTCACAGCCGAGTTCGAATCGAACGAGCCCTAATCGTGACTTGACTGCATCACCGACGTCGGCCTTGCATCGACGAGCTAATCCCTGACATCGCCGAGCATCAATGAACTCGCGACCGAGCGCAAGCTCTAGCCTTTACCGCCATTGCCTGGCTCGACTCCCCAAATTGCCTCGACGAACACACCACCTGACGCGCGCGCACAGGTACGCGACGCCGTCGCCTTGCTTCCCCCTCACCGCCGCCATCTGCCATCCACTCGCGATTCCTCCTGCCTGCGTGATGCTTCCAGTACATCGCGTCGTGCACGCCTGCGGCCAACCCCCCTTTTTCCTTCGCGCCTATCGCCGCCACACACGCGAACCCCAGCCTCGCATCGATCGAACGTGAGCTCGGCCTTAAATTTTATTTCGATTTCGGTCCCTAGGTTTTGAAGAGGGAATGTGATTTCGTTCGATTTCAGAACTGTCGCCATTTTTCTTTGTTCGTTTGGTTAATACTGAAGAGAGAGGAACGAGATTTCGAACTGGAGAGGGATAAGGGGTTTCGATTTAATTTGTTGCCACCATTTTTCTTTTGAACTGGAGATGAAGTTTCCAATGCTCGGCTATGGATTTCCTTCGTGAAGAGGGAACTGATTTCTTTTCGATTTTTTACCAGCGTATTTTAAAAAGGAACGTAGGGGACAAGACGAGACACTAGAGTGAATTCCTCTGCGTGTCTTCAGGGTTAAAGTGAAACGAGATGATGTTTTGGGTGCTGATGTGAATATATATATGTCAATCCACTAATATATATATAAAATTTTCGATAAAATTTTCCAGCACGTTTACCCATTGTACGATCACACAACAACCCCAAATGCTACGAAAATTGGAATCCGATAATAATATAATATTACGGATCCAATGGAACTGGTTTCGTCGAATTCCGAGACTGTGCCTCGGAATGCTATTTTTAAATATCGGTTGAACGATATAAATTTCAAAACTGATCAAATCTATTTTAAATTCGATTCTGAAGTTTTAATTATCTTCAGTATTGTCAATACGAATTTTAAAACCTTTTGAAATATTTTTCTTTAGCTTTAAATTGAATATTCAAATTTTTATTCAACTTCAATCGATTTAATTTTATAATTTAATCGCCGATTTCAAAATTATATTGGGAATTCAAATTAAATCATCGTTCAAATATTTAAAATTAATTAAATATTCTCAATTCAAAATTCTGGGTCGTTACAGTTTTTCCTTTCTTTTCTCTTATTTTCTTATTAACCCCATTAGCAATCTTCCCTTTTGAATGGTTTGAGTTGACATGTGTGGTTTATTGTCGATTTAAACCGTCCAAAAAGGTGGGTTGTTACATATATGCAATTTTAAAACATTTTCGCATTTTATTTATTACCATTTCTTTGAATTGCAGGGGTGATGAATATTGTGAAATGCATGTATTGATATTGATAATAAAATCTTAGCATCACATTACAATGTGAAGAACAGATGATAAAGCATCAAAGCTAACTTACATATATGGGAAATTTTAATTAGGCTGCTTTTGTTTTGAGGAAAAAAGGGCTTAATATTTAACTAAATAAGTGATAAGAGCTTATTAGGTTGTTTGTTTTCAACTAAGTGTTTTCATTAAGCTTTTTTATTTACTTAATTGAATAAGTAGAATTTTAATGCTTATTGTAAGTGTTGATCACTTATTGCACTACATTTTTTGATTATACCCATATGTAACATAACATATAATTATTTTATGATGTTTTTTCTAATTATTTCAAACAGTTAGAAAAGTTCACATATAACACACGATACCTTAGCATGCAGCCTTTAGCATTTTAAACAAACGATACCTTAGTGTACGCAGTTTTAATCTCTTAATCGTCACACTATTTTAAACGACTATTTTCTGCCCGTTGTATTAAAAGAGAGAATTAAATGGAATGTTAATTAGTTTTAGTTTGTTTAGTTTGGCAGGAAGTGGAAGGTATTAGCTTCTGAAGATGTGTTGTGGTGCAATCTATTTTAAAAGAGATGGGTAGAAGACGGTGCAATTTTTTACAAATCAATTAGAGTGATTCTAAATCCTGGATGGATGTGTACATAAAACAAGATCAATGTGATCGTTATGGACTGTAAGTAACCAAACTTGTTCTATTTAGGTTCATAACCGATTTATTTAAGAATCAACATAACAAACTTATACAGGTTGTAATTGTTTTTTTTCTGAAAAAAAGAAAGATTGTACGTAGAGACTTTGTTTGGAAATTCAAAAGCTTGGGATATTGTCTAACCATTTGGAACATAATTTGTGAAATAGATGAGTTGAAGATAATCTAAGAAGGCAGTGGTTGCTACCTTGCAGAGTGAGTGCAGTGGAAGGACTAGGCAATAGGGGCAAAAATGACATGCTTTGGTTCTGATAGCATGTTGACTGAGGATGAGGAGGCGAGGATAGTTTTTGGTGGTAGGTATATGTATTTTCATTCTATCGGTATGTATATATATCTATTTGTTCTATAAATTTTGTATTATAAGAGAGTAAGAATACATGAATTTTTTTGGCATTTATGAATGTAAATCTTTTTTGTTATTCTTATTAGATATGAATGAACCTTTTTGTTATTAGTACAATATTTTGGTTTCAATAGCAAATTAATTTTAAATTTATGAGTGCAATGTAATAGTATTTACATTTTTTTTCTCATATGAATTTTTTTAACAACGGGTAAAAACAATTGTAAAAGACCCTATTGCAACGAGCAAAAATAGTTGCAAAATACCCTATCGCAGCGGGCAAAACCAGTTGCAAAAGATCCTATTGCAATGATTGTGTACCGTTGTAAAAAATGTTTACTACAATGGGCTTTTACAACGGATTTAAAACGTTGTAAAATCTTTTGGGTCTATTACAACATCGCATAATAAGGCGGGTGCTAGTCCGTTGCGAAACCCCTATTACAACGGGCTTTGCCCGTTGTAA
Organism: Allium fistulosum; assembly: GCA_030737815.1. Classification (NCBI taxonomy): domain Eukaryota; kingdom Viridiplantae; phylum Streptophyta; class Magnoliopsida; order Asparagales; family Amaryllidaceae; genus Allium; species Allium fistulosum. The sequence goes on along the minus strand of CM060902.1, from coordinate 1,247,807,900 downwards.
AAAGGTAATTTGTTGTAGTGATAGTTGGAGTTATCATCTTCAGGTGGGTTATATTCTCACTTCTATGTCTAATTAAATTATGAATTTTATTTGAATCTTCGACTGTGATGTGTGATCTAGTGTAGCTGCTGTTGTTAGTTGGTTTCGTGCGTGTTGTGTTGGATTGGGTTGTTTATGTGTGTGTGTTTATGCCTTTGTGTGTGCTCTTTCATTTGTGTGTGCGTGTATGTTTCTGTGAGTGTGTATGTATATAATTGTGTTAAATTCAGGAGTATTTGCGGTGTGTGTTTCAATGTGGATTTGTGGGTTTGTATTTGTATATGCTAGTGGATGTTGTGTTCATGTGAACTTGTCGGTTGAATGCTCTATACGTAGAGGAGTGCATGTGTGTGTTCATCAATATATATATATATATATATATATATATATATATATATATATATTGTGTGTTTGTGTGAGTGTGTGTGCAATTTTGTGTATGTCCATGTGGGTGTTACTCTGCTGTGTCCATGTTGGATGCATTGGTGTGTGTGTTTGTATTGATATGTCATTTTGTTTCATCATTTTGCTGCACTCAGTTGCTCCACTGATTTCATTTGCATGTTAATATACTCAACCACCATGAGTTGTTTTTTTGTTCATGCTTCCTGTATGAGTGGTTTTTATGCTTGTGCGTGTGTCTGTTGAGGTGCATAGGTAAACGTGAGAATATACTATGTTTGTGTGGTACATGTGAACATATGCCTACATATTTTAATTTCTTCCTTGTTGCCTTGTATTTATGCATGCGTGATGTAGAGTGTGTAGCTGGGTGAGTTTATATTTGTGTGGTGTGTTAAGTTTGTGTATATATGTTTAAGTGTATATATATATATATGTGTGTATAATTACCGTGATGAAGTGATGCATGTTGTGTAAGGTGCGGTAGGTGGGTGTTAGTTGTGTGTGTAGGTTGTGAATGTGTCATTTCTGTATGTTTACATTCTTAATTATAATAAAGGACATTTTTATATACTAGGACTCAAAGCATAATAACAAAATTGGCTGAAGTATCATCTTATCAGATATATTTCTTTATATATTCAAGCATAATTTGATATTAACAAAAGTGTTATTTCATAAAGCAAACTACTATTGTATAGGCCAATGCACTCATGTAACTACTAAACTTGAATAAGCCATATTCATTTGTAATTGGAGGCACAAATTATGAAATAAAAATATTCAGGTTATAAATTGAACATGTAATCTATGGTCCAAATTAGCATATGCAGCCAACAAATATAAAGCATACACCGAAGCATCTGTTAGTCTGCAGTCAACAAATATATGACAAGCTTCTTCTTCTCTACTGCTCTATACAATATATTACAGAGTTGACATACTCATTACAATCTCGTGCAGATTACGTCTGTTGTATCTTGGGAGACTTTAAATAAAGTCTTACGGAAATTGTTACGACAAGCCTCAGACAGAATTTCCTTCTTCAATCGGTTAGGTTTATAATTGATTTATATATTTATATATATATATATATATCATTATCATTTTCTATGTTGTGTTATTTCTGTAAATAGTACTACATTTGATCTATCACTATAGTTATTGCTATAATTGTTAGTTTATTGTTGTAATTTAATTACGACGTAACAATTTCTTAAATTAGCTAATACAGACTTCCAAAGTAGTGGAAATCTGATTGATAAACTTATGAGACGAGTTTATAATTGATTATTCTCTGTTTTGGTATACTGTAACGACCCGGTATTTTCAACCATTCGCATCCATTATAAGTGTATAGGTAGACACTCATGCCGGAATTGAATTGCTCAAAATACCGCGTTGTAAATAAAATTTGGCAAATCTCAGAATATACAGTAAATAAATATAATCACAGATCACAGAGTAAAATAATGCAGCGGAAATAAAAGAGATAGTAGTTCATGAAGCTACTATATAAATACATCAGAGTTAATTTAGATACAATAGGAATACCAAGATACAACAGGAGTAACAGTATGATAATCAGGTATAACTCAGAATACAACTGAAATCAACTGGATAACAAGATGAATAGATATCTGGATCTTCAAAGAAAAACTCCAGCTCCAAAGGTGAGTCTCTAATGCTGTATCACTCAGTCTAACCCGAGCGTAAAGCAAAACACAAAACACTCGAGTCAGGACATACATACTTATACAATGTAAACCAACTCAAATGAACTGTAGTAAAGGTACAAGTAACTTAGAAGATGCTTGGGACCGCCCATCCTCTAAGGATCCGTTAAAATATCTACTATGTAGTAATATTCGCTATTATAATAATGTCTAATAAGTAAAATATAATCATATAGAGAATAGCGTTAAGGGGATGGAGAACCTTAACGCGGTCGGATCTTAAAATCATAATCGTAGTGGGTTCGATATGGTAGGTGACACGGCACACAAGGCAATGCCAGGGTAGATATACCAATTACGCACACGGACTGATGGATACGCATAGCAGCCACTACCGTTCCACCTCGAACAACACTCCCAAATCAAGGGTGGCCACCAAAAATCACAAAGTAATAGAATGGTATCGAAGAAGTGTGTCCGATACGAGGTGCTACCTCACTGGCCCGAGATCGCTCCTGTTTTAGTCACCTTATGCCAACTCACGGGAGTTGGGTCCACGTATATACCTTAGGATCGTCGCCACCATCCTACTTCATTCTGGAAACTCCACCGCGTACACAGTTGTCAAAGTGGTTTTCGGTATCGACAGAGAGTATGTCCATATCCGATCCCGGTCTCTTTAACAACCAATCGTTATTATAACCCGTGATTATAACTTTTAAAACAATACTTTACTTCAAAATAAATTATCATTTCAAAACCATATATTTATCAAAATAAAGATTAAATCAATTCCAAACCATTTCCATATATTTAAAATATCATATCATTTCAAAACTTCATTTCAAATCATTTCAATATATCAAAATATCATATCTTTCCAAAACTTCATTTCAAATCATTTTAATATAATAAAATATCCTATCAGTTCAAAACCAAAAATTCAACTTTAAATACCCTTTAAATTCAAAGATATCGTTCATTCACTATCATTTTAAATCACCTTTAAATAGTTTATATTTCAATCAAAATAATCCATTTAAACCTTTTAAAAGTGTAATTATTATACTTTCAAATCAAGTATTCAATTTCCAAAGTTTCAAACCATTCTGAGTTCGTTTACTAAGTCAAAAACCATAATTATTAAAATTTCAGCCTTTCGCAGCATTTAGAAAAAAGCTGTTATAAGTTATACTTGAAAACATTTTTATTCAGCAAAGACAGCATTTAAAACTGCTGTTAAAACTCAGTTTTTAGTTAAATTATAGTTCAAAACAGAAAAGACAGCATTTCAGAAGTGCTACGGTAACTCAAATTTAAAAACAAAGGTTTTATTTGATTTCAGCAAAGACTGCAGACCACTATAGCATTTCCAGAGAATGCTATAATAGACCTGAATTCAATATTAGCCTATAAGTTCAATTACAGCAACTACAGCATTTAAGAAATGTTGTAATAGCTCTTTTTACACAATTTTAGTTCAATTCAGAAACTATAGCATTTCTGAATGCTATTAAAAGTTAATTCCAGATTTTAGTGTATTTCCAGCAACTAAATAACTTCAATTTAAAACACATAAACATTTTTAAAAATCATATTTTAACATTTAAAATGTTCATTTTCATATCATTTAACATATATCTTTTTCACAATAAATTTCTTATAATTAAATCCAATTTTCAACAATTTACTTAATAAATTTAAGTGTAAAAGTTTCTAATTCTTCACATTTCAAAAAATAAACTTAACACTTCAAATTTAAATTACCATTTCACAAATTTAACTAAATTTCCAATTTTATTTAATTAACTTAAACCTTTAATTAAAACCAAATTTCACATTTCCAAGTCAAGTTATATTTTAAAAGATCACTTTTAAACATTCATTTATTTAACCACTTAAATTCATAGAAAAATCAATAATACTTTAATAAATCACTTAAATTCAAATTTAATCAAATTATCATATTTTACCATTTTCCAAATATAATTAAATTTCCATTTTATTCATATAACTTAAATATCATTTTTAACCAAAATTCCAAATTCCAAACTTAAGTTATATTTCAATAATCCAATTTAACCATTCGTTAATTACATTTTAACTCAATAGAAAAATAATAATTTCTTTATTCTAAAACATTTCAAAATCTATTTAAATCAAATTTCATAAATTTATTTTTAAAAATACTTAAAATCATCCAAAACACTTTATAAAATAACCACGGGCCTGTATATAGTTTTCTAACCTAGGTCAAGTGATACGGATATGTATCATTTCAACCCGCAGTTTAAAAAAAAGAAAAATCCAGGTTATATCATTTCAAACCCGCAATCCCTAGTTAAATGAATGAATTTGAAAACCGCTCAGGCCTATCATTTCAGCCCATAACGATATTCCCTAATTTTAAAGTCCGTTCGGGTATGTATCATTTCAACCCATAGTGATTCTAGTCTACAGGGAACTTGCAGTGTGATAAACAGATATAAATGAACAGAATACATTATATAACAGTAACGGATGATATAACAGGTGTATAAACATCATATGATCATAACATAGTCAAGTATAACATGATAATATATTTCTACAGATTCACAAGGTGTCAATTTACTAGTTATATAGGTACATATTGTCTGGTGAGAATAACTCACCTGTTAAAGCTGGAGATTAGCGATCAAAACACACAGAATAGATTCCAAAAAGCACAACAAGCACGATATAGCATGACTTTTTATTTGAATGAATGGAGAGCCTTGATATTTATCTTGTAAACAATAACCAAACAAGACAATATACACATAAATATTCAACGCAAACAATGTTGAAACAATGAAGATAAGAAGCAACAACGGAATAGATTACTTGACTGTGCTTTAACCATTCAAAAGCTCGAACAAGGGGTTCATTTTCTCAGCCATGATGATGATGAGTGTGGGAGAGACAAGGTTAACTTCCTCGAATACATAAGACAAAACAATACAAACAATATAAGTTTTCAAATGCACAATACGATAGAATAATATAGAATCAATTGCACGAATCAAAGTAGAATTGCTTTGCACTTGCTTCCAACAACCTTCAGGTTCAGCCATATGGTGTAATACAGGTCTAAGGCAAGATTTGGATCAGGTTTTGGTTGCCTAAGGGTCGGCCAAACATGTTTAGAGGATAGCAAAAGGTGAGTATGCATGAAACAACACAACAAGGCAAAACAATGTCACTTTAACATGGATTCAAGGCAATTCAAGGCTCGGCCAAGGCTCATGGGGCATGGCCAGAGGAGTGGGGTCCAAGGTGATGATGTGGCAGAGGGTCCAGGTGGTGCTGGAGGTGGTGGAGGTGGTGTTGGTGGCGGCCATGGGTGGTGGAAGGTGATGGTACCAAAACTAGGTCAACTTGAGTGCATAGGTGATGGCTAGTGCTAGTTTAGATGGATTTTTGTGATGATCTTCATCATGGCTTAGCTTGGCCTGAGGAGGAGAGGTGTTAGGCTGTGTGATGGTCAGAGAAAAGTGGTGGTGGTGGTTAGCCATAGCTTGGAGGAAGGGGAATACAGCTATGAAGGTGGAGAGCATGTGCAAATTCAAGTAGAAAATCATAAAAAGACAAGAAGAAGATAGAAATTTTTTACCTAAGCTTTACAAGGAGAATAGCCGTGATTTTTTTGTGAGAGGAGGAGAAATGAATTTCGTGAAAGTGAAAAAAAAATGCAGCTGAAATGAGTAGATTACACGCCCAAAACAATTATAAGAGTTGGGAAAATGAAAGGTCGGGAGATGGAAAGCCTTAGGAGTTTCAAGAGTTTAAAACTTTTCAAATTTCCTCTATTTCTTTTTAATAAGTTTAAATATCTGAAAATACATATAATTTCAGTTAAAATTCGAAAATGTAACAAAAAAAAATATAAATAATTAAATCAAGAAAATAGCAAAAATTGTCAACTAGGCTAGAAAAATTGAAAATAAATGGTATAAACTTTAGAAAATTCATATGAGCTTGTAATATATTTTTAAACATAAATAATAACATAAAATAAAAATAAATTCACAAAATAAATATAAATTTTTTTAATTTAAATAAAATTTTAATGAAGAAAATAGCAGAAAATAAGAAAACAGCCTTTAAAAATAGGAAATCAACACAGTAAACATTGGAAAAATTCTATTATCAATTTAAAAATATTTAAAAGTCAAAATATACATAATATACCATATTAAACATATTAAAATAAAATATGACAAAGAAAATATAATTTATACAATTTAAAATAACAAAATTGCAAAATAAACAATTTGTACTCAAAATTGAAATGTACATATCTTTTGCAGTTTAACTCCGTTTTCAACGAAACAAAAAGCAGTATTCAAGTTATTAAATCTATTGTCATAATAAAAGATAAAATTTATAATTTCAGATATTTAAAAATTTAAATTTAAAAGTCAAAGTTTGACTATTTGACCAAAATTCACATTTTCTAGAAATATTAAATTTAGTCATATTTGGAATTCTAATCACATCAAAATCAAAGTTTATATTTAAAATAACAAAATTTATTCTTTTTCATAAATAAAGCTTATGAATCTGGAAAAATCAATTTAAAAATATTTGTAAAATACAGGGTTGTTACATATACTAGACGTATAACAATATATAAATGTAAATAGAAGTTTGATCAAATAATAATAAATAAATTAATGGTATTATTTGTCCTTAATTATTATTTTATAGATATATGAAATATATATATGTTTGTGTGTGTGAGTTTAGTACTTATTTAACTAATTCTGGAATACATATTTATTATCATCTCTTAGTATTTATTTTGTTATATGGCATTATATGTTTTGAATGTTTCGTTATTAAGCATTGATTTCTTTATTTGTATTTATCTGAATAATCTAATTTTATATTATTATATTAGTTTCCGATTTCTTATCTTCTTTATATTGATTTTGATGTATGAATGATTTACCGTTGATGTTGATTTTATTTGTGTTTTGATATAATACGGTGATGACATCTTTCTGTCTAATTCATTGATGGTTATTTTTGTGTGATGAGAAATTTGAATAAATGGTTTAGTAATACCGTCTAATATGAGACTTTTGGTTACACTTTTTCGGTTGTTCATCGAACTTGTCATTTAGGGAACCTAGTATGGATCGAGTGTATTTTATGAGCATTGAATAATTATTCGAATAACATGCGGTGGTACGGGACGCCATTATGTTATTTTTTTGATTATTCATTATAAGTAAATTTCACTCAAATGGTGATACACTCATGTGTATGTGTTGATACTCGCTGTGGAGGGTATATTTTAGTCATGTGTTGGCTTATGGTTGGAGTTGTGTGTCAGCCAGTGGTTAGAGCTCTAGTATGCCTTAGTTATGTGCTAACTTATACGAAGTCGTGTGCTGGCTTATGTCTAGGGTTATGAGCAGATATAGGTTAGGAGTACTATATGTCTCATATTGGGTCCGTCTCCCTTTATGTATCGAGAGTGAACCAGATTGGCCAGTATCCACCTTGATGGCCTGATTGAGGGGTCACGCCCCCAATATGTGACACCTTATTTATGGTTATGTTTAGCCTTGTGCTAGTGTTATATGTGTGGTGATCCTATGTCACATAGGCCAGCAGTCAGTTACCCTAAGGGCATCAGTGTCGGTAGTCATGGCCGAAGAGGCTATGCGTTGTCTAGCCTACTGTGGATCATTGTCACAATACCGAGATGGGAGAGGTAAGGGTAACCGATGACTGTAGGAGTTATGTCATATGGACCACGTGTGGTTCTTGGAGCAAGAAGACGCGCTGTCAATCTCCCATCTAGTTCTGCTATATATGTGTAGTAGTGGATTAACATATATGTCCTTATTCTATCATAATTTGACTATTCTAGAGACTAGGTGAGTCTAAAGTGTAGTCAGTCCCCATATATCCATACTACTCTGAATTATTCATATATCCCGGAGATAAGATTATATCTGGATAGGTGTCCAGAGTATGGTGGATCCTCGTATCTTTTATTATGTATTGATAGATAGCCTATCTTATTTTAATATATTGATGAAGATACTTTTATGATTGAGATTGAGAACTATGTTTGAGAATTGTTGTGTTAACCTACCTAAACTTGATAATACTCCTTATCAATGATTTCTTGGTTTTGATGATGATTTCTGAATATGGATGCTTCACCTATTTAACATTGATTTCATGATTTTTGAGTGGTATTCCTCATATGGGTGATGACGCTTTATTATGTGAAATTGAAGAGATTGTTATCTTGAGATATTTGAACTTGTTAATGTGATCATATATCTTTGAGTTGTATCTTAATTCATGTATCAGATGTTTTAAAGACTGTGTATATTTGATGTATATTTAGATCTATGAATACATTTTATTATATATTGTTGTTGTGTTTAACTTTGTGCTTGCTTGTTTATCATATACTTTGTATTGTTTCGGTCTGGAGGCACACGTGCTTATTGCTTTGTACTGATACTGTGTGCGCATGGATGTGTTATTTATTTATTTAATATGTACCAGTGTTAGTCCAAGAGAATATTCATGTGTGTGCCCCTTATAGCCTCATTCTCATATTATCTGACAATGTTACTCTGTAACACTCTTGGATAGTATGAGCATAGAGATAGGGTGTCACAAAATGGTATTATAGCAAGTTAAGAACAATACATTGTATATCAGAGACACGAGTCGTTAGACTAGATGAAACTTAGAGTCCTTGTCCTTTTGGGTATTATGGGTAGTTAGCATATAATAAGATAATAGGAGTATATATACAAATATATTATATGATGATTATTGGGGTAATCATTTGGGACGTATTTGCATTATATATATATATATAATTATACTATTATCTATTAAATATAAAGTAGAAATAAATTGACCTAGGGTAGCACGGTATAAATTATTGTATTCTTATCCATCAGTGATCAGAGTGCGCAATGGAAATGAATAGATTGCTTTCCACTGAGCATCTTGGATGGTTGTTTATAATTATGACCGATTGATTATAGATTACTTGTATTAAATTTGTAATGTTTGGCATTAAGCCCTTGTAGTGTCTTCAGTAATGAAGTTACCACTAGGAATGAAATATGTATTTTATAACATATTATTTTATATGTATTTTTGTATCATTGATAAAAAGTTGTAAAGTAATTTTAAATTTGATGTTTTTCCAATATTGTGTGATGTTTTATTTTTATAAAAAGCATTTGTAAATATTTCAAGGAAAGTAAGGGAATGTTTTACATTAAAATCTTAGGATTTCGATTCATATCTATTTATACATAGTATTAAGGATGTTTTACAAAGGTAAGGTACATGTTTATAAATGTTTGGGAAGTTTTGAAAAGTTTTGAAATTTTTGTAAAGTTTCATGAAATATTTTGCAATATATTGAAGTCAACGTTTGGTGGTAATATTTTAAAGCAAGTTATATATGATGTTTTGGTATTAAAGTCATCGGGAGATACTTTGTGCCTTAGAGAATACTCTGAAGTATCCCGGAAGTCTCAATACTTTAGTAACTTGTGTGAATATTAAAAATCCTCCGAATGAGTTCATTGTTTGAACTTATGGTTCATGATTATGAGCAACAAGCAAGAAAGATAATTATGTAAATTTGTATGTCACCAAAGAAAGGTCTAAACATTAATTTGCATTGTTCTACTTAAACTTGTCAGGTCGATGCAAATCACTATTCGTGCTAACCCGTATATAGTGGAGATAGTACAATATGAATTTAATTGGTATTGAATGTTATAATTAATGTTGTAGATGAGCTAGAATTTATCTAGCTAGTTATAGATTTTTTTTCTAAGTAGAAATTGTGAGGACGCAATTTTCTTAAGGATGGAAATCTATAACAATCCATTGTTGAGAAAAAATTAATTAATAATTAAATAATAATAAATAGTGGATTAGTTGGGATTTGAATTGAATAATTAGCATTATGGTGGTGATTAGAATTTTATAAGAAAATATGGATTAATTATTTTGAGAATAATGATAAATTAGATTTGGTAAATATAAAGTTAATCTTGATAGGAGAATGGATTTATTAATATATATAGTTTTGAAATTTACTAGTATATTTGAATAAAATGATGTAATTAAATAAATAAAATTATTGGATATGATTTTGTGAAATAAACAATGTGGTTATTTATTGGAAAGTAATTTAGTGATAGAAGTAATTTTTGGGCTTAAGAATAATTTGTTTCATGTAATAACAAAAAGAAAGAAAGAGAAGAAAGAAAAAGAAAAAGAAAACGAAACAAAGCCTAAAGCCCTATTTGGTCAAGCCCAAACCCAAAAAAATGTTTCTTGATCTTTCCTAGTTCCAGACATTTTATTATCTCGATTCTTCTCCTCAAACCATAAATAAAACCTATGCGTACTCGTTTAGGAGAGGAAAAATAATAATCTCAACAACTTAAATCTTACTTCCTACTAACTTCAAAGATTCCAAACAAAAATAATATAAATTATTAAAAATCTTCAAACTCTAAGGCAAGCCTCCCGACATGCTTGTACACTATCTAACAAGGAGAAACCCTAGTCTAATCTATTGATTATAAGCAATTAGAATTTATAGCAAGTGCAAATTCAACGAGAAGGAGCTAGAGTTAATAGTTGGAGTTAATAATCTTCAAGTGATTTTTATTCTCACTTCTATGTCTAAGTAAATTATGATTTTTATCTGAATCTTCGAGTATGTTGTGTGATCTAGCATAGCAGCCGTTGTTAGTTGATTACGTGCGGGTAGCCTTGGGTTGGGTTGTTTTTGTGTATGAGAGAGAGAGAGAGAGAGAGAGAGAGAGAGAGAGAGAGAGAGAGAGAGAGAGAGATTTTATGCTTGCATGTGTGCGCTCTTTTATTTGTGTGTGCACGTATGTTTCTGTGAGTGCGTATGTATATAATTGTGTATAATTGAGTAGAGTGTACCGTGCATGTATTTCAATGTGGCTTTCTGGGCGTGCATTTGTAGGTTCTAGTGGATGTTGTGTTCATGTGAACTTGTTGGTTGAATGCTTTGTACGCAGAGGAGTGCATATGTGTGGAATCTTGTGTTTGAGTGTGTGCATAAATATTTATGAGTTACGTGTGAGAGGTTGCTTTGCTGTGTCCATGTCGGATGCATTATATGTATGTCCATGTGGGTGTTACTCTGTTGTGTCCATGTTGGATGCATTGGGGTGTGTGTTTATATTTATGTATCATTTTGTTTCATCTTTTTGTTACACTCGGTTACTCCACTGATTTCATTTGCATGCTAATATACTCGACTACCCTGAGTTGTTTTTTTGTATGTGTGTTCGTGCTTCCTGTGTGAGTGGTTTTCATGCCTGTGTGTATGTCCGTTGAGGTGCCTAAGAACATGGGAATATACAGTATTCATGTGGTACATGTGAGTATGTGCCTACATATTTTAAGTTCTTATCTGCTGCCTTTGCATGATTTAGGTGTGCAGCTAGGTGAGTTTATATTTGTGTGGTGTTTTGAGTTTGTGTGTGTATATATATATATATGTTTGTGTGTTTATATATCTGTGTGTGTAATTACCGTGAGGAGGTGACGCGTGTTGTGTAAAGTGTGACAGGTGGGTGTTAGTTGCATGTGTGTAGGCTGTGAATGTTGCATTCCTATATATTTATATTGTTAATTATAATAAAGGACATTTTTATATACTAGGACTCAAAGCATACAAAATTGGCTGAAGTATTATCGTATCGAATATATTTCTTTACATATTTAAGTGTAATTTGATATTAACAAAAGTGTTACCTCATAAAGCAAACTAGTATTGTATAGGACAATGCACTCACGTAACCCCATATATGATACTAAACTTGAACTAGTCATATTCATTTGTAATTGAGGTATAAATTATGAAATAAAAATATTCAGGTTATAAATAGAACATATAATCTATGGTCCAAATTAGCATCTGTAGTCAGCAAATATAAAGCATACGCTAAAGCATTTGTTAATCTACAAGTGTAAAGCATAAACAAAAGCAATCAACTCATTTTCATTTTCTGCTAAAATAGCTTAACCTTTTTATTTGTTTCTTTTCTTTTGGTATGTTTTTCTTTCTTACTGTTAAGAAATAAATTCACTAACATCAATTTTTCTTTAATGTTTCCCAAAATATAACATTGACATATTTGAAAATATAATGAAGAACATTAGCACAAGTTCATCTATTTTCCTAATTTTCTATATGCAATTTCTAAGGTTTCGTGTTCTTCGTTTTGAGAAGTTTCTATAGTTCCTTTTAACAATAGCTTTTGCATAATGCTTATCAATGTTTATGATATTTCTCCTTAATTAAAGTTTAGAATGCATATCTATACTCCAAATTTTATGATATTTCTCTATTATCTTTTGATAATATTTTACATGATTTTAAGCTTCAGTAGTTAAAATAAAAACATACACACACACATTTAAATAAACCAAATTCAAATATACATAAACTCAAATATATATACTTATTAGATATTATATATAAATGTAAATAGAAGTTTGATCAATCAATAATAATAAATTAATTATATTATTTAAATGGTCTTTAATTATTATTTTATAGATGTATGAAATATATATAGTGGAAAATAGGCACAATGACAAATTTTCATAAAATTTTTGACTGAAGGACAACAAGTTTTATTTTTAGGCTGAAGGACAAACTTTGAAAGATAATTAGGCTGAAGGACAATGCTAATACAACTAGCATTTTGTACAATGTAAAACTGGATATAATGCTAGTTATAATTAGCATTTTGTACAATGTTTGCACTGTACAAAATGCTAACTATATTTAGCATTTTCCTTCAGCCTAATTTTCTTTCAAAGTTTGTCCTTCGGCCCAAAAATGAAACTTTGTGTCCTTCAGCCTAATTTTTTTTCAAAGTTTGTCCTTTTGCCTAATTCCCTCATATATATATATATATATATATGAGTTTGGTCATTATTTAACTAATTTTAGAATACGTATTTATTATCATCTCTTAGTATTAATTTTGTTGATATTATGTGTTTTGAATTTCGTTATTAAATATTGATTTCTTTATTTGTTTTTATTTGAATATTTTAATTTTATATTATTATGTTAGTTTCTAATTTCTGATTTCTTATCTTCTTTATATTGATTTCGATGTTATGAATGATTCACCATTGATATTGATTTGATTTGTAATTTGATATGATACGACGATGACATCTTTCTATTTGATTTATTGGTGGCTATTTCGGTGTGACGAGAAATTTGAATAAACGGTTTAGTGATATCGTCTGCTATGGGACTTTCGGTAACACTTTTCTGATCATTCATCGGACTTGTCATATAGAGATACTTAGTATGGATCGAGTGTATCTTATAAGCATTGAATAATTATTAGAAAAACATGTGATGGTATGAGAAGCCGTTATGTTATTAGTTTGATTATTCATTGTAAGTAAATGTCACTCAAACAGGGACACATTCATGTGTATGCGATGATACTCGCTGCGGTGGGTATATTTTAGTCATGTATCGGCTTATGGTTAGAGCCATGTGTCGGGCAGTAGTTAGAGCTGCAGCATGCCTTAGTCATGTGTTGACTTATATGGAGATGTGTGTCGGCTTATATCTACAGTTATGAGTAGATATAAGTTAGGAGTACTATACGTTGTCCAAATTGGGTCCGGATCCCTTTATGTTTGTAAAGCGAACCAGATTGACCAGTATCCACCCCGACGACCTGATTGAGGGATCGCGTCCCCAATCCGTGACACATTGTTTATGATTATGTTTAGCCTTGTGCTAATGTTATATGTGTGGTGCCCCTATGTCACATAGGCCAGTAGTCAGTTACTCTTGGGGCATAAGTGTTAGTAGTCATGACTGAAGAGACTATACGTTGCCTAGCCCATGGTGGATCATTGCCATAATACCACAAGAGGAGAGGTAAGGATAACCGATGACTGTAGGAGTCGTGTCATATAGACCGCGTGTTGTTCCTAGAGCAAGCAGACATGATGTCAGTTTCCCTTCTGGTTCTGGTATATATGTGTGGTAGTGGATTGACATATATGTCCTTATCCTATCATTAGTTGACTATTCTAGAGACTGGGTGAGCCCAAAGTGTAGCCAGTCTCCGTATATTCATACTACTATGAATTATTCATATATGAGGAGATGAGACTATATCTGGATAGGTGTCTAGAGTATTGTGGATCCTCATATCTTTTATTATGTATTGATAGGCAGCCTATCCTATTTTAATATGTTGATGGGGATACTTTTATTATTGAGATTGAGGAATATGTTTGTGAATTGTTGTGAGTTAACCTAACTAAATTTGATGATACCTCCTTATCGATGATTTCGTGATTTTGACGATGATTTCTGAATATGGATGATTCACCCATTTGACATTGATTTCATGATTTTTGAGTGGTATTCTTTATATGGATGATGACACTACATTATGTGAAATTAAAGGGATTGTTATCTTGAAATATTTTAACTTTTTACTGTCAACGTATATTTTTTGTTATCTTGATTCATGTATCAGATGTTTTAGAGACTGTGTATATTCGTTGTATATTTGGATATATGCATACATTTTATTACATATTATCACTGCGTTTGACTTTGTGTTTTCCTTGCTTGTTTATCATATACTTTGTATTGTTCTGTCCTGAAGGCACATGTGCTTATTGTTTTATACCGATACTGTGTATGTATAGATGTGTTATTTCTTTAATACATATCAGTTTTAGTCCAAGGGAATATTCACGTGTGTACCCCTTATAGCCTCACTCTCTGTATTATATGATATTATCACTCTATAATACTCTTAGATAGTATCGACATAAAGGTAAGGTGTCATAAGTAACTACAGGGTAAAGGTATTGCACGTGGTACATAATAATAATCCTAGTAAAGGCACTGCATGATAACTTTATTTTCATGTATTTCCTCTATTTTCCATGTGTGATGCTTAAATTCAACTTATTTGTTTCCAAGAAAAGTGGAAAATGTGAAATGTTCGCCTCTTCTTCATATCATGCTTAAAAATCACAATTCTTCAATATTTCTACTTGGAAATCATGACCTTCTTTTGATTCTAACTCTAAATCACTCTTGATCTTCTTCTTCGTGATCAAATAGTAATAATTTTATTTTATATCTTTTGCTGCTTAACTGGGGTTTCTAGTCGATGGAAGTTAAAACATAGCTTACATACCATTTTCTACTTTTTGTAGATTAGAGTATTTGGTTTTAGTTTTTTCCCAGAAAAATCGGTGTTTGTATAAAAAAATTGATGCACAAATAAAATTAGCTTGAACTAATATCATTATATGAATCGTGTAAAAACAACAGTTATTACAAAAAATGCTTTACCATGTTAGTTTTGTTGTGTAGATTGCCTTTGAAACTTATAAACCAATTTATATTTTGTAGTTTCTACTCTTGACATATTAAGATGGAACCATTGTTAGCAAAACTTTATTACTTTCATAAAAGATGCCCATTGTACCTACATTGCTCTTTGTTCATAATGCAAATGCAATGCCCATAAAATAATATTAGTCATACCATCCTTACTTTCAAAACAAAAACAGGCTTTGCTAATGGATAACTCTTTCCATAGTGATTTTGTGAGATTTGGCTCATAAACTTTGAAATAAAAATATATTACTTGGTGTTAGGCTAAACATACATTAGCTAGCTACATTATAAAAAACCTATAAAAAAATCTGTAAATATTACTCCGTACACGAAGTTAAATATGTCATGAGGTTATTTTCTTTTCAGATCAAACAAATATCCTATATGAGATGTTCTACTAACATGAATAAATATTATATACACATAATAAACACCTACATATTGCTTGCAATTTAAAGGAAGTAATTAAAAAAGTAAAAATAAATAAAAATAAGAAACTTAGAAAGAACCATTTTTTAAGCAATAAAAAAGTTCATGTGTTTGAACTTGACTATTTTAATACTTTAAGTCATAAACATAACAAGAACGATGATAATTTTATTCATAACATTCTACGCAAAATTTATCTTCATTATTTTAATTCATATGTTTCTTTAAAGATGTTTTTCATGTATGCATCATATGCCAATGTACTAGCATACCATCAAAATTCCATAAACATTTTATGGATACTAAGATTTAATGGGACGTGTAATTGTTTAAAACTTGCAAAGAGTGTATTATTTTGCATTCATTTTGGTGCATGTATAAAATTTGTAACTGTTTAAAAGGATATATTTGTGTATGGATGCACATTCACGTGTATAATATATATATATATATATATATATATGTGTGTGTGTGTGTGTGTGTATTATAGATACACACACACATATCTATACACACACATCCTTATAAACGACTACAAATTCTACACATGCACCAAAATGAATGTAAAATAATACACTCTTTGCATGTTTCAAACACATATGTATATATTCGCAATATAACTGTATGTGTGTATATGTTTATATATATATGTATATATATATATGTGTGTGTGTGTGTACATATCTGTGCGATTAAAGCCCCACTAAAGCCTCGTGAAATCTCCGTTATAGCGCATAGCGCTCTCCGACAGCTACGCTTTTTCAATATAGCATTATTAAATAGTAGATCTACTTGAAGCCCTACTATTTTACGCTATACCCACTAAGTTAAAAATCTGAGTAGTTTTGTTTTGAATCAAATCAACAAAGTTATAGTAAAGACCAAATTTTAAGGCATAAGTGCTCAATATAAGTTAAAAATCTATTGTAGTCACCAAATTAAGACACTATTTAGTTAAAGCACATAACGGTTCTATAACGACAGATGTGCAAAAATTATAGCGGGGATATAGCAAAAAATAGCGGAGATACAAAATGTTTTATTAGATGTAAAACCTAATATTTAAAGTTAATTTATTCTCATTTTTACATTATTTACATAGGAAAAATAAATATTGTTTAATCTTATATAACAAAACCAAATAATATCATAATTTATCCAACTGGTTTGATGATTACAATAGATTTCTAATTATATCGAGCAATTATGCCCTTAATTCAGGTCTTTACCCTAACTTTATTGATTTGACTAAAAAGAGAACAAGTCAAATCATCCTTTGTATATTACTATTGCCAAAGCGGGTGCTAAAAAGTCCTGATTTGGCGAGTATAGCCGAAAACAATTGGATTCAAAGCGGATCTACCGTTTAATAGTGCTAAATTGAAATAACGTAGCGGTTGGAGACCACTATGCGCTACAGCGAGGATTTTGCGAGCCTTTAGCGGGGCTTTAACTGCACAGTTAGGATTGCATAAATCATGGCATCCTTCGGTTTTGTTATACAAGATTAAACTATATTTCTTTTCCCTACATAAATAATGTGAGAATGAGAATAAATTAACTTTAAATATTTGATTTTATATTTAATGAATCTTTTACAACTCTCTTATTTTCTGTTATATCCCCGCTGTAACTTTTTGGACCTTTAACGCTATGGAACTACTAAACGCTTTAACTGTACAAACACGCACGTATAGGCACGCAAGTACGCGCGCGCGCACACACACACACACACACACATATATATATATATTCGCAATATAACCATAGCCTTTTGTATACATAACCGATTTAAGTGCATTTTATATTTCCAGAAAGAGAATTTGAAAATCTACAACATTTTTGTCTAACACTTTTTCAAATTTGCATTTTCCTAACTTGAAATTCGATTTAAGTGCTTTATGAATTTCCAGAAAGAGAATTTGAAAATCTACAACATTTATGTCCAATGCTTTTTCGAAATTTGCATTTTCCTAACTTGAAATCCGATTTAAGTGCTTTTTGATCCAAAAAGAGAATTTGAAAATGTACAACATTTATGTTCAACACTTTCTAAAAATTTGCATTTTCCTAACCTGAAATCTGATTCAAAGTTGCAAATGCATTT
Organism: Allium fistulosum; assembly: GCA_030737815.1. Lineage (NCBI taxonomy): Eukaryota > Viridiplantae > Streptophyta > Magnoliopsida > Asparagales > Amaryllidaceae > Allium > Allium fistulosum. The sequence goes on along the minus strand of CM060902.1, from coordinate 1,247,789,761 downwards.
CTTATGGCTAAGTTTAGTAGATCATCTTTCCATACCAAATACACTGTAAGTACCTCTAGAGTTCTTGAGCTAATTCATATGGATTTGTTTGGTCCGAATGATGTTGTTAGTTTAGGAGGTAAGAAGTATTATTATGTGTTAGTCGATAATTTATGTTTACATAGGGTTTTTTAATTAAAAAGTCAGAAACTTTCAACTATTTGTCAAAATTTACATAATTGGTTCAAAATGAAAAAGGAGTTTCAATCATTACTTTAAGAAGTGTCCATGACGGAGAATTTAAAAACTATGACTTTGAAAAGTTTTTTAATGAAAATGGTTTTAAATATGAATTCTATAACGACCCAGAATTTTGGTTATTTGAAATTGGAATATTTAATTGATTTTTAAATGTTTGAAAGTTAATTTTATAGATTTAATAACTTTAATTTCAAATATAATGATTTATTGGATAATTTAATTGCTGAATTTAATAACTGAAAATCGGTTAATAATTGATTCTTGGATTTTTATTTGGATAAAAATGATTTAAAGGCCTATTAAATTTCTATTAATAAGAATAAAGGAAATAAAGCTTTTAAATTTGATTTAAAAGTGATTTAGCTAATTTTGGAAATATCTCTTTTTAATTAACGAGTAAAAATAGTCTTCCCAGGCACGGTCTTGGATTTCGACGAAACCAATGTCGTTAGGTCCGTAATAATGAATTATATTACGCCGTCAAATTTCGTAGCATTTGGATTTGTCGTTTGGTCATGAGAGATAGAAATGCATTGAAATTAATATCGATAATTTAATATAATAATTGGGTTCAAAAAACTATCTTCTCCATACGATCGAATTGGGACTCGAAACTTGTTCCATTGCGTTCAGAATAGGGGTATAACATTAGGAATGCCAGGCGGCACGCCACGATTAGGGTCCGAATTTTATACATAGATATTTTGAAATTTTAAATATATATAATTTGATTTAACTTCCCACAAATATCTTTCTTCACATCAACAGACCTACGAGCCACCCCTACTTATTCAAATCATACTCACCATTTCAGTTCCCTCCACACTCCTTCTTATACCCATTCCAATAAGAAGAGAAAAAAAATGATGAACATCTTTAATTTCAAAAAAATATAAATCAAACCCAATTAAAGCCTAAAAATCATGGAGCAAGCCTTAAAATTCTCAGGTCGATAAGATCTTCATATAGATAGGGTTTCTAGAGGTTGCAGCTTTGATTTGGGATAGTGAACAAGGGCAGCCGAATGAGTTTGGGAGGCTAGGGTTAGCTATAGGTTGAAATTGAAGCTTCGATCGTCAAATTGGGCATCGTATTCATCATCGTGAGGGGAAATAACATCTCTGGCGGAGTTTTGGAGAAGCTCGGTGGCTTCTTGAAGTTTGCGTCGCTACAGTGATGCATAGAGGTGGCTTCGATCACTTTTTGATTAGGGGTATCGAACTTGAAGTGGTGGTGTGCAATCGGATGAGGAGGAGAAGATAGACTCGTTGATAGCCTTGGAGCAGTGGGTAGTCGAGCTTCAAGGAAGTGCACGTGCACGGCCATGGCTTTGATTATTTTTTCATGCACGGAGGAAATAAGGTGAAGGAGGGAATAAGAGTTAGCGGGTCGAGTTTCTTGTTGGGCTGCGTGGGTAATGGAATTTAAAATGGTGATTAAGTATATAAATTGTTTGAATAAATTCCAATTCTTATAAATTCCATAACTCATTCGTTTTAGGTCCAAATCCAACGCGGTTTGTCACGTTGGATTCGTATTGACGAAATCATTAATGGGATTGGATTGACTGAATTTAGAGGTTCCATAATTTTTAGCTAAATTCGAACGCTGTTCGAATTTAGTCGAAATCAGAAAATGGAAGCGACAACTAGAATCAATGTGAGTAAATCTCACTCATTTTGGATAATTGGTTTATTTTAAATAGTTAAATTTTTATTTGGTTGGTTGGATGGATTGATAAATTATTATCAGTTGGATATTATATTATATTATATATTAGTATATATATATATATTAGTGGTAGGATATATTCCCGCCGTTGGAGCGGATGAGACACTATGCGCCTCGCATAACAGCGGATGACCTTATATTACCGCGATAACCCACCTCGAAGCAGGATTGGTATTTTATATTATATAACATCTGTAGTTGCAGGGAAACAAGTTGGAGGGATCCAACTGAATTCCTCAAAATTGCTGATTTTAATTTCATATATAGTGATATATGATGTGTGTGGATAATCTGTTATAGACTATGTTATGATTTGATATATTGGATGATATAGTAGTGCTGGCTTTAATTTTGGTATTATAAATATGTGACGACCGCCCATGACCCCTGTACCGAATCTAAAGATAGAGCGCTGTAAAGTGTGCCAGGCGACCATGGACGATTGTCAAGGTAAGATTTAAAACAACAGAATCTATCGTATTACTCACAGCGCATGGACAAAATACAATAGAACATATGTATAGTGAAGCTTTACAGAACAAAATGACATCATATAAAACTCCATAATAGTTGAATACAAGCATCCACATAGTCAATACATCTAGCCTCACTACATATCTCTCAGAGAATACAAAACAGCGGAATATCCAGTACATATAATAAGAAGATAATATGCAACCCTCCAGCTCGTCTTCGATATCAGCGTCGTGAGAAGAGAACAGCACCTGTCACCTGCTACCTAGTCTGCCCGTCCCAAAATGGACGAACAGCCCAAGGCAATAAGAATTAAAACATAAAGCCTTGAGTCAGACAACAGTCTTAGTGAGCAGTAAATTAACTAACAACATACCAAAAGAACATAAAGGAAAAGGAATAGGAATACAACCCTCCCACTCCAACCTCATTCTACAGTGATAGCCCCCAGACACACATTAAGCAGAAGCAAACATAGCAGAGCATACAATTTAAAGTAAAGATACTATCACTCGGGTCAAGGGCGATGTTTTCCAAGCACCAAGGCCTAAATCAGATAAGCACCCAGAAAATACCGCTCTTGAGTCCGAAATGACGTTACAACCAAACATCCATGACTCTGGCTATCACTGTTATCATTGCTTCGATATCACCGTTAATTGAATGACCGGCACATTCTTTCAGCCGTCCGTCAAGGGCTAATGGAAACCCCGGTTCTAGACATAACTCCCGCACGTCGTCGCAGCCCGTGCCTAGGACTATCGAATCTGCCCAGAGTACTCGACCATCAACAGTTGGCCGTTGGGACTATCGAATCTGCCCAAACGTACTCTTGCTTAGAGCATGCTAGAACCTTCAACAACGATGCTATCCAAGCCTCCTAGTCATCCTCCTCGACGACTATTCTCATATCCATTCATTATCCTCAACTCGAATCATATCACCGAGTTATCAACATGCTTGGAATGATCCCGTCTGGATTAGACCAAGTCTTCATCACATGATTGCCTCGCTTCATTACATCCTCGCAAAGCCTCATCTCATCATCACATCATCAAATCTATGCATAAGAGCTTCATCATCCCGCTACATATGCCACGAGCAGCTTTCCCAATTCAAGAGCCTTTCCCTTAGTTTTTGAATCGTCTTCGGTCTAAATCTAATCATCAATCATCTAGTTCATAACAAACAATCAAATCAAACATCAATCCAAGCAATCAAACATTCTAAAATGATCTAAGTAGACAATTATAACAATAATGGCATTTTCGTAATTAAAGAGTTGAAAGTCCAATAAGCATGAAAACATGGATTATATCTCTACAAACTTGATGAATGAACTTGCATAGGTTAACATATGATAAAATGGATGTAACATCATCATGAACAATGGATCTATATGGATCTACACTTTGGATGAAGAAAATGCATGGAAATCTCTATTTTAACACCAAATCGAGCCAACAATCCGATATACTCCTTTGGATCCGTGTGAGAGATAATCACCACTCACCAAATCACCTAAACAACCTCAAATCAACACGCTTCAGATCTGGACAGCAAAGGATGAAGCTTGATCTATCACGAATCCGCTTCAAACGATGAAATCTCTCTTGAAAAGATGAAGATCTTCAACTTTAGCTCTTGAATCTTCAATCTTGATCTTCAACTTGGATGGATGCAAGCACTAGATTAGAGTGGAGAAAAGAAGTGAAGAAGTGTAGAAGTCGAGCTCTCAAAATGGCAGCACTTCGTCGCTTCAAAATCCGGATCCCAAAAAGTGAGAACAACCCCTCCTATTTATAGCAGAAATCTCTCTAAGTCGTAACTCGGCTAACTCCATAGGTCGTCCCCGACTTACGACCTAAGACTCCCACCGACCTAAGCCTTAGCCAACAACTCCGACCTAACAGACCAAGCCTATGACTTAACATGCGCGCGACCTAACTTATTCGCGCTACACGACCTAACACGCGCGTTCCCTCCTAAGTCGCCTGGACGACTTAACAACTTAGCACCATTCGACTTAACACTTATACGACTTACGACCTAACACAGATCTCGACCTAACACTTAGACGAAACCCAGCGACCTAACACAGACTGCCTCTACGACCTACGACTTATAAAACCTTGCGACTTAACAACTTAGCAACCCACGCGACCTAACAGTGTTACGACCTAACACATAGCCAAACTCTTAAGGTCGCCAACTTGTTAACTCCTTAGGTCGCTAACCCACCCAGTCGACTTAACTTGGTAACAACTTAACCCTTAGGTCGCTTACGACCTAACCAACCAAGCTACCAGACGACCTAACACATAGCGACCTATCCCTTAACTCGGTTACTACGACCTAACTCTAACCTTAAGTCGTCTACAATCATAAGTCGGTCAACCCATTAACTCGTCCAACCGACCTAACTTCTATACGCTCTAAGTCGTTGCCGACCTAACCACACTAACCCAGTAACCACTAGGTCACTTACTCCACTAGGTCTGCCTACCCTTGAGTCGCCATATCCTTAAGTCGGTCAGTTCTTTAGGTCGTTAACTCGCCCTGCCGACCTAATACTTAACTAAATCCTAGGTTGCATAATTCTATAGGTCGCTCCAACTAACCCACGACCTAACACTAACTCGCCGAATTCCTTAACTCGGTCACGACTTATCTCTTAGGTCATTCACGACCTAGGACTTAGACAAATCTCCCTAAAAATCTGAAATGACTTAAAAATGCAAAAATTCCAGATTTTGACGATCTTGTCGATCCGTAAAAATACGGGTCGTTACATTCTCTCCCCCTTAGGAATTTCGCCCCCGAAATTCTAAGCAATCAAAAACTATTCTGTACGCCTACCATCCATAGCAATCAACAAACCATGCATCCAATTCTAACTTAGCGTACAGAATTCTAAAATTAGAACAAGTTACAATATCGCGAGATGACACGACACCTTAGGGCCATACCTTGAAGAGTTCAGGATGAGCTGCTTTCATCCTCTCTTCCACCTCCCACGTACAGTCGTTATCATCATCACTCCATTGTATCTTGAGCAACTTAACTACCTTCCTCCTAAGCTGTTTCGTGTCGGTTTCCACAACACGAAGTGGCTTACGAGGTCTCCTATCGACTAGATCAACTTCTAAGTCTTCACAGCTACCAGCAGAAACTACCGTACTCGAGTCGTGCACATACTTCCGTAGATATGATACATGAAAAACATTGTGCACACTCGACATCTTCTCTGGTAACTCCAATCTGTAAGCGAGCTTTCCAATTCGCTCGATGATCGGGAATGGTCCAACAAATCTTGGAGTCAATTTTCCTTTCTTCTCGAATCGAATAACATTCTTCAGAGGAGAAATCTTCACAAAAACCATGTCTCCTACGTCGAATTCCAAATCCTTCCGACGCTTATCGGCATAACTCTTTTTACGGTCTTGGGCTGCCTTCATTCGTTGCCGAATGATCTCTATACAATCTGAAGTCTGATGAATCATCTCTGGCCCAAGCATCAGCTTTTCTCCAGATTCCAACCAACATGTTGGAGAGTTACACGGTCTTCCATACAATGCCTCATACGGTGCCATACCAATGCTTGACTGGTAACTGTTGTTGTACGCAAACTCCACCAAATGAAGGTGATCTTCCCATGATCCTCCGAAATCCAAAACACAAGCTCTAAGAAGATCTTCCAAACCTCGGTTGACTCTCTCGGTCTGACCATCTGTCTGAGGGTGATAAGCTGTACTCAAACACAACTCGGTTCCCAAGACTTCCTGGAAGCTCTTCCAAAATCCACTAGTGAACAATGGGTCTCGATCGCTCACTATACTCTTCGGAATACCATGGAAACGAACTATCTACTTAACATACAACTCAGCCAACCTTGATGCAGTCCTAGTCGATCGAACATGAATGAATCGTGCACTCTTAGTCAGACGATCCACAATGACCCAAATCCCTTCATTTCCCGTTCTGGTTCTAGGCAATCCATCAATAAAATCCATCGACACTTGTTCCCACTTCCATGTAGGAACTTCTAATTGCTGAAGCAATCCGCTTGGCTTCTTCTGTTCGGCTTTTACCAACTGGCAATTCATACATTTGGAAATAAAATTTCCAACATCCTTCTTCATACCTTCCCAATAGTAGGTTCTCTTCATATCCCGATACATCTTATTTCCACCTGGATGAATTGTCAGTTTCGAGTGATGACTTTCCTTCAGGACTTCACTCCTCAATTCATCTATATCGGGAACAACTAGTCGTCCTTGCTTCCGAAGTCAACCCTCTCGATCGACCTCGAATCCTTTATCCTTTTCTGGATCCAATCCAGATTCCAATTCATGGATAATCTTGACAAGCTTATCATCTCGTTTTTGGCTCTCGCCAATCCTTTCCACAAGAGTGGGTCTTATTGATAAGTTTGCCAACATCTCAGGTTCCAATTCGCATCTAGGCCTGAAGTCAAATCCAGCTAAATACTCGAGACTCTTCCATTCTGAAAACATGGCTCCCAATCCTGCATGTCTTCGACTTAACGCATCTGCCACTGCGTTACCTTTTCCCGGAGTATAAGCTATACCAAAATCATATGATGCTAAAAACTCTAGCCAACGTTGCTGCCGAAGATTCAAATCCTTTTGGGAGAAAAGATACTTCAGCGACTTGTGATCCGTAAACAACTCGAATCGAACTCCCAACAGATAATGTCTCCACATCTTCAGAGCAAATACAATCGCCGCCAATTCCAAATCATGAGTTGGGTAATTCCTTTCATGCGGCTTCAGTTGTCGACTGGCATACGCAACAACTTTATCCTTCTGCATCAGCACTGCTCCAAGTCCCGTACCACATGCGTCGGTGTAAACCACCATCTCATCATTCCCACTTGGAATAGTCAAAACAGGAGCACTCGTCAGTCTCTCTTTCAGGATTCCGAAGGCTTGCTCACACTTAGCATTCCAACTGAACACTTGGTTCTTCTTCGTCAATCCTGTTAACGGTGCAGCTACCTTGGAGAAGTCTTTGATAAACCGTCGATAATATCCTGCTAATCCAAGAAAACTTCTTACATCTGATGCATTCTTAGGTCTAACCCAATCCTGGATTGCTGCCACCTTAGCGGGATCAACCGCTATTCCATTTCCAGAAATCACATGGCCTAAGAACCTCACTTCACTCTTCCAGAAGTGACACTTCGAAAACTTAGCCTTCAGCTGATGTTTCCGTAAGATCTCTAAAACAATACGCAAGTGCGTCTTGTGTTCTTCTTCCGTTCTGGAATAAATCAGAATATCATCCACGAACACAAGTACGAACTTGTTCAACTGATCTCTGAACACTCTATTCATAAGATCCACAAAATATGCTGGCGCGTTAGTCAATCCAAACGGCATTACCAGCCACTCAAAGAATCCGGATGGTGTCCTAAAAGCAGTCTTCGGCACACTATCCTTAGCTACTCTCAACTGGTGAAATCCCGTTGCCAAATCCATCTGAGAAAACACCTTAGCTTCGTGAAGCTGATCAAACAAGTCATCTATCCTCGGCAATGGATACTTGTTCTTCTTAGTTACCTTATTCAGCTCACGATAATCCACACACAATCTCAACGACCCATCTGCCTTGGTTGCAAACACAACTGGTGCACCCCACTCGGACTCACTACGCCGAATGAATCCCTTCTGCAAAAGATCATCAACTTGCACCCTCAACTCTTGCTGTTCTCTAGGCGCCATCCGCCTTAGAGGCATCACAACAGGTCTGGCTCCTTCAACTAGATCTATACGAAACTCGATCTCTCTATGCGGCGGCAACCCTTTGACTTCGTCAAAGACATCCTCGAATCCATTTGCGATTGGCACTAAAGACAGTCCATCCCGTGGAACAACCAGCGAATACATGAAGCTCATGAAGACGTCTTCCTCATGCTTACATCGTATTACAACCTTTCGCCCCTCCACATTCTCGACTGTCACTTCCAACCTCTCGCAATCAACCTTAGCCGCATACTTCCTAAGCCAGTCCATACCCAAAATAATTCCGAACCCCGCAAAGTTCAGAACAAAGCAATCACAAACAAAAGAGCAACCATGACTCGATACAACTAGACCACGACATAACATACACAAACAAGACGAACCCCCAACTGGATTAGTCACAACCAATGGCCTATCAACAATATCCGGTGCCAAACCTAACCGGCCTACGAGTTCATTACAAACAAACGAATGCGATGCTCCAGTATCAAACAGAACTCTAACTGGAACACCACACAAGAAAAGAGTACCTTGAACAACCACACTCTTTCCCTTCTCTTCAGCAGTAGGAGCTTTCGAAGACGACGGAACAGCTCCTAAAGCATAGGCTTGCACAATCTTCCTGTCCTTCCTTGGTTCTCGACAATTCTTCCTGAAATGCCCCGGCTTGTCATAGTTATGACACTTCATCGGTGCCTTCGGATTCTTACAATCCTTAGAGAAATGGCCCTCCTGCTGACAATTGTAGCAAGTCACCTCGCCTTTCGGCTTCTTCTGGCCATCCTTACCCTTCTGCTGCTGCTGCTTCCTCTTTTGGTTTCCACCCTGCTGTGGTTTAGATTCTCCCTTGGTCACAGCAACAACAGATCCTTCCTTAGGAAACAGACTCTCATGCCTAAGAGCTTTCTCTACAAGCTTCTCAAATGGATCGTCCAGATGATCCACCAACTGTCTCCCAAGATAACTATCCAAGCCGGTCACAAACTTCTCATTCTTCTGATAAGCAGACTCAATATATGACCGGGCATACTTGGACAAAGCTTCAAACTCAGAAACATACTCAAGAACAGATCTTCCACCTTGCTTGAGCTCCACAAACTTCTTGAACAGAACAGACTTCTGAGCTGTAGAAATGAACTTAGCTTCAAATCTGACTTGGAATTGCTCCCAAGTAATCTCTTCCTCCGCAGTATCGATGGTAATAGAGTTCCACCAATCAGAAGCTCTCCCTTGAAGCTGCCTTGATGCCAACTTCCTCTTAGTTGCATCATCAATTCCCAAATCACCAAAGATCCTTCTACAAGCATCTATCCACCTCTGGACCTCAATAGTTGATTCTGTTCCCAAGAAAACCTTTCCTCCAAGAGCAGTATAATCCTTGCACAACTTAGCAAAATCCACTGGTTTCGGAGTTTGGACTTGAATTCCAACATCAACTGCTGCCCCCGGAACTGGTATCCTTCTCATGATCGAAGTCATCATAGCTTCAAACATGGCTGCATAATCAGCAGTCTCTTCAGTAGCACGGCCTTCCCTAGCAGCTGGTCTCCCTCTTCGACTCATTCTCAATATCTATAAAAAGGAATGATTAAAACATCTAGAGAAACAACTGCATAAAGGACTCAAACTCTACTAAGCTACTAGATTATATATAGTAATCATCCATCAAAATACAATTACGTCTCTCATACGTAGTTACGACGGCGAGCGTTGGGTAAAATCGATTAACCAATGCTCTGATACCAAATGTAACGACCGCCCATGACCCCTGTACCGAATCTAAAGATAGAGCGCTGTAAAGTGTGCCAGGTGACCATGGACGATTGTCAAGGTAAGATTTAAAACAACAGAATCTATCGTATTACTCACAGCGCATGGACAAAATACAATAGAACATATGTATAGTGAAGCTTTACAGAACAAAATGACATCATATAAAACTCCATAATAGTTGAATACAAGCATCCACATAGTCAATACATCTAGCCTCACTACATATCTCTCAGAGAATACAAAACAACGGAATATCCAGTACATATAATAAGAAGATAATATGCAACCCTCCAGCTCGTCTTCGATATCAGCGTCGTGAGAAGAGAACAGCACCTGTCACCTGCTACCTAGTCTGCCCGTCCCAAAATGGACGAACAGCCCAAGGCAATAAGAATTAAAACATAAAGCCTTGAGTCAGACAACAGTCTTAGTGAGCAGTAAATTAACTAACAACATACCAAAAGAACATAAAGGAAAAGGAATAGGAATACAACCCTCCCACTCCAACCTCATTCTACAGTGATAGCCCCCAGACACACATTAAGCAGAAGCAAACATAGCAGAGCATACAATTTAAAGTAAAGATACTATCACTCGGGTCAAGGGCGATGTTTTCCAAGCACCAAGGCCTAAATCAGATAAGCACCCAGAAAATACCGCTCTTGAGTCCGAAATGACGTTACAACCAAACATCCATGACTCTGGCTATCACTGTTATCATTGCTTCGATATCACCGTTAATTGAATGACCGGCACATTCTTTCAGCCGTCCGTCAAGGGCTAATGGAAACCCCGGTTCTAGACATAACTCCCGCACGTCGTCGCAGCCCGTGCCTAGGACTATCGAATCTGCCCAGAGTACTCGACCATCAACAGTTGGCCGTTGGGACTATCGAATCTGCCCAAACGTACTCTTGCTTAGAGCATGCTAGAACCTTCAACAACGATGCTATCCAAACCTCCTAGTCATCCTCCTCGACGACTATTCTCATATCCATTCATTATCCTCAATTCGAATCATATCACCGAGTTATCAACATGCTTGGAATGATCCCGTCTGGATTAGACCAAGTCTTCATCACATGATTGCCTCGCTTCATTACATCCTCGCAAAGCCTCATCTCATCATCACATCATCAAATCTATGCATAAGAGCTTCATCATCCCGCTACATATGCCACGAGCAGCTTTCCCAATTCAAGAGCCTTTCCCTTAGCTTTTGAATCGTCTTCGGTCTAAATCTAATCATCAATCATCTAGTTCATAACAAACAATCAAATCAAACATCAATCCAAGCAATCAAACATTCTAAAATGATCTAAGTAGACAATTATAACAATAATGGCATTTTCGTAATTAAAGAGTTGAAAGTCCAATAAGCATGAAAACATGGATTATATCTCTACAAACTTGATGAATGAACTTGCATAGGTTAACATATGATAAAATGGATGTAACATCATCATGAACAATGGATCTATATGGATCTACACTTTGGATGAAGAAAATGCATGGAAATCTCTATTTTAACACCAAATCGAGCCAACAATCCGATATACTCCTTTGGATCCGTGTGAGAGATAATCACCACTCACCAAATCACCTAAACAACCTCAAATCAACACGCTTCAGATCTGGACAGCAAAGGATGAAGCTTGATCTATCACGAATCCGCTTCAAACGATGAAATCTCTCTTGAAAAGATGAAGATCTTCAACTTTAGCTCTTGAATCTTCAATCTTGATCTTCAACTTGGATGGATGCAAGCACTAGATTAGAGTGGAGAAAAGAAGTGAAGAAGTGTAGAAGTCGAGCTCTCAAAATGGCAGCACTTCGTCGCTTCAAAATCCGGATCCCAAAAAGTGAGAACAACCCCTCCTATTTATAGCAGAAATCTCTCTAAGTCGTAACTCGGCTAACTCCATAGGTCGTCCCCGACTTACGACCTAAGACTCCCACCGACCTAAGCCTTAGCCAACAACTCCGACCTAACAGACCAAGCCTATGACTTAACATGCGCGCGACCTAACTTATTCGCGCTACACGACCTAACACGCGCGTTCCCTCCTAAGTCGCCTGGACGACTTAACAACTTAGCACCATTCGACTTAACACTTATACGACTTACGACCTAACACAGATCTCGACCTAACACTTAGACGAAACCCAGCGACCTAACACAGACTGCCTCTACGACCTACGACTTATAAAACCTTGCGACTTAACAACTTAGCAACCCACGCGACCTAACAGTGTTACGACCTAACACATAGCCAAACTCTTAAGGTCGCCAACTTGTTAACTCCTTAGGTCGCTAACCCACCCAGTCGACTTAACTTGGTAACAACTTAACCCTTAGGTCGCTTACGACCTAACCAACCAAGCTACCAGACGACCTAACACATAGCGACCTATCCCTTAACTCGGTTACTACGACCTAACTCTAACCTTAAGTCGTCTACAATCATAAGTCGGTCAACCCATTAACTCGTCCAACCGACCTAACTTCTATACGCTCTAAGTCGTTGCCGACCTAACCACACTAACCCAGTAACCACTAGGTCACTTACTCCACTAGGTCTGCCTACCCTTGAGTCGCCATATCCTTAAGTCGGTCAGTTCTTTAGGTCGTTAACTCGCCCTGCCGACCTAATACTTAACTAAATCCTAGGTTGCATAATTCTATAGGTCGCTCCAACTAACCCACGACCTAACACTAACTCGCCGAATTCCTTAACTCGGTCACGACTTAGCTCTTAGGTCGTTCACGACCTAGGACTTAGACAAATCTCCCTAAAAATCTGAAATGACTTAAAAATGCAAAAATTCCAGATTTTGACGATCTTGTCGATCCGTAAAAATACGGGTCGTTACAAAATATCATAAGTAACATTTTAGAATTTTAAAAAGAATTTCAACGGTAATTTTGAAAATAATAATATTTATATTGAATTTGGATTATTTTAAAGAGATGAATTTGAATTCAATAAAAGATTGATTTTTGGAACACTATAAGTGATATTTTGAGTTTTGAAAATGAATTTAAAAATGAATTTTGAAATAATAAGTGTTTTCGGTGGAAGCTTGGATTATTTTAAAAATAAATTGATTGTATAAAATCAATGACTTGATTTTGGATTTTTTTACTTAACTATTTCCTAAAGGATTTTAAATAGAGATTTTAAAGTGATGGAATAAGTATTTGTATAATGAAAATTAAGTGATATTTCTAAAAATATGGGAAAGGAGTTGAAATCAAGGTTTAAAATAGTTTAGAAAATATATGGGATTTATAAAGGAATGGATTTATAAATGGAATTTTAAAATGAGAATATTTTATAAAACAAGTGGAACTCGAATGAGTTTGTAAATTTATAAACGATGTTTATAAATAAAAATGAAATGACTTTCATTTGATAAATTGGGAATATAAATTCATATTATTAATTTAAAATGAGATATGGAAATAGAGTTTGGAAGAAAAAGTGGATTCTATTTTAGAATTTGGAAATAGTTATAAAATGGGAAACGATAAATCGATTTGTGATAAATCGAGAGAAGTTAAGTTTTGTTTTTAAAAGGGATTTATTATTAAACATTGTAGGTTTAAAAATTGTTATTTGTATTTAAATTATTTTGGAAAGTTGGTTATCAATAATTGAGATTGGTTGAAATGAATTCTAATTTTTATAATAAGCTTTGGAAATCGATTATTATTATGAATGAATTGAAAATTAGTTATCGTTGTTTATTAAAAAGAGGTTCTGATATTTTAAATAATTACTTAAATGTGTTGAAAACTTATTATTATTCTTTAAAATACTATTTTATAAAGATAAAGATTTGGAAATTAATTGAAGTTATTTATTACTACTCTCGAGATTTGTAAATGAAGTTTTATTTATTGGATATGGTTTATATGAAAAAATCTTATAAAGGAATTCGGGACCTTAAGAAAACTGGAGAAAAAGAAACTTGATACGAGAACTTCGAAAATGAAATCTGAATTCATTAGAGGGGTTATAAATTATTAGTTGGCTTATAAATAAGTATAATCGATAATTTTTTTGGAAAGTGTAAAGGAAATTAATAAATTTCGGAGATTTATAAGATAAGCACGGAATAATCCTGTGTATTGATATTAGAAATAAAAATAGACTTATAATATTTTTCCTAATTATTTGAGTTAAAGGTTTGGAGATATTTTAGCGAAGAAATAATTTAGATAGAAATATTTTTTCTAAGTAAGGAGTTATAAGTTGAATTAGGAAATATTTCTAAGTGTTGAAATGGTTTTAAAATATCCTGTTATGGATAGGTATTTGAAATTGTTTTCAAATGTTGGAATACTGGAAAGGAGTTGAATATTTATCTTTATAAAGATATTTTAAATGAATGTTTTGAAAGATTTATAATATGGCCTAGTGACTGCTTATATGTGCAATTTGATAGTTAAATAAACCGACTATCAAACTGGCCAAATTCGTTGATCGTTTCGAAGAGACCGGGATCAGATTTAATTATCCGAAAACCACTTCGATCCGATTTGAGCATTGTGAATTGTGATATCATGAAGATAATGAAGATGGAGTTCTTGGAGATTCGGTTTGTTCAGACCCAGAACAACTTGTATGGATCAATGCTATCATTTGCATCGTGGCCTGGAAGGCAGTGTTAGCATTCCAAGTATGAATGTTATTCAAAAGGTAAAACGTAGCCTCAAGCCTCATCAACCGGGAATGACTAAAACAGGGGATATGCAGCAGGGCTAAGTGGGTCGTACCCAAGTAGGGTATGTTATCACTTTTCTAGATACCCACGGATATATTATAATTATGGATATGGGTGTGCATGGAAAAGAGAGCGCTCGATAGGGTGGGAACACATGGGGTGATAACATATTCGGTACTATCCAGCAAGGGGAAGGCCGGTCCTGTGTTGGCAGGGATCATTAGGTACGATCTCGGTACATTTTTCTTGAGGTGTACTTTGGCGGGTGGTACCTCAGTAGCCATGTCATTGTATGGAATCCAATATCCACTACAAGCCTGTACGGTTTTAGACGTGCCCAACTATGCTGAAACGTAAGATGCAAGCATTTCAGCTATTTTATAGTTTATTTTCTATAGCCACTATTATAATATCAGATGATTTTGATGTAAAATGTTTTGGTTAACGTAAGGTAAAAACCCATCGTATTTATGAGTGGCGTGGTCTTACGAGATACCTTTCTTTTCAAAGGATTTTGACAATAGTAATAATTCAAATTGAGTGTGTTTTCTTACGCTGGTTTTCCAGACTGACTCGGGTGTTATTTTATTTTACTGCTCAGGTCAGACCAAGTATTACAGATTCAGGTTAGGATGCTATAGAACTCAGGAGACGAGCTAGAGGAGTCTTAGGCGTATTCCACGCACTTGATTATATTCCGCTGTGTGTGTATACTAAATATTCAGTACTTACGAAGACAAGTTATTATAACTGTCCAGATTGACTTGTAGATTATTGTACTCCGATGATTGTATGTATATTAACAGTTACAGTTTCTTTTGTATAAAGATCTGTATTTATCTATTATATATTGTTCCACTGCGATTGTGAGATTTCGTGTTATTGTTTCTGTTTTCTTCTTATCTTCTTTCTTCTTCTTTCCTCTAACAATCGGGTTTTCTGGCATTCGATTTCTTGGCATGTAATATAATGGATGTGTTAGTGTCGATTTTCGAGAGTCGAAAATATCCCGGTCGTTACATGTGGTATCAGAGCTGAAGGTTAAGCGAGAACCTTGGCTTTCGTGAGGTAACTCATTAGAGATAGGGTCAGTAGCACCCTAGAATGAGTTTGAGTGTGTGTGTGTGAGCGCGTCTTTGTTAGTGATATAAAAATTGTTTTATATTATCTTGTTTGGTCTATCGAGTGGCTTATGGATTCTGGTCAATACGAGTAATTAACCTCATTGATAGGGATCTATCTCTAAACACTTGAACAGAGCAACTCGACATTGTATTCTTTTGAAATTGGGTAAATGAAATAATTTTACCTTGATTATTTTTATATGCAAAGGAATAGTTTTTTAGAAATTATTATGGTTGTATATGGTGTGGTTGGTTGTTAGGAAATGATAATGTTAAACTATTATCATTTGTGGTTTGTTGTTGTGATCGAATAAAAGTTGATATTATAATGAAAATAAGATTAAAAGTTAAGAAATAATTTCATATAACAAAATGGAATTATGTAAATATGATTTGTAAATGTATTTATAAATTGAAATGAAATGAAATTCCTGAAGTATATTATATTAATATGGTTTACAAAAACAATTTATAAAGGATTTAAAAGCTGGAAATTTGGTAATTTAAATCCTGTTTGTTTTGAAAATATTTTTCAAAGCTTTGGAAAATAACAATAGCATTATTTGGAAAATGTTTTTGAATGGAAATAATGGAAATATTTTTAAAAGGGTTTAAAGGGAATAGAAAGCACTAACTCACTTCGGTCGCTGGAAAATAATTTCGGTGATGACTGCAGCATCATCGACATTCATTTTCGAGTTTCCAATAGAGGAATTGCTACCATTGGAGGTTTGTTAGGTAAAACTGGTTTTGATTTCAAAAATTCAAAAGAATGATTGATGTACCAAAGGATTTGGTGTGTTTGTGTGTATATATATACGATTTCAAAAATGATCTGAAAAACTTTAGAACGAGATGTTTAAACTTTGGGATTTTCTTTTAGATGTTTTATTGGAAATATGAGAGAATAAGTTTGATAACTTATAAAATTTGCAAGTTAAAGTAATGCTTAAAAGTGTTGAATATGAATGCAAGAAAAGTAAAAAAATTTGAAATTGAACTATGGAATGAAATTGAACTTAAATTAAGTTAAATAAAGTGAATTCTAAAGCTTTAGCCTAAGTTAGGATGGATGAAGAAATTGTTGGAAATGGAATTTATTGAGACTTGAAATAAATTAATGAAGTGAAATAAATAAATTAATTAGTCAATTGAATATGGTTTAGAATGTGGGTGGATAAAATTGAATGTTGAAATTGGAAAATGAAATTGAATTTGATTAAAATGGATATAGACTTAAATTGTATAGAATGTTTTAAAATGAACTTAAGTAAACAAACTCAATGGAATGATGTTTAAGTGATAATAGTATTATGAAATATACTATGTAAAGGAGTGAATATACTAAGCAAATAAGGGATGTGAATAATGGATTGTGAATAATTTATTGTAAATGAAATGAATGTGAATAAGAAAACTTGGAAATAGCTAAGAGATCAATTGGACATAAATATGTAAGTTGTATGTGCATTACTTTATTCGCAAAGCAGTTTGATCCAAATTCGAGCACAGAATTTCGAGATAATTTATATCGATTCGAGTTGGAATTTTTCATTCGATTCTCGACGGCGAACCCTGGATATAGATTTTTGATTTGATTTTGGGATTCTCTGTCATAGTATATGGCTATGCAAGGAGAATGACGATTTCTAATCAAGAAACCAGATCTGAGTCCGCACTAGAACGGTTGGCTGAACAATACTAAGTTTGGAAGTGAAATTGTTTGATCGAGCGAGCGATCAGATTAGGATGTGCGTACGGATGATATATGTACATCACAGGCTTAAGTAAAACTAATATTGAGAATTCGAAAGATACAAAATAAAATAATTTTGAATTCTACGTTGGATATCACCAGTATATCAAATACAGTTATATAAAAGCAAGAGCTAAATGATGTCTTTGATATCATAAGAAATTGGTTGCCCAACAAAGAGGTACATGTTTATATTGTTGATTGAATTTGATGGTTTTATGATTGAGCCACTTGGCTTTTGTTTTCTTTTGTTGATTTAGCCCGTAGTGGCGATTTGTAGTTGTTCTGATCTAGCAGTGAAAAGGAGATGCTGGCGAAATTTTTCGAAAATTTAAAGAGAGAGAAATTTTGGAGAAAATTTTTGATAACTAAAATTTGATTTTGATTTGAATGGATAATATTATTTGGAATATATGAATGATTCTTGGAACTTGGTAAAAGCAACAACAAGGTTTCAACATATTTATTTTGGAAAGTTAAAGGCTTAAATGAATTTGGGAAGTTATTAGAACTAATTGGTTTTAAAAAGTAATGGGTTTGGGCATTTTTCCTACATTGGCAGTTTCGAGGATGAAATTCATTTAAAGGGAAAGGAATGTAATAACTCAGAATTTTGGTTATTTGAAATTGGAATATTTAATTGATTTTTAAATATTTGAAAGTTAATTTTATAAATTTAATAAGTTGAATTTCAAATATAATGATTTATTGGATAATTTAATTGATGAATTTAATAATTGAAAATCGGTTAATAATTGAATCTTGGATTTTTATTTGGATAAAAATGATTTAAAGGCCTATTAAATTTCTATTAATAAGAATAAAGGAAATAAAGCTTTTAAATTTGGTTTAAAAGTGATTTAACTAATTTTGGAAATATCTCGTTTTAATTAACGAGTAAAAATAGCCTTCCGGGGCACAGTCTCGGATTTCAACGAAACCAGTGTCATTAGATCCGTAATAATGAATTATGTTACGTTGTCAAATTTTATAGCGTTTGGATTTATCATTTGGTTGTGAGAGATCGAAACGCGTTGAAATTAATATCGATAATTTAATATAATAATTGGGTTCAAAAAATTATCTTCTCCATATGATCAAATTGGGATTCGAAACTTGTTCCATTGCATTCAAAATAGGGGTATAACATTAGAAACGCCAGGTGGCATGCCTCGATTGGGGTGCAAATTTTATACCTAGATATTTTTAAATTATATATATATATATATAATTTGATTTGACTTCCCACAAATATCTTTCTTCACATTAGCAGACCTATGAGCCGCCCTTACCAATTCAAATTGTACTCGCCATTTCAGTTCCCTCCACACTCTATATACCCATTCCAATAATAAGAGAAAAAAAATGATGAACATCTTCAATTTCAAAAAAATATAAATCAAACCCAATTAAAGCCTAAAAATCAAGGAGCGAGCCTTAAAATTCTCAGCTCGATAAGACCTTCATATAGAAAGGGTTACTGGAGGTTGCGGCTTTGATTTAGGATGGTGAACAAGGGCAGTCGAATGAGTATGGGAGGCTAGGGTTAGCTATAGGTTGAAATTGAAGCTTCGATCGTCAAATTGGGTATCATATTCACCATCGTGAGGGGAAATAGCATCTTTAGCCGAGTTTTGGAGAAGCTCAGTGGCTTCTTAAAGTTTGCGTCGCTACAGTGATTGCTAGAGGTGGCTTCGGTCGCTTTTTGATTAGGGGGCTCAGACGTGAAGTGGTGGTGTACAATCAGATGAGGTGGAGAAGGCAGACTCGTCGATAGCCTTGGAGCAATGGGTAGTCGAGCTTCTAGAAAGTGCACGTGCACGACCATGGCTTTGATTTATTTTCGTGCATAGGGGAAATAAGGTGAAGGAGGGAAGAAGAGTTAGCGGGTCAGGTTTCTTGTTGGGCTGAGTGGGTAATGGAATTTAAAATGGTGATTAAGTATATAAATTGTTTTAATAAATTCCAATTCTTATAAATTCCATAACTCGTTCGTTTTAGGTCTAAATCCAATGCGGTCAGCCACGTTGAATTCGTATTGACGAAATCTTCAACATGGGACTGGATTGACTGAATTTAGAGGTTCTAGAATTTTTAGCTAAATTCGAACGCTGTTCGAATTTAGTCGAAATCAGAAAATGGAAGCGACAACTAGAATCAATGTGAGTAAATCTCACTCATTTTGGATAATTGGTTTATTTTAAATAGATAAATTTTTATTTGGTTGGTTGGATGGATTGATAAATTATTATCACTTGGATATTATATTATATATATTAGTATATATATTAGTAGTTGGATATATTCCCACCGTTGGAGCGGATGAGAGACTATGCGCACCGCATAATAGCGAATGACCCTATATTACCACGACATCCCACCTCGAAGCGGGATTGGTATTTTATATTATATAACATCTGTGGTTGTAGGGAAACAGGTTGGAGGGATCCAACTAGATTCCTCAAAAATGTTGATTTTAATTTCATATATCGTGATATATGATGTGTATGCATAATCTGTTATAGACTACGTTATGATTTGATATATTGGATGCTGTAGTAGTACTGGCCTTAATTTTGTTATTATAAATACCATAAGTAATATTTTTGTATTTTAAAAAGAATTTCAACGGCGATTTTGGAAATAATAATATTTATATTGAATTTGGATTATTCTAAAGGGATTAATTTGAATTCAATAAAAGATTGATTTTTGGAACACTATAAGTGATATTTTGAGTTTTAAAAAGGAATTTAAAAATGAATTTTGAAATGATATGTGTTTTCGGTGGAAGCTTGGATTATTTTAGAAAGAACTGATTATATAAAAGCAATGAAGTGATTTTGGATTTTTTTACTTTACTATTTCCTAAAGGATTTTAAATAGAGATTTTATAGTGATGGAATAAGTATTTGTATAATCAAAATTAAGTGATATTTCTGAAAATATGGGAAAGGAGTTGAAATCGAGGTTTAAAATAGTTTTAGAAAATATATAGGATTTATAAAGGAATGGATTTATAAATGGAATTTTATAAATGAGAATTTTTATAAAACAAGTGGAACTCGAATGAGTTTGTAAATTTATAAACGATGCTTATAAATAAAAATGAAATGATTATCATTTGATAAATTTGAAATATAAATTCACATTGTGAATTTAAAATGAGATATGGAAATCGGGTTAGGAAGAAATAGTGGATTCTATTTTAGAATTTGGAAATAGTTATAAAATGGGAAACGATAAATATATTTGTGATAAATCAAGAGAAGTTAAGTTTTGTTTTTAAAAGGGATTATATTATTAAACATTGTGGGTTTAAAAATTGTTATTTGTATTTAAATTATTTTGTAAAGTTGGTTATTCAATATTTAAGATTAGTTGAAATGAATGCTAATTTTTATAATAAGCTTTGGAAATCGATTATTATTATGAATGAATTGAAAATTAGTTATCGTTGTTTATTAAAATGGGGTTGTGATATTTTAAGTAATTAATTAAATGTGTTGAAAACTTATTATTATTCTTTAGAATACTATTTTATAAAGATAGGGGTTTGGAAATTAAATGAAGTTATTTATAAATACTCTTGAGATTTGTAAATGAGGTTTTATTTAATGGATATGGTTTATAAGAAAAAATCTTATAAAGGAATTCGGGAACTTAAGAAAATTAGAGAAAAAGAAATTTGATACGAGAACTTCAAAAATGAAATCTGAATTCATTAGAGGAGTTACAAATTGTTAGTTGGATTATAAATAAGTATAATCGATAATTCTTTTGGAAAGTGTAAAGGAAATTAATAAATTCCGGAGATTTATAAGATAAGTACGGAATATTCCTGTGTATCGATATTAGAAATGATTTGGGAAAAATTAACTTATAATATTTTTCCAAAGTATTGGAATTAAAGGTTTGGAGATATTTTAGCAACGAAATAATTTAGATAGAAATATTTTTTCTAAGTAAGGAGTTATAAGTTGAATTCAGAAATATTTCTAAGTGTTGAAATGATTTAAAAATATCTTGTTATGGATAGGTATTTGAAATTGTTTTCAAATGTTGGAATACTGGGAAGGAGTTGAATATTTATCTTTATAAAGATATTTTAAATGAATGTTTTGAAAGATTTATAATATGGTCTAGTGACTGCTTATGTGTGTAATTTGATAGTTAAATAACCGACTATCAAATCTGGCCAAATTCGTTGATCGTTTCGAAGAGACCGGGATTAGATTTAATTATCCAAAAACCACATCGATCCGATTTGAGCATTGCGAATTGTGATATCATGAAGATAATGAAGATGGATTTCTTGGGGATTCGGTTTGTTCAGACCCAGAACAACTTATACGGATGAATGCTATCATTTGCATCGTGGTCTGGAAGGCAGTGTTAGCATTCCAAGTATGAATGCTATTCAAAAGGTAAAACATAGCCTCAAGCCTCATCAACCAGAAATGACTAAAACATGGGAGATGCAGTAGGGCTAAGTGGGTCACACCCAAGTAGGGTATGTTATCACTTTTCTAGATATCCTCAGATATATTATAATTATGGATATGGTTGTGCATGGAAAAGAGAGCGCTCGATAGGGTGGGAACACCCGGGGTGATAACATATTTGGTACTATCCAGCAACGAGTAGGCCGGTCCTGTGTTGGCAGGGATCGTTAGGTACGATCTCGGTACATTTTTCTAGAGGTGTATTGTGGCGGGCGGTACCCCAGTAGCCCTGTCATTGTATGTAACCCATTATCCACTATGAGCCTGTACGGTTTTAGATGTGCCTAACTATGTTGAAATGTGAGATGCAAGCATTTCAGCTATTTTATAGTTTATTTTCTATAGCCACTATTATAATATTAGATGATTTTGATATAAAATGTTTTAGTTATCGTAAGGTAAAAACCCGTCGTATTTATGAGTGGCGTGGTCTTACGAGATACCTTTGTTTTCAAAGGATTTTGACAATAGTAATAATTCAAATTGATTGTGTTTTCTCACGCTGGTTTTCCATACTGACTCGAGTGTTATTTTATTATAATGCTTGGGTCAGACCGAGTGTAACAACCCGAATATTTTACGATTTGTATATTTAAATATTTTATTTAAATATAGAATCGTTAATCGGATTGTGGTCCGAAAAACTGCTTTTTGTAAACGGTCCAATTGGTACTCGAGACCACCTCCATTGAGTCCAAAATGGCGTTTACAACCTTTTTGAGTATAAACATCGATATATTTGGAGTTGAGTAAAAATTATGACCTTTTCACTTTGGGTTTGGGTTTGGGTTTGGGTTTCAGCCCGTCAACCTTCTAATAACCTACCCCTTCATCCAACTCCTCTTCACTCCTTCATATTATTTTCCTAACACTCAAGCTTTTAGAAAAATGGGGGAAGAGAAAAAGAATTAGAATTCCTAAGCCCTAATCTTCTTTGCAAATTCAAGTTCTAGCTCCAACATCAAAGAAAAGCTTAGGTAAGCTCCCTCTTCATCTTCTCCAACTCATTCCCTCTTTAATTTTAGAAATTTCCTAAATGTAACTTAGGAAATGTTCTTCTTTTGAGCTTAGATTCAAGCTTCTAGAGTTGAAGTTGAAGAATAGTTGATCTTCCTTTGCTTTCAAGCTTCTCCTTCATCGTTTTTGGGTTTAAAGGTGAGATTTTTTATCTCACATCTATGTCTATAACTATCTTTGATTGTTAGGTATGAATGCCTAACATCTTTACATGTTCATTTGATTTTGATTTGGATTGAATTGGTGAACATTTCAATTTTTGGTGTTTTGAAGTCAAAACTTTGAAAATCCTAGCTTTGATTTATGAACATGCTTTTGGTGGTGTATCGAAGAGCCTATAGGGCTGGGTTGTCGATTGGCAAAAACCCCTAAAGCTCATTGCTCGAACGATTGCAAATGGTGAGAGTTTGCTCTCCATTTGATAGGCTGGAAAATAGTTTCAGCTCCAGCCAGTCGACTGGCCCCCTGCTGTCAGTCGACTGACTGTAGGAACTGAAACTTTTGGATTTCCGGTTCAGTCGACTGATTGCATAGGCCAGTCGACTGACTTGCTTGTTTTTGCCTAATTTGCCTATTTAGCTTGAGGTTCCAATTTTTATCGATTCGTGATTATCCAATTTATTGTTATCATTTATTATTAACTTTGATGACTTCTTTCCGTAAATTTTTGAGAATATCCATTTTGATGGATTCGGTATCGATTTCTTTAGATTTGATTCACGTCTTCGTATGTGGATTTTGGTGATTGATTGTTTCTACAATCATTTGTATGCTTTGTCACTTTAAAATACAAAGGTTTCTATACTAGTTGTAACGATACGGATTTTTCGCGTTCGAAAATCGACATCCATACTTTACATCGTACTCGAATGCCGTGATTTTTCGCGTTCGAAAATCGACATCCATACTTTACATCGTACTCGAATGCCGTAGATTCGACCGTTCAAATCCGAGTCGCCTGAGCTTATAACACAGTTAAGTAAATAACACAGCGGAAGAAAAAGAATAATACATTGATATACAATATCTGATACAACAGAGTGATACAATGAATATCAATATACATCAGAGATATGATACAAGAAATAACAGTGGAAAAGAAAATAGATAACACCAGCAGCGGATAATCTCCATCTTCAAAACACTGATCCAGAAATAGCTCGAACTCCCAATAACGAGGCACAAAGATAAGCAAGTGCAGTCCATATCCAAAGACTGAACTAGCTCCAGATAATCTACTAAATCTGAATATCTGAAAAACCCAACTCTAGACTGCCCGTGTGGAAAATAGTGGGCACCCAGAGTTTAGGAAGGGAACAATAAACTCCGGATCAGTCATGGGACTGGTGTGAGCAACAAAAACAGTTTATCTTTAAACAAACAACAAAGAAACATTGAAATCCGCAATGCTTTTGGAAAATGAAACTACCATAAGACCTCCCGCCACACACACAATGCAAACGCAGAATTGAAGGAGATTTCTTCTTATGATAGTCAAAGATGCTTACTACGCAAAATCAAATCATTGGATTATTATTATTAGTGCATAGTGCAGAAAATATTTCGAAAGTAGAATATAAATCTTAGCCAGCATAGACATTTCGAACTATGCCTACTATAGCTACCATCTAAACAGTGGGGCGCCACCATAAGCAAATGGCAGGTTCTACAACTAAAACCGTACAAGTTCCATATTGGGAAATGGATTTCCAACAAATGGTCAGGCTAAGGAACTTCCTATGCCACGAAAGAAACGCCTCTGGCTGGACGCTCCGAGAGACAAACTGCTCTTTGCGAACAAGGTCGGGTTACCCCTGTAACAGGTAACTCACGACTATGCCATCCCCCGGTCCTTTGGGACCTTTATCCGAGCGCTCGGTAACAACATCACACATAATAAATAAAGTGTGTCCACATGAGTAAGTATCTGGGCTCCATACCATGATACCACCCCTTTCCAGAAGAAAATGACATACCCTAAAGGGCGCGACCCTCATAACCTTGCCGCAACATTCCTGTTTCGACCATTTCCGGGTTGTGTGGCTCTGACGAAGTCTCGTCCACAAAGCCACGCTTTGGTACAAAGCCATGCTTTGGGTCAACAGATGATCAAAGCAACGATCACAAAGATAAATGATCAAACAAATGATCATATCACAAATGATCAAACAATGATCATCACACAACAACACTCAGCATGTCGCATTACCAAATTGGGAATATATCGCTGATAACTTCAACTACATAACCTCTGAGCTCGTACGTCTCAGAGAAGGGTGTTAAGCTAAGAGAATAAATTCTCCGCCACCAAACAGAAATATATTTGAAAGAAATCGGCTTTATATCTCAAAGTGTAATGTCAGACATGTAACCATACAAGTCTGTTCCGGGTTCGAACAGAACCGAAGGCACTTCCGAACAAGCCCTTGCAAATCCAGGTATTCAAAATCCCGATCGAACTTCCCATCACTTAAGGAATCTCTATACCGGGAGCTACCCAGTGCAGAGACAATCGATAGGTTATCCTATCGTTCTCGCAAATACCCGGTCTTCAACACCGGTCTTCAAATGCATCCATATACGACGTATCACTTATTCGGAATGGGATATGTGACACAAAGGTCCTCTCCCGGCTAAACCGAATAATGAGCGCAATATTTAAAAATATATGGATATTGGGATTTCAGTTAAGTCACAACTTAAACCCAAACTTTCTTTTCAAATGGTTTAACAAATTACCATTTTCAAATCTTTAAACAAAAAGATTCATTCACAAATTTTCCAAATCAATTCCCATTTCAATTTGATTAACTCGCTAAATCTTTAAAACAAAGATTTAACTTATAGCTTTCAAAACAATTCCATTTCAAATGGTTTAAACAAATCATCACTTTAAATCTGTTAAAAATAAACAGATTTAATTCATAGCTTTCAAAAAGAATTCATTCATAACTTGGAAAACCATTTTTCAATTCAATCTTGAAATTCCTTTAATTAAACTGGAATTTCATTTCTTATCTGAAAGCTTTTATTCCTTTAAAACAAACAATTTTCATTTTGGAAATCTGATTCATTAATACAAGTTAAAGTCTTTGGGTTAAATCCAAATTCTCAAAATTTTACTTTTACATGGTTTAGATTCATACAAACACATTTATATCATCTTTAATCCCTAGTTTCAAATCATAGGATTCAATTTCAAACATGAATTAAAATTTAAATCAAATTATTTTAATTTTCAAAACTCGATTAAGTTATTCAAAATAACTTTTATCTTTGAAATTCCATTTCAAAAGTTTTTCATTTTAAACCCAAATTCATTTCCAAAATCAATTGAAATTAAAATTTCAATTTCAAAAATATTAAATTAAATTTATCTGTGACTTAACCGATTTCCACGTGAAATCCATATTTGTGTGTGTAAAAGTGTAGTCCAGGGGTTTTACTCAGTAGTGCAACATCATATAATCATCACAGATCAGAATACAGAAATATAATTGATAAGCGGTATTAACTATCACGCTTATCGTTCATTCACAAATCACAGATATATATCACAGATATATATCACAGATAAGTAAATTAAAGATCACAACATAAATCAGAATGAATCACAAAGCATCATATATCAAGGATATCAAACAATCAAGTCATCCAATAGAATCCAAATATTCATAAGCAAGATCAGTTAATTATCTGATTTATTCAAATTAGATTAATTACTTATGAATTTCTAATCCTGGTTAATCAACATCGATAAATTACAAATTATTTTGATTAATTATTCTTTAATCATTTATTTATTTAATCATTAATAATAAATTTACTAACCTTTAATTATTAATTAATCAACCTTCAATTATTAAATAATTAACCTTTAATTATTTAATTCACCATTTAATTAATTATCTTAAATTAATTGCTTCAATTAATTATTCCTTAATTAATTATCATTCTTTAATCACCTTCATTAATTAATTGACCTTTACTTAACTAATTATTCTCAAATTAATTTATCACATTGATTAATTTCCTTTAATTAATTACAATAAGTGATTATTCTTAATTATCTTCATTAATATAAAAATCTTCAATTAATAACCTTACAATTTATCATTATTAACACATTAATTAATTCAAGAAATCAAAGTTAATCAAGATATAAATTTATCTTAATTAATTCCTAGTTAATTATCTTCATTAACTAATAACATTTCTTTAATTACTTTCTTAAGAAATTTCCTTAGATTAAATCATTGATCTTTATTCATTTAAAGATAAAACATTTTAGAAACTTCCATTTTGAAATACACTTTAACACTCAAAATTGTTTAAATCATTTTATATTTAAAAACTTCCATTTAAAAATTCAAACTATTTAACCATTTTAAAGTAGTTAAAACAATTTAAATTCAAAAATTTATTTTGAATTTAACTCTTTTTTGAATACAATTAAATATTAAGCACTTTTAAGTTATTAAAATAATTTAAATTATGAAACTTTATTTTTCCCAACTCAGTTTCAAAACTAACTTGAATTCATTATTAAACTTTGATTTAGAACTGGGTTTAACTTTGTTTTAATTTAAAACAAAAAAATAATCTAAAAACTGTTAACTGGGTACAGGTTTAAAACCTTGAACAAACTCCTACTCGAGCCTCCCTCATTTACTTCGAATTCGACATGAAGTTTCCCCGAGTCAAACCCTTAAAGACTCGAGTAACTCGCGAATCAACTCGAGTGAAAAACTCGAGTACCCTCTGCTTCAACAAACTCCTCCAAGCACAACACAGTGCACCGTGCATATGCACGATGGCGATGGTCATCGCTGATCATCATCGATGATCTTCCCACATCATCCATCACCCAAACACTCTCTTGCAAGCATCAACACAACATCATCAACTCGAAATCAAATTCGAGAGTTCGAGCCACAAACCTGGAAACACGAGACAGAACCCAACCTCCACACCTGTCAACGCCTCGCCTCCTTATCTCCGACCACCAGAGAAACTTCACCTCCGGCCACTACTTCTTCCACACTCCATCAATCACCTACTCGAATTTAGGAAAGCTCGATCATTGATAGGGGCCACGACAATAAATTTTTCGAGCAACAGAAAACTAGGGTTATAAATTTCAATCCTAAATCACCATCACCACAATGCTTAAATCCTCTTCCCATAATTTTCCCTAAAACCATGATCATGCTTCTACCTCCAGGAAGAAATCCAATCTTCCATAGCCAGTGGACCACCAAAAATTGCTCCAACATCAATCTCAGTTCAAACAAGGACAGAGCCTAAATCCTAATACTAAAAATTAAGATTTTAGTTTTTAAAATCACCATTTGGTTTAAGAATTCAGATTACATTCCTGAATTTATAAATTATGGTATTTGAATTTTTTAGATTATTACACATGCACTGTATTTTTATTTTATTTTTTTGAATTTCCAGAAACAATACAGACTTTATTATATATTAAATAAAATTTTAAACATTAACTTATGTTACAAAACCATATATTGTTTGAATCTTAAATCTCAACAAAGATTTGAACATGAGATCATGATTTTGATCAAAATTTAAACCTGGAATTCTAGAACAGGCAAGAACACATCACAAACATAGAGATGAGAATGTAATAAAATTTTTAACTTAAACAATTTAAATTTGTGATGTTACTCACCAATTTCCAGAAGAAGAACAGAGCTCTTTGACATTGGCTTTGAAATTCAAGCTAGAATCTTCTTCCTGATTCTCTGATTGATCTGGTTTGAGTTGGGTAGATTGTTGTTGTTGTTTAAGTTTGAAGTTTTAAAGTTTAAGTTTTGAAGAATATTTACTTCAGATTTTTCATAGCTTGGAATGGACGAGAATTAGATGTAGAAGTTGATGTATAAAAGAAAGTAAGTTACAGGTTGATGTTATTATTTGTACAAGTTAATATTGTTTTGTACCATCATTTCAGAGATTTTTCTTCTTTAGGTTGCTGATGTGAATTTTTAGTGTGCTTGCATTAATTGGCATTGTACAATACACTCATCTTATTATTTTCTTTCGGGTGTACAAATGAAAATGAAATAGTTTAAATGTGGCTTGTATAAATCTATGTTGTGTACTAAGGATTCATGCATTAATTGCTCAAGTCCTTTATGTCTTCTTTCTCACATATATTTATTTATTTTTCCAGCCTACATACTTATCTGTTTTTATATAAAATGTTGAATCAGCATATATATATTTATCCAACTTGTATACATGATATTGTCTTCTTCAGCAAGCTTAGTTATAGATATATATATATTCTTATTTGTTTGCACTTGAATATATATTGTTGTCTTTGTTTACATACTTATCTTCTTGCATTCATTTTGTTTTATGAGCATATCCATGAACAAGTTATTATCTTTGTCTTACTTACACTTGCATTCCTATATGTATATATAGATATCTTTCCTTTTGTCTTGTCTTATTTCTCTATATATATTTGTTTGTATATAGGTACTTATAAATTTCTGTTTGTATTTCTATTTTTAATGTGTTGTTGGATTTTATTTAATGTATTTTATTATTATTTTTCTTTAGTCTTATTATTTCATAGTATAAATCATTTCCATTTTAAATATGTTATTAAAATTTTATTTAAGTGTCACTTTTATTTTTATAGTTCATCTTTTATTTATTTCTATTTCAAACTCAAATACTTATTATAAATTTTACTTTAATACTTATTGTCTTATATATATTTATGTATATCTATTTATTTTAATTTCTAACATAGACCATCAATTTCTAAATTAAAAATTATTTATTTTTATACTTATGTCAATGTATATATACTTTTATATCATATATATATATTTTTTCATTTTTTTTAAAACATTTATTTACGATTTAAATTCAAATCAAAAAAATATATATACATAAATTTCAAATTCACTCATATATGCTGAAATACATATATATACACATATATACAATATTTACAATATTTTTAAATTTAAATGATTTATACCAAAGTTATTTGAGTTCGGGGAAACTCGCATCACTTTATTGATTAATTTCACAATTCGAATTCAAAAATTCAATTAATTATTAATTTAAATTTAATTAAAATTCGGGGTCGTTACACTAGTAGTAAATATTCAAACTCTTTTACAAAGATGATTTTAACTCTATTTTTAATACAAAGCTCGTTTATAAAACCGTTTTCCAATCTATTAGTATACACAAACCTTTATCTCATTCATATGAGAAAATATAATTAAACGGCTTAGCTAAACAAGTGGTATGAAACGCTTGCATTTACTTTATCGGTTAATTTTTGGACTTGTTCCATTGAAATTCTTGTGACAATTTTCGAGTGGGAATCTACAATTTGTTCGTAAATATTTAAGTTAAGCTAGTGGTTATGGGACATGAAGCTAAACTCGTATATTTAATGGGTTAGTGTAATCGACACTTTTATTGATCGATGATGATCATTTTGTGATTTAGACTAGCGATGTGCGATGTCTATTTGTTTGTTTGGGGATTACAATCCCCGTTTGTGGAACTTCGGTTCAATTTGGCAGGGTAGCGACCCGTGGTCTTCGGGCCGTTGGTGGAGCTTCGATGCAAAATTGATGGCTAGCGACCATGGAATAGCGTTCCGTTTGTGATACACGTGCTAGTGAGTTTTCATGCTCTCGTTTGTGATAGGCCTCCCCCTTTGTGATTTCGGGATTTCCAATTGATGATTTCTAGAATTTGTGTTTCACCCCTTTATGTGATTGGCAATGATATGTTTGTCAATATTTGTGGTTTGATGAATAAAATAAAGAATATGACATTCTTTTTGGCGCTTTGAGATTCTTGGAATATTGTATGATTTTGTTGTTGTTTAAAGCATACTTGTCACAGTTTGACATTATTGTTATCATACGTTTTAGCTGTATCTCTATTCTTATCTCATTTTATAAATGATAATTATAGTAAGACTGATCCGTTTATTATTTTCTTATTAAATAATACTCGGGTCAGACCGAGATGTTACAGGTGCTTCTACTTGACTCCTTATTTGGGATCATCTTTTGACTTTTGTCTAACTACATTACATTTGCAGTTTTTGTTGTTATACATTTGAGATATAGACTCCATGATGTATACATATTCTTTTGTCTAGCACTTGTATCTATTCTTTTGTGATATTGCGGATCTTGTTTGACCACTACTCTGATGTACACTTTTATGTGTTATATTCATATCTGTTTCCGCCTTTGAGATATGAACATCTGTGACTAATTTATGATTATGCTTGTTTCTATATTTGTTTCCGAGGTCCACTTAGCCACTGTCTGGTAGCTTTGAGTTTGTATCGGTATGTCGAATTTCCTCTTGAAATGAAATGCATGTTATACTATCTGACATATCGGTACTCGCACAAAGCAATTACACGGATGGTCGCTCCTCAACAGCCTTATTCTTCGCGATAGTTGACGGCATTACTCCGTAGTGTCCTTGGCTAGCGTGAGCATAGAGGTGGGGCGTCATAGCTTGGTATCGGAGCCAAACTTCGGAACAATGTAGAATAATCTAGCAAGGATCATTGTCCTAAGTCTCTCTTAGGAATCGTGCCATAGGATTTAATTCGAGTTCGCACTGTTCTATCCTATTTTCTTTTGTGATGCCTTGTTTTATCAATCAAGGTTGTTTGATATTCATTTTGAGAATAACCTTTTTACTCTTCTTTCTTTCTTTCTTAGAGAAGAGAAATGGTTAGACATGGCCGTCCTAGCGCCGGTCAATCTAGTGCTACTCCCCAAGATGGAGTATTTATGTCTGCTCAGCAACTTCTAGATCTTGTAAGAAATGCTCATGCTGCCGGACCTATTCCAGAGCCCACCCATCCTAAATCTGGGTTTGCACGCTTATCTAGTGATTACATCAATTTGGATGGAAAGCCATTCAAAGGTTCCGAGAGCGTTATAGAAGTCCAGGCTTGGCTTCGAGTATGCGACCGCATCTTTTCTCGCATGAATCTTATTGGTCTCCATCGAGTCCAAGTGGCTTCTAGTATGCTCCAAGAAAGAGCATTAGATTGGTATGAGCTTTTTATCTCTGAAATTAGTGAAGCGGATCTTACTTGGGAGCAATTCTGGGAAATATTCGAATTGAAATTTGTGCCGGAGGCTGAAAAAGTAACTTTAGCTCGGCGCTTTATCAACCTTGTTCAAGGTGAATCTTCCGTGACCGACTACGTCGCATCTTTTGAATCTCTCTCTAAATATGGGGTTGAATACATTAATACCCCATTGAAGAAAAATCAGAGATTTGTGTATGGCTTGAACAAGAGCCTCAAAAAGCCATTACTTTTGAAATTAGAAGTTTCTTTTGACCAACTTGTTGATATTGCTCTTCGACTCGAAGAGGCTGATAAAGATAGTGATGCCGAGGTCAAACAAGACATCAACAAGAAGAGGCCTTTTAAATTCAAGCCGAATCCCAACAAGAAGGGAAAGCAAACAACTTCGGTAGAAAATACTCCTAACTTTCGTCGTGGAGAATGTTACAATTGTGGTTCTAAGGACCACTATGCAAACAAGTGCCCGAAGTCTCTTTCTTGCCGCTATTGCAAGAGTCCGGGTCATACTATATCTTTATGTCCCAAACTTCAAGGCAAGAAGGAGGGCAAGCTAAATGTTGTACAAGTCCCTGCTAACACTTCTCGTGGTCAAGGTATTTCTCATTCTATCCTTGATGGCATTATTATTTTTCGTGATCTCCGTATTCGAGTTCTTTTTGATACGGGTGCATCTCACTCTTTTATATCAAAAGAACTTGTTGATGCTTTGTCTTTGGATGTTATTGGCTTGATGACTTCTTTGAGAATTGCGAATCCGGTTGGTGGATCCGCAACACTCAGTTTACTTTGTAAAGATGTCAAAATTAATTTATGTGATTACTCTTTCCGTGTCGATTTGCATGTTATGCGTTATTTAGGTTTCAGAATGATTTTGGAGATGGATTGGCTTAACCGTTATGAAGCCCATATTCTATGTCCTGAACCGACTATATATCTTCGACATCCTCAATATGTTACGCAGATTTCTCTTGTTCTGAAAGATTCAGATTCCAATTCGAAAGCATCCTTGTATTCTCTAAATCCTCATGATGATGATAATGATGATGAGGAAGATGTCATTTCTCTCATTCACATTGTTCGTGAATTTCCCGACATATTTGAGCCCGTTCTAGGATTACCACCTAAGCAAGCAATTGAGTTCAGAAATTAATCTAATCCCTGAAGCTCTACCTATTACTCGTCCTCCTTACCGTATGTCCAATAAGGAAAATGAGGAGATGCGCAAACAATTATCCGAATTGGAAGCGAAGCAATTTATTCAATCTAGTTCCTCTCGATGGGGAGCTTCAGCCATTTATGTGAAGAAATCTGATGGTACACTTAGGCTTTGCGTTGACTACCACAAGCTTAACGATCTCACCATCAAGAATAAATATCCCTTGCCTCGGATTGATGATTTATTCGATCAGCTTAGTGGTGCTAAAGTCTTTTCACAGTTAGACTTAGCAACCGGTTTTCATCAGCTCCGTATTGCAGAGGATAGCATTCATTTGACATCGTTCCGTACACGTTATGGATCTTATGAATGGCTTGTTATGCCATTTGGTTTGACGAATGCTCCAGCTTATTTCGTTGACCTTATGAATCGAGTTTTCAAAGACTTCCTCGATCGATTTGTTCTCATCTTTATAGATGATATTCTTATTTATTCTAAAACCGAGGAAGAGCATGAAAATCATCTTCGGATTGTGTTGGAAACTCTTAGGAGCAACCAATTAAAAGAAAATTTTTCTAAATGCCACTTTTGGCAATCTCGTGTGAAATTTTTGGGGCATATTATTTCTGAATCTTGAATTTCCGTGGATCCTTCAAAGATTGAAGCGATTCAAAATTGGAAGAGACCGGAGAGTGTGACGGAAATTCATAGCTTTCTCGGATTGGCGGGCTATTACCGTCGGTTCATAAAAGACTTATCTAAGATTTCCGTACCTCTTACTAATTTGACAAAGAAGGGAGTTAAATACATTTGGTCAGACAAATGTGAAGCTGCTTTTCAGAAACTAAAAGAACTCCTTTCCGTGGCTCCTATTCTTGTGATTCCCGAAGGGAACCAAGATTTTATTGTTTACACTGATGCTAGTCGTGTTGGTTTGGGTGTCGTTCCCATGCAAAGAGAACGTGTTATTGCTTATGCTTCTAGGTAATTAAAGCCTGCCGAGACTAGATATGCCACTCATGATTTAGAGCTCGCGGCTATTGTATTCGCCCTTAGAATTTGGCGTCATTATCTTTTGGGGGAGAAATTTGTTCTCTACACCGATCATAAATCTTTGATGTATTTATTTTCTCAAAAGGAACTTAATTTGCGTCAACAACGTTGGCTCGAGTTCCTTGCATCTTATGATCTTGATATTCTTTATACTCCCGGAAAAGGAAATCGTGTTGCCGATGCCTTTAGTCGTAAGCAACAAGCGGTTGTTTTCATGATGGTATCCGAATGGAATGATCTCGAGACTTTGTCCACTTGTGAGATTCGAGATCGTGAATCTGATTTATGTTCATCTCTTGTTTTATGTAGCCTTGAGGCTCATCCTTCTCTTTTAGACTGCATTCTTGAAGCTCAAAAGCATGATCCCGAATTGGTTCTTCTAAGCCAAAGTTGTAGGGATAACATTGATATTGAAGGTTTGAAAGACTTTGATATTGATGCTCGTGGCGGTATTCGAAAATTTGGTAGACTTATCGTGCCAAAAATTATTGATCTTCGAAAAGATAATTTAGTAGATTCTCATCGTTCTAAATTTACCATTCATCCCGGTAGTAGCAAAATGTACGTGGATATGAAGTGGCTTTATTATTAGGATGGAATGAAATCCGATATAGTTAACTTTGTTAACCGTTGCATGACTTGCCAACTTGTAAAGGCCAAGCATCAAAGGACCGGTGGGTTATTGCAACCTTTGGAAATTCCAATGTGGAAGTGGGATCAAATTTCCATGGATTTTATTGACGGTCTTCCCCATTATCGTTCGGGTCATGATAGCCTATGGGTGATAGTTGATAGACTTACTAAGTCCGCCCATTTTATTCCCGTTCGGTCCAATCGGACCGTACCTATTTTGGCTAAACTCTTTGTCAAGGAAATTATTAAATTGCATGGGGTTCCTACTTCTATTGTTAGCGATCGTGATCCATTGTTTACTAGTGGATTCTGGAAAGGTCTTCAAAAAGCTTTGGGAACGAAGCTTAATTTTAGCACCGCTTATCATCCTCAGTCCGATGGACAAACCGAGCGTGTGAATCAAACCCTTGAAGATCTTCTTCGTGCATGTGTTCTTGATTTTGGTGGAAGTTGGGAAGACCATATTTCTCTTGTTGAGTTTTCCTATAACAATAGCTTCCAATCTAGTATTGGTATGGCACCTTTCGAGGCACTTTACGGAAGGCCATGTCGATCTCCTTCATGTTGGCTTGAAGCTGGTGAGAAGCTGGTTTTAGGTCCAGATTTTATCCGTGATGCCACAGAAAAGATTGACCTTATTCGTCATAGGATGAAAGAAGCTCAAAGTAGACAAAAATCCTATGCCGATAATCGAAGAAGGAAATTAGAATTTTCTGTGGGAGATTTTGTGTTTATTCGTGTTTCACCTATGAAGGGTGTTGTGCGTTTCATTCGATCGGGAAAATTAGCACCTCGATATATTGGCCCATTCCCCATCACCGAATGCATTGGTTCCGTGGCTTATCGCCTTTTATTACCGACTCAATTTTCTGCTATTCACGACGTATTCCACGTCTCTCAACTACGGAAATGCCTTCGAGATTCCGATTCTATTCTTGAGCCTGGTGTTATTGAAGAAATTGAAGTTTCGCCTAATTTGACTTATGAGCAACATCTTATTCGTATCATTGCTTCGGAAGTTAAATGCCTTCGAAATAAAGATGTTTCTCTTATGAAAGTTCAATGGTCCTCAAATCCAAAGGATTGCTCTTGGGAATCCAAAGAATTCATCGAGCGAACACATCTGGACTTGCTCTCTCGTGCTCCTTAAGGTGAATTTTTTATTTCCAATTTCTTCTTTTTGTGTCGATATGCTTTTATAGTTGTTACTTCTCATTTATTTCTTAAAGATTGCGAGGACGCAATTTCTTTAAGGAGGGGAGTCTGTAACAACCTGCATATTTTACGATTTGTATATTTAAATATAGAATCGTTAATCGGATTGAAGTCCGAAAAGCTACTTTTTGTAAATGGTCCAATTGGGACTCGAGACCACCTCATTGAGTCCAAAATGGCGTTTACAACTTTTTTTGAGTATAAACATCGATATATTTGGAGTTGAGTAAAAATTATGACCTTTTCACTTTGGGTTTGGGTTTCAGCCCATCAACCTTCTAATAACTAACCCTTCATCCAACTCCTCTTCACTCCTTCGTATTATTTTCCTAACACTCAAGCTTTTAGAAAAATGGGGGAAGAGAAAAAGAATTAGAATTCTTAAGCCCTAATCTTCTTTGCAAATTCAATTTCTAGCTCCAACATCAAAGAAAAGCTTAGGTAAGCTCCCTCTTCATCTTCTCCAACTCATTCCCTCTTTAATTTCAGAAATTTCCTAAACCTAACTTAGGAAATGTTCTTCTTTTGAGCTTAGATTTAAGCTTCTAGAGTTGAAGTTGAAGAATAGTTGAACTTCCTTTGCTTTCAAGCTTCTCCTTCATCGTTTTTGGGTTTAAAGGTGAGATTTTTATCTCACATCTATGTCTATAACTATCTTTGATTGTTAGGTATGAATTCCTAACATCTTTACATGTTCATTTGATTTTGATTTGGATTGATTTGGTGAACATTTCAATTTTTTTGTGTTTTGAAGTCAAAACTTTGAAAATCCTAGCTTTGATTTATGAACATGATTTTGGTGGTGTATCGAAGAGCCTATAGGGCTGGGTTGTCGATTGGCAAAAACCCCTAAAGCTCATTGCTCGACCGGTTGCAAATGGTGAGAGTTTGCTCTCCATTTGATAGGCTAGAAAACAATTTCAGCTCCAACCAGTCGACTGGCCCCCTGCAGTCAGTCGACTGACTGCAGGAACTGAAACTTTTAGGTTTCCGGTTCAGTCGACTGACTGCAGAGGCCAGTCGACTGACCTGCTTGTTTTTTGCCTAATTTGCCTATTTAGCTCGAGGTTCCAATTTTTATCGATTCGTGATTATCCGATTTATTATTGACTTTGATGACTTCCTTTCCGGGAATTTTTGAGAATATCCATTTTGATGGATTCGGTATCGATTTCTTTGGATTTGATTCACGTCTTCGTATGTGGATTTTGGTGATTGATTGTTTCTACAATCATTTGTATGCTTTGTCACTTTAAAATACAAAGGTATCTATACTAGTAGTAAATATTCAAACTCTTTTACAAAGATGATTTCAACTCTATTTTTAATACAAAGCTCGTTTATAAAACCGTTTTCCAATCTATTAGTATACACAAACCTTTATCTCATTCGTATGAGAAAATATAATTAAACAGCTTAGCAAAACAAGTGGTATGAAACGCTTGCGTTTACTTTGTCGGTTAGTTTTTGGACTTGTTCCATTGAAATTCTTGTGACAATTTTCGAGTGGGAATCTACAATTTGTTCGTAAATATTTAAGTTAAGCTAGTGGTTATGGGACATGAAGCTAAACTCGTATATTTACTAGCTTAGTGTAATCGACACTTTATTGATCGATGATGATCATTTTGTGATTTAGACTAGCGATGTGCGATGTCTATTTGTTTGTTTGGGGATTACAATCCCCGTTTGTGGAACTTCGGTTCAATTTGGCGGGGTAGCGTCCCGTGGTCTTCGGGCCGTTTGTGGAGCTTCGGCTCAAAATTGATGGTTAGCGACCATGGAATAGCGTTCCGTTTGTCATACACGTGCTGGTGAGTTTTCATGCTCCCGTTTGTGATTGGCCTCCCCCTTTGTGATTTCGGGATTTCCAATTGATGATTTCTAGAATTTGTGTTTCACCCCTTTATGTGATTGGCAATGATATGTTTGTCAATAGTTGTGGTTTGATGAATAAAATAAAGAATATGACATTCTTTTTGGCGCTTTGAGATTCTTGGGATATTGTATGATTTTGTTGTTGTTTAAAGCATACTTGTCACAGTTTGACATTATTGTTATCATACGTATTAGTTGTATCTCTACTCTTATCTCATTTTATAAATGATAATTATAGTAAGACTGATCCGTTTATTATTTTCTTATTAAATAATACTTGGGTCAGACCGAGATGTAACAGGTGCTTCTGCTTGACTCCTTATTTGGGATCATCTTCTGACTTTTGTCTAACTACATTACATTTGCAGTTTTTGTTGTTATACATTTGAGATATAGACTCCATGATGTTTACATATTCTTTTGTTTAGCACTTGTATCTATTATTTTGTGATATTGTGGATGTTGTTTGACCACTACTCTGATGTACACTTTTATGTGTTATATTCATATCTGTTTCCACCTTTGAGATATGAACATCTGTGACTGATTTATGATTATGCTTGTTTCTATATTTGTTTCCGAGGTCCACTTAGCCACTGTGTGGTAGCTTTGAGTTTGTATCGGTATGTCGGATTTCCTCTTGAAATGAAATGCATGTTATACTATCTGACATATCGGTACTCGCACAAAACAATTACACGGATGTTCGCTCCTCAACAGCCTTATTCTTCACGCTAGTTGACGGCATTACCCCGTAGTGTCCTTGGCTAGCGTGAGCATAGAGGTGGGGCGTCACACCGAGTATTAAAGACTATGGTTAGGATGTTATGGAGCTTAGGAGACGAGTTGGAGGAGTCCTAGGCGTATTCCACGAACTTGATTATATTCCGCTCTGTGTGTATACTGAATATTCAGTACTTGTGAAGACAAGTTATTATAACTATCCAGATTGACTTGTAGATTGTTGTACTCCGATGAGTGTATGTATATTAACAGTTACAGTTTCTTTGGTATAAAGATCTGTATTTATCTATTATATATTATTCCGCTACGATTGTGAGATTCTGTGTTATTGTTTCTGTTTTCTTTTTATCTTCTTTCTTCTTCTTTCCTCTAACAATCGGGTTTTTCGGCATTCGATTTCTCGGCATGTAATACAGTAAACGTGTTAGTGTCGATTTTTGAGGGTCGAAAATATCCCGATCGTTACAAATTCTCCACTCCACGAACACCTTAGCAAAATGGGTTGGTCGAGCAAAAGAATCATATATTACAAGAATTGGCTAGATAGATGGTAAATGAATATAAACATCCTTTATCTTTTTGGGCATTCTTTCTATATAATGAATAGGGTAATGATTAAACCCATGCTTAATAAAACTTCTTAGGAGTTATGGTTTGATAGAAAACCTAACATCTCATATTTTAGAGCTTTTGGATGTCCTTAACACATGTGATCAACTCAGCAAAATTGAACCCAAGGCAAATGATGGAATATCCATGTGGTATTCATCAAGGAGCAAAGCTTATAGGGTATACTATAAAAGGAGTAAAACCATTGTAGAATCAATCAATGTCGAGTTTGATGAAATAGAGGCAGAAGGAAGTAGAGAAAAGAACAAAAGCAATAAAGAGGAGGATGATGGAATCGAGGAATCAATAGAAAATGCGACCAAAGATAATAAAATAATAGAGCAACCAAAAGCAAATTTAGAGGTTGAAAAACTAAAGTTCAAAGCAGATCATCCTCCGGAATTGGTAATAGGTAATCCAATAATAGGTATTCAAACCCGATCTTCATTTAATAAAAAAAATTGTGCTTTGTGTATTTATAGTGGTTTCATTTTAGAAATGGAACCTAAAGATATGGATATGGCACTTAGTGATGAAAGTTGGATTATGGTTATGCAGGTGGAGTTGAATCAATTTGAGTGAAATGATGTCTGGAAATCAGTTCTAAACCAAGTGACTATACAATGGTGGAAAAAAATAGATTTTAAAACTAAATTTGATGAATTTGGATACGTAATTAGAAACAAGGTTAGGTTAGTCGCTAAAGGATACAACCAAATAAAAGTCACTGATTTTGATGAAATATTTTCTTTAGTTGCTAAATTAGAATCCACTAGAATTTTGCTAGCCCTTTTGTGTTTTAAGGGATTTAAATTAAAACAAATGGACATTATAACTGCTTTTCTAAATGGACTTTTAAAAGAAAATGTTTTTGTTGAACAACCTCCAGGTTTTGAAAGTCAAGAATTTCCAAATCATGTGTATAAACTAAAAAGTACTATATGGTATAAAACAAGCTCCTAGGGCTTGGTATGTTGTCATAGTACATATCTTTCGGAAAATAGTTTTAAAAAGGGTTGTGCTGATACTGTCTTGTTTCTCTTGCATGATAAAGATGATCTCTTGATTGTTTAGATTTATGTTTATGGCATCATCTATGGTGCCACTAACAATCTTTTATGTGAGAAATTTGGAAATGCCGTGTAAGACAAATTTGAAATGAGCTTGGATGGAGAATTGAAATTCTTTCTAGAATTTCAAATCAAGCAAAGTGAGAAAGGGGTTTTATTTCATAAAAAAAGTATGTGAAATAGCTATTGAAAAGATTTGGTGTGCAAATGCAAAATCATTAATGAACTCTATGAGTCCTTCTGTCAAACTTGATAAATATGAAAAACGTATTATAGTTGATCAAAAGAAATATCGAGATATGATAAGTTCTCTACTTTATGTTAGTGCATCTAGGCCTTTTATTATGTTTTCCTTATTTTTATGTGCATATTTCCAAGAAAATCCAAAAGAATCTCATTTAAAAACTATAAAAAGAATTTTGAGATATCTCTTATACACAGAATTTTGGTTGATGATATTGATCTAGTAACAATTTTGATTTGGTTAGTTACTCTGGTACAAATTATGCTTGTTGCCTTGTTGATAGAAAAAGCACTAGTGGAACATGTTTCATGATAGGACATTCATTAGTTTCATGGTTAAGTAGAAAGCAAAATTGTGTAGCATTATCTACCACAAAAGCATAATATATTGCATTAGGCAATTGCTCTACTCAAATCTTATGTATGATGCAAACTCATATTAGATTTTGGCCTAGTACTTCAGCATGTCCCGTTATAATGTGATAGCAAAAGTGCCATTGATTTGTCAAATAATCCCGTGCATCACTCTTATACTAAACACATAGTTGTGAGACATCACTCATTCGAGATCATATTTCAAAAGAAGAGATCATTATTTCAAAAGAAGAAATTTGCATTGAATTCATTTCAACTGATTTTCAATTAGCATACATTTTCACAAAACCTCTTCCAGAAAATAGATATTAACAACTTCGTTTCGATTTGGGAATTTAAGAAATAATTAGATTTGTTTTCCTTTTCTATTTCTTTTATTTTGATTTTTTAATAAAAGATACTCTTGTTTTCTTCAATAAAGAATTTACTCTGGAAAAGATGATGTTTGACTGCTTGAACCTTTGAAATTCATCAAAAATTATTGATATTGATTACATAATTGATAGGTAGTGTTTGAATTATGTTTCATAATTAGAGGAAGGATATTTGAATATTTCTTGAAAATTAAACTAATTTCCATGGTATCACTATTCCTTATTAGTACGTATTCCATGATCATTTCTATGTTTATCGTCCTTCTTGTGATCCACACACTCTAGTTTAATACATTGAGCTATAGTTGCTATATATTTCAAAAATAATTAATTATATTTTTAATTTGATTTAAATAATATAAACTATCCCAATGTGTTCACTCTCATTTAAAAATCCTCACGGTTATGCATGGGTGGATCTCAAGATGTATGATCCCATTCTTATTTAAAAGTCCTCACGGTTATGCATGGATGAAACACTTATAAGAGTGGGATACCAACTCAAGTAACTCCTAACCTCGTTTAAAAGTCCTAACGGTATGCATGGTTAGAGACTGCTTGACATTCTTTATCTTTTAAATTTTATTATCAAAATATATCATACTACTCTCATTGTATAAAATTCTCTCTCAACCAAAATCGTATCATTATTCTAAAGTGGGATATGTATATAATTACTAGAATATTATGGTTTTTGTTTGATTAATTAAAATATATAATTATTTTTAT
Source organism: Allium fistulosum (assembly GCA_030737815.1). Classification (NCBI taxonomy): domain Eukaryota; kingdom Viridiplantae; phylum Streptophyta; class Magnoliopsida; order Asparagales; family Amaryllidaceae; genus Allium; species Allium fistulosum. Next base: position 1,247,747,433 of record CM060902.1, on the reverse strand, counting down.
CACTATATAGCACATAATTTCATTCAAAATCTCACCATGTCGAATAATATTTTTAATTTTTGATGACAACAAAAGTAGGAGAGAGGTTAAGATTTTGGTGGATGAGTAAAACCTTGCTGAAACTCAAGATATATTGAATTTTTTTTTCATTTTCTTTGGCATCTATGCATTTAGGCACTAAGGCATCCAGGCATCAATAAGGGTCTATTATTTAAAGCAAACATATACATATACATATACATATACATATACATATACATACATGTGGGAGTATCTTTGTAGGGGGAGCATTTTAGTAGGAGGAGCATATAATCTAGGCATATAATTTTCTTTTCACATCAAAACATTTTCAGTCTATGGTTACAAAATCTTAATATATGTTTGTTATCATCTAAATGGAGAGATTGTAGAATATTATAATCTATGATTTTTTTTGAAGCTAATAGACATATTTTTTTATTAAATGTGTTTGTTAAGTTGTTATGCAGGTTATGGGATCACAGAAAGAAAATAAAGATATTCGACAAATGAATAAACAAATAGATATTTTATTTATTTCTATACGGATATTCAAAAGTACAAATTAAAATTAATACAAGTCCTTTCATACATTTTTCCTCTCACTCTCTCATACATTATTATTTTTCCTAACGCACTCAAATGCATTTTTGTAATGACCCAACTTTTAGACCCTCGAATGTCAACACTCCATAGTATTCGTGCGTCGAGAACCTAAGTACCGGAAAGACAGATAGTTAGGGTAAAATAAAAAAGAATATAACAAGAAAGAAAGAACACAACATCAGAATCCCACAGTGGAATGATAATATATAATATCAAAATGATAGTATATAGGGTTACTCCGAATACAAAAATTTCAGCGTTACAAAAAACCTAAGTACTATCATCAGCTTGGACAGTTATAACTGCCAGCCCTCATAATGTTGGTATATACATACATAATATAGTGCAACGGAAATATAAACAGATAGATAACGAAAGCCTCCAGCCCGTCTCTTGAACACTGATGCATATAAAGTAAAACCTGCTTTACTCAGCCTACTCGAAAGAGTACATAAGGAATTTAGGGAAAACCAAAACCATGCATCAGATAAAAGTCTAGTATGAGAGAATTCAAGATACATGCAACATGTAACAGTAATTTTTGAGATCGTATGGATTTCCGTAATGATTTTCCCCTAAAAAAACCAACCATTCATAGTTAATATAGTGATATAATAGATAATGTGTAGAGTGTAGAATATAAATCATATTAAATAGTTGTGATGCTTACTGTAACGACTCGAAAATTTTATCACTTTGATTTGTGAATATTTAATTAATTTCAAATATTCAACTAATTATTAATTATCAAATAACCCTCTTTTAATTTATAAACGATAATAGAAAATTTATTTTTAAATTATGTCCACATAAATAGATGGTTCGACAAAAAACTGAAAATGTGACCGAAACACACTTTTAGGTTTTCTGCTTTTCATCGAACGACGAGTTATTAGAAGTTGTAATATCTTTGATTATTCTCTAAAAATTTTAAATGTTAAACACACTTTTGTTTTGAAACAGGAATAATAAGTATTTAAAATGTAAATTACATACATACATACATACATACATACATATATATATATATATATATATTTTATTTTGGAATGATGTAAGATTCTCTAAGTGTAAAGTTTAACTTAAGGTTCATGAAAGCACCTTATTATCTACCATTTTCTCTAATAGCTTAGTACTAAGTGACTTTGAAAAGATGGGTGTGTAATTTGAATGATGCCTTACGTGTAATAATGAATTTAGTACATAAAACCCCGAATTACCCAACATATTTTCTAATGCTTTGTGCTTGGGTGACTTGTGATGAGATGGGAAAGTAAAAAAATGGATTTAAGGGACATGTTGGTTTTGGTGTAAGGAGATAGCATCTCAACCTCATTGCATATCGATCTCTTCAATCCATCTCCTCATTTTTTCATCTTACAATATGTTCAAAATAAACTAAACATTATTTTCTCCTCTTCTTCGAAAATCCAAATACCCCAAACCATTAAGTTTTAGACAAAATGACAAACACAAAAGTTGTTCATTTACCTTCCTACTATTTTCTAAAAATGATCGCTCGCCTTTTCATCAAACATAGCGGTTAAAATCAACCCAAAACAGTAAGTGGATGGGTAATGGAGGAAATTTGGCGAACATGAATCGATGAACGAAGAATACCGTCGTGTTCGCCTTGGTATATCATGATTTTTAGAGTTGTTCGGGGGATTTAACTGGTTGTGGTTAAGGTGTGGTGGAGAGATGCACTAATTTGGGTATAAATTGAAATTTCGAGGTCGTGGTGGGTTAGGGAGTAACGGTGGTGCCTAGAAGGAGCATGGGATGATGGCGGAGCAAGGGCGTTAATCGTAGGTGGTCTGGTGCACTATAGAGGCGAGGAGAGGTCGAGTTAGGGTTTCGGCAGTAAAAATTTTTGGTTCAGCTTTTTATATCATGGCGGTGATAGGAAGGCTTTGGGTTGACCGTAGTGGGGTTTGGAGCTAGGTATGGGTGTCGTGGAGCGGTTAGTGATGGCAGCATGCTTGTAGATGGAAGATGTGGCGGGGTTTGGCGTTTTGACGAACATGTATGCAATTTTGTTTTGGGATTCATGGGTGGTAAATCGTTCAAGGCAGCCAAGGGCGAGTTGATGGAGTGGGACACAATAGGCTCTGTGAGGTGGACGTGTGGGTGAGGTTGGATGGTTGTTAGGTGAATGGAACGATCTGTGCACGTGAACGCATGCAAGTTGGTGCATGGTTTCATATGTGATTTGGAGGGAAAATCGATTTTCGGCGGAGAAGAGGAGGGGTCCTGTGCAACGCGGGTTTTGGGTTGGGAGTAAGTTAGGCCTTGGGCTTCGGTTTGCGGGTGAGAAACTATTTTTTTTTAACTTTTAAATAATCACGTGTTTTGAAATGTTATAACTCACTTGTATTAAATCAGTTTGACCCATAGAATTTTGCATTAGACTCATGTTGACGAGTACAATGCTTTATATATATAATTGATAGTTTTAGTGTAGTATAATTTAGTGATAAATTAATACCGATGAATTATAATTACGACAGTTTGAATAATTACATAGTTAAATTAATTATACTTCATGGGTGTTATCTATTTGGCCAAATAAACATCATTTTTGTTTAAGTAATTTGAATAGAGTAATTTAGGCACCTGTTTAGCATAATAAAACACCGTTCCACTAATTAAATTAATTGGACACTCGTTTAGTAGAATAAATCAGCATTCTGCTATAATTAACCGAATAGATCATATTTGGGCATCTATTAAGCCAAAATAAACCACAATCTACTATTAAATTAATATGGACACTTATTTCCATTCCAGTTGATTAATATTGGATAAGTATTGTATTAACAATTGATTGTTAATTATGGATTTTGTGACGACCCGCATTTCGGGAGGTTTAAATCGACAATAATCCACACATGTACAACTCAAACAATCCAAAACATAGATATCAATTAGGTTAATTAAGAAAAATAAGAAAAGAAGAAAACAAATACAGAATCTCGCAGTGGAGTGACAAAATATAATAATCAAATAAACAGTTCATGAAGCTTTTACACTATACATTTGATTATAATTTATACAACATTTATCAGATTTATACATACAACAGAGACAAAATAAATAATACAGCAGAGCAAAATGACGTAGGAATAATAGTAGTGATAATATACCAAATCTTCGTCTTCATCCTCTAGAATAAATGATCTTCAATGCGCTGAAAACTCAGAGCCGACCCAAGCACAAAGTAAAACAATACGTTCAAGTCAGAACTAAAATATTCTTGTGTGAGTCAAATAAACATCACATACAATAGGAGTGTAATGGTATCAGAGATGTTGACAGAGTTTTACATCTCTTTTCCAGTGTATAACGTGTGTGCAATAACTTTAAGAGATGGTACATGATTTTCCATCTCATAAGGATCCGTAAAAATATCTATATATAGTAGAATATGCTATATATGTAATATCTAATCAATAAAATGAATATTTTCCTAGTGTTATGGCTTTACATTAATCCCCCTTAACGCGTTTTTAAGCATTGTCGTACAGATTGCATATAACACAACCAATAGAACGTTGATAGATAGGGATGCGCCGTGATATGACAACACTAAACCAAAATCATAGTTGTCTCGTATAAGAATAAAAGTATGACATGGCATGTGAGGCAATGCCCAAGGTAGGATACTAACAGTTCGAGTCGCAAGGCTAGTGTAATGCATCGCCGCAATGACCGCCCACCGCGTCCACCCATCCCATATCGAGTCAATGGGAGGTTGTCCCAATCAAGGTGCACCAATTGAAATCAACAACAAAGTAATAGTATGGACCGTGTCCACAAGAAAATCGAAGAATGGGCGTCCGCTAGGGATAGCTAGCCCACTTGGCCTGGATCAAGCCGTCCTGTTTAGTCATTTCAAATTGGCACAAGTGTCGGGGTCTATACATCATTGTTCTCTTTCTTCAAATCTAGTAAACATACACCAAATCCAACCACTTCATTCTGGAGTTTCATCCACGTACACAGTTGTTAAAGTGGTTCCAACATTGGCTGAGATATGCCAATAATCGACCCCAGTCTCTTTAACAAATAAATGTCGTTTTACACATCAGTTGGTTCTTTACATTTCGAAAATGATTCACTTGATATGAAAATATCACATTCTCTTCAAATATCATATTCACTTCAATATGTCATATTCACTTCATAATATCATTTTATCCACTTCGAAATCAATTTCATTTCAAAATTATTTCATTCACTTCGAAATCAATTTCCTTTCAAAATCATTTCATTCACTTCGAAATCAATTTCATTTCAAAATTATTTCGTTCACTTCAAGATCAATTTCCTTTCAAAATATCAATTACACTTCCCAAAACCGTTTCGTATTTCAACTTAGGTTATAATTTATTTTAACTCAATTCACATTTAAATCCACGATTTAAATATAAACAGTTTCCACTTTGATCAGTTTGAATTTTTAGAAAATAGTTTGAAATTTTTGAAATAGTTTTAAAAAGTTAAAATAGCTTAAATAATTAAATAGTTTAAATAGGTTTAAATAGTTAAAATAGTTTGATATAAAATGTTTAATATAGTAAAATAATTTGGATAATCAAAATAATTTGAATATTTAAAATGATAGATTTTAAACAGTTTATATTAAAATAATTTATTTTTAAAATAGTTTAAAATAAAACTGTTTCTTTCAATTTCAACAAATCTGGACCCAAGTCCAAATTTCAATCAAACTGGTTTAGTTTCAAAACTACAAATTCAAATTAGTTTCAATTTTGATTTCAATTTGAATTAACTTCAATTTTGAAACATCCATTTTTAATTTCAAATTCGATTCAATGGTCTAAATTTCAATTCAATTCTCACTTTAAACCATTTCAATTTATATAAATTTCAAGTCCAATTTCAATTTACCGATTTAAACCACTAACACAAATTAAACTTCACTATTCAATTTAAGGTTGAAATATTTAAAAATAATTCAATTCCGAGTTCAATTTGAAATGTCAATTTAAATCACTTTTACTTGAATTTATTTCAAAGTTCGAATAAAAGTTAAAATCTTTTAAAACAAATCAATTTCCATAACTCAAATCATATTTCGATTATACTTCAAATTTCAAATCAAATTCTTTAAACAATTTCATTTAACCAATTTCATTTTCAACATTTCAAAACTCGAATTCAAAATAATTCAATTACTATAAGTTCAAAATTTCTTTCAAAAACAATATCATTGAAATAATTTCAAAACAAAGAATTTTAAAACCATTTAATTTAACCAATCCGGTGTCCGCATATAATTTTGTACCCTATGGCCAAGTGATAAGTTATTTCAATTTTTAATTCCAGGGATGGATATATCATTTCAATCCAAATCTCAATGTCATTGGTATATATCATTTCACCCTATTTCTTAAGTTATTCGAAATAATTAAATTTACAATTTTATATACTGTCAATGATATACAGGGTGATAATAGGATATATATATATAAATAAATAAACATCCAATCCAATATATCAACTAATAGTCATCCATCACAATCAATCATCCAAAACAGCCAATAAATCACAACGGTGAACTAGTTATCAATATCGGGGATTTTAACCAGCAATTCAATTTCAATTTAACTGTTAATTTTGATTTCTAACATATCAATTTAATCAGAATATTTTAGTATTTCGTGAGTGGTTTAAAATACTCACCTTTATTTGAACTAAAATTTTTTCAGCCTCAAATAAATTCCAATCCAATTTCATGTTGTAATTCTCGTTGATACGATCGCAATGCAACTTGTTTTGTTTGAATCGGACGTCACATGAAAAAGTTACGGATTTTTAAACATTCGGTAATTAAACGATAATTAACAAAATTAATAAATAATAAAAAAAACCAAACCATATCGTCTTCTTTCGTTCTCGCTCTGTTCCAAATGAACCAATTACGCACGCGACATTCCCTTGACGTGCTTACCCACGATCCACGACCGGACAACCATCCGACGCCGCCATGTCGAGCGCCTCGACCATCTCCAACATCGCCTGAAGCACGGTAGCCTCTGCCTCCGCCATTCGTGCACAAAACCCAAAAAGTGCTCGCCCTAATACCTTGATTATGGCGAACTCATGATGCTTCGCAACAATCCGACCGTTGGATGTGTAGAGCTCGTCGAGCTCTACATTTTTGCTTTTGGGGTCGAGCGATTTCGTTGAACATATTGGAAGTTATCGAGGAGAGAAGGAGGATGATTTTCGGCCATCGAAATGTATGAACGACTGAAGCTTAAATTCTAAGGTTTAAGCAATTGTGAGGTCCTTATATTGGCAATTACAAAACACTATTCACGTCCGAAAATTCCGAATTACAAACGATGCGTGCCGCCTGGCATTCTATATGTTATACACTCATTCCGAACAAAATGGAACTAGTTTCGGGAGCCAATTCAATCATATTCAGAAGATAGCATTTCAAAATCAATTTATTTTACTTAAATTCCTTAAAATAATTTCTATGTGTTTCAAGCTCGCACAGCCAAACGATAAGTTCGATCACTACTAAACTTGAAATCCTATAATAGTTCACTATTACGGATCCGATGAAACTGGTTTCGTCGAAATCCGAGACAGTGCCCAAAATGGCTATTTTTACACGTTAATTATAATATAAAATTTCTCAAATCAATTTAATCACTTTAAATTCAATTTTAAAAGTTAACAATTTTCATTCTTCTTTAAATAAAATTTGTTGGGTGAATTCTCACCACCGGTCCAAAGCTAGACGAACCAAATCAACACTGCCGAACCAACCTGCCTTCAACACTGCCGAACCAACCTGCCTTCAACACTGCCGAGCCAACCTGCCTTCAACACTGCCAAACCAACCTGCCTTCAACACTGCCTAACCAACCTGCCTCAAACCCAATACCGGACCAACTAGATGCCGGACCAACTCGATACCAACCCAATGCCGGACCAACCAAATGCCGGACCAACTCGATGCCAACTCCATGCCGGACCAATCATCGCCGGACCAAATGCTACCAGACCAAGACGTGCCAGGCCAGATCACATCAGCCCAGGCCCACCGGCAGCTATATACACTCAAGACCCCTGCTCCCAACCTCACTCTATAAATAGAGGGGCAGGGGTACAACCATGGGAACAAGTTTGAGAGCTCAAGCACGGAGAGAACTTTCAAACAACTTTCTTTTACTTGCATCAAAGCTTTGTACTTGTAATCTAAACAAGAGAAGAGAAATAACATATAAAGTGGACGTAGGCATATTCTGGCTGAACCACTATAAATCTGCGTGTCTTTTTACAGTTTAGCCCCTGCTTTTCATATATTTGCATAAATCACCCAAATCACTAATAAGATATACTAAATCATACAACTTTGAGGTGTTTGTCCATTTTTTGTGCAAACATTTTTGGTGCTTTCACTGAGAGCTTGAAGCTCGAAGCTTCAGCTTCTTCCACTTAACCTTTTTCCTAACAACATCATCCATCATCTGGAAACATGCCTCCCAAGCAGAAAAAAGATGTTAATAAAGGAAAAAACATCGCTTCCAGCAGTCTTCCGGATCCAGCGGTCACAGATCAAGTAAATCGTCCTCCTCTAGCGGCAGTACCGAATGAAGGACAGGCTAATCCGACCACTCCTACCGTAGAACAGCCCGCAGCAATTACTAGGGCAGATCTAGACAGGGTTGTGGTTGAAGTAACTAATCGCTTCACGTCCCAGCAGGAAGCCTTGGTGGACCATCTCATGTCACGCTTAAGGGATGCTGAAGAGTACAACCGCAACACTGAATCATGGGGCGAGTCCTAGTCTGGAGGGTCTCGGAGACAACAAAGATCTTCCTTCTTCGAAGGAGCTAACGGCAGAAGCAGCCATGGTAGGAATCGAGATCGAGCACAGCCCGAAGTTAGGCCTGAAGAAACGCTTGGAACCGAACCCCACGGGGGAGGTGCAGGGCGAAGGTCAACTATAGCTAAGCCTGTCATACTGCCTAACCACGGAAACGCCAGTGAACGAGGCCGAGCTAGAGTCCAGCCCGAAGTTGGACCCGAGGAAGTGCTTAGATCAGAACCCAGCAGGGGAAGATCAAGGCAAGGGCCAACTATGGCTGACCCTAGCATGCTCCCAGAAGACCAAAGGCAGCCACCGGAGAGTATGAGGAATGATAGATGATACCATCCCTACAGATCATCTGGACGGGATCAATCCCACAGAACAGAGCCAAATTCGTTTCTATCTGCTCCAAATTCTGATGAAAGGATGGCACGCTTATTCAGAGAGTGCGTCCAACGGGAGCAAAGAGATCGAGGGATAGGCGCTAGGGTAACCAGCCCTTTCGCCCGCAACATCGAAATTGCTATCACCCACCAGGAATGGAAGATGCCAACAATGGAACCTTACAAAGGAACCTCCGACACCGTCGTACACTTGCAGAGATACACACAACATATGCTCATGAGTGGAGCGATAGAGGGAGTACTGTGCAAATGCTTTCCACTCTTCTTAGCGGATCTCGCTACCTCCTGGTTCTGTCATCTACCTCAGGGATCCATCAGCTCGTGGGAAATGTTGAAAGAAAAGTTTATCAGTCAGTTCTGCATTCATGTGGAACAACCTAAGGATGCTTATTCCTTATCCAGCGTCAAACAGAAGCCTGGAGAGAAACTGCAGCAATACCTAACCCGATTCAATGCCGCATCAGCCGCAGTCCAAGATGCTGATGAGAAGCTTATTCTAATGGCCCTCTGTAGTGGTGTGCATCCAGACACTAAATTTGCTAGAAGGTTGACAAAAGAAAAACCAGCTACTTTACCCGATTTCTTCCATGAAGCCGGGAAATATATGAGGCTTGAGGATGCTGCCGTTGAGGGGCAGCCAGGACAGCAAAATAAGGCAACTCACGGCAACGCCCCTGCTGTGGCAAGGGACGTTCGAAGAAATGATTCCAGAGACAATGCTGGGGGCAAGAAGGGAGAAAAGCGCCTATATCGGCCAGGACCGAGATTCGATACTTACACTCCTTTGAACGAGACCGTCGAAAATATCTTCCTTGCCACCCAAGGCGAAGTTAGATACAAACGCCCACCATACAAGAAGGAATCAGATAACGCGCAGAAGTCTGGAAAGTTCTGCCGCTTCCACGAATCTCATGGGCATGATACCCATGAATGTCATCATCTCCGAGACTTGATCGAGGAACATATCAGAAGAAAGAATCTGGAACGCTATGTAAAAGGTCAAGACAGGGCTCCAGCTCCTGCCAATGAGAACCCAAGGCTACCCTTACCGGAGATCGGCAGAGGAAACCACAACACTAGCGGCTCTAGTCAAGAGAAGATAGTGGTCCATACCATCTCGGGAGGACCGCACATCGCAGACAGGAGCTGGAAAGAGATGAAAAGATATGGAAAGTCGCTCAGAGACAATAAAGACTGCGTCAATTCAGTTATAGAAGAACGCCACCCGAAAAGGAAAGAAAGTGATGACATCACATTCGGTAAGCGTGACCTAGAAGGAAGGCAATACCCTCACTGGATCCCATGGTTATCTCTGCCCGGCTCGGTCCCGCCGAAGTTTACCGAATCTTAGTGGACACTGGAAGCTCAGTAAATATCCTGTTCAAACATGCATTCGACAAAATGAAACTGTCAATGAAGGATGTATCTCCCTGCGATAAGCCACTACACGGTTCCACTGGAGATGCAAAGATGCCCCTCGGGCAACTGGACCTCTTCGTCGAGATTGGAAGCCATCCCCGCTCCGTTGTACGGAAACAGACGTTTGTGCTAATAGAAAACCATTCGGCCTACAATGCCTTCTTAGGAAGGCCAGCCTTGTCTGACTTCCAAATTGTCCTAGCCCCATTGTGCCTAAAGATGAAATTTCCAACGGACAATGGAGTAGGGGAAGTAGAAGGAGACCAGGATGTTGCTCGAGACTGCTATGTGACTGAACTTCGCAACAATCACAAGAAGGATAAAGGGAAGGGTGTAGAGGTTGCCCTCTGCACAAAAAGTCTAGAAGCATAGCAACTAAAGAAACCTCCTCCTCTTCGATATACCAGCGACCCTTTCAATGAATTAGACCCTAGGGACAAAGAGGAGGAGGCCACCGCCGAGCCTGCAGAGGCTATGGTATTTGTATCTGTAGACAAGCACGACTCAAGTAGACTATTAAAAATTGGGTCCCAACTAAAAGCAGAGTTGAAGGAGCAACTCATTGACTTTCTCCGCCACAACTTGGATGTATTCGCATGGTCACACGCTGATATGACCGGAATCTCCCCCGACGTAGCATGCCACGTACTAAACATTGATCCTACCAAGGCGCCCGTAAAACAAAGAAAGAGAAGTATGGGGGCAGAGCGATCGGCAGCCCTCGATGAAGAAGTAAAGAATCTACTCGCCAATGACTTCATATGAGAAGCCATCTACCCGGAATGGATCGCTAACCCGGTACTGGTGAAGAAGGCTAATGGGAAGTGGCGAACATGCATTGACTTCTCCAACCTAAACGACGCCTGCCCAAAGGATTGCTTCCCACTTCCCCGAATCGACCAACTTGTAGACAGCACAGCCGGGCACGAGCTCTTATCTTTTATGGACGCATACTCAGGGTATAACCAAATTCCTATGCATGCTCCCGACCAAAACCACACTAGTTTCATCACCGACCGAGGTTTATACTGCTATAAGGTAATGCCTTTCGGATTTAAAAATGCAGGAGCCACCTACCAGCGCCTCATCAACAAGATGTTTGCAGGGCTAATAGGGCAAACTATGGAAGTATACGTGGATGACATGCTGGTAAAGTCAAGGAAAGCCGACGATCATGTAAGCCACCTAGGCAAGATGTTTCAAGTACTTCGCCAATATGGAATGAAGTTGAATCCTCTAAAATGCTCTTTCGGAGTGTCATCAGGAAAGTTCTTAGGATTCATTGTCCATGCCAGAGGGATTGAAGCAAACCCGGAACAAGTCCGAGCGCTAAGGGATATCAAGATACCTTCCAATCGAAAGGAAATGCAAAGCCTGAATGCAAAAGTGGCCGCCCTAAGCCGATTCATCTCCAAAGCAACGGACAAGTGTGTCACCTTTTTCGAAGCTCTAAAGAAAGACAAAGGAAAGTTCGAATGGACCGACGAATGCTTAACCACTTTCCTTAACTTAATCGAACACCTCCAGAAACCACCGGTACTCTCGACCCCAAGCGAAGGCGAAGAGTTATACCTATACCTTGCTGTGTCATCTCACGCCCTAAGCGCTGCCTTGGTAAGGGAAGACAACCGCACGCAGCGGCCAGTTTACTTCGTCAGTAAGAGGTTTACGGGGGCAGAAGTCAGATATCCTAAACTTGAGAAGCTAGCATACTGTTTACTAATCACATCGCAGAACCTGCGTCACTACTTCCAGTCCCATTCCATCAAAGTTCTGACCGATCAACCACTGAGGCAGGTACTCCATCGTCCCGACACTTCTGGGCGACTACTTAAATGGTGCATTGAACTAAGTCAGTATGATATCACCCTCGCACCGCCATCAAGGGACAAGCCATGGCTGATTTCATTGCCGAATTCACTACCAACGAAGATAAGGAGCAAATGGAAATAGCAGAAGACATCAAGTGGAATCTCTTTGTGGATGGTGCATCAAACGAACAAGGCTCGGGGGCAGGTGTGGTAATAATCACTCCCAGGGGAAATAAGCTGCACTATGCTATAAGGTTGGAATTCGCTGCCACCAACAACGATGCAGAATATGAAGCAGTGATAGATGGATTAGAACTTGCCATAGAAATCGGAGCCAATTCTTTGTGCCTTCATAGCGATTCTCAACTTATTGTTAATCAAATACTAGGAGAATTCCAAGCTTGAGAAGAACGACTCATAGCATATTTAAAGAAGACCAAGTTACTTCTCAGCCGATTGGACCACTACTTAGTCAAACACATCCCTTAGGAAGAGAACCAGGAGGCCGACGAATTGGCAAAGCAAGCAAGTATGAAAAACATCGCCATCCTCGGAGTAGTAACCATCTCAAAGCAACTGACCCCAAGTTTTGAGCAAGTAAATCTGATAGCTGCAACCGAAGAAGCAACTTGGATGACTCCCATCCGAGACTACCTACAAAGTGGCACACTACCCAACGGGCGTAACGAAGTCAAGAAAATCTTGAGGAAAGCTTCCCGCTACACAATACAAGAAGACATCCTCTATCGGCGCGGATTCTCTAACCCGTTATTAAGGTGTGTCGCTGGGAGGGAAGCCAAGGAAATCTTATTCAACATTCATCAGGGAAGCTGCGGAGATCACACCGGAGGGCAAACATTAGCAAAAAAGATACTCCGGTATGGATATTTCTGGCCCACCTTAAGCAAGGACGCCTTAGATTTTGTCAAAAAGTGTAACAGATGCCAGAAATTTGCTAAGATTCCGCGGCTACCAACAACTGAGATTACTCAAATGACCAGCCCTTGGCCCTTCGCAATATGGGGAATTGACTTAATCGACGAGCTACCAATGGGCCGAGGCGGGGCCAGATATGCTATAGTGGCAGTCGACTATTTCACCAAATGGGTGGAAGCGGAACCTCTAAATAAAGTATCTTCAGCAAAAGTTATTAACTTCTTGATCAAAAATGTTCTGTGCAGGTACGGAGTCCTACTCAAAATCATATCAGACAATGGACTTCAGTTTGACAGCGAGGAATTCGCCAACTAGTGCCAAGAGCACGGAATTCACAAAAGCTTCTCATCCGTAGCGTATCCCCAGGCAAACGGACAAGTCGAAGCCATCAACAAAATTCTAAAAACTCTAATAAAAAAGAAGCTCGAAAAGTCAAAGGGCGCTTGGGTGGATGAACTCCCTACGGCACTGTGGGCCTATCGCACATCTTTCAGAACATCAACGGGGCATACTCCTTTCTCTTTGGCATACGGATCGGAGGCTATGCTCCCAATTGAAACCATTGTGCCTTCCCACCGTAGGATCCACTATAACCCAGAAGAGAACGAAGAACTCCTTCACATGTCTTTGGATCTAGTTGAGGAGAGAAGAAATGATGCAGTCCTTAAAGCAGCGGCCCATAAGCAAAAAGTGGCAGCACAATACAACTCCAAATCAAGCATCGTACCTTACAAGAAGGAGATCTTGTCCTCAAGCGAATCTTCCCTCGCCCTGGAGCACTAGATCCAATCTGGGATGGACCATATGTAATTCATAAAGATCTCCACAATGGAGCTTATATTTTGTCAATAGTGGACGGAGAGGTGTTCCAGAGGGCATGGAACATCCAACACCTCCGTCGATACTTTTCTTAACTTGTACTGCCCATATGAAGTGAATTAACAAAGAGAATCAGTGGACGTAGGCCTTTTTGTGCCGAACCACTTTAAAAAACCTTGTCTCTTTTTTAACTTGTTCCTTTATATCTTGGCTGCTTGTTAACTTTATCCTTTTATGTTGAACAAAATCCTATGCGTATAGCATTTCCACCCAAAGCACTCCACAACGCAACTTCACCTGGACAAGACCTAACATGTACTACGCGAATCTATGCCCTCGCCAATGAGACACTTTTGCTCCGGCATCCCTCTGCTGCGGGTTAACTCATTGCTCGCGACGGCCCTTAAAGCCAACTGTAATGAGCCGATTATAAGCCACCGAGAAGGCCGACTATAGCCGAGGCAGCTCATTACGGCGCTCGGCTCGCCGGCAACTGTGAACCGACTATAAGCCCCAACATAAGGTGTGGCCAGCCAGGGGCAGTTCACGGTTGACGATCGACACTCACGCTAGCCGGCCACAGTAAATCGAATAATACTCACGATTACGGGCCATAATGGCCCGGGTAGTTACTGTGCGCGATCTCGGCTCCGATGTGTCTTAAGTGCGGCTGTGGTAAAAAAGAATTAATTCCCCGCGGAGGCGTAAGATGGGTGACAAATGTCTCCAAGACCCACAGCTAGGGAAAGTGACTACAAAGCCCGTTTGCCATGAACTTAAGCACATCGAAGGCCTTCCGTGATTGGAAGTTTTACTTTTTCACATATTTCAATTTTACTTAAGCAACTTTTCTCCTATCCTCTATAACGATCCCTAAAGCACATGTCACAGAATAGGAGGCATTCGCAAATGAGACCGGATGGCCGGGCACTCAACCACATTTTCACACTCAGTCACGCTAAAGCCGCCGTCTACAACTAAAGCAGGAGGGACGGTATTTTATTTTTGTGTGCCTAAAAACGTAGCTATAGTTTATTCGCACCTCACGCTAACATTGCAAGTCATAAAATTATGTTTTAAACAAGAACCTGACATCAAACACAATTTGATTACAAGAATATGCATAGCTATATTTCTCATACAACATGTTAAAATAGCAACAAACATTCAAAAGACGACAAAATCAGCTTAAGTTAAAAAATTACCACCTAAGAGTTACTTTACTAATTTAAGACTAACATATACAACCATGTCAAGCCCACAAAAAGAATTTTCCAGGCCTAATCAAGGAGCCGGCTGCGTCGGAGTCTTGCCCTTGTCCTGTTGCCCACTTATCCGGTCAGAAAAAGAAATCATTAGTGATAAGCAACAGAGTTGACAAAAGAAGAAACTACAGAAGAAGAGGTTACCAGCAACTTCCCCTTGATCATCTTGGTCGTCATCCCCTACTTCCACGCCTACCTCCTCAGCTGCAAACAACTGCATCCCCTCCTTCACCGCTATCTTCTCCTCCTTGGTGAACTGAGCGGTAACCACATCCATCCTAAAGGCCGCTCCACCCTCCTTGTCCGCCTCAGCCTTGGCCTCCTATAAAGCCCTGAGGTAAATCCTAGCCATAACCCGAGGGTAGTTGTCCATCCAAGATAAGCCGCCCTGCTTCCAAGTGCGAAAGTACATATCCTGCAGCATATCATCCATCATCCCCTCATTTTCCTCAAACTCCCTCATACGAGCCTCAGAGACTGAAAGCCTTGCAACGGCAACATCCCTCTCCAGTCGGTATCGCGAGCAGTCGGCCTGAAGGGACCTCCTCGTCGCCTCCATCTCCTCCTTTAGCCTGACCAGAGCAAGCCCTGCGGCTTCAAGCCTCCCCGACAGCTCCTCTACCTGCTCAAGATCCGCCCTCCGAACCTCGTCCACTGTCGAGATGGCCATATCTATCCGCTCCTTACAGGCAGCCTCCATCTTCCGCAATTCCTCCTTACTAGCCTCCTCCATAGCCTTCCTCAACCGCCTGGAGGTAGCCTCGTGCTGAGAAATCTGAATGGCCTAATCGGCAAGCTGCTTGGCCTGGTCCGAAACCATCAATCGTAGTCGAATGTTGGCACTCCCGATCTCCTCTCCAGCCTTAACCAGCCGGGCATGATGCCCCATCAGCTTCCTGGTCTCCTCCGCGACCCGGTTAATATTAGCCTTGGCTTCGTCTCCCATAGTAACTATCCGAGTGGTAAGTAAATCGAGATCTAAGGACTTAGCCTCATCGAGCACCCGTACCATGGGATTACGAGGAAGAAGATGCTCTCCTGTGGCCTCGTCAAATAAAATATCCTGAGAACTCGGATCCAGATCCGGGTGGCCAGCAAATGGGTTGCGAACTGAACCGGGGTGTTCTATCGGGATGACAGTGGGGCGTTCGGATCAATAAGGAGAAGGTATAAAGTGCTCCTCTGGAGTGCCTTGAGAAGGTTGAGTTGGGGCCTGAGGACCGGGTGAAGATTCAAACAAAGAGAGACTCCTCTTCCTCTTCCGAATATCCTCTTCAATAACCCCAAGAAGAGGGCGGTAACCTACTACATCTCCGGGACGACCGGTCGGAGGCTTGGGTTGGGAGGAAGCTCTGAGAAGCTTGAATTGTTCGAGGCGATGACGAACTTCTGAAGTTTTGGATACCTCGCTCACCCCTGGAATAAAGAACAAGTGTTACAAGCTTACATTGATCCATAATTCAAGAAACACGTTAAATTAAAGGTTAAAAGAAGAAAGGAAACACATCTGTTATACAAACCCTGGGGAGGAGTAGGATACTACAATAAGTCCTGGATTTCATTCCAGGACGGGAGCAGACCATAAAATATTCCTAAGTTCCTATCATAAATGGAGCCCGCAGAAGTCGAAAGTTCACCTTGAGTCGTCGGAACCACCTTGGCTGGAATAGTCTGGGAAGACACGCTTGCATCGGTCCCGGCCTTGTCAGCTTTCCCAGATTTCTCTACCAAAGCCGGTTCCCCGTCCAGCCCCTCGAAAGCTTGGCGGAATGCATCATCCGTCCACTCCTGAATCTCGCCTGCTTGCCCAGGAAGCAAGGCCCCGATGCCATCGCCACCATCACCACCTTCCCGGTCATCTCCACCCTCACCTCTCTCCTCCTCCACATCTTCCTCCCCCGGAGTAATTGGACAAGTGCTGGGGGAAGGACCGTTCGACTTCTTAAGCTTCTTACCTCCGACAACTGAGGGTTTCGTGAAAGGTTTCCTCTTACCACTCTCTACTGTGACACCTCCCTTAGCTTGAGCAGCCGCCCTCTCCTCCGCCGTTTCCCTCTGCTTGACTACTGACTGCTGTGGAAGGATCAAATTATACTCCAGAAAGGTAGCATTTCTGATCAGGTAAGCAGTTGATCTATCTCTCCCAGGGATAGCTTCTATCTCAGCCGCCATCTGAACCAGGCGATCAGTCTCCACAACCGCAAAGCCACCTGTCGTTAGCAAAAAATGAAAACGTATGAGAAGAAGCATCGCAACCAGAATGGAGGTTATAAATAAAGCGTCGACTTACATCCAGAGGTGAAATGTCGAATAGAAACAGAGTCGTCCCTGACGAAGAACCACTCCTTCTTGAACATGCTGTACTTAGAATACAGATCCAAGACCGGCTTGAAAGTTACAGCTGACTCCAAGCTGATGTATGGGGACCCCTTCTTATAGCCCCTCAGATTATATAAGTACCGGATCTCCCGGTTGGAACGAGCATGCCCATACTTCCTCTGAAAGATGACGAAGAGGCTCACCAGTATAGTATAGGAATTGGGTTGAAGCTGGAATGGGGCCACCTTTAGGTATGTAAGAAAGCTGACTACCCAAGCATTAAGAGACGGGATGGCACCGCACATGCAGTGGTATCTGCTATAGGCAAAGTACCCTTCGGGAGGGTCATATGGCATAACTTCTCTCCCTAGCAACAGCATGCGCGCTCTATCGATCCCGAAAGAACGGGAGATGACATCAAGCCGCTCCTCCTTGAGGGAGCTGGGAAAGCAATCGGGCGGGGAGTTCAGAAGCTCCTGAGGGCCGTACCCGTCCACTAGTGATCTCGGGGCAGTTCCGTGAAGTTCCGGTCCTGGCTGAGCAGGGGGCAATGCGGAAGATTCTCTTTCACCCTGGGACTTCTTTTTATCTGATCGAGTTTCAACTCTGTGAGACATTATCTGTAACACGAAAAAGTACGTCGTTAAAACGAAGGATGCAGAAGTGTAAAACAAGCAAGTTTATATCAAAACCCATCCGGGATAAATTCCATCCGGTATAAAGTCCATCCGGTATAAAACCCATCCGGGATAAAATCCATCCGGTATAAAGCCCATCCAGTATAAAACCCATTCGGTATAAAGTCCATCCGGTATAAAGTCCATCCGGCATCAAGACCATCCTATATTAAGCTCATTTGGTAAAGCGAAATGAATCGAAGAAGCCATTCGGCACTCACCTGATTCGGCAACACAATTGATTCGGCAGGAAGTTTTGTTTTGAAATTAGTTCGGCAATCTCGTTCGGTAGGTAATAGCGGAGGCCCTAGTTCCGTACTTATAGGCGAGAGTAAACCTCCGGACCAACCGGTTCGGTACTAAAAATCGAATGGGAATGTAAAAATTGGATAACCTGAAACAAAGTAGGCCATATGCCAGCATATACCCCACTTTGGAGGGCAAATGTTGGGTGAATTCTCACCACCGGTCCAAAGCTAGACGAACCAAATCAACACTGCCGAACCAACCTGCCTTCAACACTGCCGAACCAACCTGCCTTCAACACTGCCGAGCCAACCTGCCTTCAACACTGCCGAGCCAACCTGCCTTCAACACTGCCGAACCAACCTGCCTTCAACACTGCCGAGCCAACCTGCCTTCAACACTGCCGAACCAACCTGCCTTCAACACTGCCGAACCAACCTGCCTCCAACCCAATATCGAACCAACTAGATGCCGGACCAACTCGATACCAACCCAATGCCGGACCAACCAAATGCCGGACCAACTCGATGCCAACTCGATGCCAACTCCATGCCGAACCAATCATCGCCGGACCAAATGCTACCGGACCAAGACGTGCCAGGCCAGATCACATCAGCCCAGGCCCACCAGCAGCTATATACACTCAAGACCCCTGCTCCCAACCTCACTCTATAAATAGAGGGGCAGGGGTACAACCATGGGAACAAGTTTGAGAGCTCAAGCACGGAGAGAACTTTCAAACAACTTTCTTTTACTTGCATCAAAGCTTTGTACTTGTAATCTAAACAAGAGAAGAGAAATAACATATAAAGTGGACGTAGGCATATTCTGGCTGAACCACTATAAATCTACGTGTCTTTTTACAGTTTAGCCCCTGCTTTTCATATATTTGCATAAATCACCCAAATCACTAATAAGATATACTAAATCATACAACTTTGAGGTGTTTGTCCATTTTTTGTGCAAACAAAATTTAAATCAACTTTAAAAATCATTTTCATTCATATTAAATTCAGGATTCAACTATTTAAATAATTTCAAATATTAAATTCAAACAATTTAATTATTCAATAAATCGCTATAATTGAAATACAAGTTATTTAACTTAAAAAAGTTTAACTTATAAAACAAATTCAAATAACTAACAACTACTACGCTCATTATAAAATTATAATCATAGTCATATAAGACGTACTTATATAAATTATTTTCAAATATAATTTTATAAATAAAATCTTCATTCTTATTCAAAGCACAAATGTTTTTTTTATTAAATATATAGATTACACTATGCTACACTACTTAATTTAAAGTATTCCAAAAACCCAATTTCGATGAATTCCAATATTAGAATTTCAAATGAATTTTAGTTATCGAATAATATTTTATTTTTATCTAAATAATTCAACATTTGTTATCCAATTCATGCTATTGATTACAACACATTAAATATATTGAACTTCATTCTAACACAAATAATTTCCTTAAGTCCTATCGAAATTGCTATTTCAAAACCTTATTCAAGTTCATACTAAATAAATTATATTAATAAATCTTTAAATTTTTATTTCTAACCATTATATTAAATTCAATAATTTAAAATAGTTAAAAATACGGATCGTTACAATCTCCCCCACTCAAAACTTTTCATCCTCGAAAAGGGATTAAGTAGAGAATCAAACCTTTGATATATTTTATTCAAAATAATCAACATATAAGCATTAAACTATTATTTGAAAACCTTTACCACGCTTCCACTATGCCACTCTGATATCGGCTTGACGGAAATTACAATTTATTTACAAATAAGTTATAAAATTTTACAAGTCTCGAAATTTTTCTAACATCCGAATTTACGAAAAATTTCAGCAGCATCTCCTTTGCGCGGCTCGATCATAAAAATTTACAATGCAATATATAACACAAATATATACCAAATATACATCTCATCTTAATGATGAGGCATCATGTTGGGAAAAATATAAAATTACGGTATGTAATCTGAGATATGTGCCTTATTATTATTAATATGAGCAAGTTCGCTCATATTAAGCAAGAAAAACAAATCAAACCGCGTAAACGTCCAAACGAGCTTCTCATGTACCTATCTTAACTCAAATTGGAATATTAGTTGCATATAAAAGGATATAGAAAGCATGTATGAGTTTAATTGACTATATAACATGAATTCTAAATCCAAACCATAAGCACGAGCACAAATACACAACATACAACAATCATATGCTATCAAAACAGTTATAATAATTATTTGCAACAAAATAAACCATTCGATTATTAATATTCATCTAATTAATTCAAACTATCACAATTTACATTTCCAATGTCAATATTAAATTTATACACTTCATTTCTTATCAACATCCAATTTTTTAATTAACATTTAATTGGTTTACTTCTAAATTTATTCACATCTATTACATTTACATTCAATTTATTTAAATTTCAATTATTTCATTTTATGTTATCACATTTCATATCCATTCATTTATGGACCATTTTATAAAAATTGTTTTATTAATTAATTTCATTTCAATAAGTGAAATTTTTTAATTTATGGAGAATGTAAGAACTAAAGACCGAGTTTCTTTCCAAATCATTTTGAAATAATATATATATTCATATCTTTTTATATATACCAAATCATATTAGAAATTTTAAATAAAAATCTGTTTATCGAACCAAATGCGTAGCAAAGCTATGGCCTCCTCTACTTTGAGACTCGAAAATGAATGTCGAGGATGCAGCTGTCATCACCGAAATTATTTTCCAACGACAGAAGAAATGAGTACATGACTTTCTTCCTTTAAAAATCCTCTTCTGAAGCAATTTCTATTCGTAAATATTTTTAAATAATACTAATATTGTTTTCAAAATGCAACGACCCGGATTTTTGCATCTGATAATTAACAAATTTTAAATATTGAAATATTAATCTTTATCAGTCGAATAAATTAAAGGGGGAATTAATTTAAAAGACAAAGATTTGTATATTTTTTGCCTCAAGGGCACAACCTCAATATTTTTACCATAAGGACAAAAATTCTTCTAAAAATTATTCATAAGGACAAATATTTTCCAAAATTATTCATAAGGACAACAAAACTGCTACCAAGCTAAAAACTGATACCTAAAAACTACTACCGATAACTACAAACTGATACTATCAATGACTAAAAACTGATAACTAAAGAATGTTGTTCTTCAGGATAAAATATTGAAGGCCTGTCCTTGAGGCAAAAACGCAGAAAATTTTTGTCCTTGACAATAATTTCCTGTAAATTAAATTTCTGATATAGTTAATATCTAAATACATAAATTCTAGAGACTATATTTAAAATTTAACGCTAATTTCTGAATATGAGAAAATACAAATCTTATATGTATAATATAAAAAACAAAGCTTTACAATGGAAATTTCAAACTTGGGATAATATATATATATATATATATATGTGTGTGTGTGTGTGTGTGTGTGTGTGTAATACTAAATGAATATTTAAATATGTGTATATCTAAATATATATATATAAATGTAAATGTGTATATGATAAATATATGTAAGTATATATATCTAAATGTATATATATACACAAATGAGCTTCATCATAACAAATATCAATTCAAGCGTACAAAACATTCAATCAAGCCCACACAAGAAATCTAGTCATGCATACATATAAAATCAAATCAACACAAAGGAAATCAAATCAGCCACCAAAAAGAAAGAGAAAAAACAAAAGAAAGAAAAACCTGTACATGTACATATCTCGGCACTGTTCCCTTCCCATTCTCTTATATATATGCGGCCATACTTGTTCATACTTAAAAAAAGAAGAAGCAAACAATAGATCTGCCACTAAAAGAATCTGGTTAAGTGTTCAAAGCTTGGAGGGAAGGATTTAAACAAGCAGCAGAGTGTTTATCACATTTTAAAATTGTGAGTTAAACAACTTTGTTTGGTTAACTAGAATTTGCATATATTTATTTAACTGCTGATTTTGGAATGAATATTTTATCTATGACAAGTGCTTATGTGTTGTATTATGAATATGTATATCTATGTGACATGGCTAGTTCTAGAAACCACCGTTCTTCTTCCAAAACTCCTCTGTCCATGTTTGTTTTGTTCGGAAACAGTTTAACTTTTAACTTTGAAAATCAATAACTCAATATCTTTGTGGTTTTAAAACATGATTCCAAAACCAAAGTTGGTTGTTTTTTAGTATAGAACATTTCAAAATTTAATTTATTGAAAATCATCAAGCATAGAGGAACAAAACAACATTTTACTGTGAGTAGGTCAGTCATGACCGAAAGTTAAATATCATAATTTAAGCAATGGATTACATAGGCAAGATCGTGGCTGTAAAATATGTTTTTTGGAAGTGGTTTGGATGTTTTTAGTATTGTGTGCATGAAGAAATAGACAGATGAACGAATTTGGGCGAACTTCCAATTCCAGATGACGCGATTGATTTCGAGGAAAGGGGTTGGACGTGGAGGATGCTTGGGTGATGGGGAATCCAAGAAAAATGGTGCTGCAGGTTGTATTCACGTGTGTGGACAAGGCGAGGTAGATTTAGGGTTTTATGGTGGTAAGTTTGGGTCTCGGCTTCGTGGTCGATGGCGATCAGTAGAGGGAGAGATAAGCGTGCGGTCCAGGGGAAAAGGTGGCGGAGGGAATGACGATGCCATGGGTGGATTCTGATGATGGATGATGGCCAGGGTTGTCATGGTGAGGTGGTTGAGTGGCATGGTGGTTGTTCTAGTTTTGGTGAGCGGGCTTGATTTCAAATCGAAGGCTGTGGGCGTATTCCAGGTGGTCAGGCGTGATGGGGTGGTCGTGGGCGACTCGCGAGGCTGGTCGGCGGCAGGAAGGGTTGGCCAGAGCAGTGTGTACGTGCACACAGGCATGCACAGGTTCGTGTACGTGGGAAAGATGAGAGCAAGAAGAAAAGAACTGGAGGGAGAAGAGAGAAAAAAAAGAGTGGGCCGGGTTTGCTAAATTTTGGCCTGAGTATTTTGGTTTTAAATACAAAGTGAGTTTAATTAATTTTCATGTTTATAAATTTATAAGCTTAAACCCTATTTTCTTAGTCATTTAAAATCCAATCGACAAACAGCTTTTTGCATTGAGATCCTATTGTCTTGTATCCTCATCTAAACTAATAAGTCGAGTTTTTTGTTGTAATATCCCGGAAATTTTAACAATATCAATTTAATAATCTGTTAAATAATTAAATTGATATTGATGATCTTTGATAATAAAATTTGAATTTAATTTAATAATCTAATTAAATAAGTATCAAATATGTTATTTTCAAATAATAAGTATAATGTATTATTTTTATAAATATGAATGGATTTTAAAAGACTAAGGAATTGTTATTTTAAATTGAATAAATAATGTATGTAAATATATATAACTTAACTTTTAAAATTGAATCTTAGGATTTAATTTTATTTAAACTTGAATTTAAAGTTTTGAAATTCAAAAGAATATATATATTTAAATTGTTTTGAATTTTAGAATATTTGTATAAACTTTTATTTATAAATATAATTAGCTTTTGTTTCTCTTTAAAAAGTAATATATATAGATAAGTGTTTAAATAAATAAGAAAGGGCTTTTTAAATAATTTTAAAATAAATAGAAATATGAGTAATTACTTAAAAGACATGTGTCTTTATCTAATGCCTTGTTTTAACAAGTGTAATTTAAGTAATCAATGTTTATGACAAGTGTTCTTTTTATTTTTGATTTTCTTTTAATTCATAAATAAATCATTTTATCCTATATAAACACATACTTCACTCCTTTATCTTCTTTTCTAATCTTCATTTTTTTCAAAATTAAGAAGATTTGTTTTCAGCTGAAACAAATCAGTAACAACTCTCAATAATCAATTCACTCCTCAAACCAAAATCAAAACCCAAAAACCTGTATCATTTCTTCAACCAAAACCAGAACATCTTCTTCAAACCTGAGATGGAAATCAAAAGGCCTACAAGCATTTTCATCTCTGTTTTGAATCTGAGTCATCTTCAACAAGGCTTCAAGTCATCTCTGCATGTTTCAATAACAAGCAACTGCTGCATTCTTTTCAAAACGGGAAGCCAATTTGCATGTAGATTTAAAGCAATTTAAAGATTCAACAATTCAAGTTTTCAAAAGCTTAAGTCTGCCTCTGTTTCATCTTTAATCATGTGAGTAACTTCTATTTTAAAAACAGTTTTCTTTTTTTTTTAAAATCAAAGTTAAACAAAAATTTCCAGAACTCAAGTTCTAATTCACATAAATTAAAAACAGTTTGGATGGAAACTGCTCTGTTCTTTTAGAAGTAAGTAACCTCAATGCAAAGAACTTAAATTATCTGCTGCATGTGAATGTATAGAAATGAATATGCTTGTATCCTTATATGATGTTGAAAATTTGTGTAGACATATATAAATATGTATAGGTGTGTTGCTGTGCCAAGAATCTGCATACTTGTTTGTTTTAAAACTAAGACTTTCTTAAAAAAAATATATATATAATATAAAAACTGTTATAGATTAAACTGCAAGTGCTTCATTTCTTTCAAAGTAAATAACCCCATAATATTAAGAAGCTTTAATCCATATGTTGCATGTGGATAAATGGAATAAGTTGGTTTTGTATGACTTTGTTTTGGATAGATATTCTGTGTACATTTACATATACACATAAATATGTATGTTTACAAGGATCTGGGTACCTGCATCTGTTCTGAAGCTCAGGTTTTTGGTGAAATTTATTTCCATTTAGTGAAATTAATGGGTAAACAAAGGATGTTTGGTTAGTAAGAAATTTTGTTCAAAAATCAACATTAAATTATATTGAAAAGTCTGTTACCTCTGAAACAAATACAACAGTATAAAAAATTGAAATAAGCAAAAATATCAAACATCTTAAATCATTGAAACAAGTTTATAAATTGAATGCATGTATGAAATTATGATTTTTAAAACCAATATCACATTTTTAAAATTTCTGAGGAGTGAGCATCACTGGGTTGAACAGATATTGGAAATTTGGGTTTATCTAATTTCCTAGTGATATTGGGGTGATGTGGTTCGGCCTGGAGGGGGAGAATTGATGTGAGAGTGGGGGAAAATTGGGTAATAGATGATCAGAGGTGGGAGGCGATGGCAGTAGTGATTTCTAAGTTTTAGCCCTAATTTGATGATGTCGAAGTTTTGTAACTTTTTGATCTCTGTGATGCACCGAGTGTTCTAAGACTTTGGGAATTGGTAGAGGTGTAGTAGTGGGTGCTATGGCCGGAGGCGCTGGAGTTCAAGTGGTCGGAATTTCGAGGAAGGGATGATGACAGGTCTGGTGATGGTGGGAATATGTTGTTCCAGGTTTCGAATTCGAGTTCGATTTCGAATTCGAGATGAAGACAAAGCTCTGGCGATCGGGGAGAAAAGTATGGGTGATCGCCGACCTGTTCGACGTCGAGGCAACGTCTGGAGTTGATCAGAGATGCCGTGCACGTTCACGTGCACGAGTTCTGGAACCTGGGAAAGTTTGGTAGCCTGGGTTGAAGCAGAAGACTCTCGAGTTATTTCGTGATTTACTCGAAGCAGAGGACGAAGGACTCGAAGCAAAAATCTGGTTGTCTCGAGTCAATTGTTTGGTTCAGGCAATTGTAAGCTTGTCTATTTCCAGGTTTTTAAATTTTATTCAAATTTAAAAGCAGGATTTAAACTATGATTTAAATATAAATTTAAAGTATGGATTCAAACGAATCTTTTGAATCTTAAGGTTTTAAAATGAATTTGGAGTTTAAATCAAGAATTAAAAATCAAGGTTAAAAGCAAGTAAATCGAATTTAAATCAAAGTTAAATTTATAGATTCAAGTTTTCTTGAATTCAAATCTGAAATCTTAAATCGGTTTTTAAATTTGAATGTTTTAAAATTAAGTAGTTTAAATTAAAAGGCTTTTCTTATATAAGTAATAAATGTTTTTACATTTCTTTTAAAACTTTATAAATTAATATTTAAATTTGGTTAATGTTAAATGGTAAATCATTTTGAATCTTAAATTCAAAATGGGATTCAAATTTAAATTCAAAAAGAGGTAATGTTTAAAATACACTTCAATAATTATTAAGTCATTAATAAAGGAATAATTTATCTTAGATAATTAAGATATTGAAGTGAATTAGTAAGATAATTAAGTGAGGACTTTTGTATTTAATTTATAAATTAATAATTTTAGATTAATTTATGATTAGAGATTAATTAAGGAATTGTTTTTAATAAATGAAGATAATTAACTAACGATTATTTAAATATTAAATTAATGTGATTAATTTTGATAATTAATTAGATTGATTAATTTAGATAATCTATTGTAAATTGTTAAATGTAATTACTTGATAAAAGTAATTAAGAGGTTAATTACTTATTGTAATTAATTTTGATAATATGATTAATTTAAGTTAATTAATTGAGTTTAATTAATTTTGGATAAGTGAAATTACTTGGTGTAATTAATGGAGCATAATTACTTAGGGAAGTAATTAGATGGTAATTACTTAATGTAATTAATATAAGATGATTTGTAAGTAAGTAATTTGGGTAATTACTTTTGTAATTAATCAAAGGATTAATTAATGGAGATAATTAATTAAGGAATAATTAATTTATTTAAAGAAGTAATTAAGGGTAGTTAATTACTGAATATGATTAATCAAGAGAGATTAATAATTATGATTTAATTAAAGATAATTACTTAATGTAATTAATTTAAATAAAGTAATTAATAATAAAAAAAATGTAATTAGGGATCATTAATTAATATAATTAATGATGTAATTAAGATTGGTTAATTAAGAAATAATTAATAAATGAAGTAATTAATCAATGTAATTAATTAAGGATTAATGTAATTAATTATAGTTGATTAAGTTAATTAATTTTAGTAAATTAATTAATGAAGTAATTAAAGGTTAATTACTATAAGTGGTTAAGGATAATTAATTTAAGTAATTAATTAAAGATAAATTACCTGAATGGAATTAAAGGGTAATTAAAGGATAATTAATTAATTTGTAATTAATTAATGATTAAGTAAGCAGGATTTATAGAATGAAGTAATTAATTTAATTCATTTTAAATTAATTAGAAATGGTATAAATCATTACTTAAGAATGGATGATAATATTGAATGCTTTGCATTGTTTGATATCTCTGATGAGATATGATTGATATATGATATGGATGTTTGGTTGAATTATAATGATAATGTGAATTATATGTTTGGGATGATAATGTAGATTATTATTGAATTATCTATCTTTGTGTATATAGATAAGAATTGAATTGTTTTAACCTTAAAACAACTTGGCCCTTAAAAGATACGTTTTGGATTTCGATGAGACCGGGATCGGGTTTCCGTATACCGGATTTCCAGGTCTGGAGACCCGAATACCACATCGATCCAAATTAACGATAGGTCGTGAATCAAGTGAAGATGAAGATTCAGTGTGCAAGGGTTATTGTCGTTAACTCTGAGGGTGATTCCAAAACGAGTGTAACGAGATAATGCCTTCGGTTTCGTTCGAACCCGGAACGAACTTGTATGGATTGAATGCTTTCAGAACATCGTCAGGTGGACGATGAGCATTCTAAGTTGTGTTCTTTTCTAAGGTAATCGTGACCTCAAGCCTCACAAACCGGGAATGGCTAAAACAGGGGAGGTGCAGCAAGGTTAGTGGGTAGCACCCAAGTAGGACAAGATTACCTCTGTCTAGAAGTCCCTTCTTATTTCGGCTTAGTGTGTGCGGTTGCTGATCCCAACCGTGAGGTATCTTGTGCGGGAATTATCCAGTAAGGGATGTTCCGACCTTGTGTTGCAGGGGATTGGGAGTGATCCTCGGTACGGTGATCTAGGCCACGTACTGTGACGGGCGGTACCCCGGTAGCCCTGCCATTGTATGGAATCCAAACTCCAATAAGTGCCGTACGTATTAGTTGTGCCCAACTATGTTGAAATGTGAGATGTAAGCATTTCAGCTATTTCTGTATTTTACTTGAAAACCCTAGACCCTATTATAATATAACTGGATTTCCTATCAAATGTTTTGGTTAGCGTAAGGTAAAAACTTTTCCATGTTTATGTGTGTGAAGTCTTACGTGATACCTTTGTTTTCAAAAGGTTTTGAAGTTAAACAAGTTTAACCTGTTACTCACACCAGACCCATGTCTGACCCAAGTTGTTTATTTCTGTTTTATAAACTCTTGGGTACTCAAATTTTTACGAGTAGCCAAGGGATTCAGGTTAGCCTTGACGAATTGTGGAGGAGCAATGGAGCAGGAGGCTTCAGCGTTGTAGATATAGATAGTAGTTTCCGCTGTGTTGATCTTGTTTAGATCTTTGTTTTGTATTGAGATGTAATAACTAGACAGATGTTTATAACTGTCTAGTATATGATGTGAATCTGTGTAACTCTGATAAGTGTTGTATATGATACTATGTAATATTTATGTGATATAATATATTTTGTTTCGTTTCGCTGTGAGATTCTGATATTGTTTAGTTCTTTCTTTCTCTTCTTTTCTCTTTCTATCCCTTTCTTTCTTATTAGCGATACGACTTTCTATGGAGAGAAAGTCGTGGTCGTTACAGTGGTATCAGAGCTTAGGCTGGCGACAACCTTGGCTCTGGTGGGAATTTTGAGAGTATTAATAGATATGAGCGCGTATTTGTTAGTGAATATAAAATTGTTTTATATTGTGTTGATTGGTTTATTGAGTAGTTTATGGATTCTGGTCGATGTGTGGGACGCCACAACATTGATAGGGATCTCTAAACACTTGTATAGAACAATTCGACACAATATTGTTTTAAAAGGGAAGGTGAAATAATTTTACCCAGATATATTTTCTATATATAAAAAGTATCATTTTAAATGTATATGGTATTTGTAATGATTGGTTGAGATGATAATAAATTATCATCTAGGATTAAGAGTCTGAGTATTGAGGTTGGAAGTATCTGTCGAGACTGTAGACCGAATACCGTCTCGAGTAAGCTTTGCTATGGTAAAGGATTTCATCGATCTCTGAAGGAAACCTTTTAAAGGTTCGGAGTTTATCTTTGAAGTTTGGATGAGTAAAGTTGGATCTGTCGATTGAACAGAAGCGAGTGATGGTACCTTGATACCTCAGGTAATAGTAGCTGTATGATGGGATACAGTGACGATGGATGTTCCCGAAGATGTTTTCTTTGGAACAAGATTAAGGGAGTGTGTATGCTTTGGTATTGTGGCTGAGTTCAGCATGGTGTTTCTGTTTGGTTTGAAGTTCGAGTTTCTCGAAGATCTTTGGAGTAGGAAGACCTTGACATCAGTGTCAGCAGTGCAGCTCAGAGTATTCTGTGCATTGGCAGGAAGTTTTCTGGATGAGCAGTTTTTCTGGAAGTGAAGT
The DNA here is from genome assembly GCA_030737815.1 of Allium fistulosum. Lineage (NCBI taxonomy): Eukaryota > Viridiplantae > Streptophyta > Magnoliopsida > Asparagales > Amaryllidaceae > Allium > Allium fistulosum. The sequence goes on along the minus strand of CM060902.1, from coordinate 1,247,717,578 downwards.
TCAGAAGCAGCAGAGTGGATCCATTTCTTCGATAAATTGGATAAATAAGTGTAAGCTGTTCTGATTGGTAAAGAGGAACAGTTTTTCTTTGGAAATAGGTTGGGTTGATCGCAAAAGTGACTTGTGATTGCTGAGTGTTCTCTTGTGTTGTCAGAGTTTTTCTGGATGTCTTCAGAGAAGTCAGAAGTTTGTCCGCATCTGAAGGTTGAGTTTTCTTATCAACTGGATTCCATGAGTGATACCAGTGGTTCAGTCTAGTTGAAGGATGTTTTCCTAGAGATAGAGTTTGGTGAAGCAGCTCAAGTTTTGCTGGAATATCTGAGTTTTCCTTATGGATCAGTAAACCTTATTTCTAGAAGTGAGTTGTCCAGTCTGTGCTTGTGTTCTACCTCAGATCAGAGTTGAGCAGCGAAAGCAGTTTGGAGTGTATCTCTGGATAGGAGAAGTAAGTTTGGAATCTACTGATGTTGTGAAGTAGAGTTATGTTTGGATCTCGTCTGTGTTCTGATTTTGATAAGTATTTGGACTTCTGAATTGAATTGTCAGTTTGGATAACTGGAATTCATTAAGTTTTACGTATCTCTGAGGGAGTACGTATTTGATCTATTTCTGGTTTTAGAATCTGCAGTTCTGGAGGTTTGATTGTTGAGTCAGACTCGTCTGTAGTCTGATATTCTGTTTAGTTCTGTAGATCTAGATGAGTAGGAGATCTATAGCTTGGTTGTTTAGATTGTTTGTAGAGCGAGTATCCCGGTATATATATATATATACTTGGGGAAACTCGAGGAATTTTATCTAGAATTTAGTCTAGATAATTAGAATTGTTTGATTGGATGATTTGGTTGCTATGGTTGCTAGCATATGGATGATTGTATATGCTTGTGTTTTAAATTAAAATCTTTAATAAGATTATTAAATTACCTTTGTTTAAATTTCGGGGACGAAATTATTTTAAGGGGGGAGGAATGTAATATCCCGGAAATTTTAACAATATCAATTTAATAATCTGTTAAATAATTAAATTGATATTGATGATCTTTGATAATAAAATTTGAATTTAATTTAATAATCTAATTAAATAAGTATCAAATATGTTATTTTCAAATAATAAGTATAATGTATTATTTTTATAAATATGAATGGATTTTAAAAGACTAAGGAATTGTTATTTTAAATTGAATAAATAATGTATGTAAATATATATAACTTAACTTTTAAAATTGAATCTTAGGATTTAATTTTATTTAAACTTGAATTTAAAGTTTTGAAATTCAAAAGAATATATATATTTAAATTGTTTTGAATTTTAGAATATTTGTATAAACTTTTATTTATAAATATAATTAGCTTTTGTTTCTCTTTAAAAAGTAATATATATAGATAAGTGTTTAAATAAATAAGAAAGGGCTTTTTAAATAATTTTAAAATAAATAGAAATATGAGTAATTACTTAAAAGACATGTGTCTTTATCTAATGCCTTGTTTTAACAAGTGTAATTTAAGTAATCAATGTTTATGACAAGTGTTCTTTTTATTTTTGATTTTCTTTTAATTCATAAATAAATCATTTTATCCTATATAAACACATACTTCACTCCTTTATCTTCTTTTCTAATCTTCATTTTTTTCAAAATTAAGAAGATTTGTTTTCAGCTGAAACAAATCAGTAACAACTCTCAATAATCAATTCACTCCTCAAACCAAAATCAAAACCCAAAAACCTGTATCATTTCTTCAACCAAAACCAGAACATCTTCTTCAAACCTGAGATGGAAATCAAAAGGCCTGCAAGCATTTTCATCTCTGTTTTGAATCTGAGTCATCTTCAACAAGGCTTCAAGTCATCTCTGCATGTTTCAATAATAAGCAACTGCTGCATTCTTTTCAAAACGGGAAGCCAATTTGCATGTAGATTTAAAGCAATTTAAAGATTCAACAATTCAAGTTTTCAAAAGCTTAAGTCTGCCTCTGTTTCATCTTTAATCATGTGAGTAACTTCTATTTTAAAAACAGTTTTCTTTTTTTTTTAAAATCAAAGTTAAACAAAAATTTCCAGAACTCAAGTTCTAATTCACATAAATTAAAAACAGTTTGGATGGAAACTGCTCTGTTCTTTTAGAAGTAAGTAACCTCAATGCAAAGAACTTAAATTATCTGCTGCATGTGAATGTATAGAAATGAATATGCTTGTATCCTTATATGATGTTGAAAATTTGTGTAGACATATATAAATATGTATAGGTGTGTTGTTGTGCCAAGAATCTGCATACTTGTTTGTTTTAAAACTAAGACTTTCTTAAAAAAAAAATATATATAATATAAAAACTGTTATAGATTAAACTGCAAGTGCTTCATTTCTTTCAAAGTAAATAACCCCATAATATTAAGAAGCTTTAATCCATATGTTGCATGTGGATAAATGGAATAAGTTGGTTTTGTATGACTTTGTTTTGGATAGATATTCTGTGTACATTTACATATACACATAAATATGTATGTTTACAAGGATCTGGGTACCTGCATCTGTTCTGAAGCTCAGGTTTTTGGTGAAATTTATTTCCATTTAGTGAAATTAATGGGTAAACAAAGGATGTTTGGTTAGTAAGAAATTTTGTTCAAAAATCAACATTAAATTATATTGAAAAGTCTGTTACCTCTGAAACAAATACAACAGTATAAAAAATTGAAATAAGCAAAAATATCAAACATCTTAAATCATTGAAACAAGTTTATAAATTGAATGCATGTATGAAATTATGATTTTTAAAACCAATATCACATTTTTAAAATTTCTGAGGAGTGAGCATCACTAGGTTGAACAGATATTGGAAATTTGGGTTTATCTAATTTCCTAGAGATATTGGGGTGATGTGGTTCGGCCTGGAGGGGGAGAATTGATGTGAGAGTGGGGGAAAATTGGGTAATAGATGATCAGAGGTGGGAGGCGATGGCAGTAGTGATTTCTAAGTTTTAGCCCTAATTTGATGATGTCGAAGTTTTGTAACTTTTTGATCTCTGTGATGCACCGAGTGTTCTAAGACTTTGGGAATTGGTAGAGGTGTAGTAGTGGGTGCTATGGCCGGAGGCGCTGGAGTTCAAGTGGTCGGAATTTCGAGGAAGGGATGATGACAGGTCTGGTGATGGTGGGAATATGTTGTTCCAGGTTTCGAATTCGAGTTCGATTTCGAATTCGAGATGAAGACAAAGCTCTGGCGATCGGGGAGAAAAGTATGGGTGATCGCCGACCTGTTCGACGTCGAGGCAACGTCTGGAGTTGATCAGAGATGCCGTGCACGTTCACGTGCACGAGTTCTGGAACCTGGGAAAGTTTGGTAGCCTGGGTTGAAGCAGAAGACTCTCGAGTTATTTCGTGATTTACTCGAAGCAGAGGACGAAGGACTCGAAGCAAAAATCTGGTTGTCTCGAGTCAATTGTTTGGTTCAGGCAATTGTAAGCTTGTCTATTTCCAGGTTTTTAAATTTTATTCAAATTTAAAAGCAGGATTTAAACTATGATTTAAATATAAATTTAAAGTATGGATTCAAACGAATCTTTTGAATCTTAAGGTTTTAAAATGAATTTGGAGTTTAAATCAAGAATTAAAAATCAAGGTTAAAAGCAAGTAAATCGAATTTAAATCAAAGTTAAATTTATAGATTCAAGTTTTCTTGAATTCAAATCTGAAATCTTAAATCAGTTTTTAAATTTGAATGTTTTAAAATTAAGTAGTTTAAATTAAAAGGCTTTTCTTATATAAGTAATAAATGTTTTTACATTTCTTTTAAAACTTTATAAATTAATATTTAAATTTGGTTAATGTTAAATGGTAAATCATTTTGAATCTTAAATTCAAAATGGGATTCAAATTTAAATTCAAAAAGAGGTAATGTTTAAAATACACTTCAATAATTATTAAGTCATTAATAAAGGAATAATTTATCTTAGATAATTAAGATATTGAAGTGAATTAGTAAGATAATTAAGTGAGGACTTTTGTATTTAATTTATAAATTAATAATTTTAGATTAATTTATGATTAGAGATTAATTAAGGAATTGTTTTTAATAAATGAAGATAATTAACTAACGATTATTTAAATATTAAATTAATGTGATTAATTTTGATAATTAATTAGATTGATTAATTTAGATAATCTATTGTAAATTGTTAAATGTAATTACTTGATAAAAGTAATTAAGAGGTTAATTACTTATTGTAATTAATTTTGATAATATGATTAATTTAAGTTAATTAATTGAGTTTAATTAATTTTGGATAAGTGAAATTACTTGGTGTAATTAATGGAGCATAATTACTTAGGGAAGTAATTAGATGGTAATTACTTAATGTAATTAATATAAGATGATTTGTAAGTAAGTAATTTGGGTAATTACTTTTGTAATTAATCAAAGGATTAATTAATGGAGATAATTAATTAAGGAATAATTAATTTATTTAAAGAAGTAATTAAGGGTAGTTAATTACTGAATATGATTAATCAAGAGAGATTAATAATTATGATTTAATTAAAGATAATTACTTAATGTAATTAATTTAAATAAAGTAATTAATAATAAAAAAAATGTAATTAGGGATCATTAATTAATATAATTAATGATGTAATTAAGATTGGTTAATTAAGAAATAATTAATAAATGAAGTAATTAATCAATGTAATTAATTAAGGATTAATGTAATTAATTATAGTTGATTAAGTTAATTAATTTTAGTAAATTAATTAATGAAGTAATTAAAGGTTAATTACTATAAGTGGTTAAGGATAATTAATTTAAGTAATTAATTAAAGATAAATTACCTGAATGGAATTAAAGGGTAATTAAAGGATAATTAATTAATTTGTAATTAATTAATGATTAAGTAAGCAGGATTTATAGAATGAAGTAATTAATTTAATTCATTTTAAATTAATTAGAAATGGTATAAATCATTACTTAAGAATGGATGATAATATTGAATGCTTTGCATTGTTTGATATCTCTGATGAGATATGATTGATATATGATATGGATGTTTGGTTGAATTATAATGATAATGTGAATTATATGTTTGGGATGATAATGTAGATTATCTATTGAATTATCTATCTTTGTGTATATAGATAAGAATTGAATTGTTTTAACCTTAAAACAACTTGGCCCTTAAAAGATACGTTTTGGATTTCGATGAGACCGGGATCGGGTTTCCGTATACCGGATTTCCAGGTCTGGAGACCCGAATACCACATCGATCCAAATTAACGATAGGTCGTGAATCAAGTGAAGATGAAGATTCAGTGTGCAAGGGTTATTGTCGTTAACTCTGAGGGTGATTCCAAAACGAGTGTAACGAGATAATGCCTTCGGTTTCGTTCGAACCCGGAACGAACTTGTATGGATTGAATGCTTTCAGAACATCGTCAGGTGGACGATGAGCATTCTAAGTTGTGTTCTTTTCTAAGGTAATCGTGACCTCAAGCCTCACAAACCGGGAATGGCTAAAACAGGGGAGGTGCAGCAAGGTTAGTGGGTAGCACCCAAGTAGGACAAGATTACCTCTGTCTAGAAGTCCCTTCTTATTTCGGCTTAGTGTGTGCGGTTGCTGATCCCAACCGTGAGGTATCTTGTGCGGGAATTATCCAGTAAGGGATGTTCCGACCTTGTGTTGCAAGGGATTGGGAGTGATCCTCGGTACGGTGATCTAGGCCACGTACTGTGACGGGCGGTACCCCGGTAGCCCTGCCATTGTATGGAATCCAAACTCCAATAAGTGCCGTACGTATTAGTTGTGCCCAACTATGTTGAAATGTGAGATGTAAGCATTTCAGCTATTTCTGTATTTTACTTGAAAACCCTAGACCCTATTATAATATAACTGGATTTCCTATCAAATGTTTTGGTTAGCGTAAGGTAAAAACTTTTCCATGTTTATGTGTGTGAAGTCTTACGTGATACCTTTGTTTTCAAAAGGTTTTGAAGTTAAACAAGTTTAACCTGTTACTCACACCAGACCCATGTCTGACCCAAGTTGTTTATTTCTGTTTTATAAACTCTTGGGTACTCAAATTTTTACGAGTAGCCAAGGGATTCAGGTTAGCCTTGACGAATTGTGGAGGAGCAATGGAGCAGGAGGCTTCAGCGTTGTAGATATAGATAGTAGTTTCCACTGTGTTGATCTTGTTTAGATCTTTGTTTTGTATTGAGATGTAATAACTAGACAGATGTTTATAACTGTCTAGTATATGATGTGAATCTGTGTAACTCTGATAAGTGTTGTATATGATACTATGTAATATTTATGTGATATAATATATTTTGTTTCGTTTCGCTGTGAGATTCTGATATTGTTTAGTTCGTTCTTTCTCTTCTTTTCTCTTTCTATCCCTTTCTTTCTTATTAGCGATACGACTTTCTATGGAGAGAAAGTCGTGGTCGTTACATTTGTAATGTAAAATTAAATGTTTTAAACGTTTTATGTGGAGAAATGAGTAATGTCTTAATTATGAATTATATGGATTGATTAATCTTGATTAATTGGGAATAAATCATTTATTTAATTCTTGATTGACAAGTAATGGGTAAAAAAATCGACTCAGTTAATTGAAATCCATTCGATTCTGAATTTTAAATTGATATTAAACCATTGATTGTAGTTAATAATCTATGTTTGACTTTTACTTAGATTATTGATTTCAACTATCATTTATCTGTGCCATTAAGTAGCCAAATAATACTGTTAAGTTAAATTGAATTGAATGTGGTTAATTGGACATTTGTTTAGTGGAAATACATCACTGTTCCGCTAATTAAATTAATTGGACCCTGTTTAGTAGAATTAATCACCGTTCTGCTATTATTAATTGGATAAGTTAAATTTGGACATTTATTTAGAAGAAATAAATCCCATTCTGCTATTACCTTAGTGTGGATACTTAATTACATTCCCATCGATAAGTATTGGATAAGTGTTGTATTAACAATTAATTGTTAATTATGAAGTTAATTTATATATTTGATGTTATGTAAATGCTAGGATTATAACTTAGATAGTTATTGAAATTAATGGTGACTTGATTAAATACCATAGGAGTTACTAAGCCCTTTCCCAAATTTGGAAGTTGATTTTTGAACCAAAGTTGTTTAAGAATGATTGTTATTTATTAATGATATTTTAAAGATAATTAATAATTATTTGATAATGATTTAAAGTTAATTATTTTATGATTCTTAAAAGTTATTTAAAATATTTAATTATTGTTTTCAAGGTTACTTAATCATTTAAAATGTTTAAAGTATATATTAATTATTTTATGGTTATTTTGAAATAATTGGATTTAAAAGTTAATTATTATTTAAGAATTTATCGGTATTAAAAATATTATTATTTCAAGGATAATTTGTTCAAACATTAATATTGTTTTAAAATAATATATTATATAGTAAACATTTAGTAAAGAATATTTTCCTAAATTAAACTTGGAAATTTATATAGAAACTTTATAAGTATTTTTTTGAGATAATTATTTCGGGAAGTAATGGTATATTTTCATAGCGTAATTCGAGGGCAGAGATTGCCTACAGTTTGGGAAGTTTTCGCTTAGATAGTGACGTAACCATTGTGCAAACTGCGATCTATGATTGATTGCATGGCGGAAATCGGGAGGCAGAGATTGCCTAAGTTAAGTTTGGATTTCTCTGGGATGGAGACGTAATCATTGAGCTACGATCCGTAGTCGATACCGAATGGTGCTTCCCATATTTATTTTAAAAGGTTTCAAGTATTTTTTTGGAAGATATGATTTGTCAATATACTTATTCCGGTGAGATAAGTATATGACTGTTTTTTATAAAGAGATTTAATTTATTTAAATTAAATTAAATGAGGCTTAGTGATTTCAGTAGGAAATTAAATCTTTGTTTGAATGTTTGTTTATTTGATAGTTAAATAACCAACTATCAAATCATGGACAAATATGTAATCCTTCTTAATTTTGGTGGTACGGAATTATTCCCTACTTAACACCGAAGGATTTTAACTCTGGAAATATCTAGGAGAAATGCGAGAATTATATGGTACGGTTACCATCGGGTTACTATACCGTACATATAAACTTATGGATCTCCTAGGACAAATGATAAGGAGATCCGTTCACTTAAATGGTCAGGGGTGATCTCTGATCTTATGTATTGGCTGATTATTCCCAAGAACTAATTTTTAGCATTCCGAAAATCGACAAATTGTTTTTGGAGCACCCAGGAAATGGAGGTTGTACTTGTAAGAAATGACTCGGAACCCATAGTCTACTCCGAAATCATATATGGTTAAATGGAGGAGATGTGTGATACTTTGAGATGTTGAAATCCATATGTGGTTCTGTGACTCGTTGGAGTGTGGGAATCTGTGTAAGATTCCAAGATCTATTGAAATGTGGAATTCAGGCGTGATTCCGTGGCCTGTTAAGGTATAGGAGTCCATGTGGGATTCCATAATTTATTTGGAGATGGTGCATGAGCTGGAACACCGGACGTGGCCTCATCAGCGAAGATGACTAAAACCAGAGATAGGATGCATAGCCAAGGGGGCCTAGCTAACCCATAAGGGTGTAGTCGTCTCTCTTTCTAGCAAGTCCCTATCGTTTATTTTATGCATGCTGGGAGCGATACACTCGGCCTTGGTGGCCAGTTATGTATTTCCTATGGTACCCCGGCTAGACGGGTATGACCCTCGGAAGGATAACTCTGATCTTGTGCAGGAGGACCGTTCTCGAATTACCGAGGGCACCTCCGTGGAAATCCTACACATTTAGCGAATGAACTTTATCGGATTTTAATTTTATGACTAGTATTGCTATGATGTACATAGCACATGCATCATAGCTATTTGTTATTATTACTTTGGCGATTAGACACTATTATAATATCAGATGATTTTCTATAAAGGAGTTTTGGTTACCGTAAGGTAAAAACCCGTCCGTGTTTATTTGCGGTAAGGTCTTACGAGATACCTTTGTTTTGAAAAAGTTATTAAACTTTAAGAACCAAGTTGATTGTGTTTTTCTCATGTTGGTTTAACCAGACTGACCCATCCGTGGTTTTTCCTATATGCTTGGGTCAGACCGAGCATATTTCCAGGTTTAGATGGATATTTCCAGGTCACGCTGGTTTAATCAGAGACGTTATCATGTAGTTGATTATATTTCCGTTGCATTTTAGTTGTGTTATCAGCAGTTGTAAGGACAGGTTGTTATAACTGTCCTTGCTGAATAGGTTAGCATACTCTGATTGATGTCTATACATATATAAATTACAGTTTTGTCTTTTGTGTAAAGATTTGTTATGTAATATAGATTATTCGTTCCGCCGTAAGATTCTGTGTTGTTTAGTTTTCTTTCTATCTTTTTTCTACTTTCTTTTTCTTAACTATCCGCCTTCTCGTGCAATTTGGGCTGGACAAGTGTGGTAAATTGTCCATTTAAACTGTACAGGAAAGTGGGTCGTGACACAAAATCTTAGAAAACAATCTCAAAGCATCGAGATTCAAGTTCTCAGATTCTCTGTTTAAATTCATTCTATTAACTTAAACTAAAATTCGATTTTACTTAAGTTCATTACTTAACTGTATAATATTCCATAACTCAAATTTTGTTAAGTTAATATTTTTTTCAAACTTGGTTCTGTAACCTATTCACTTCATATTCAATTTATTATATAAATCCATTCATTTCATAATTCAAACTTAGTTTAAATTATCCCATACCACTTTTACTTAATCTGAATTAAAATTTTCTGATCATTCACATTTAACAAATTTAAAATGTGTTTTTAGCTTAATATTTCTCAAATCTATAATTTATATAAAATGGAAATTAGCCACAATGGCCTCTTTAGCAAGTGGAATTAGTTTCCAGGACACACAATTGAAATAATTACTTTCAAGGACAAAACGTAAAATAATTAGTTTCTACGGCCTAAAAACCCTATGAAATTATGTCCTTGAAAATAATTGGACTGCTGACTTTGTCCTTGAAAGTAATTATTCTGCTGATTTTGGCCTTAAAAGTAATTTCTTTGAATGTGTGTCCTAAAAACTAATTGGACTACAAAGTTTGTCCTTCTGGTGAAATGCCGCTTATATAAACTTATTCACTAAAAATTCCATTTCCTTATTTTATCTAGTTCATTCCAAATACAATTCACTTTCATTTAAACTTTCTTGAGTTAAATTCCATTTTATTTACTTCATTTCAATAAATCAATTTATTTAACATTTCTTAGGTTAATTCTTTTACTTCATATCACAAATTCAAATTTTCTTCTGTTTGCTTAACCAAAATGTTCAATCATTCTAAAATTCGGTTTTATTTTCCTTTTCAAATTTATAAGTTATAAACTTAATTTTTTTATTTATACTATTTCAATTTATAAGTTAAAAACTACTTTCATATATTTATCAAATCATACTTGGAATATTTTTCACAATTAAAACTTGTTTAACCAAAAATAAATTTCTTTTGGTAGCAATTCCCACTCAGAAACTCGAAAATGAATACCGGCGATGCTACAGTCATCCCCAGAATTATTTCCTAGCGACTAAAGTGAATTAATGCTTTATTTCTTTCAAAATCTTTTAGAAATATATTTCTAGTCAAAATACTTTCAAATAATATTATTATTAATACAAAAAACTTCAAAAACAATTTTGAAAATCAACGTGATTTAAATTCTAAAATTTCAGCTTTTAAATCGTTTCTATTTATAAGCAATATTATTAATATACTCATACAATTTCATTACCTCATTATGAAAACATTTTGTTAATTTACATCTTTATTATTAGAACAATTCTTATTGTAATTAGATTTCAATTCAATTTAATTATCGAACGCTTCGTGGAATAGAGTTCACAAAGTATTTATTTTAGTTTAATTCAAATAATAATTGATGATAACCAAATATTATCATCTCTTAACAACCAACCTTCATTAATAATCATACAGGTTTATGAAAGTTATCATTTTATATATAAAATATAATTTAGGTAAAATTATTTCATTTACCCACTTTTAAAACAATATTATGTCGAATTGCCTCGTTTAAGTGTTTAGAAACCCCTATCAATAACATGGCGTCTCATGTACCGACCAGAATTCATAAATAACCCAACAAATAAGTAAACACAATATAAAACATTTTATAACACTAACAAGTACGCGCTCTAATATATATATACACACACTCAAATAAACTCATTCTAGGGTGTGACTACCCTATCACTCATGAGTCAAACCCCACAAAGCTAAGGTTAACGCTAAACCAAAGCATTGATACTAACTGCGACGACCCGCATTTCGGGAGGTTTAAATCGACAATAATCCACACATGTCTAACTCAAACAATCTGAAACATAGATAATCAATATGGTTAATTATGAAAAATAAGAAAAGAAGAAAACAAATACAAAATCTCGCAGTGGAATGACAAAATATAATAATCAAATAAACAGTTCATGAAGCTGTTTATACTATACATTTGATTATAATTTATACAATATTTATCAGAGTTATACATAAAAAAGAGATAAAATAAATAATGCAGCGGAACAAAATTATGTGGGAATAATACTAGTACTAATATACCAAATCTTCGTCTTCGTCCTCCAGAATGAATGATCTTCAATGCTTTGAAAACTTAGGGCTGACCCAAGCATAAAGTAAAATAATACACTCAAGTCAGTACTAAAATATTCTTGTGCGAGTCAAATCAATATCACATATAACAGGAGTGTAATAGTGTCAGAGATGTTTATGGGGTTTATCTCTTTTACAGTGTATAGCGTGCGTGCAATAACTTTAAGAGAGGTTACGGGATTTTCCATCTCATAAGGATCCACCAAAATATCTATATATAGTAGAATATACTATATATGTAATGTCTAATCAATAAAATAAATATTTTCCTAGCATTAAGGCTTTACATTAATCCCCATTAACGCGTTTTTAAGCATTGTCGTACAGTTTGCATAAAACACAACCACTAGAACATCGGTAGATAGGGATGCGTCGTGATACGACAACACTAAACCAAAATCGTAGTTGTCTCGTATAAGGATAAAAGTATGACAAGGCACGTGAGGCAATGCCCAAGGGAGGACACTACCAGTTCGAGTCGCAAGGCTGGTGGTAACGCATCGCCGCAACGTCCGCCCAACGCGTCCACTCATCCCATATCGAGTCAAAGGGAGGTTGTCCCAATCAAGGTGCACCAATCGAAATCAACAACAAAGTAATAGTATGGACCGATTCCATAAGAAAATCGAAGAGTGGGTGTCCGCTAGGAGTAGCTAGCCCACTTGACCTGGATCAAGCAGTACTGTTTTAATCATTTCAAATTATCACAAGTGTAGGGGTCTATCCATCATCGTTCAAATCCAACAAACGTATAACAAATCCATACACTTCATTCTGGAGTTTCCTCCACGTATACAATTGTTAAAGTGGATCCAACATTGACGGAGAGTATGCCAATAATCGACCCCGGTCTCTTTAACAATTAAATGTCGTTTTACACACTGGTTGGTTCTTTACATTTCGAAAACGATTCACTTGATATCAAAATATCACATTCGCTTCAAATATCATATTTACTTCAATATGTCATATTCACTTCAAATTATCGTTTTATCTACTTCGAAATCAATTTCATTTCAAAATTATTTCATTCACTTCGAAATCAATTTCTTTCAAAATCATTTCATTCACTTCGAAATCAATTTCCTTTTAAAACTATCTCGTTCGCTTCGAAATCAATTTCATTTCAAAATTATTCAATTTACTTCGAAATTAATTTCCTTTCAAAATCCCAATTACGCTTCCCAAAATCGTTTTATATTTCAACTTAGGTTATAACTTCATCTTAACCCAATTCGCATTTAAATCCACGATTTAAATATAAACAGTTCCCACTTTGATCAGTTTGAATTTTTAGAAAATAGTTTGAAATGTTTTAAATAGTTTTAAAATTTTAAAATAGCTTAAATAATTACATAGTTAAAATAGTTTTAAATAGTTAAAATGGTTTGATATAAAACGGTTTGAGTATTAAAATGGTTTACATAGTAGAATAATTTGGAAAATCAAACTAATTTGAATATTTAAAAAGATATATTTTAAATAGTTTATATTAAAATAATTTATTTTGAAAATAGTTTTAAATCAAACCGTTTCTTTCCATTTCAACAAACCTGGACCCAGGTCCAAATTTTAATCAAACCGGTTTAATTTCAAAACTTCCAGTTCAAATTAGTTTCAATTTCGATTTTAATTCGAATTAACTTCAATTTCGAAATGTTCATTTTTAACTTCAAATTCGATTCAATGGTTTAAATTTCAATTCAATTCTCACTTTAAACCATTTCAAGTCCAATTTCAGTTTACTGATTTAAATCATTTAAAGCAAATTAAACTTCATTGTTCAATTTAAGGTTCAAATCTTTAAAAATAATTCAATTTCGAGTTCAATTTGAAATGTCAATTTAAATCACTTTTACTTGAATTTATTTCAAAGTTCGAATAAAAGTTCAAATCCTTTAAAACAAATCAATTTCCATAACTCAAGTCATATTTCGATTATACTTCAAATTTCAAATCAAATTCTTTAAACAATTTCCTTTAACCAATTTCATTTTCAACATTTCAAAACTCGAATGGAAAATAATTCAATTACCATAAATTCAAATTTTCTTTCAAAAATGATATTATGAATATAATTTCAAAACAATTTTTTTTAAAACCATTTAATTTAACCAATCCGGTGTCCGTATATGATTTTCTATCCTATAGCCAAGTGATCAGTTTTTCAATTTTTAATTTCAGGGATGGATATATCATTTCAATCCAAATCTCAATGTCATAGGTATATATCATTTCAATCTATTTCTTAATTTATTCGAAATAGTTCAATTTATAGTTTTATATACTGTCAATGGTATACAGGGTGTTAATAGGATATATATAAATAAATAAACATCCAATCATCCAATATATCAACTAATAGTCATCCATCATAATCAATCATCCAACACAGCTAATAAATCACAACAGTTAACCAGTTATCAATATCGGAGATTTTAACTAGCAATTCAATTTCAATTTCAGTTTAACTGTTAATTCTGAATTTCTAACATGTCAATTTTTATGTCGGTTTCCCTATTAGTTAAATTACCAAACAACAATCAATAAAATAAAAAACTTCATGATTTTTAATTTAACTAACATAGGAATATTTTAGTATTTCGTGAGCGGTTTAAAACACTCACCTTTACTTGAACTGAAAATTTTTCAGCTTCGAATAATTTCCAATACAATTCCATGTTGTTGTTCTCGTCGATACGATCGCAACGCGACTTGTTTCGTTCGAATCAGACCTCGCATGAAAAGGTTATGGATTTTTAACTTTCAATAATTAAACTATAATTAACAAAATTAATAAATAATAAAAAAAGAAAACAAAACCCTATCGTCTTCTTTCATTCCTGCTTTGTTCCTAACAAACCCATCATACACACGACATTCCCTTGACGCGCACGCACACGATCCACGACCGAACCACCATCCGACGCCGCCACGTCGAGCACTTCGACCATCTCTAACATCGCCGGAAGCGCAGTAGCCTCTGCCATCCGTGCGCAAAACCCAAAAAACTACGCGCCCTAATCGCCTTGATTCTGGCGAACTCATGACACTTCGCCATGATCAACCGTTGGATGTGTAGAGCTCGTCGAGCTCTATATTTTTCCTTTTGGGGTCGAGAGATTTCGTTGAACGGATTGGAAGATATCGAGGACAGAAGGAGAATGATTTTCGGCCATCGAAATGTATGAGTGGCTGAAGCTAAAATTCTAGGGTTTGAGTAATTGTGAGGTCCTTATATAGGCAATTACAAAACACTATTCACGTCCAAAAATTCCGAACTCCAAACGAAGCGTGCCGCATGGCGTTCCATATGTTACACCCCTATTCCGAATACAATAAAACTATTTTCGGGAGCCAATTCCATCATATTTAGAAGAAAGCATTTCAAAATCAATTTATTTTAATTAAATTCCTTAATTTAATTTCTACGTGTTTCAACCTCGCATGGCCAAACGATAAGTCTGATCGCTAAGAAACCTGAAATCCTATAATAACTCACTATTAAGGATCCGATGAAACTGTTTACATCGAAATCCGAGACAATGCCCAAAATGGCTATTTTTACACGTTAATTATAATATAAAATTTCCAAAATCGATTTAATCACTTTAAATTCAACTTGAAAAGTTAACAATTTTCATTATTGTATAAATAAAATTTAAAAATCATTTTTATTCATATTAAATTTAGAATTCAACTATTTAAATAATTTCAAATATTAAATTCAAACAATTTAATTATTCAATAAATTGCTATAATTGAAATACAAGTTATTTAACTTATAAAGTTTAACTTATAAAACAAATTCAAATAACTAACAACTACTATGCTCTTTATAAATTTATAATCATAGTAAAATAAGAAGTACTTATATAAATTATTTTCAAATATCATTTTATAAATAAAATGTTTGTTCTTATTCAAAGCACAAATGTTTTTATATTAAATATATAGATTACACTATGCTACAATACTTAATTTAAAGTATTCCAAAAACCCAATTTCGATGAACTCCAAGATTAGAATTTCAAATGAATTTTAGTTATCAAATAATATTTTATTTTCATCAAAATAATTCAACAATTGTTATCCAATTCATGTTATTGATTGCGACATTAAATATATTGAACTTCATTCTAACACAAATAATTTCCTAATATCCTATCAAAATTGCTATTTCAAAACCTTATTCAAGTTCATATTAAATAAATTACATTAATAAATCATTAAATTTTTATTTCTAACCATTTTTATTCAATAATCATATTAAATTCAATAATTTAAAATTGTTAAAAATATGGGTCGTTGTAGATTTAATTTACATATATGATTGCTTATGTAAATACTTTAATTATAACTTGGAAAGTTTAATTGAATAAATGGTGACTTGATTAAGTACCATAGTGGTCGCTAAGCCTTTTTGTAAATTTGATAAGTTAATTAATTGTTTTTATTAAATGTGATTAAGGATTTATTAATTATTATATTAATGAGGTTTTAAAGTTATTAAATTATTCTATTATTATCAATTTTAAAACTAATTATTATTTGGAAAGTTAATAATCATTATTATTTTATAAAGTTAATTATAATTTAAAATAATTTATTATTTAAAAGTTAATTATTATTTAAAGTTAATTATTTTGTTTATAGATACCTATTATATTATTAATATTTTAAAGTTATTTATTATTATTTTATATAATATTATTCGAAAGTTAATTTATTATTATAATAAATTTGTTTTAAAGTTAATCTATTATTATAATGATATTATTTTAAATTTGATTTAATATTATCAATAATGTTTTAAAGATAATTAATTATTAAGTTTAAATTATTATATTATTAATAATGTTTAAAGTTTTATTTTTAGAATGTTAAAATTTCATTATTATAAGTATTAATAATGTTTAAAGTGTTTTATTATAATTATATTATTTTAGCTTGTTTTAAAGTTTATTATTATAATTTTTTTTAAAGTTTATTATTTCATTAACGATTGTTTAAAGTTGTTTAAAGATAACTGATTGTTTTTATTAAAGTTGTTTTTTAATAATAAATTATTTCACTAAAGGTGTTTAAAAATAATAAACTATTTATTTAAAAGGAATTATTTTAAAAAAAAGAAAAGACTTATATAAAGGGTTTCATTTAATAAAAGAATTTATTAAAGGAATTTATAAATTTGGAAAGGGATTTTGGAAATTGGATAGATGTTCGGTTTAATGTTTTTGAGATTTATAAAAGGAGTTTTATAAATGATTTTGGAGATTTTTAAATAGAGTCCTATAAATAAATTTGGAGATTTATAAAAAGAAGTTTTATAAAGGGATTTGGAGATGTATAAAGGAGATATTCATAAAACAAAAGAGAGTTAAAAAAAGGAATAGTTGTATGGTTATTGTAATCTCTATTTTAAATAACATATGTTTTCGATCCATTTAATATGATTTCGAAATAAGAAATATTTCTTAAATGTTTTGTGAATATATGTATACCATTGTATATGTATATGGAAAGGTTTTACAAGTTTGCAATGAAATGTTTTGTGAATATATGTATATCATTGTATATGTATATGGAAAGGTTTTCCAAGTTTGAAAATGAAATGTTTTGTGAATATATTTATACCGGTAAGATAAGTATATGAATATTTTAATAAATATTTGAAAGGGTGATTTTCAAATTAATGAAAGATTAATTCAAGAAGCTTAGGGTTTCCATGGGAAATGTAATCCCTGTATTGAATGTTTGTTTTAACTGATAGTTAAATAATCGACTATCAACAACTTAGCCTAAAATAAATAATCCCTCTTAATTTTGGTGGTAAGGAAATATTCTTTCTCTACTTAACACCAAATGATATAACTCTGGAAATATCTAGAAAAAATACGGGGATTATATGGTACAGTTACCCTCGGTGGTGCTATACTATACATATAAACTCATTTTCTTCTCCTAAGACAAATGATAAGGAAATCTGTTCGCTTAAACGGTTAGTGGTGATCCCCATTCCTATGTATTGTCTGATTATTTCTGAAGAACCAGATTTGAGTTTATCAGAACTATCGATTTGGTTTTGGGGCGACCGGTAAGCGGGAATAATGTACTTATATGAGATGACTCAATACTGTAACTAGTTCAAAAACATATGCATGTTCTTGAAATGACCCTCCTATTTCTACTCTAATTCCATAAGGATTTTTTTTAAGGTAAAGAGGATATATATATATAGATAGATATATCATCCATTGCAATTATAATTCTCAGGGTCAATATCTTTTTCCAATAAACCAAATATATCCAGGATCACAATAATCAACCAATATAAATATATCAGTACATTCACAAAGATAAGCACATACATGTGAGGATGTATATGCCTCTCTTGTTTGAATCAGAGTTCTGGAAAACAAGAGGATATTGGATTGCTGATTTTTTTTTGACCAAACAATCCACTGGAAACATATACTTTAGTCTGTTTATCCTAACTAAGAAGTGATCAAGTAATAATCAGTGGAAAGCAAGCTTTTAATATAGATGTTTGTGTTAAAGTCTGAATAGTGTCAAACTCAGGCTAAAAGAAAGCGGGTCATAAGAGAACACAAGCAACATCTAGGCGTAATGGAAACGCGCCTAACTTATACACGAGAGGTCACGAGTTCGAGTACTATGCTGGTTGGTTCAAACACAATTTTTGTTTTTTTTTTCATTTTTCTCCTGTACAGTTTGGAACCTGTTATCTACCTATATCTGCACATATATATACTTTATTTTTGCCTATATTCTATCATACAAAAACAATAATTCTTGCTTAATTATTTTTGAAACCCATTCCTACAACCTGGAAGGCTTCATGATTGATGTAAATTAAGGGTCTGTTACTTGGGTTTTGTGAATGATAGAAGTGTTTATCATTATCCAGGTTTTAATTTCTTCCCACAAAATCTGTCTGGAATTAAGAATGCATTTGTTTAGAATCTGAGTGAAATTCAGATTCTTATCACAAATACAAAGGAAAAGGTGTGGTAATATTTGCACTAAACATGTTTATGTGCATATATATCTGCAACTATTTGGATCTGGCTTACACTTCCCTTATTACAAATCCTTTCTTAAAAAAAAAATAGGACATGAGACATTTGTATGAAACAAGTTTAATTATGGGAACCTTGCAGCCATATAAAACATTCAACCTATGCCTATTTTCTTTTGTATACATATGCCATGGTAGAAAATAAAACCATTTAATTTTCTGAGAATCAACTATCCAGATTTTCCAAAACATAAATCCTTTCCAAAGACTCAAGATTGACTAATACATTTATAAAATGTAATCATTCGATTTTAACATGGTGTTCTTGCTAAATCTACTTACAAGATTTGATTAATTTTTTTTTTAAACATAACAGATAATTAACTTGGTTCATAGATTCCAGATACAAGTCAATCTCTTAATAAAATACCTAACAAAATATCCATCCAATATTCAACACTTAATACAAGTAGCAATTTAAATTGTCAATACATGCAGATTTCAACATTTAGGCTCTTATCTAACTAAGTTTAGCATGCTATATCTTCTTCTCAAAGCCTTGCTCCTACTCCTACTTAGTTGCTGCAATCCCTGAAAAAGCATTTGAAACTGCCTCATTTTAAATGAGACACCCCAGATGCCATTAGCACACTAGGGTCAGACACATGTCTGGTATGAGAAAGCTCACAAAAATAATTAGTTAATTAGGTTAAAGTCAAGTTAAGTACATATACAGAAAGTTCGGCCCTTTAGAATCAGGCAAATACTTGTGTGCATGCTCTGTGTCATTGTGCATGTGCACACTTTAATTTTCTTTCCAGAGGCTACATATATAAATATGGCACATACATTCAAGCATACAATTCAATCATAGTCAAACAATCATTCATACCAAACAGGAAAATAACCAATATGAGTTAAACCATTTATTCAATTCTCATATTTCAAATCTGGGAAAAACTCTAGTTTTCTCATCATCTCAAGTATTATTCCCTGGGTATATTTATCTATCCTTGGTCTCATCTGCAATATTTATGAATCAATGGACACACTGTAATGAACTAATTCACTCCATTACACAAAGATCTCAGGACTTAAACAAGCCATGTGTCAACTTGTGTTACTCAAGCACACAAGTCATTCCTGCAGTGTTCTTGACCCCAATTTCCTAATCAGGTTTAAGTTAATAATAACTCTTTTGATTTTTCATGACAAAACCACTCAGTGAATCATTTCATTAGCTAAAAACATCCATAACATGGCATCTCATATTATCCATGACCATACAGAGGCAAACAAGCAAACAACCATTGGTGATTATAAAATAAGGTTCTGTATATATATATATATTCATCCTGGTATTTAAAAGGAGTTTAGGCAACTAACATTGGCTTATGGTTTCTGGGAGAGTTTTTTCTTTTGCAAACATTTGTGCTTGAGTTAAACTCAGGATGACCTGGTTTCACTGAATCACAAAATTTTGTTTGCTATGCATTTTATTGAATCAGGAGCATCAGCACATTGGCAACCCTATTGCACCCCTAATTCCTTTCTATTTCAAGCCTCAGCACTTATACATGAGTATATTGCAGGTTGCAGCTCAACATTATTTACATCTTTCTGGGTTGAGCCAAAACCAATACTACTTGCCTATTCTCAACATTTTATTTTCTGGGTATTTGTTTATATCCCTAAACATTAACATATCAGAGATCTGAGTGTATAAAACAGATATGTATACTAACAACACATAAAACTTTGTTATAATAAAACAAGTGATCAACCAAAGAGAATCAAAACATTTTCAGATTTAAATTCACAGATAAGCATTCATATATGAAAATACTCTTTTTAAGAAAAATACTTATAACTGGCTGCCTACATTAGGACTTATTGCCTTAGGTTTTTGAGTGAGTTTTCTCACCTAGCTCTCTTCTTTGTTTCCTTAATTAATTGATGAGCTTCTGCCCTTAGCCTCAAGCTCTCTTCCTTCCCTTGTCTTATGATTTCTATGGTGTTGTTTTTTTTTCAAAATTCTTTTCTGAGGAGGAGAGGAGGCTGCTGCATATACATGTATATATATACAGGGTCTCTCTTAGGGTTTTGGGTATTGGCTAAGGCCATTTTTGCCCACTAGAAAAATCATGTTATCTGCATTTTAAACCCAAAGTTTTACCCTTCCCGGCTTAATTTGGGTGAAGAGAAAAGTGGTTACACATTTTTTTTCAGAAATTTGCTTTTCAGAAAATACTTTTCCCCTTGTCTACAATCATGCTAAAAATGTGACTTGATTTTGTTATTTATTAAATACTCTTTTCTAATTCTGCCTATACCAAGCACTTCCCTGTTTTATCTTATTTTTTTTCTATTTTTAGCTTTCATGCAAATGGTATGTACTTCCTTCATTTATTTATAAGAGGATTATTCCTTTTTATATCTTCATTCTTTTTATTTCTGCTTATATTAAAATATGTCTGTATATTTTATTTCACTAGTTTAAACTCTAGTATTTTATTTACACATATATATTTATATAAGTCTTACTGAAATAATTAGTACACCCACCTATATATTCATACATCATTCTATACTGACACACACATGCACATGTACACTCAAAAATATTCAGTAGCATTCATATATACTTTTAAGAATTTAATCTACATATATATATATACATATATATATATATATATTTCCATACACATCAATATGTATGTATTCTTGGAGTTCAGGGTTTTAGCTTATATTCATGTGCATTTCCTGTGCACACATGTACACACACTGATATACTATCAAGCTATATCAATTCCTCCCTCAAAATTTATTTAAAAATTATTTTAAATTTATTTATATTTTCCAGAATAAATTCCTAAAATCTTGGGTCATTACATACACCCCTCCTTTTAGAAATTGTGTCCCACAATTTTCCTAAGCTTAAAATAAATTTTAAACTTAATTCAGAGAACAAGTATATTCTCTACCAAATAGATTCTTAGTTCTATACTAACTAAAAATATATTCATCCAAAATAAAGAAAACAATCAAAAATCAGAATTACCTTAATCTGAAAATAGCTTAGGATAATTCATCCTAACTTTGTCTTCTAATTCCCATGTGCAATCACTGGGATCAAGACTCCACTGTACCTTCACAAGTTTCAGAGATTTATTCCTCAACTTCTTCACATCTTTTGCCAAAATTCCCACTGGATCCTTTTCATAAATCAAATTAGGATTTATCTGCACTTGGGTTGGGGTTTCAAGAATTTCTGCCTTGTCATGGACCCATCTTCTCAATTGTGATACATGAAAAACATCATGTATACCTTGCATGTTTTCTGGTAATTCCAACTTATATGCCAAGGGACCAATTCTCTCCAGAATTTTGTATGGTCCAATATATCTTGGGGTTAATTTGCCTTGTTTTCCAAACCTCAGCACATTTTTCATGGGTGAGATTTTGATGAAAACAAAATTTCCCACCTCATATTCTACCTGCCTCCTTCTCATGTATGCAAATTTCTTTTGCCTATCTTGAGCTGCTGTCATTCTTCTTCTTACCAACTCAATTTTCTCCTTGGTTTCTTGTATGTACTCAGGTCCTAAAATAGACCTTTCTCCTGCTTCTACCCAGCAAACATGTGACAAACAGGGTTTACCATATAAGGCTTCAAATGGAGCCATTCCTATGGTGCTTTGGTAGCTGTTGTTGTATGTAAATTCAACTAGATGAAGATAATCTTCCCAGTTGCCCCCAAAATCCAGTATACATGCCCTCAACATGTCCTCCAAAACTTTGTTTACCACCTCAGTCTGCCCATCTGATTGAGGATGGTAGGCAGTACTTAAACATAGTTCACTTCCCATTGCTTCTTGAAAGCTTCTCCAGAATTTTGAAGTGAAGATGGTATCCCTATCACTCACAATGGTTTTGGGAATGCCATGTAACTTTACCACTTCTTTTATAAAAATTTGAGCTAGTTTTGGTGCTGTTCTTTCTGACTTGACTGGGATGAAGTGTGCTACCTTGGTTAGCCTATCAACTATCACCCATATACTTGTATTACCTCTCTTAGATCTAGGCAGTCCATCTATGAAGTCCATAGATATGTCTTCCCACTTCCACTGTGGTACACTAAGAGGTTGCATCAACCCTGATGGTCTTTGAGTTTCAGCCTTGACTTGTTGGCAAGTCATACATTTGGCAATGTACTTAGCTATATCAGATTTCATCCCCTTCCACCAGAAGTCTCTTTTCAAATTTTGATACATTTTTGTGTTACCTGGGTGTATGGAGTATTTACTTCTGTGATATTCATTCAATATCTCCTTCTTCAATTCTATGTCCTCTGGTACACACATCCTATTCTGGTATCTCATATAACCATCTTTATCAATGTGGTGATTCATTACTTCCTCCCCTCTTGAGAGGAGCATTCTCTTCTCTAATAAGTGAGCATCTTGTTCTTGCATTTTTCCTACCTTCAGAATTAAATCTGGTTGAAGTGTCATTAAGCTTAACTTCCCTTTATCTTCTTGTGCACCATGCATCTGCTCATTAATGTGCACGCAACCATTCTCCCCAATCTCTAACTCAGTTAGCAAAAATAAATTTTTAAATTCTTCTATCATCATCATAGCCAATTTAGCATGCTGTCTACTTAGAGCATCTGCAACTTTGTTTGCTTTTCCTGGTGTATAAAGTATGTCAAAGTCATAGGCAGCTAAGAACTCCACCCATCTATGTTGCCTCATGTTCAAATCTTTTTGTGAAAACAAATATTTTAGAGACTTGTGGTCAGTGTAAAGTTCAAACTTAGTACCTAACAAATAATGTCTCCAAAGTTTTAAAGCATATATCACAGCTGCTAATTCGAGATCATGTGTGGCATACCTTACTTCATGGGGTTTAAGTTGTCTGGATGCATATGCAATGACTTGGCCTTGTTGCATCAACACTGCACCCAAGCCAAATCCACTAGCATCAGTGTATACCACTAATTCTTCATTTCCATGTGGTACCTTTAGAATTGGAGCATTCACCAATGCCTCCTTCAACTGTTCAAAAGACTTTTCACATTTTTCTGACCAAACAAAAGCTTGGTTCTTCCTGGTTAGGTTAGTGAGTGGTGTGGAAATTTTTGAAAAATCTTTTATAAACCTCCTATAATACCCTGCCATCCCCATAAATGACCTCACTTCACTCACAGTGCTTGGCCTCTTCCATGCTTGAATAGCCACTACTTTATTGGGGTTCACAGAAATTCCTTTGGCAGATATAACATGGCCAAGAAAATGTACTTCCTCTTTCCAAAACACACATTTTGAAAATTTTGCCTTTAAATCTTTTTCCCTTAATCTAGACAAAACCAGGTGCAAATGATGCTTATGTTCTTCCACTGTCTTGGAATAAATCAAAATGTCATCTATAAAAATAAGCACAAACTTGTCTAAACAATCTCTAAAGGTTCTGTTCATTAAATCTACAAAGTAAGATGGTGCATTGGTCAAGCCAAATGGCATAACCAAAAATTCATACAACCCATACCTAGTGTTAAAGGCAGTGTACTTGATGCTTGATTCTTCCACCTTCATTTGATGAAAACCAGATGCTAAGTCTAGTCTAGAAAATACTTTTGCCCCTGCTAATTGATCAAAAAGATCATCTATTCTTGGCAATGGGTATTTATTTTTAATAGTTACTTTGTTTAATTCTCTATAATCTATGCAGAGTCTTAAGGAGCCATCTTGCTTCTTAACAAATACCACTGGTGCTCCCCAGCAAGAATTACTTGGTCTTATAAAACCCTTTTCTTCCAATTCTTCTAACTGTTTCTTTAATTCTTTTAGTTCATTTGGCCCCATTCTAGTTGGCTTTTTAATCACTGGGCTTGCTCCTGGAACTAGATTGATCTGGAATTCTACTGGTCTATGGTGTGGAATACCCTTGACCTCACCAAACACATCCAAATATTCATTGACTATGGGAATTTCTTCAATGGTTAGTTCACTGAAATCTTTTTCTGAGTCAACTAAATGATATAGTTTTCCTTCCTTAGCTACCTCACATAAAACTGTGATTCTCTGGCCTCTAGAATTTTGCAATGATATGGTGGATGAGTCTAAATTAATTATGGCTTTAAATTGCCTTAACCAGTCTACCCCCAATATAACACCTATATTTGGGTAATTCAAAACATATAAATTGGAAATAAAAATATTTCCTCCTATGTTTAATTCCACATCCACACAAATCATATTTAAAACACTAGAACTCCCCAATGGACTGTGTATATGCAATGGGGTTTCAACCAATATGCAATTCAGTTTTAGCATTTTAACCAATTCATAAGAAATTAAAGAGTGAGTTGCCCCAGTATCATATACTACTGTTATGGGTATGGTACAAATAAGTAATGTACCTTCCACTTGGCTATGGTTTACAGTGTTACTCTCCACTGTGGCTTTGCCTTTTCCTTCCAAATTTTCCAATTTGCCTTGCTGTTTATACTCAGGACAATTCCTCTTCATATGCCCCTCTTTCCCACATAGGTAGCATTTGAAAGCTCCTCCTTTCAATTCTGGACATCTTGGTTTGATATGCCCTTCCTTTCCACACTTATGGCACACAATTTTCTTCTTGTTTTCCTTAGCTTTGACATCTCCAGTGCTTTTGTTACTAGCCTCTTCTTTCTTCTTATCATAAGGGTGATACCTCCCCTTACCTTTCTTGATATTATTGCTCTTAAAATTTCTGAACTTCTCCCTTTCCTTGTCATGCTGCTCCAACCTCAAAGCTAAGTCTATCACATGGTCAAAAGTCTTGTCTGCATAGGGTAACATGGCTCTGCTAAGTCCTGGGTTCAGACCTTTTATGTACCTATCATTTTTAGATGCCTCATCTGCCACAAGCATTGCTCCATATGTGGAAAGCCCCTCAAACTTTTGAGTGTATTCTGTGACAGTCATGGTTCCTTGTCTTAGTCTAATGAATTCTTCTAGCAAGGTAGTCTTTGCTGATGCTGGTACAAACCTTGCTTCCAACATCTCTTTGAATTGATTCCAAGTGATTTCATTCTCATTCCTTCCTGCAATGATTACTTCCCACCAGCCTAAAGCTACTCCTTTTAGCTGTCTTGAAGCCACTTGCCTCTTTCTTTGATCATCAAGTTGCATGTCATTGAAAATTCTTTCCAATGTTCTCAACCATGTTTGAATTTCCATGATACTCTCTGTCCCTTCAAAGCTTTTGCCTCCTAAATGAGTATATGTCTTAAGTAATTTTGAGAGTTCTTCATAGGGATTTTCTTGCCTTTGTCCTGCCCCATCCCTAAATGCTCTCACCAAGTCTTGCAGATTGACCATTGGTGGTGCATGGGAAGATCCTGCTCCCTGATTTGGTGGTCTCCCTACCATAGTTTGCTAATAATAATTTACATAGCTGGTTAGTTTGATTGGTAATTTGGTTGTTTCAGTGGGTTTTTTTTTCACACTGAACACATTGTTATATATATATATATAGTTCCTTTTAATTTTATTTCTATCTAAGAACTTGATCCTTACTTCTACTATGTTAAATAACATAGCTCTGATACCAACTGAAATGACCCTCCTATTTCTACTCTAATTCCATAAGGATTTTTTTTTTAAGGTAAAGAGGATATATATATAGATAGATATATCATCCATTGCAATTATAATTCTCAGGGTCAATATCTTTTTCCAATAAACCAAATATATCCAGGATCACAATAATCAACCAATATAAATATATCAGTACATTCACAAAGATAAGCACATACATGTGAGGATGTATATGCCTCTCTTGTTTGAATCAGAGTTCTAGAAAACAAGAGGATATTGGATTGCTGATTTTTTTTTTTGACCAAACAATCCACTGGAAACATATACTTTAGTCTGTTTATCCTAACTAAGAAGTGATCAAGTAATAATCAGTGGAAAGCAAGCTTTTAATATAGATGTTTGTGTTAAAGTCTGAATAGTGTCAAACTCAGGCTAAAAGAAAGCGGGTCATAAGAGAACACAAGCAACATCTAGGCGTAATGGAAACGCGCCTAACTTATACACGAGAGGTCACGAGTTCGAGTACTATGCTGGTTGGTTCAAACACAATTTTTGTTTTTTTTTCATTTTTCTCCTGTACAGTTTGGAACCTGTTATCTACCTATATCTGCACATATATATACTTTATTTTTGCCTATATTCTATCATACAAAAACAATAATTCTTGCTTAATTATTTTTGAAACCCATTCCTACAACCTGGAAGGCTTCATGATTGATGTAAATTAAGGGTCTGTTACTTGGGTTTTGTGAATGATAGAAGTGTTTATCATTATCCAGGTTTTAATTTCTTCCCACAAAATCTGTCTGGAATTAAGAATGCATTTGTTTAGAATCTGAGTGAAATTCAGATTCTTATCACAAATACAAAGGAAAAGGTGTGGTAATATTTGCACTAAACATGTTTATGTGCATATATATCTGCAACTATTTGGATCTGGCTTATACTTCCCTTATTACAAATCCTTTCTTAAAAAAAAAAATAGGACATGAGACATTTGTATGAAACAAGTTTAATTATGGGAACCTTGCAGCCATATAAAACATTCAACCTATGCCTATTTTCTTTTGTATACATATGCCATGGTAGAAAATAAAACCATTTAATTTTCTGAGAATCAACTATCCAGATTTTCCAAAACTTAAATCCTTTCCAAAGACTCAAGATTGACTAATACATTTATAAAATGTAATCATTCGATTTTAACATGGTGTTCTTGCTAAATCTACTTACAAGATTTGATTAATTTTTTTTTAAACATAACAGATAATTAACTTGGTTCATAGATTCCAGATACAAGTCAATCTCTTAATAAAATACCTAACAAAATATCCATCCAATATTCAACACTTAATACAAGTAGCAATTTAAATTGTCAATACATGCAGATTTCAACATTTAGGCTCTTATCTAACTAAGTTTAGCATGCTATATCTTCTTCTCAAAGCCTTGCTCCTACTCCTACTTAGTTGCTGCAATCCCTGAAAAAGCATTTGAAACTGCCTCATTTTAAATGAGACACCCCAGATGCCATTAGCACACTAGGGTCAGACACATGTCTGGTATGAGAAAGCTCACAAAAATAATTAGTTAATTAGGTTAAAGTCAAGTTAAGTACATATACAGAAAGTTCGGCCCTTTGGAATCAGGCAAATACTTGTGTGCATGCTCTGTGTCATTGTGCATGTGCACACTTTAATTTTCTTTCCAGAGGCTACATATATAAATATGGCACATACATTCAAGCATACAATTCAATCATAGTCAAACAATCATTCATACCAAACAGGAAAATAACCAATATGAGTTAAACCATTTATTCAATTCTCATATTTCAAATCTGGGAAAAACTCTAGTTTTCTCATCATCTCAAGTATTATTCCCTGGGTATATTTATCTATCCTTGGTCTCATCTGCAATATTTATGAATCAATGGACACACTGTAATGAACTAATTCACTCCATTACACAAAGATCTCAGGACTTAAACAAGCCATGTGTCAACTTGTGTTACTCAAGCACACAAGTCATTCCTGCAGTGTTCTTGACCCCAATTTCCTAATCAGGTTTAAGTTAATAATAACTCTTTTGATTTTTCATGACAAAACCACTCAGTGAATCATTTCATTAGCTAAAAACATCCATAACATGGCATCTCATATTATCCATGACCATACAGAAGCAAACAAGCAAACAACCATTGGTGATTATAAAATAAGGTTCTGTATATATATATATATATTCATCCTGGTATTTAAAAGGAGTTTAGGCAACTAACATTGGCTTATGGTTTCTGGGAGAGTTTTTTCTTTTGCAAACATTTGTGCTTGAGTTAAACTCAGGATGACCTGGTTTCACTGAATCACAAAATTTTGTTTGCTATGCATTTTATTGAATCAGGAGCATCAGCACATTGGCAACCCTATTGCACCCCTAATTCCTTTCTATTTCAAGCCTCAGCACTTATACATGAGTATATTGCAGGTTGCAGCTCAACATTATTTACATCTTTCTGGGTTGAGCCAAAACCAATACTACTTGCCTATTCTCAACATTTTATTTTCTGGGTATTTGTTTATATCCCTAAACATTAACATATCAGAGATCTGAGTGTATAAAACAGATATGTATACTAACAACACATAAAACTTTGTTATAATAAAACAAGTGATCAACCAAAGAGAATCAAAACATTTTCAGATTTAAATTCACAGATAAGCATTCATATATGAAAATACTCTTTTTAAGAAAAATACTTATAACTGGCTGCCTACATTAGGACTTATTGCCTTAGGTTTTTGAGTGAGTTTTCTCACCTAGCTCTCTTCTTTGTTTCCTTAATTAATTGATGAGCTTCTGCCCTTAGCCTCAAGCTCTCTTCCTTCCCTTGTCTTATGATTTCTATGGTGTTGTTTTTTTTTCAAAATTCTTTTCTGAGGAGGAGAGGAGGCTGCTGCATATACATGTATATATATACAGGGTCTCTCTTAGGGTTTTGGGTATTGGCTAAGGCCATTTTTGCCCACCAGAAAAATCATGTTATCTGCATTTTAAACCCAAAGTTTTACCCTTCCCGGCTTAATTTGGGTGAAGAGAAAAGTGGTTACACATTTTTTTTCAGAAATTTGCTTTTCAGAAAATACTTTTCCCCTTGTCTACAATCATGCTAAAAATGTGACTTGATTTTGTTATTTATTAAATACTCTTTTCTAATTCTGCCTATACCAAGCACTTCCCTGTTTTATCTTATTTTTTTCTATTTTTAGCTTTCATGCAAATGGTATGTACTTCCTTCATTTATTTATAAGAGGATTATTCCTTTTTATATCTTCATTCTTTTTATTTCTGCTTATATTAAAATATGTCTGTATATTTTATTTCACTAGTTTAAACTCTAGTATTTTATTTACACATATATATTTATATAAGTCTTACTGAAATAATTAGTACACCCACCTATATATTCATACATCATTCTATACTGACACACACATGCACATGTACACTCAAAAATATTCAGTAGCATTCATATATACATTTACTCATGCATGCTACTTTTAAGAATTTAATCTACATATATATATATATACATACATATATATATATATATATATATTTCCATACACATCAATATGTATGTATTCTTGGAGTTCAGGGTTTTAGCTTATATTCATGTGCATTTCCTGTGCACACATGTACACACACTGATATACTATCAAGCTATATCAATTCCTCCTTCAAAATTTATTTAAAAATTATTTTAAATTTATTTATATTTTCCAGAATAAATTCCTAAAATCTTGGGTCATTACAGTTCTACATGTTGGAAGAGGTTCGAGATGATATAATCAAGCGATTGAAGTGCAAGGGCTACTTGCTACTAATCCCGAGGGTGGTTCCAAAATGGATGCAGTAGAAGTAGTGCCTTTGATTTGTTCTTATCCTGAATAACTTGTATGGATGAATGCTAGCATTGCTTTGATTCCTGGAGGGCAGTGTTAGTATTCCGACTGGGAATTGCTAGGAGGAAAAGGTAAAGAGTGACCTCATAAGCCTCACCACTTGAGAATGTCTTAAACAAGGGATGCAACAGATCTATGTAGGTAGCTCCCATTAGGAGCATCATTCCTCTATCTAGATCGGTTTCCTCAAGTTGGTATGCATGTAAGCACCTAGTTGCAATTTAAGATGGCCTCGATGTTAAGGGATGATGTAATCTGACCTATCGTGTTAAAAAGGAAGCCGGCTCTATGTAGCAAAGGTGCAACGGGTTGCAGCATCACGTACATTTTTCTAGAGGTGTACTTTCGAAAGGTAGTCCCTTACCTTGCCATGTTGGAATCTATTCCTTATACGAGCCTTATGGTTTTGATCGTAGAACGTAGTATGCTGGAATGTAATTAATGTAACCATTTTGATTATGATTTAATATTTATTATAAAACCCTAGACAATATTACAATATCACTAGATTTTATAATAAGAATGGTTTGGTAATCGTAAGGTAAAAACTTGTCTATATTTATCTATGGTGTGGTCTTACGAGATAACTTTTATTTTGAAAAGGTTTTCAAATATAGTGATCAATATGATTTGATTCAAGTTTTCTCACGCTGGTTTTACCAGACTGATTCGGGCGTTGTTTCCCTATAATGCTCTGGTTAGCCCGAGCATATTTTTTAGATTTAGCTGGATACTTTGGAGCTTTCAGGAGACGAGATGGATTCTCCAAGGCGTATTACGTATCTTTTATTCTTCATTGTTTTGTTGTTCTTGACTTCTGTTTGTATTTATCAGTAATAGTAAGGATAGGCTATTATAAATGTCTAGGCTGAAAATAAGTTCGTGTACCCTGATGTTGTGTATAAAAAGTATGATTTCCCTTTGTAAAAATCTTGAATATTTTATATATTTTCTCGTCACAATGTGAGATTATGTTCTGTCTTTTCATTCTTTCACCCCAACAATCTGTCTTTCTGGAACTTGGATATTCGGCACATGAATACATAGGATGTATTAGTGTCGATTTTTTAGGCTCGAAAAGGCAGGTCGTTACACTTACATTAGTCACACCATAACAGATTTAGGTTACCTTCAATACTGCTAAGGTATGTTCGCATAATGGATTTTTCCATGGAGATCTCTTTGATCGATGCCGAATCCAATCTCCTACACAAGGGTCGGAAACTATCTCCGACCGATGTATATCTCTAGATAAAATATACCTTTAGGTAAACATAGCTTGTTCACGCTCGAACACATGATCCCAAATATCATCAACTCCTGCTAGCAACATTGATAAGCATACTCTAGATATGGAGTTGATATATCAAGTCGCGGGTTAGCCAAAGCTCAAGCTATGGGTCCCTTTCTGTTTTTAGTCATTTTCGATGTCGAGGTTACGTTCGCATCTTTCACACGAGTCTTCATCACTCGAATAAAACACGAATCCTCAAATGGATTCCAGTAAATCGAACAGAACACAAATCACTACATGGATTCGAGCATCTCAAACAGAACTCGAATATCCACATAGATTTTCCTTTTCAACCGCTTCCAAAACATAGAATCCACATACCAGTTCTAAAGTGGTATTCCTAAGTAAAACACATACAATCCCAGACTCTTCAAGACCAACAAATGAATTTTCGGCTAACTCAATTCTGGTTCTTTCAGAAGTAAGCAAAAGCTAGAGACCATTTGTACCAATACTCCTCCCTGGGGATTCTTATTGGTATGAAACTATGAAGCATTTCGATTACTTCTTAAATTATATTTAGTCAAGATCGATAGTCAACTAATCGATTATCTAGTTAAAACGTTCGTTTATACAAATTTATGTTCGTATATTTAACACGTTTCCGACATTTCAACTTATACAATCCCTTGGTCAAGAGTGAAGCAAGGTAAGTTAGAGTACTGGTTTCATATTGAAGCCTTGCCTAGGCACTTCATTCTTGACTCTTACAGATAGACAAGTCTACTCGTTGGCTTTTATGTTAAGTATGGTATTAATGATTTCCATAAACAAGTAAGAAATCAACAATATTAACACGTTTCTGACATTCAAACTTAGCCCTTCCTCGGTCAAGATGGAAATCGATAGGTTAAAGCACTATTGCTTTGTCCCTACTCGAACATCAATCTTAACTCACAAGTATAGAAGTCTACCTCGCTTAGCTTTTAGTGTTAAGCATGATTAATTACTTTTCAATAAGTAATTGTACAATCAAACCATTTAGATACTAAGCAATTCTTTACCCCTTTATGAAAACATTTGTTTATACTTTTAAAATAATAGAAATTACTCATAATAAGCTTTAAATAATTTATCCAGAATATTAATTTACAATGACAAATTTGTAGAATCTTTAAAACTTGGAAAAACAAGTTTTCCTTGTAAAAACCACTTCTTTAAAAATTCACAACTAACTCTTTAAAATCCATAAAAATATCAAACCACATTTAAAATACTATAATAATAGTTAGTAAACACTTGTAAAAGGAATGAAACAAAACATTTAAATTTAAATATCCTTTTCAAACCTTTAAAGTTCAAAAATCAAGTCTAAAAGGTGCAATTTTGCACAAGTGAAGTTTTGGTCGCTTTTCGAGATGTTACTTAAATTTTTATTATCCAACCTTTTTATGGAAACAAACATATATGTATATATATATATAATATTATAAATGTGGCAAGGAATCCCTAAGGATCTCTCTACAAAGTTCCATAGAAATCATCAGAAACAATGTAATTCCGAAGTGCATCCATAACGACAATCGCTATAAGTACATTTTCAAATCCAAGTCTACCCTAAACCAAAGTCCATCTACAACCTATATGCTTTGTTTCAAGGTTATTCCATATGTTATATAAGTTCGTTCAAGTCCATACATATGTCACTTGCTTTTAAAGCAAAAATCAAATCCAAAGTTTCAATAAATGTCAACATCAATTCAAACCACATAAACAAAATAAAACGGAAAAAATGTGAGTTATATTTTCAATCAAAGTGGTAAGTTAGCTCACCTTTTACCTAAAAAACAACCAAATCCAAGCCAACCAATTCCAACCCCTCCTTTGCAACACCTTTTCATTCCTTTCTTCCTTGCTTTCGCCTTGCTTCTCCCTCAAATTGCTCACGGCTATGATGAGTGGGGAGAGATATGCTTTAATAATTCACAATCTAACTTGGTAGAAGGTGTTGTAATATTATAGTAAGGCACTAGTCCAAATTTGAGTTGATTTGGAAAAGATTTGCAATAATTTTCTTTAGGAATTTTAAGTAGAGAAAGAGTGAAAGAGTGATAATTTTTGTATAGAAATATGACATGAATGCAAAAGGGTATGCCCCTTATTTTATAGTCTTAGAATGGTGTTTCCTAAGCTTTGCTATTACCCCACCAATCAAACTACGGAAGGCTCACCACTCCACATGACCATCACTTCTCCTTTACATCATTTCCATTAGCAAAATACTCTTATACCCTTAACTTTTCAAAATATTTCTTATCCAAATGGAATGTTCTAGAATGTTCGTTTTGCTCTATGAAGATAAGTGTTAATTATTTGTTAATGTGTTCATTTGATAATTAGACAAGTGCAAAAGCGTTCGAGCAACTTATATCGATCGAAAGGTTATTAACCGATAAATCAATTTTCGGTTACATTATTGATTTTTCTTCGAAGAATATATTTTTGCACATAAATTTCAAAAACAAGTTTCTTATCATTATTCATTAATTAAATGGTGTATAACAAGATTATAAAATCATACTTATAACACTTAATTATATTTCAAAACATTTTGATATTCGAAGTTGAAGTGTTTGAATTTCAGGGTCGCTACATTCTTCCCCACTTAGAATATTTCGTCCTAGAAATTCAAACAAGAACGATAATCAAAGAAGGTAGAAGAACAAGATACGTGTATATAGTACTACTGAAACTATATACAAACAAAGCTGCAACCCAAATGCAAACTAAGTGACTCCACCTCAAAAGGTGAGAACACTACAAAAGATATATGATACTAAAATAAGAAATCTCTAGTCTAAGAACAAATCTGGATAGGATTCCCTCAAAGTATCCTCTATTTCCCATGTACAATCCCGAGCATATTGCCCCATTGTACCTTGACTAAATTCACAACCTTAGTCCTCAACCACTTCTTATCTCTATCAACAATATGAACAAACTACCTCAATATTGTCAAATTTGGCTCAATCTCCACGTCCTCCTGCTGCGATACTTCCATTATCATTGAAGGATCATGCCTAAACTTATGCAAATGTAATACATGCAATACATTGTGCACACCTGATAGCCTAATTGGTAACTCGACTCTATACGTGAGTGTACCAATCCTCTCCAGAATCGAGAATGATCATATATATTGAGGATCCAACTTCCCAGCCCTTCCAAACCGAACTAAATTTCTCACTGGATAAACCTTACAAACAAAAAGACTCCAATCGAGAACTCTAAGTCTCTGCACCTCTCATCTGTGTAGCTCTTCTTTCGATTTTACGCTTCCTTAATTCGCTTCTGGATCTCTATGAGCTTACCTGACGCCTCTCAAATCATATCTGGCCCAAGCACAAGACGATCTCCAGGTTCTACTCAACACGATCGAGATTTGCAAGGCCTTCCATACAATGCTTCAAATGGTGCCATTTCATTACTCGCTTGATAACTGTTATTGTATGAAAACTCAACTAACGGTAAGTGCTCTTCCCATGAACCCCCAAAATCTAAAATGAATGCCCAAAATCTACAATGCTTCAAATAGTGCCATTTCACGGCTTGTGTATATCGGATCTTTATCACTCACAATATCACAAGGAAAACCATGCAATCTGATGATCTCCTTAACATATAACTTTTCCGGACTGGAAGTTGTCCTTGTAGTGTTAACAGGTAGGAAGTGCACGCTCTTAATTAATCGATCTACAATAATCCACACACCTTCATTACCTCTCCTCGACCTGGGAAATCAATCGATGAAGTCCATAGAAATCCGCTTCCATTTCCACTTAGGAATGTCAAGCGACCGAAGCAGTCCAACCGTCTTTTAGTGACTACCTTTTACCTACTGGTAGTTGGCACTGCTTATAAATATCGAATCATCTCTCTTCATGCCCTCCCCACAAAATTTTCGCTTCATGTCTTGATACATCTTAGTGACTATAAGATGCATCGTCAACTAGAATGGTGACTCTTTACTAGAACTTCCTGCGTAATCCCATCAACATTTGGGACACATAACCTACCATTCATTTTCAAAATGTCATGGCTATCCACCTTGAATCCCATCCATCTCTCCAGTGCCTCATTCTCACTCACATTCTTAGCTATCCTAGCAAAATAAAGATATCTAAGCTGATTCCCTTTGATGCGACTGATCAAAGTCAGACAAACCTCAACATTTGCCATAACCACATACCTCAAAATGAGCACATTAGCTACGACATTAGCTTTCCCCAAAGTATTCAAATTATCAAGATCATAGGCCACAAGAAACTCCAACCACCTTTGTTCCCTCATGTTCAAGTCCTTTTGCATGAAGAGATTTTTCAAGGATATATGGTTCGTATATAACTCAAACCTCTTACCTAGTAGATGATATCTCCACATCTTTAATGCAAATACCACCGCCAACAATTCTAAGTCATAAGTAGTATACCACGCTTCATGCGGTTTGAGCTGGTGACTTGCATAAGCAATCACTCTTCCATGCTACATCAACACAGCACCTAAACATGTTCCACATACATCAGTGTAAACAGTCAAACTCTAACCTCCATCTGGCATAGTAAGAACAAGAGCACTAGTTAACTTTGCCATTAGCTCTAAGAATGCTTGCTCGCATTTATCCGTCCATACAAATTTAACATCTTTCTTCGTCAAATTCGTTAAGCGAGAGGCAATATTTGAGAAATACTGTATGAATCTCCTATAATATGGACCTAGAAAACTTCTAATGTTAGTTGCGCTTTTCGGCCTCTTCCAATCCTGAACGGCCACAACCTTAGCTGGGTCAATAAAAATATCTTCCATTGAAACGACATCACCTAAGAACCTAATTCTGAATGCCAAAAATGACACTTCGAGAACTTGGCCTTCAATACATGCTCTCTTAGTGTTTCTAATACAATCATTAGATGGCATGAATGTTCCTCCTCGGTCTGGGAATAGACCAGAATATCATCGATAAATACAAGAATAAACTTATTCAACACATCTCGGAAAACCCGATTCATTAGGTCCATGAAATATGCTGAAGCATTAATTAGGACGAACAACATAATAACCACACATTAAATTGGTCGGATTTAAAGCGGACAAGGGTATACTCTTCTCTACCACCCTCAACTGATGGAACCTTGTAGCAAGATCAAGCTGAGAAAACACTCGAGCTCCATGAAGCTGATCGAACAAATTATCTATCCTAGGCAAAGGATACTTGTTCCTAATAGTACGTTTGTTGAGCTCTTGATAATCTACATACAGTCTTAAAGAACCATTTGCCTTCGTAGCTAAGATGACGGGCGCTCCCTAACTCGAATGACTGGGTAGATCAAGCCCTTCTGAAACAAATCACTAACCTGACTTGATAGCTCCAACCTCTCCTTTGGGGCAAGTCTACAAATAGGAAATACGATAGGTTTTGCATCTTTAACCAAATCAATGTGAAATTCTATCACACAGTGAGGTGGTAAACCCGTACCTCTTCAAAGACATCCTCAAACTCCTTAACAACCATGATCGAACCTAACTCCTCTTTTGCCACATCCAGAGAATAAAAAAAACTAGTCATAAGTAAGCTAGGCCCTTCATAAGACACTACCATCACCTTCCTTCCCTTCCTAATTAATGACACAGTTCGCTTAACACAATCTAGGACATCATTATTCTATGAAAACCAATCCATCCCAAGCAGAACATTAATACCGATAAAGCGTAGAACATACATATCGACAGAGAAGAGTTGGTCAAAGAAAGGAATCGGGGCTCCTAAACAAATCATGCTAAGATTAGACGAGCCCCCAATAGGGCTCGGCACACAAATATAATCTAAAACCATAAATGGCTCAAGTTTTAGTCTGTTAACTAGAGTATGAGGAATAAAACTAAGAGAAGCACCAGTATCAAATAAAACATGAATAGGAATTCCAAAAATAGATAGAATACCTTCTAGAACCTACTTCCCCTTTGCCACTGCAGAAGTGCAAGGTGCTAAAGTGAGTGGGAAAGCTTAAGGCTTCGGGCACTCCCTAATAAAATAGCCCGGTTGATGGCAGTTGTAGCAGGTCCTTGGTGCAAACTATGCCTTGGACGCATGTGGCTCTAGCTTAGGTACCTTAGCAATTGATGCTTTCACCAACGATGCTTTTGCCACTTGTCTTTCCCCAACCTATGTGCAGCTCCAAGAGAAATGCCCCTTCTTCCCGCACTTGTGACAAGCTAAACCAGAAATATCACTAGGTGGTTGAAACTTTAGTTTGTTGTCCCCAGCTGGTGCAGCGATAGTCGACTTTGGTGCCAAGCTATCAAACCACAGACCCATATTCACTAGATTCACATAAGATCCCATGACGTGATTCGTTATATTATCCTTGACTTCCGGATGCATTCCTACGTTGAACATCTCATTTCTCTTCAATGTCGTCTACCAAACCAGGCCCGAACCGAGATAAGGCAGTGAATCAGTTATCATACTCCGCCATTTTCATGGCTTCCTGCTTAAGATAGAGGAAGGTACTAAATAATAAAGTCTCCTCAGAAGTTGTTCTCTTGGACATCAACAATGATAAAACTCCACCAATCCATGGATGCATCCTTCAGATGCCATGACACCAACTGACGCTTCATTACGTCATCTAACTCCATATCCACAAATATATGGTCACACAATTTGATCCAAGTTTGGACTTCTATGATCGACTTCATTCCTCCAAACCTCTTACCTCCCAACCTCTCATAATCACTACAGAACAAACCAACATTCACCTAAGGCCTGACCTATAGGACCTCTTCTATAATTTCCACCCTTGGTTCCTCGACCGGAGCAACATTCCTTGGTGCTCAATTTCCACCATTAGTGACGGTACTACTGCAAACACCTCTACCTCTACCTTCTTGGGCATTGGCAGCTCTACTACTCATGATGTACTACTTGAACATAACAGAATATATTTAGGATATAAAAGGAAAGAGTTATTTCAAAGAAAGATATGGGCCATACACAACCAAAGCCAAGGTGTTCGCTCAATCTCGAGCTCTAATACCAAAAGTAATAACCTAATTTTTCAACCCTTGACTGTCGACACTAAATACATCCATGGTATTCATGTGCCGAACACCCAAGTGCAGAAATGGCAAAAAGTAGGGTAAAATAAAAAAGTAATAGAACAAGAAAGGAAGAACACGACATTAGGATCTTACAGCGGAACGATAATATATATTATCAAAAGAATATACAAAGGGTAACTTTGAATATAGGAATTCAAAGTTATAAAATCTAAGTACTATCATCAGCCTGGATAGTTATAATCTGTCCTCACAATGCTGATATATACATAGCTAATACGAAACAATAGAAATAGAAATAGATAGACAATTGAAGCTTTCAAATCATCTTCTAAACTCTAAAGCGTCTAAGGTAAAGCCTGTTATACTCAGCCTACTCAAAAGTGCACGTAAGGAATTTGGGGAAAACAAAAAACAAGCGTCAAACAAAAGTTTGGTATGAGAGAACTCAAGAAATATGCAACATGTAATAGTAACTATTGAGACCGTACGGATTCTCGTAACAGTTTTCCACTCAAAAGAAACCAACCATTCATTAAATTTGTTAAAGTACGTTCAAAACATATTTAGGTTATAATTACATTAGTCACACCACAGCATATTTAGGTTACATTCAAAACTGCTAAGATACGTTCGCATAATGGATTTTCCATGCAGATTTCTTTGATCGATGCCGAATCCATTCTCCCGCACAAGGGTCAGAAACTACCTCCGAGCGATATATATCTCTAGATAAAATATACCTTTAGAAAAACATAGCTGGTCCACGCCTGAACACGTGATACCAAATATCATCAACTCTCACTAGTAACATTGATAAGCATACTCTAGATATGGAGTTGATATATACTATCATAGGTTAGCCAAACCCTAGACTATGAGGCCTAGTCTAATTTTAGTCATTTCTGATGTTGAGGTTATGTTTGGCATCTCTCAAATGAGTCTTTATCGCTCGAACAGAACATGAATCGCCATAAGGATCTAGTATCTCGAACAGATCACGAATCGCTACATGGATTCGAGCATCTTAAATAGATCTTGAATCTCCAAATAGAATCTCCTTTACAACTATTTCCAAAACACTAAACCAGTATACTATTTTTGAAGTGGTATTCGGTGAGTAAAACACTTAACAATCCCGGACTCTTCAAAACATTTCGATGAATTTTCAGTTAACTCAATTCTGGTTCTTTCAAAAGTAAGCGAAAGATATAGACTTTTCGTACCAGTACTCCTCCTAGGGGGTTCTCATTGGTCTAAAATTGTGAAGCCTTTCGATTACTTCTTAAGCTATATTTGGCCAAGATTGATAATCGACTAATCGACTATCCATTTAAAACGTTTGCTTCTACAAATTATTGTTCATATACATAACATGTTTCCGACATTTCAACTTATACTATCCCTCAGTCCATAGTGAAGCTAGGTAAGTTAGAGAATTGATTGTATATCAAAGCCTTGCTAAGGCGCTTCATTCTTGACTCTCATAGATAGACAAGTCTACTAGTCGGCTTTTAATGTTAAGCATAGTATTAATGATTTCCATAAACACGTAAGAAATCAACAAGATTAACACGTTTCTGACATCCCAACTTAACCATTCCTCGATCAAGAGGGAAGTCAGTAGGTTAAAGCACTATTGCTTTATCCCTACTTGAACATTAATCTTAACTCTCACAAATAGAGAAGTCTACCTCACTCGGTTTTTAGTGTTAAGCATAGTTAATTACTTTTCAACATGTAATCGTACAATCAAACCATTTAGCCACCAAGAAATTCTTAACCCCATTTTTGAAAACATTTGCTTATACTTTTAAAATACTTAGAAATACTTATAATACGTTTTAAAACATTTATCGAAAATATTGCTTTAAAATGACGAATTTGTAAAATCTTTAAAACTTGGAAAAACAAGTTTTCCTTATAAAAACCACTTCTTTAAAAATTCACAACTAACTCTTCAAAATTCAGAAAAATCTCAAACCACCTTTAAATAATATAATACTAGTTAGAAAACACTTGTAAAGAAATTAAATGCTTAAATTTAAATATCCTTTTCAAACCTTTAAAGTTTAAAAGTCAAGCCTAAACGGGGCAGTTTTGCACAAGTGATGTTTTGGTCGCTTTCGAGATGATACTTAACTTTTTTGTTATCCAAAATTTTTATGGGAAAAAACAAACATAAAAATTATTATAAATATGCTAAGAAATCCCTAAGTATCTCTCTACAAAGTTCC
Source organism: Allium fistulosum (assembly GCA_030737815.1). NCBI lineage: Eukaryota > Viridiplantae > Streptophyta > Magnoliopsida > Asparagales > Amaryllidaceae > Allium > Allium fistulosum. The sequence goes on along the minus strand of CM060902.1, from coordinate 1,247,676,718 downwards.
ATAGAAATTGTCAAAAACAAGGCAATTCCAAAGTGCATCCATAGCGACTACCGCTATAAGTGCACTTTCAAATCCAAGTCTAACCTAAACCAAAGTCCATCTACAACCTATATGCTTCATTTCAATATTATACCACATGTTATACAAGTTCATTCAAGTTTGTTCAAGTCCGTTTAAGTCCATACATATGGCACTTGCTTTCAAAGCAAGAATCAAAACCAAAGTTTCAATAAATGTCGACATCAATTCAAACAACTTAAACAAAATCAAACCAAATAAATATGGGTTATATTTTCAATCAAAGTGGTGAGTTAGCTCACCTTTTATCCTATAAACAAACAAGTCAAAGCTAACCAAGTCCAACCTCTCCTTTGCAACACCTTTCTTTCCATGCTTTTGCCTTGCTCCTCCCTAAAATTGCTCACGGCTATGACAAGTGGGGAGATATGTGCTTTAATTTTTCAAAATCTAACTTAGTAGAAGGTGTTGTAATATTGTAGTAAGGCTCTAGTTAAAATTTGAGTTTATTTGGACAAGATTTGCAATAATTTTCCTTATGAATTTTATGTAGAGAAAGAGTGAAAGAGTGATAATTTTGATGTAGAAATGTGATATGAATATAAAGGGATATGACCCTTCTTTTATAGGCTTAATGGTATTGCCTAAGCTTGCTATCACACCCTCCCCCCCACCATGTCATGGAAGGCTCACCACTCCTCATGATCATTACTTCTCCTTTACATCACTTCCATTAGCAAAATACTCTTATATCCTTAACTTTTCAAAATATTTTTTTATCTAAATGGAAGGTTCTAGAATGTTCCTTTTGCTTTATGAAGAGAATTTTGTAGTTAGTTTTTAATGTGTTCTTTGATCATTAGACAAGTGCAAAAGAGTTCGAACAACTTATATCGATTAAAAAGCTGTTTACCGATAAACCGATTTTCAATTACTTTATCGATTTTTCTTCGAAGAATATATTTTTGTAAATAAATTTCAAAAACAAGTTTCTTATCATTAGTCATTAATTAAATGATGTCTAACAAGAATATAAAATCATATTTATAACACTTAATTATATTTTAAAACATTTTCGATATTCAAAGTCGAAGTGTTCGAATTTCAGGGTCGCTACATTTCTACATCTTCGAATGGATCTCACCAGTGTCCAGTTCTTGTACAAGGTGAAGAAAATCGCTCCTAAGGACTTGAAGATTGGACTATTGCTTCAAAGGATTTATGAAGCAATACAATATATGGATGAAAATGTTCTTAGGCATGGCTGATCTGAATTCAAGAGAAGAAGAGTGGACAGAGAATAATATCAAGAAAAACATCTCTGATCAAATTGTGAAGTTAAAGAGAGATAAAGAGTTGGCTACCAAAGACAAGGTGGCCAAGGAGGTTGAGGACCAGAACAAAGCTATGATCCGGGCTATGGAAGCCAAGATTAAAGTTTCTAATGAACAATTTCTAGCAGCTCATGTCCAAACTTACGATGTTACTAAAGAGAAGGATGAGCTGCAATTTGAAATGGGCATATAGAACGAAAAGCTCCAGCTAGATCTCTAGAGTGAGAGAGGTGAGAAGAATTAGGCGCTTGAGACCGCTCAAACTTACTACGAGGAAATTTACGACCTTTGGCATGAAAATAAGACTTTTGCAGATAAGGTCACCGAGCTGCAAGCCTGCCTTGCCTAAGTGAAAAAAGAGAAGGTGGATTTCAAAAACAATATTAACTCCATAATCCCGGGATTCTATATTATGTTGTCAGATCTATCAACCCTATATGGTTGGAGGAAGACTACCTCAAGACACTTCTAGAGGTATATGAGGAGATCTTAAAGTGAAAGAGAGAAGAAACAAGCAAATTGATAAATGAGGACACGATCAAAGCCCACTTGCAATTTGAACATTTTGATTTGGAGGCCCTGATGGTTAGCCATTGTTGGTTGCAAAAGCCACATCTTTAGCACAAGCCTCCCCCGAGGCTAAAGCCGAGTCTAGTTCCAATGGCTTGGTGGAAGACACCAGTCTCGTCCCCATGGAATCTTAGGTGGATGTGATTGTTTCTACAGTAGCCAGCAATAAAGCCACTAATATTCCTACATCTATGCAGCCTCTACCCATTAGTGCTGAGGGGTACAATCCTTTCGACCCTAGTGTTGTGCCACACCCAACTTCCCATACCCGTCCATTAATATCTCCAATTCAGGAAGAATGACAAGTTGAGGATTCCCGTACGTCCTAATATCAACTCCAGGATGTACATCTTTGACCTCTAATGTCTTTGAGAAACTACAGATGTCCTTTGAAGACATTTCTAATCTTTTTACATCTCTTTTCAATATTTAGATTGCCCGATGATTATTGCCCTTTCCATAGCTCCAAAGGCTTCTACATCAGCAACCACAACCGCCACCCCTGCATCAATTGTCATTTCAATCTTCGATTTAGCCTCCACTTCCAGTGCTGGAAACCCTTCTGATCCCAAAGTAGAAATGATTGGAGCACTTGAGGATGAGAATCTGGACAAACTCAATGATGAGCTGATAATGATAAAGTTGATGAGCTGATAATGAAAAAGTTAATGGGCCGACTATCACCCACATCGTGGGCAAGAAGCCCTTAATGACGGCTTTCAGGGCCATATATGTTGAGAAGCCAAAGAGCATTAAGAAGGAGTTGGTTCGTGAAAACATTCCTCTCTTACTATCGATAGCCTTACCTATTCCTCCAGTACCCATAGGGTTACCATCTGCTTCCGTAACTGGCGCTTCCAAGGCTCCACCAAGTGGTCATGCTAAATCGAAAGATCCTCTCTACTTGACCACCTATGAGGAGACTTCTTATTTGGAGAAGAAGCGCCCTACTAAGAAGACATGAAGGTAGGAAAGCAAGGGTGGAGGAAATAGTTGACTATCACTGTTTACTAATGACATGTTCTTTTTTTCTTTTTCTTTTTAATCCTATATACATAGCTGTTATGTTACGGGTATGACCCCCGCTCTTTCGTGTGTGAAAAGTTCAAGTACTAAAAGTTTTTTTGTTTAACTCTGTCTCATTTACGTTATTGTACTTTACTTTCTTGTCTATGTACTTGTCTGCATGTATAGATATAATTATCTGTAATTCAATTACTTATATATTATATTCGCTTGTGTCTGCGATCTGTGCAATGCAGTTATTTACTATAACTTTGTACATAAATAAATTTCTATAATTGCTTACTGTTATTCTAGTTACTCGGCTTTGTTTGTCATAAGTCAGATGTATCTTGCATAGCTAAACAAAACTACTTCACATCGATCATCCTTGTTTATCACTAATCAAACTATTTTCAAGTTCGTTCATAAATGAGGTCATCTTATCGATGCAGCTGCAACTATATAGCTTATCTATTCACGTCAGCATGAAAACCGATATATTTTAGTAGTGTACCTACAAAATGATTCAATTCCACGCTGATTCCTATGTTCAAGAATTGGCATCTCAAATGCTTTTCTCCCGGCCTTAATTTTTGACCTCACATTCTCTTGATGTTGGTTAAAGTATAAATGTGTAGAGGTGAGTCATCCGATCAACCACAATACGATTTTATTCCTACGACCCAATCATGGATTGAAGAAACTCATTGGTACCTATCACTGGGTACCTAGACATTCGAGTTTTCCAAAACACGAAATATCTGATTGTGCCACCAATCACGTAGGAAAAATTAGACATTAAGAATATGGTTCCATCGATTCAAAAGATAAACTTTATTTATGAACAATAGTTAGTGCCTTATTTTATCAAATCCCAATGAATAGGATGTCTTATTTATAGAAGGGAATTCTAGTGAAATAGCATCAAAGTGCTCGTTATTACATGCTCATAGAATTAGGATCCCATCAATAGTCGATAGCTTGAAAGTTCCATCTTCAAGCTTTTGTGTAATCATATAAGGACCTACCCTATTCAGACCAAGTGTCCCATTCCGAGAAAGACCCATCTCAAAATAAGATCACCTATCTCAAAGGTACAGTTTTTGACCTTGGCATTGAATTGCTTTGCTATCTTATCTTGTGAGCAGTTACTCGCAGATCAGCCTCTTCTCGTTTTTCCTCAGCTAAGTCGAAGGACTCAAGCAAGAGTTCCTCATTCATCTTAAGATCATAGTGAAATCTTCCATGAGAAGGTACTTTGCCTTGAATCGGTGTAATGGCCTCGAGCCAAAGCAAATGAGTACGACCAGTTCTGGACATATGGGTTGCCCAATAAGCACACAATGCCAGTGGTAACTCATACACCCATTTTCCCTTGGCTCTGTTCAATCTCTTCTTAATGATGGACTTGATGATCATGTTCACATCCTCCACCTGTCCATTCACTTGCGATGTGCTATTGCTAAGAAGCTCTTCTCAATTCGGTACAGTGCATAGAATTCCTTGAACTTGACACTCTCAACTTGAGTTCCATTATAAATGATTACCTTTTATGGAATTTTAAACTTGGACAAAATGTTCTTCACTATAAAGGTGATCACTTTCTTGGAAGTGATCGTCATAAGCATTTCCACTTTGGTACGTAATCCACAATGACTATTACATATTTCACTTTGCCTTTTGACATCAGTAATACAACAATGATATCTATTCTCCATACCGTAAACGGCTACAGACTAACTATTTGCATAAGCTCAATGGATGGGGCTCTTGGTTTCTTTGTAAACCTCTATCACTTGTCACGTCTTCTAGAGTAGTCTGCCACCTCTCGATTGACTATTAACCAAAAATATCTGTAGCGAAGAACCTTCTTTGCTAATGTCTGCCCTCTAGTTTACTCACTATAACTCCCTTCTTGCACATCTGCAAGAATCTTTTATCTTCGTATTTGGCCAAACACCTCAGCATGGGCATTGAGAATCCTCTCATGCATAATACTCCTTTCATAATGAACCGAGGTACTTTACACTAGAATTTTCGCATTCGTTTCTTCCATGGAGAGAGTCCCTTTCATCATGTAATCTTTGATCGGAGTCATTGACAACTCCTTCTCTTCTTTAGCCTCCAACATCCAATCGAAATCCATCTCGTCGATGTTTGCAGTTTTCAAAAGCTCTACCACTATAAGTCCCAAATCCATGCATCACAAGAACTAACTAATTTGGCCAACGAGTCAGCATTAGCATTCTTCTCTATAGGATTGTGCATCGCATAATGTTCAATATCGCCCAGTAGTTCCAATACCTTTGTCACGTAAGGGCAAGCCGCGTACCCTTGGTTTAAAATTTCTTTTTCGCATGGTGAACCAACTGAGAATCATTGAATATATGTAATGTCAATGAATCCCAGTTATCTTGAGTTCCGCAATCAACACCTCATATCCAACCTTGTTTTTTTCCACCTAGAACTCTGGCCTCAAGGCGTAGCATGCCCTCCATCTTTCCAGGGTCACGCTATGAACTCTGCCCCAGAATCATGTTCATTGGAGACTCTTTCTATGTACAACTTCCATTGAGTAAGTCAGCCAATTTCTTCCTCCATTTACCATTTTGGACAGTGAACTCAGTAATGAAATCTGAAAATACTTGTCTTCGGATCATATTCCTAGGATGATAAGTTATATCATACTGGTTCGACTTGACATTCTACTTTATCAATGTTCTCGAAGTCTCGGATCGATGTAGCACTTGCCTTAGTGGTTGGTCAATCAACACCTTTATCAGATTAGCTTGGAAATATTGTATCAACTTCCTTGCAGCAATTAACAAAAAGTATGCCAGTTTCTCCAGCTTTAGATAATTATTTTTCACTCCAGTAAACCATTTGCTGATATAATACACCAGCAATTGTCTTCTGCTCTCCTCACATACCAAGGTTGCATTCAGTGCATGAGTAAGTAAATAAACAGATCTTCTCCTTCCTAAGGCTTTGACAACACTGGTGGCCTCTCCATATGATCCAACAAATTCTAGAAAGCATCTTGACATTCCTTCACCTACACAGACCTTCCTTTCTTCTTCTTGAGGGACCAAAAAACGGAATGCATTTTTCCATAGCTTTTGAAATGAATCGGCACAGTGCAATGATCTTTCCATCCATGCTTTTCATCTCCCACTTTGTCACTGGGGTAGTAACCACTAGCATTGCTTTAATATACTCTATGTTAGCTTCAATGCCCCCTAAGTTTACAATAAAACCCAAAAACTTTCCCAATGAAACTTCGAAAGAACACTTCAGTGGATTGAGCTTCATTCTATATTTCCAAAGTACATCGAAAATTTCTAAAAGATTGCCCATGTGATCCACCAATCGTTGTGACTTCACCAGCATATTATATACATAGACCTCCATAGTTCGTTTGATCTTATCATTGAAAATTTTATTCACCAAGCATTGGTAAGTAGCTCCAGCATTCTTCAAATCGAACGACATGATTCGATAATAAAGCAATTCTAAATCTATGATGAAACTTGTATGCTCCTGATCTAGGACATGCATCGATATCCAATTGCATCTGGCATATGCATCCATGAAGGATAGTGGTTTATATCTTGTTGTTCCATCTACAAGTTGGTCGATCCTGGGCAAGGGGAAGCAATCTTTCAGGCATGCTTTGTTCAAGTCGGGATAGTCAATGTATGTATGCCATTTCCCATTTGCCTTCTTGACCAACATAGAATTAAATAGCACTCTGGGTATAAAGCATCATGGATGAAGCTATTTGCCTTTAGCTCATCAACTTCTTCCTTTAACGTAGCGTATCGCTCCAGTTCCATACTGCACCTCTTTTACTTCACATGAGGGTATCTTGGGTCCACTTTCAATGCTTGGCACGATATCTCCGATGAAATTCCACACAAATCATAAAGCATCAAAGAAAATACATTCGTGTTTGCTAGGAGGATCCATACTAACTCCTTTCTTATTTTCATGCCGATCTTAAGAACCTTCATAGGATCATTATCAATCAAAATGTTGATCGTCAACTCCACCGAGGCTGCCTTTGCTTTCTTTGACTATTTTCATGGTTCCATGGGTATATGAAATTTATTGTTAAACCCAAGCTAGGGCTTGGGCTGCAACAACCCGTGTTTTAATGATTGGATATTTAAATAATTGATTAAAGGTATTGAATCGTTAATTAATTGAAGGTCTAAATCTAACTTTTCATATACGGTCTAATTAGAATTCAATACCACTTTTGTTAAGTCTGGATCGACATTGTGAATCAAAATAAGTATAAATATTGCTATATTTGGATTCATTGTATTTTTACGATTTACGTATGGTCATATGCATTTTATAAAACTACATACAAAGTCGAGTCCAATGGGATCTCCACTGACGGCTTATGTTTGTGGGATGAGGAATTCATTATGAGACATGTGGTTGAATAACTTTTAGAATCAGGTGATCTGGTAGCTAAAACTACTTAGAAATGCATGAAATTATCATCCTAGAGCGCTATCTCGGACATTGACGATGTTTTTACCATCAGAACTGAAAAAATGAGGTTATGTGTGCCGAAGAGTTTCATGGCAGTTCAATATGTTGTGTGATCATGCAAGTTCAATAAGCGTAGTGATTTATTTGAGAATATATATATATATGTATGTATGTATGTATGTATGTATGTATGTATGTATGTATATGTATGTATCCCTTTACCACAACATTCTCTCTCCTTGGTAATATCTTTCCCCACTTTGAAATATCTTTGTTCTCCTTCATTATTTTCTCTGCCTAAATGAAATTCACTGACATAATAGCTTATTGGCCATTCCTCTCCCTAGACCCTTCGTCGGAGCCACGTTTAACTAGGAGCAGGCATGATAGGGTGATACTAGAGGCAGCAATGACACAACAAGCCCGTTCTTTTTTCTAGGGTTTGGGTTTGAGTGGTTGGGGGGAGCAAGATAAGCATAGGTGATTAGAACAGAGGTAGGAAAAGGTGAGTGTGGCGTTGAGTTTCTCCTCCGGAGCCACATCTATTCAAGTAGGTTAGGGAGGTGTTATCATCGATTTGAAGTCGTGAATTTTGTCAGGTCGGGATAGGGAGCGTGGTCTCTTTTTGCACAAGGTGGCGAAGGTGGTACGAATGGTGTCGTTGCATGCGATTTTGGAAGGGGAGTGTGATTGTGTATGGTAGCTGTGGTCTGATGGCCACTAGCGATCTCTACGGTGGTGAGAAGCTATGGCATTGGGTGTTTGAAGTGGGAGTTTTAGATTAAGGAAGAAGGGATTAGAGTTCAATTAAGGTAATATCTGATTAATTATTTTAATTAATCTAGTTTCCTATTTAACTCGTATCTCGTACATATGAGGTCCAATCGAGACGTGGTCTTTATTGGAATTAGACCAGCCCGCAAAGGAAGTTCCAGGTGAATTTCAAAAAAATTACACTATTGGATTTTTATTGGGCCTATGAAGTCTAATTTATCTAAAACATTTCTAAATGGTATTTAAATAAAATAGTTTATTTTATTTAAATTTATAAAATGATATAGTTTTATTTAATTTATGTTATGAAATATATATTCGTGTATCATACACATGCACACACGGTTATATAATATATGTATATATATATATATATATCTGTTTGTGTTTTTGCATGGGTAACATATCAATCCTTGCAAGGTATAACATGTCCATGTATATGTATTGAGATTTACATCACAATGGATATGTTAGCTCATCCAATATGCAAATATATTGTCCAAACGTATGTATATATATATGCTTTTGTTTACATATATAAAAATACTTTAAATAAATAAATAAATATATATATAAACTTTAAATAAAATATATTCCCTTTTTTTATAAATATAAATGTCGATAAAAATATGAATATAAATATTTGTAAATATAATTATGAAATATTAATTATATATGTATAATTATGTGAATATCTTAAATCAATTATAAATATATTAAATGCAATAAATAATAATAATTTTTGTATAAAACTGAGAATAATACATACATATATCAATAAAATATTTTTTAATGTAATTTATATATACATCTTATATTATTTATTTTATAAATGCACAAACTTATTTTTTATTAAATATTTACCTTGTCTTATGCATGACTAAGAAATTTTTTTAGTTAATATCCGTACTAGTTTAGTTAAATATGAACATAAAATAATTTCGAAACATGATTTGAAAATTTAATTTTCCATTAAATTTCGAAATAACATTTAGTACTTTGAAAATTTATTTCATAATTTTATTTCTTAGTTTAAAATTGATTATTTAATTTTGGATTATATTAAAAAATAAATAAATAATAAAGAAATGTTTTTTTTTATTTTCTACCAAACATATATTTTGAGATAGTATAATTTTATAAAATGTGGAACATAATTTTTATATAATATATATTAATATATTTAATTTATGAATTAAAGGGTTTAAATAATATATATATATACAATTATTTTTATTACTACTGAATATATTATATGTATAATACTTTATATACAAAATTATGTAACATATTTATATAAACTATATTGTAGTACTTAAATTATAAACTACATTTATTGAATATACTTACAGTATAAATTTATATATTATTAAAATAAACAAAAAATGTTTTTTTAATTTTTTTTAAGTCGTGTTACTATAGATATGAATACAACCAAAAAATATATTTTATATATACATAAATACAACCAAAACAATTTGTGACAATACAATTTACAAATCAGAATCGTCACCTATCTAACAATATATATATATATATATATGTATGTATGTATGTATGTATGTATGTATGTATGTATGTATGTATGTATGTATGTAGAGCAGCGCTTAATAGCACCCTTATTTTGCAGCACTCGTTATAGCCCCCTGATTTTCACCATACATCCCGATTTAAATAATAGAGTTGGTGGGAAGGTACAGAAAGTAGCATTATTTAAATCTGAATGTGTCGTGGAAATCAGGGAGCCATAAGGGTGCTGCAAAATAGGGAAGTTTTGTTAAGCGATGCTCATTTATATATATAGACACACACACACAGAGACATATATATATATATAGCATGGATAATTATATTGCGATTAGAAATATACCTTACTTCCAATGCCTTGAAACACATTGAAATGATAATGTGTGCTCCTTGAAATAATTTTCGGTCCAAAAGAGTGCAAGTCCTTGAACTGTTGATCACCAACTATCGAATAGTAGTTTAACTGACTTGATTTGAACTTGAGAAATTAGAGAGATCATAAGGGGGATTTCAGCTAGCAAATGTAGGAGGATGGAGGCTCTCCAAAAAAAATCCCTATCAAATGGAGGAAGAGATATTTAAATAGAGGAAGGAAATGAGAGATTTTAGGATCATATCTTTACTCAATGTCCTTCCATCTCAGCCATCCAACTTTATTCATCATTAGCCCATCTCGTAGCGACCCCTAGCCTTATGTTTTAGCTGATCCAGTATGTAACAATCTGCCTTTCTTATGCCTAAAGACGATACTTAATACAGCCTCGATATTTGTGTGCCAATCATTTAAGTGTCCAAAAGATAGGTCATTTGGGGTGAAGGAAGAAAAGACAGAACAAAATCTCACAAAACACGACGAGTAATATATAATATAAACAAGTCTTTACAAAAGGAAATCAACTTTATTATACACAACATCAGAGTACATTAACCTATTATCAGCTGGAGAGTTATAACAGCCTGTATTTACAAATGCGGATTAACACAAACATAATTCAAAGCAACAAAAATTGTGGAAGAATATAAGATAAGTGAATACGTCTTGGAGAATCTAGCTCGTCTCCTAAAAGTTCTAAAGAATCCAACTAAATCTGGATAATATGCACGGCCTGATCCAAGCATTATAGGAAAACAATGCTTGGGTTAGTCTGGTAGAACTAGTGTGCGAAACTTAAATCACAAGGAATTTTATCTATTTAACATGTAAACCCCTTTAAAATAGGTATCCCGTAAGACCACGCTGCACATAAACATGGACGGGTTTTCTACCTTACGATAACCAAAACATTTTCTATAGAAAATCCAGTGATATTATAATAATGTCTAGGGTTAAGTAAATATTGAATCATAGCCAAAATTGATACATTACTTAAATTCGAGCATACTAGGATCTACAATCAAAACCATAAAGGCACGTATTGGAGTTTGGATTCCAACTATGACTCGGTAAAGGACTACCTTTTGATGGTACACCTCTAGAAAATGTACCTGAGGGCTACAGACGCATCTGCCACTCTACTACATAGAGCTTGCCTGATCCATTAACATGACAAGCCGGATTACCTCACCCCTTTGACACCGAGGCTGCTTTACTTTGCACCTCAATGCCTGCGCGCAAAAGTACTCTAAGGGACAATCTTGAATGGGATGACGGCTCATAATGGTAGTTAACCACATGGTTATGTTACAAACACTATTTTAGCCATTTTTCTGGGTTGTGAGGCTTAAGGCTATGCTTTTACATTTTCTATTAGCAGACCATCTTGGGATGCTAACACTACCCTGAGATGTAATGCCAGCATTCATCCATACAAGTTGTTCTGAGAAACAAGCATTCAGAATTTTACTATCTTCCCTTTTGAAATCACCCTCAGGAAGAATAGTATAGCTCCATATCATACTTCATCACAAACGTTATTAGTTTGGAGTGGTTAAGATAAATCCGAAAACCGTGTCTCCAAACTAAGCGATAATTTTCGGCTAACTCAATTCCGATTCTTTGGAAGTATGAAATACGTTTTTGGGTCCTCACTGGGGAACTCGAATATACCCAACATACTTCCTGAGTTAAAATAGGTCCATATTTGATAGTCGATTATTTAACTATCAAATAAAAAAACAAGCAACATTTCATAGATTTAATTACCCACAGCGACCACTAAGCCTCAAACTAAATCTTTTATTTATTAAAACTCTTTTCAAAAGTGTTTATCAAAAACATTTATATACTTATCTCACTGACAAACGTATATTCATAAAACATTTGTGAATTTTTTTTTATTTCCAAATCATATAAAAGGATCAAAATAAAATGTCATTTAAATCAGAGATAAAGATAACCTTAAACAATATTCCTTTGATGTTAAGTGTGGAACGAATGTCCATACCAGTAGAATTAAGAAGGTCAATTAAAGGAAAACAAATCTTAGATTCTTCTATAAATTTCCTTCAATAAATCATTTTAATAATCTCTTTTGTATATAATATTTCCTTTACCTAAAACTCCAAATCATTTTCTAAAACTTCTTTTATAAATGTTCAAAACCATTTATAACACTCTTTATAAATCTCCAAAATCATTTATAAAACTTCTTTATTTAAACCAGAACCCCTTTAATAAAACTCAATCCATAAAGTTCCCTTGATAAAATCAATTATTTAAAACACCTTCAAATAAACAAGTTATTATTTAAAACATTCTTCATTTAATTATTTCTAAACCATATTAACAAAACACTGATTTTAAACAATCATTTAAAAGGATCAAATTAACTTCAAACATTTAATAAAATAATTGTTTAACTATCTTTTAAATATCATATTTAAAATAATAATAAACTTTAAACCATTTCAAAAAGGATAAAATGAAATATTGGACTTTGCAAAATTAGAAGGAGGCTTAATGACCATAATGGTTCATTTAATTAGGTTTAATTTACCCAAGTTATAACATGAGTATTACATAACAAGCATATATGTAAAGGAAATCAGCCAATAACAATCAATCAACATATGGGTAAATGTTCAAGTTAATAAAATAGCAGAATGAGGATTTGTTCTGGTAAACACATGTCCAAGTTAATATAATGGCAAAATGGATTTTTATTATGCCCAATAGATGTCAACATAATCCAATTGGAGAACTATGGCAGAACGGTGATTTATTCTACCAACAGATGTCAAATACAATCAAAGTAGTAGAACGGTATTTTATTCTACTAAACAGATATCAATTATAATTTAAATTAGCAAAACTGTGTATTATTTTGTAAAACATATGTCATTGGGTTTCATATTCAATTGGGGTTACTTAAGAGTAATGGACAAAGATATCCCTTAGATTTAAAACATTCTTTAAAAGAGTGCTTATTTAAAAACAAAATCGATCTTCATCATAAAGTGGTTCAAAAATTTAAAACCTTTATTTGAAAATTAAATAACATTTTAAACTCTTTATTTTAATAATAATTAAACAATAGTTAATTAATAATTAATAATTAAATAATAAATATCCTTAAAATAAATAATTTAATAATAGTTTATCTTTAAATAAATAATTAAACCATAATTAATCTTTAATTAATTATTAAATAATAATTTAAACCTTTAAATGATAATTAAACATTAATCGATCTCGGTTAATTAATTAATTACTCCTTAATTAAAACTTAAATAATGAATTAAACCTTTATTTAAAATAATTAAATCATAATTAATTTTTAATTAAATCCTAACTTACATTTAACTTAATTAGTAATTAATTAATAATCAAACGCCTTTATAAATAAATAATTAATAATTACCCTTTAATAATTTATTAAAAAGTAATTAATTAAATAATAATTAACCTTTGAAATAATGATTAATGAAATAGTAATTAAACTTTAAAATAATAATTAAATACTAATTAATCCTTTAATACATTATTAATTAATGATTAATCTTATATTAACTAACAAATTATAAACAACTTACTTAATTCATAACTAAGTACAAATTTCTTTTATTAACAACCGATTAAGTACTAATTACCTTACTTAATTAACAAAATAATCATTAAATACTTAAAGAAATAATTAAATAAAAACAATTATTTAATCGTACTTAAAATAAGTTTTGAAAACACTTTTCAAAGGACACTTAAGTGAAAACAATTTAAATTTCCAAAAAGTGTTCGTTTTTACGAACTGCGTTTATAATGACTATTCCTTATATGACCCAAAAGTCCCAAACTTGTTTTATACTCTAAATTGCTTTCAAAAATTTACCTTTCATGTTTAATCTACTTTTATAAACTTGGATAAGGTTTTGAAAACTAGAAGTAAGGTTTTAAAACTTTTATAAAATAAAGTAAGTAAATGAACAAGTAAATCAAGGGACCTCAATGTTGCAAACAAACGATTTTTAAGTGCTAATTTCTTTAGCATAAAACACATAACATAGCACAAAATTGTCAAAACAAGTGTACATAACAAATGTCATAACCAAACAAAGATTATAACTTGTACACTTTTCTAACTTTAACTTTTATTTACAAGTCTAAACAACATCACTTTCAAGTATACACATACACATACAAATCAACATATATCTTATTCAAACAAACATCAAACTTAGCAACCAAGTAGCTGATAGAGTTAGGGGTATGCCCTAGGGGCAATTATGTAATTTGTTACATATATCTAACTAGTTGACCAATCTTGTTCGAAATAAAGGTGTTTTCTTTCTATTATATACCTGATATAATATGGTTATATTAATTAATTAATTAAATTAAATTATACTTAATAGAAAATCCATAAATGGTATGTTTTGTGATAGTATTTACAAAGTGTTGTAACCATGGGTAATTTATCACGATGAAACAAATATATCATTTTAAATGTCTCTAGCCAAGACGCATCGAGACTAGATATCGATGTATCCGTTGAGACTAGAGTACGTAACGCTTTCCAATTGTTGGGCAGTGTATTACTCATGACTGATGGGGGTACCTAGGGGTTACATACTAATAGTTATTGAATAACTATGGAACGACTCACTCGGTAGTTTTCTGTTGGTTAATATAACTAAGATCAAATAGAAAATATCGATGTGACTAACTTACACAGTTCTTTCGACTTGAGAATACTATGAACCTTCAATATGATAGCTCTGCTTTGATTATAGTCAAATCATGACATAACGTCCATCGAATGACTATAGTTGGGTCGATTGGAAGTGAAGCACTATTCAAGAGAGGATTCGTCTCCTCAGTTATATGGGGTTAGTATCACGGCCCACATAAATCAACCTAAAGTCAAAATCTCTGGCCAGAGTAGTTCGGTTGATAATAATTGTCATTATTGAACCGAGGACTTTGTCTTTGGATTATAGAGTTGAATGTGGATGATGTTGGAATTTTGACCATTACCAAATTCAGCAAGTCCAAAGTGTTATAATTTTGACAAAGAGAATTGGTGTAAATAATTGTCACAACTAGGTAACGCTTATTAAATTAAAATGATATTTTATGAAAATGAGTAAGCGATAAATTTGGCCATAATATCACACCACCTGCTAAGTGAAGTGTGAAAGTTAACACTCGAATAAGTTCGACGTTAATCACCAATCGAATTTACACCCAAGAGTCAGACAACCGAAACGATGAATTCTCTTTAGGCCAAACAATTTAATTAGTTTATAATTGTTATAAATTAATTAAATAAATTAATATTTATGAAATATTAATTATGAATTTTGAATGTGATTTAAGAATAAAATTGTTGCATATATTTATAAAAGTTATGAATATATTAATCGATATGAGATATTTATAACAAAATATGTTAAATATGATTGTACATATTTAATTTGGGTTAAATGGGCCCACAACCCATGAGATTTGGGGAGGATAGGCATTGGGTTAGTGAAAGATAGGAGGTGGCTACTACATGTGTGATTAGGTTTTGAGATGTGTTATTGAGATCATTGTTTGCTCTCTTGTCCTATCCATATAAAAGCCAATCTCAAAACCCTAATTACAAGCTAATTCATTTTTGAGCCGCCACATTCTTCTTCCTCTTCTCATTTTAATGGCAGCAACTTTCCTCTAAAATCATCCCTAAAATTCTCAAATCCAATTCAAAATTAGAAATACTAATTTGTAGTAGAAGGTCTCCAATCTCGGATTAGCAACCTGACGGATTGTGAATTGTTCTTAGAAGAGAAATCATTGTTCAAAGTGGACTTAAAGGATTCATTAGGAGGTGCACTTTGATTTATTATCATTGTTTTGATTTTAAGTTTATCATATAAAAATTGATTTACATCCAAACACTACACCAGAAACAGCTTTTGACAGCGTTTCAAAAACGCTGTTATATGATACGACAGCGTTATTATAAACGTTGTATAACGACATGCTGTCGTAGATGCAAAAGTTATAACAGCAAAATAGAAAACGCTGTAAAAATTTTGATACCACAGCGTTTATTAAACGCTGTTATATGACACAACAGCGTTAGAACAAACGCTGTATAACGACAAGCTATCGTATAAAGAGAACTTACAACAGCTTAATTTTAAACGCTGTGAAAATTATTCTTTTGATAGCGTTTTATTTAGGCTGTTAATATTTTTATTACAGCGTTTAATGCGTGTTGTGTTATGTTTTTATAGTTGGGATGATGTTTTACTACAGTTTACAACAACGTTTAATAAACGTTGTTACTCACTATTTAATGATAATTACAACACGAATTAAACGTTGTTGTTTCTTCATTGACAGCATTAAAATAGATGTTGTCTTCTATTTATATGATTTTTACAGCATTAACATTCCACTATATTTGTATATTCCAGAACTACATTTTGAGTATAATCAAGCAACCAATATATATAACATGTTCTAATGAATAATAGTCTGTTAAATAAACTAGCTAAAACAATATTAATATACAAAAAACATCTATAAATCAAGTTTCAATAATATCCATAAACAAAAATAACACAGTAGACCAAGTTATCAAGCAACCAGTATAATCAAGTAATACATACAAGTATACTAACCAAAATATAGTTCTGGCATCAAAAATTACTTCGAATCCATAACTTGTTGCCGCATGTAAGATATCCACCTACCTATAGAGTAAAAGTTCAAAAGTTAGCAAAATAAATCAAAAATACAATTAATACAACAATAACATGAAATGCAGTATGGAACAAAGGAAGTGCTGAAACCAAACGAACTATCTGATACAAAAGTGTTGAAACAATGGTAACATTAAATGCATTTTTGAAAGGAGAACTGAAGAGCTGAGCATGTTTAGAGTAAGAATGCTCATATCGACGAACCAATGCTACAAGGTATTATGTGGACTGGAGTTTAGGGGAGGGTGTTTACATAGGTAGCAGATTGCTATACAAGTTGCGGTGCATGGCACTGGAGCAGGATGACAGTGTGCAACCATATTTCCCACTTGCATGTAAAAATTAATCTAAAGCTAGTATGTTTCCCACTTGAATGTAAAAATTAATCTAAAGCTAGTACTTTTCCCACTTGTATGTAAAAAACATTAGATGCTTTTAGAATTTGCAAATCAATGGTAGAAATAAAACATATGTAGATGCTTAGTAAATTTTCATAAAACATGGTTAATTTTCAAAAATAAAAATAGTTGGCTTAGATTATTTTTATAAACTAAGTTAATTTTAATTTTTAAATTTTAGTTGATTTTTATAAACTTAGTTAACTTGGTTAATTTTTATAAAATTAGTTAATTTTAATAGCCATGGTTAACTTTTATAAACTCAGTTAACTAATTTAAATTTTTATACAACTTAGTCAACTTTTATAAAACCTTGTTGATTTTCATAAAACATAATTAAATTAGTTACTTTATTTTTGAGCTTGATTAGTTTTTATTAAACTTAGTTAACTTAGTTAAATTTTTGTAGAACTTAGTTAAATTAGTTAACTTTTATAAGACTTAGTTAATTTTTATAAACTTAGTTAATTTTTATTAGACTTGGTTAATTTTTATAAACTTAGTTATAGTTAATTTTTTAAAATTTAATTAACTTAACTAATTTTTTAAAAATTTAATTAACTTGATTAATTTTTATAAAATTTAGTTACATTTTATAAACTCGGTTAATTTTCGTAAAACTTAGTCTATTTTAGTGGAGGATAAGTATAAAGGATCCAATTAGCAAGAGCAATTTACAGTGATTCCGATGTGTATTTGTTAGATGATCCTTTTCGAGCAATTGTTGCTCCTTCAGGAGCGCATCTCTTTAAATATTTTTGTATAAGGCTAAAATAACACACAAACACTTTGCATATATTTGTTATTTTGTCAATAATGAAAAACTTTACTTTGTCCTTAATCGTATAACTTATTTCCAAAAAGATTATGCTACCCTATCATCACCCGTGTTTCATTCTTAAAAATATTTCCCACAATCTCTGATGTAGTTTTGTGAATAGATCATTTTTACAAATCATGTAATTTAATCAATTAACTTATTAGGTTAGTTTAGTAGGACATACCCTTATCTGACATTGTTAGCAAAAAAAAACATAAATAAATTTTTTTAAATTGAATTCTATGATGCTTTATTAGATTAATCCTAATAGAAGTTTGAGATCAATGATCAACTATATTCCTCATACTAAACTTGGATGTTACATGTGCAATACTGAGTTTATCTCAGTTGTCTATACACATTATGCATGTAACATTTAACAATATATACATAATTGATTTCTAAACCTGATATTTATGTAAAGAAATTAATTTCTATATGCATCTACCTTGTGTAGGAATGCCTAATACACCTCTTGCCTTCAAAAACAGTCATATACACAACTCATCAACTCGAATTCTTGAGTGCAGTAGACCTTATTCAAGCATTCATAGAAAGTTCAATTAAGTAAATTAACCGACCTTGGTATACCAGCATTTAAGAATTAGTTGCAAGTTATATTAATATCCAACATTGATTAGAAGCATTTTCTTCACGTCATACACACCAAAATGAATATGTCTAAAAACTAAAAATGAACAAATTTTCCTACAGTAGATATAAGAAAATACCCGGTGCACTAAGTTTGAGCCCTGAGTTGACTTCATTTAAGATAACGCACTTCAGTTTCAATATTGAATTGGGGTAAAACATATATTGAGACCCTATTTCTAAACTATTTTTCCCTTACTATAGACTATAATATTGTCCACCATAACAAATAGATTCCCATATGGTAATACCATCAAGAAATTTATTATTCTCCAATTTGAAACCATGAGCAATATCATATATAATGGGATAAATTTCTTCTTACTTTTTTTTATGAAAATAGCAGTATCTCCAATGTCTGTACAACTAAAGAATTACTATTATAAACTAAAACTTGATTCTTCAAATCAATGGCAGTGATAGTTTCATATTACCAAATTTGCATTTATTAGCCAATATTTTTCAATATCAAACAAGTTTCTCCATCTTGTAAGCATGAATTACAATTATGAACTATGCATTCAAAACAGTAAGCTTACACTTATTTTATCAATGAAGCAAGCATAAATTTACTCCTTTCTCTTACCATTGGGTTCATCTGGTATAACTGTTTTGGTGACATTTGGCTGCAAAAGAAGAAAAGATAATAATAATAAGCTAGAACCTTAATTTCTAAAAGGTGTTCGAGATGGATATCTTTGATCATTTTTCTTATTTAGTTGCAAAGTTTACTGCTTATAGGAGTAAACACATAGAATTTAATGCTCATTTATCCATGTAATGATTTTAACACACCTGTAACTTAGCAATTATTTTCAATATTTTGAATAAGCAACAATGTTGCAATAGCTCGGGGTGATGTCAAATCCTAGCTCCGACCCTACATACATATGGTGGATATGTAACATGGGTACTCGTTCTGTACACTCATTGGATTGTTTGAGCGGAGTTATTTATTAGATTGCGAGATACAGAGAGATATCTATAAGTAAAATCCCAATATGATATATAGATGAGTTGAGCTTAGTGTTATTTAAAAGCTAATACACTCATTATTTGGTCAGGCACAATTCCAAGTACTAACAACCAGCTACAAATCGTAGTTAAAAAAGAGGGAGTTAAAACTAATTTAATAAGAAAAGTATAACGAAAAAGGGAAAGAAAAAGTGATGGTTTGTTGTAGAAGTGTTACCGGATCGAGGATGAGTACAGAGCACATCAGTCTGTTATCCATCCACCGTTGAGAGAAAGGAGTTTTCGCTGCTCTATGAAACTAGCCACTCGGCAACTTGGATCAACCGGGCCAGCAAGTTGTGCAACGTACCTGAATCCGATACCATAACCCAACATTCTGTAACAGCCCAAAAAAAAAATTAACAAATTTTTATTTAAAAAATAAACATTTTGAAATATTGATTTAAATTAAAAGTGTAATAATTTGTGTGAAACGGAAAATTTAAACTTTACATTTCGTTATGTATATTTATATCCGTTCTTAACTTTATATTTAACAATCAAAATTTTATTAATTATGGTAATAGCTATTTAATTTTTGGTTTAAAAATGATACGCTATTTTATTTAAAAGAAACCGTTAGCATTCTTAAATTTATTCAATAAGAGAAATAAATTAAATTGTATGTTACTTTGGGTTAACATTGCAAGTTCAGCCGTTCAAAAATCTTGCTCAAATCTAGCCTTAAATCGTGCACGTGAGAATCATTCCATTCCCTTTTACCTTCCTTACGTTTCGTTCAAACATTTATTACTGCCTTTTCTACTTTAATCAAGTGAACAGCTATTCCATTTTCCACGTTCACAAATCTCATCCCTCAAAATTCTTCACTTCAGCTTTCAATTGAGGTTCGTGACCAAGGTAATGGACAGCATCTTTTTTTTTTTAATTTTTTCCTGTCCCCTGTTTTGTTTACTTTATCATTTGCCTACTCCATGCTATCACCGCCTCCACCCCATGCGAGACCAACCCCTACCCTATACGCCACCACCACCACCAGTTCCCACGCCTCCAATACCGAGACCAGCCACCGAATCCATGCCGAGACCCCACCTTTCAGACCCGAGAACCCCACGTCAGCCTCCAACAACATGCCGAAACCACCACCACGTCACCACAACCCCCTGCCGAGACCACCGCCCCTACTCCAGACCGAAACCACCACGTCACCACAACCCCAGTCCACCACCACGTCACAGCCCGGCCTCATTCACAACCGAACCCAGCCCTACCACCACCCACTCCACCATGCTCGGCCTACCTATGCGAGACCACCACCAGGCACATCCCTACCCCATGCCAGACCCACGAACCCAGGCCAGACCGCCACCACGTTAGCACCAGCCCCATGCCGAGATTGTCACCATTCACCTCCAGTCCCCGAAACTCCTTGACGAGCCTGTAGTTGTGAAATTACGTGCAAACCTTGCTTCGTTTTGTTTTTTTTTGTATTGTGGTATTGTGTATTTTTCGCCTGAGACTCTGTAGAAAAAAAATTGTTAGTCACCGTGCATTTGAAATTATTGTCTTCATGCCTCTGCCCTTGTATTTTGGTATTTGGATATATATCCCACTGAGCTTTTGTTGGAACCAGAGAATGAACAAAAGTTGTTGTCACTTTTGTGTTGAAGTGTGGTATATGTTCGGCCGAGCCCTGCCTATTGAAAAATGAAACGAAAAAGTTTGTTTTGTCACCTTTGCATTTTTGTTTTGAATCTTAGTTTATATCTTGCCTCTGACTTTGTTTTGAAAAAAGAAAAAAAATGTTTTGTCACTTTGCAAATTTAAAGTTATAATCTATATTTTAAAAAGTGGTCGGGCTATTGCTATCGATTTTCAACTTGTTTCTTTTTCGTTGTTTGCTTCATTTGAAAATTTGTTATTCGTGCAATCTTAGATTTTGATTATTTATTTTGCTTTAAATTTGAATCTAGTTGGAGCATCCGCTAACAACTGATCGTGCTTTCCGCGTGCGTTCGATAGACATCGTATTTCTTTTTCCGAATCTCCAGCTCGGTAGAGGTGAGTAAATCTCACACGAATATTCATACTTATATGATTGTGAAACGACCGCAACTGAATGTGTAGAAATAAATAAATAAATAAATAAATGATGTTATAATTACCTGTGATTTATTTATAGTTGATGTTAATTGTTAAAACTGCATATCGTATCATCTGTTATATTTTGTTCCTATTTTCTGTTATTCTGTTCTGTAAAATCACACTGCAAGTTCCCTGTAGAATAGAATCACTATGGGTTGAAATGATACATACCCGAACGGACTTTAGAATAAGGGAAGGTCGTTATGGGCTGAAATGATAGGCCTGAACGATTTTCAATTAAATTTTATTTACTTGGAATTGCGGGTTTGAAATGATAAAACCTGGATTTTCTTTGTAAATTACGGATTGAAATGATATAGTATCTGTATCACTTGACTTAGGCTAGAGAATATTATACAGACCCGTGGTTATTTTTCTGTATTTTCTGGATACCTTAAAAAAATTTAAATATTGTAATAATATTAAATTGATTTAAATCAAATTTTTAAATGATTTATTTAGAATAGAAATGATTTTTTCTATGTGATAAAAATAAATAAATGGAAAATATTGATTTTTAAAATGGAACTTAAATTTGAAAGTTTGACCAAAAAGAAAGATGGAAACTGAAGTTAATTAAATTGAAATGAAAATTTAGTTATAAAATGGTGGAAAATGGAGTTTGAGTGTAAAATGTTGAAATGAATTGTTTAAATGAAAATGGGATTTACACACTTGAATTTAATAAGCGAATTTGTAAGTTTTGGTTTTAATTTGTAAAATTTACCTTTAAAATAAATCAGTTAAAGGATTTAAATGAACATTTTAATGTATGATTTTTTAAGTTCTGAACTAGGTAGAATCTGTAGCACTTGTTAAGTGTTGTGGATTATATAAGTGAACCAAAAGACTAAAATGAACTAAGGCTATGATAGTACTTGGTAAGTGCTGTTGTAGCAGAAACTAAAATTGAACCTGAACTAATAAAAGGGCTACTGTAGCACTTGTTAAGGACCGCAGTAGGCTGAAATATGATTTTGGTTAAAACTGAACTGTTACAGCAGTTTACAAATGTTGTTTTGCTGAATAAAACTGTTTTCAAATATAACTTACCACCGCACTTTTTAAATGTTGTGAAAGCTGAGAATTTTAACGCTATTGTTTTAAGTGAATTAATGAACCCCGAAAAGGCTAAATTTTTGGGAATTTAATATTTGATTTAAAAGAATAATGACTTTGTTTTAAATGGTTTAATTCGAAGTATATTTGATAAATTGTTTAAATCTATAACCACGAGTTATAATAACGATTGGTTGGCAAAGAGACCGGGATCGGATATGGACATACTCTCTGTCGATACCGAAAACCACTTCGACAACCGTGTACGCGGTGGAGATTCCAGAATGAAGTAGGATGGTGGCGACGTTCTTAAGGTATGTTACGTGGACCCAACTCCCGTGAGTTGGCATAAGGTGGCTAAAACAGGAGCGATCTCGGACCAGTGAGGTAGCACCTCTTCTTGGACACATTTCTTCGATATTATACTCTTACTTGTGATTTGACTAGATGGCCATCCTCCGATTTGGGAATGTTGTTCGAGGTGGAACGGTAGTGGCTGCTATGCGTATCCATCAGTCCGTGTGCGTAATTGGTATATCTACCCTGGCATTGCCTAGTTGTGCCGTGTCACCTACCATATCGAGCTTTACTACGATTATGATTTTAAGATCCGACCGCGTTAAGGTTCTCCATCCCCTTAACGCTATTTTCCGATATGATTATACTTTACTTATGTAGACACTATTATAATAGCGAATATTACTACATAGTAGATATTTTAACGGATCCTTAGAGGATGGGTGGTCCCAAGCATCTTCTAAGTTACTTGTACCTTTACTACAGTTCACTTGAGTTGGTTTACATTGTATAAGTATGTATATCCTGACTCGAGTGTTTATGTTTTATTTTACGCTCGGGTCAGCCTGAGTATCAGTTGGACTTCATCTTCACGGAGCTTGGACTACTGGAGATTATCTTTATCAAGCTGCTATCTATTTTGCTATTCAGTCTTTTATTTTAGCTTATGTAATTGAGACAAATGAATTTGGGATTTTTCTGTGGTTATTCAAACTGTATTGGTTTTAGATTATGTAATTTGTACTTGTTTTGAGACTATGTATTTTAGTGGCTTAATGAACCACTATGGTTATTTTTAAATTCCGCTGCGAGTTATTCTGATATTTCTGTGTCTGTGATTCTGTGAATGATTTTATTTGCTCCAAATTTTATTACAATCTGTTATTTTGCATTATTCAAGTCTGACATGTGTGGATTATTGTTGATTTGAATGGTCCAAAATATCGGGTCGTTACATTTGGTATCAGAGCTTTGGTTTTAGGCAAACCTTAGCCTATGGAGCAAAAACTCATTAGAGATAGGGTAGAAATACCCTAGAATGAGTGAAATCAAACTCATAATCATTTCCTTGTGAGTGAACGTATTTTCAAAGTATAAAATGATTTTAAAATGATTTCTCAAATGATTTTTCAAAGATTATTTTGATATAAAGTTTCTTGTTTTAAGAAGAAATTTTTTCTAAACTTCCTTCTTTCCGTATCTACCTTGTTAGAAACTTTGTTATTAGGATATTCATCCAAGTGATCTTATCGTGTCTTATCTTAACTTATCTTTGCCTTCTCTGTACCTTGTCCTAAAATTTATTCTTGATATTTCCAGGATGAATCGTGGAAATGCTAGAGGTAGGGGTCGTGGTATTGCCCCAGTTCCTCCACCTGTTGCACCCGTTAGGTTCATTGTTCTTTGCAAGGAATTCTCTCAGCTCGGTGGCACTAGGTTCACCGGTTCAGAGAGTATTATCGAAGCCCAGCAATGGCTACGAAGTTTGGAGAGAGTTTTTACTGGTCTAGAGATCACTGATGCCCAGAAGCGTCAGTTAGCAGCATGGCAGCTGCAAGAGTCAGCCTTAGATTGGTGGGAGTCTGTTACGACTCACACTAACGAAGGTGATCTTTCGTGGGAGCAGTTCAGGTATCCTTTGCGTTAACTTGAATTTTTCCCCATTTCCTTTCCTTTTGAATCTATCTTAAGTTTGATTTCTATATTTTTCTTTCCAGGGAGGCTTTTGTGGCAAAATGGATGCCCAAAGCCGGGAAATCTCAGCTTTACCGTGAATTCATGGACCTCAAGCAGGGTACCATGTCTTTTTCAGAGTATGAACGGAAGTTCAATGAACTTTCCAAATTTGGTCCTGGTCTTATCGATACTCAGCTAAAGAAGAATGAGAAGTTCATTTCTGGAGCTCGCCCAGAGTTCTACGATCGTCTTATTTCACATGTTCATGGCACTTTTACTGAGCTTATGGATATGGCTATTCGCTTTGAGAACCCTACTTCCAAGGGTCCTGCTGCTTCTGGTGCTCATGTCTCACAATCTTCCTCTGCAAATTCCAAGAAGAGAAAGCCCAACTTCCACCAACAGAAGAAGAATTGGATTAAGCATGCGGGCTTGGGATCTTTAGCATCTGCTCCTTCCCAAAGACACCCTATTGATCTTTCCTCCATTACTTGCTTCAAATGTGACCAGAAGGGACACTATGCCAATAGTTGCCCTAATCCGTCTGGTGCTGCTATTCCTCCACCTCAGGTTTCCAGGAACGATCTTTGTCATGTTTGTCTTCAGCCGGGTCATTTTAGGAAGGACTGTCCTTTATATCAAAAGGGAAAGCCATCTGGTGTATTTGCTGTCACATCTGCTTCATCACCTGCTGCACCTACTCCTGCTCCTAGCGATGATCAAGGTACTCGTTAGGGCACCTTTACTTTATTTCATCATCCTGTTCGTGTTTTATTTGATACTGGGGCTTCGCATAGTTTTATTTCTGATGATCTGTGTAACAAGTTTGAACATCTCCTTTCTCCTGAGTATGCTTCTGTTCCTCTATGTGTTTCAAATCCTATTGGTGGTCCCGCAAATCTTAATAAGATTTGTAAACATGTGAAACTCCACCATTCCGATCATCGTTTTAGTGGTGATTTCTATATTCTTGGTTTTGATACTTTTGATTTGCTGCTTGGAGATGATTGGTTAAAGAATCACGATGCCCATATCTCTTGTAAATCCCGAATTGTTTCTCTTAAGGATGATCGGGGTAATTCTTTGGTTATTCAGTGTAGTCTGCCTCATGATTGTGCTGGTAGCTTTATCTACTCATTGGATTCTTCTCCTGTTGATCTTCAGTCAACTCGGGTAGTCAATCACTACTCGGATGTATTTGGTGAAGTTACTGCTTTACCTCCCATGCGGGAAATTGATTTCCACATTGATCTCATTCCTGGAGCTCGACCTGTAGTTCTTCCTCCTAGAAGAATGGCACCCCGCGAGAAGGTTGAGTTAAGAAAGCAAATTGAGGACCTATCTTCCAAGGGTCTGATCAGACCTAGTTTTTCTGAATGGGGAGCTGCGGTGGTTTTCGTCACCAAGTCTAATGGTTCTCTCCGGATGTGTGTTGATTATAGGGAGTTGAACAAGCTCACTATGAAAAATAGATATCTAATGCCTCGCATCAATGACATGTTTGATCAGCTTTATGGTGCTACTGTTTTCTCTCAGCTTGATCTTGCCACAGGTTTTCACCAACTCAGAGTTGCCGAGGAAAGTATTCCCAAGACTGCTTTCCATACTGAGAATGGATTCTTTGAATGGTTAGTCATGCCTTTTGGTTTGACTAATGCTCCTGCTTTCTTTGTTGACTTGATGAATCGTGTTTTCCGTGATGTGCTTAATAAATTTGTTCTAGTCTTTGTGGATGATATCCTCATTTTCTCTAAGTCTGAAGAAGAACATGAGTCACATTTGAAATTTGTTCTTGAGACTCTTCGGAATCATCAGTTAAAAGCTAAATTTTCCAAATGCCATTTCTGGAAGGATGAAGTCCGATTCCTCGGGCATATTGTTTCTAGTAATGGAGTTTCAGTTGATCCAGTCAAGTTCGCTGCGATCAATGTAAGTCCTTCTTTCCTTCTCTTTCCTTGTTTCATTCAATTTACTCTATCTTTCCTATTATTATTTTTTTCCCTATTTTGTGCAGGATTGGGAAACTCCTAAGACTCCAACTGATATCCGTAGTTTTCTGGGCCTTGCTGGTTATTACCGGAGATTTATTGAGAATTTCACTCGGATTGCTGCACCTCTCACTGCTTTAACTCGAAAGAATGCTAAGTTTATTTGGAGTAACGGGTGTAAGGCCGCATTCAATGAGTTAAAAGACAAGCTTACTTCCGCACCTGTTCTTACCGTTCCAAATGGAAATGAGGGATTAACGGTATACACTGATGCTTGTCGAGAAGGTTTGGGAGCTGTGATGCAGGATTGTAGAGTGATTGCTTATGCTAGTCGACAGTTGAAGACCCATGAAGTAAATTATGCTGCCCATGATCTAGAGTTGCTTGCTGTTGTTTCGCTTTGAAGCTTTAGAGACATCATCTGTTGGGTACCAAGTTCGAGCTTTTCACAGATCATCAGTCTTTGAGGTATATTTTCTCTCAGAAGGATTTGAATTAGAGACAAGTTAGGTGGTTAGAGTTCCTTGCTTCTTATGACCTTGACATCAACTATACACCGGGAAAAGCTAATGTTGTGGCGGATGCTTTGAGTAGGAAGAAAGCTTTGTTGTGTTAGATTGTTGTTTCTTCACCTCTTGTGGATCGTATTATGGCTAGACAGGATGAGGATCAGATGCTTAGATTGATTAAGGAGAATGTTCGAAGTAGAGTAGGAGGTAGTAGTCTTGATGGCAATGGAGCTCAGATTGACGATAAGGGTGTATTGAGGATTAATAATAGGATTTGTGTCCCGAATGTTGATGGATTGAGACAGGAGTTACTTCGGGAGAATCATCAGTCCAGACTTTCTATTCATCCAGGCGTGATCAGGACATGAAGAAGTTATATTGGTGGAAAGGTATGAAGCGAGATATTTCCATTTTTGTTAATAGGTGTGCGACTTGTCAGCAAGTCAAGGCGGATCATCAAAAGACCCTTGGTTTATTGCAGCCTCTTGAGATTCCCAATTGGAAGTGGGAACAAGTTTCTATGGATTTCATTGATGGTTTACCGAGGACTAGGAAGGGTAACGAGAGTATCTGGATTATTGTGGATAGATTGACCAAATCAGCTCATTTCATTCCGGTCAAGTCTACCCGTTCAGCTTCTAGTTTGTCTGAGATTTACATGAGGGAGATTGTTCGCCTCCATGGTGTTCCTCTCAATATCGTTTGTGATCGTGATCCTATCTTTACTAGTAGGTTTTGGAAAGCCTTTCAGGATTCTTTGGGTACTCATCTAAATCTGAGCACTGCTTACCATCCATAGATCGACGGTCAAACGGAAAGGGTGAATCAGATTTTAGAAGATCTTCTTCGTGCGTGTGTGCTTGATTATGGAGGATCTTGGGAAGATCATCTCCATCTTGTCGAATTTACTTATAACAATAGTTATCAAGCCAGTATTGAGACATCTCCATTTTCTGCTCTTTACGGACGACCTTGTAGATCTCCTTCTTGTTGGATTGAATCCGGTAATCGTTTGGTTCTTGGTCCAGAGATGGTTTTAGAAGCTTCAGAGAGAGTTGAAGAGATTAAGAGGAAGATGAGGATTGCTCAAGATAGACAGAAGAAGTACGCTGATCGTCGAAGACGGAGTTTAGAGTTTGCTGTTGGTGATTTGGTTTTCCTTAAGGTCTCTCCCTTAAGGAATGTTATTCGTTTTGGTCGTAGAGGAAAGCTTTCTCCTAGATTTGTAGGTCCTTTCCGCATTTTGGAAAGAATTGGCTCTCTTGCTTATCGTCTGGATTTACCCGAGAAATTTTCTGGAATACACAATGTCTTTCATGTATCTCATCTTCGTCGCTATCTGCATGATCCATCTCTTATTATTCAGCCTTCTGCTCTTGATAGTTTGGATATTGAGCCAAATCTGACTGTTGAGAGGAAGCCACTTCGTATCGTCGATCGAGGTACGAAGCAGCTAAGAAGAAAATCTGTCAACCTGGTCAAAGTGCAGTGGAGCACTGATGAACGGGATTGCACCTGGGAGACAGAGGAGAGCATTCGTGCTTCAAATCCGGAATTGTTTATTTTAGGTACTTTTGCTATTCTGTCTTATCTTTCTTTGTTTCCTTTTTCGTTCCTTTTCGAGGACGAAAAGTTTTGAGTGGGGGAGAGTGTAACAGCACAAAAAAAATTTTTTTAACAAATTTTTATTTAAAAAATAAACATTTTGAAATATTGATTTAAATTAAAAGTGTAATAATTTGTGTGAAACGGAAAATTTAAACTTTACATTTCGTTATGTATATTTATATCCGTTCTTAACTTTATATTTAACAATCAAAATTTTATTAATTATGGTAATAGCTATTTAATTTTTGGTTTAAAAATGATACGCTATTTTATTTAAAAGAAACCGTTAGCATTCTTAAATTTATTCAATAAGAGAAATAAATTAAATTGTATGTTACTTTGGGTTAACATTGCAAGTTCAGCCGTTCAAAAATCTTGCTCAAATCTAGCCTTAAATCGTGCACGTGAGAATCATTCCATTCCCTTTTACCTTCCTTACGTTTCGTTCAAACATTTATTACTGCCTTTTCTACTTTAATCAAGTGAACAGCTATTCCATTTTCCACGTTCACAAATCTCATCCCTCAAAATTCTTCACTTCAGCTTTCAATTGAGGTTCGTGACCAAGGTAATGGACAACATCTTTTTTTTTTTTAATTTTTTCCTGTCCCCTGTTTTGTTTACTTTATCATTTGCCTACTCCATGCTATCACCGCCTCCACCCCATGCGAGACCAACCCCTACCCTATACGCCACCACCACCACCAGTTCCCACGCCTCCAATACCGAGACCAGCCACCGAATCCATGCCGAGACCCTACCTTTCAGACCCGAGAACCCCACGTCGGCCTCCAACAACATGCCGAAACCACCACCACGTCACCACAACCCCCTGCCGAGACCACCGCCCCTACTCCAGACCGAAACCACCACGTCACCACAACCCCAGTCCACCACCACGTCACAGCACGGCCTCATTCACAACCGAACCCAGCCCTACCACCACCCACTCCACCATGCTCGGCCTACCCATGCGAGACCACCACCAGGCACATCCCTACCCCGTGCCAGACCCACGAACCCAGGCCAGACCGCCACCACGTTAGCACCAGCCCCATGCCGAGATTGTCACCATTCACCTCCAGTCCCCGAAACCCCTTGATGAGCCTGTAGTTGTGAAATTACGAGCAAACCTTGCTTCGTTTTGTATTTTTTTTGTATTGTGGTATTGTGTATTTTTCGCCTGAGACTCTGTAGAAAAAAAAATTGTTAGTCACCGTGCATTTTAAATTATTGTCTTCATGCCTCTGCCCTTGTATTTTGGTATTTGGATATATATCCCACTGAGCTTTTGTTGGAACCAGAGAATGAACAAAAGTTGTTGTCACTTTTGTGTTGAAGTGTGGTATATGTTCGGCCGAGCCCTGCCTATTGAAAAATGAAACGAAAAAGTTTGTTTTGTCACCTCTGCATTTTTGTTTTGAATCTTAGTTTATATCTTGCCTCTGACTTTGTTTTTAAAAAAGAAAAAAAATGTTTTGTCACTTTGCAAATTTAAAGTTATAATCTATATTTTAAAAAGTGGTCGGGCTATTGCTGTCGATTTTCAACTTGTTTCTTTTTCGTTGTTTGCTTCATTTGAAAATTTGTTATTCGTGCAATCTTAGATTTTGATTATTTATTTTGCTTTAAATTTGAATCTAGTTGGCGCATCCGCTAACAACTGATCGTGCTTTCCGCGTGCGTTCGATAGACATCGTATTTCTTTTTCCGAATCTCCAGCTCCGTAGAGGTGAGTAAATCTCACACGAATATTCATACTTATATGATTGTGAAACGACCGCAACTGAATGTGTAGAAATAAATAAATAAATAAATGATGTTATAATTACCTGTGATTTATTTATAGTTGATGTTAATTGTTAAAACTGCATATCGTATCATCTGTTATATTTTGTTCCTATTTTTCTGTTATTCTGTTCTGTTAAATCACACTGCAAGTTCCCTGTAGAATAGAATCACTATGGGTTGAAATGATACATACCCGAACGGACTTTAGAATAAGGGAAGGTCGTTATGGGCTGAAATGATAGGCCTGAACGATTTTCAATTAAATTTTATTTACTTGGGATTGCGGGTTTGAAATGATAAAACCCGGATTTTTCTTTGTAAATTACGGATTGAAATGATATAGTATCTGTATCACTTGACTTAGGCTAGAGAATATTATACAGACCCGTGGTTATTTTTCTATATTTTCTGGATACCTTAAAAAAATTTATATATTGTAATAATATTAAATTAAATTAAATCGAATTTTTAAATGATTTATTTAGAATAGAAATGATTTTTTCTATGTGATAAAAATAAATAAACGGAAAATATTGATTTTTAAAATGGAACTTAAATTTGAAAGTTTGACCAAAAAGAAAGATGGAAACTGAAGTTAATTAAATTGAAATGAAAATTTAGTTTTAAAATGGTGGAAAATGGAGTTTGAGTGTAAAATGTTGAAATGAATTGTTTAAATGAAAATGGGATTTACACACTTGAATTTAATAAGCGAATTTGTAAGTTTTGGTTTTAATTTGTAAAATTTCCCTTTAAAATAAATCAGTTAAAGGATTTAAATGAACATTTTAATGTATGATTTTATAAGTTCTGAACTAGGTAGAATCTGTAGCACTTGTTAAGTGTTGTGGATTATATAAGTGAACCAAAAGACTAAAATGAACTAAGGCTATGATAGTACTTGGTAAGTGCTGTTGTAGCAGAAACTAAAATTGAACCTGAACTAATAAAAGGGCTACTGTAGCACTTGTTAAGGACCGCAGTAGGCTGAAATATGATTTTGTTTAAAACTGAACTGTTACAGCAGTTTACAAATGTTGTTTTGCTGAATAAAATTGTTTTCAAATATAACTTACCGCCGCACTTTTTAAATGTTGTGAAAGCTGAGAATTTTAACGCTATTGTTTTAAGTGAATAAATGAACTCCGAAAAGGCTAAATTTTTGGGAATTTAATATTTGATTTAAAAGAATAATGACTTTGTTTTAAATGGTTTAATTCGAAGTATATTTGAAAAATTGTTTAAATCTATAACCACGGGTTATAATAACGATTGGTTGGCAAAGAGACCGGGATCGGATATGGACATACTCTCTGTCGATACCGAAAACCACTTTGACAACCGTGTACGCGATGGAGATTCCAGAATGAAGTAGGATGGTGGCGACGTTCTTAAGGTATGTTACGTGGACCCAACTCCCGTGAGTTGGCATAAGGTGGCTAAAACAGGAGCGATCTCGGACCAGTGAGGTAGCACCTCTTCTCGGACACATTTCTTCGATATTATACTCTTACTTGTGATTTGACTAGATGGCCATCCTCCGATTTGGGAATGTTGTTCGAGGTGGAACAGTAGTGGCTGCTATGCGTATCCATCAGTCCGTGTGCGTAATTGGTATATCTACCCTGGCATTGCCTAGTTGTGCCGTGTCACCTACCATATCGAGCTTTACTACGATTATGATTTTAAGATCCGACCGCGTTAAGGTTCTCCATCCCCTTAACGCTATTTTCCGATATGATTATACTTTACTTATGTAGACACTATTATAATAGCGAATATTACTACATAGTAGATATTTTAACGGATCCTTAGAGGATGGGCGGTCCCAAGCATCTTCTAAGTTACTTGTACCTTTACTACAGTTCACTTGAGTTGGTTTACATTGTATAAGTATGTATATCCTAACTCGAGTGTTTATGTTTTATTTTACGCTCGGGTCAGCCTGAGTATCAGTTGGACTTCATCTTCACAGAGCTTGGACTACTGGAGATTATCTTTATCAAGCTGCTATCTATTTTGCTATTCAGTCTTTTATTTTAGCTTATGTAATTGAGACAAATGAATTTGGGATTTTTCTGTGGTTATTCAAACTGTATTGGTTTTAGATTATGTAATTTGTACTTGTTTTGAGACTATGTATTTTAGTGGCTTCATGAACCACTATGGTTATTTTTAAATTCCGCTGCGAGTTATTCTGATATTTCTGTGTCTGTGATTCTGTGAATGATTTTATTTGCTCCAAATTTTATTACAATCTGTTATTTTGCATTATTCAAGTCTGACATGTGTGGATTATTGTCGATTTGAATGGTCCAAAATACTGAGTCGTTACACATTCCATCACCTTATTGCCCCACTTGGTTACAAGCTCACACTACCGAGCTCGGTGTGTGTTCGTGTAAAAAGCTGATATTTGTATAGAATAATTTTTATATATTTGGCAATGTGGGAGTAAATATATGTTTTCTTATTGTAGGTTGTCATATAAAGCATTTCAAATATATTCAATTACTAGTATTTATCATATAATATACTGTTCATGTAAAGAATGCTTCGTTTAATGATACCTAAGGGTAATATTTTTTTTTCAAATTTTGCAGGTAATATTTTCCCCAAATTTTGCAGGTAAACGATAGTCAAATATATATGAAACATTGGGTCCTTGTTGTTAACAACATTGATTCCCTAATGAAAAAGTGGAGAAATGCAGCATTCGTCAACTAATTTTGTTCTATCCTTTCAATTGAAAAATCAATTTTGGATCTAAGATTATACCCTTAATGTGTAAAATGGAAAGGAAACCACATTTCCTTCAATTGAAATACTTTTCTTATCGGCATTTGTCAAGATTATAGCCAATTAGCTACATAAATACCATATGAATTGAAAAGGAGGGGGAAAAAGCTACTTCAGATAAATTATTTTCCCCGTACATAAAAAAGTAGCAGTAACTAAAAATTATTGGAAAGGAAGCTTAATATCTTTCAGATTGAAGTACTTTTTTATCAAACCTTTATCAACCAGCCATACACACACAAAAAACACATATTTAAACAATGCTTCTTTCTTTCTCTTTCCACTAACTTCATTATTTAAATAGGAACTTGGGGTGGAAATCACGGGAAAATTGGGGTGCTCCATTGATTGAGTTATCATTGAACGCTCCTATATATGTGTATGTGTGTATGCAAGTAACCGGAGTGTAGCCCCATATATACTTACAATGTGAATAAGAATCGCAATAACAAAAAGTTATTTTATATTAAATTGTTTCCATGTTCACAAACAAGCAAAAGTAACAAAAATTTATTGGAAAGGAAGCACGTGATACATTGATAGCTAATCACTTGAAACAGTGATTAACCAGTACTTAAATTTTTGTATTATTCGAACTTTTTTTCTTCTGCTAGTACAAGAAAAGGGTGATTTGAGCTTACAATAAACTCATTTGAGAAAGATAACTTACCAAGTAGTACTGGAACATCTTTGCTTCTCGGATCATGTATTATCACTCCTCAGTTTTTATCTCACATTATGATTGCTTTGGTGAACTCCCTGCAGAAGAATAAGGATGCAAAATTACGCGTAATGTTCCATAAGTGAGCTTGGAAAGCCCATAAACATGTAAATTACCTTCTTTGAAAGTTTAGGCTGCAATTGGTAAGATAGACTATTTTGTTGTCTTTATCACTGTCCAAAGATATGGTAAACCGCATTGTGTACTCTTGTAAATTTCTCACCAAGGTGAAACTTTTAGTAATCCAAAATAGCACCAATAACGTTAAGTTTTCCACTTATTTTGCTAAACCTTGATCCCAGTGGTCTACCAGATACATGCTCTTTATTCTGTTGCTTGAACCTGTGCACTCTTTCAGTTTATCATTCAAAACATGGTAGGCATGTTATTGTTAGCATATATTTCTGAAGATTAGTCACTATGTCTATTAGCTCCTTTTTGTTGTGGTTGCACATCCTTGCTTTTTCTGCATAGTAATAAGTATGTAGCAAAATCTGTAAGTTCATAAACACCATATTGATACAGGTATGATACAGTTTATTCAACTAAAACAAACTGCCAATAAAAGAGGAAAAAACAGAATTTGCTTACTTTAGTTTAACTATTTAACCGCATGACAATTAGTGGTCCAAGTCTGATAAATTGCATTCACATACTCTTACTAATCATCAGAAATATGTACATATGCACACAAAGAACAACATCATTGAAAATTTATTTTATGCTTGTTATATCAATGTATGTCTTTGGTCTTATTACGAATAGAGAATAACAAATGAGTGTGCCTTTATTAACTAATTAATCCCTCACCGCCGTTGTTATTAAAATCTTAAAACCTTACGATTGTTTCAAATCGAATTTCTCTGATTACAATTCAATTCTTAAGGTCCGGTTCAAAGCTGAAGTAACTTGAAATTGAGAAAAATTATTCAGTCCATGCAAAATTATAAACTGTCTTATTTTTCTAAGCAAAATGGGAAGGGTAATAGCTTGTCCTATTTCCATGTTTCAACCCGTATTTTAAATCATTTCGCTTGGTGTAATATTCATTGTAATTTAAACAGACACATCACCTATCCAACTTATTAAATATGCACAAACAAAATTCTAACTGATACTTAAACATACTCCCAAATTAAAACAAACATGTACATGATTAACTCGATAGCAGATACAATCATCCAAAGAAGGATTGAAGCATGCCTACCATAAAAAAGAAATGCAAATTTGATGATTCTCTAACAAGTTTTGTTAATCAAAGTGTTATAGTAAAAAATGAAATCGAAAAACAATGGTTGTTTTATCTGAATGGATAAAAAATGGAGTGATGACATCAACAATTTTTTTTTTTGCTCTAGTATGCCAATACTCTAGGATTTTCTTTTTCTTCTTTCCACAGCCATTTAACATGCATAGGTGCATTCCACGGGCAGATCATTATGTAACAATTAGTAGAAATAATTATGTAAATTAAATCACATATCTTAGTGGACATCTAAATTTACCTTAGTAGATATCTCAATTACCTAAAATAAATCACTTATCATGGTAGATATCATAAATATATTGATTGCAATTAAAACACGGTGACTTACATAATAATAACAAAAAATAGCAATTTCAAATGTTACATCTAAAGGTCAAACAAATTACCTCAAATAGGGTTTTCAAAGACAATTGACCAGGAATTCTTCAGTGATTGATGCTCTTAGTTATTGAGTGAACGCAAAACTAGAGTCGTGTCCTTTTGTTTTCCAAGGACGGGTTCAAGGAGTTAGGGCTCGAGTGAATTGGACACTGTAGGTGAAACTAGGGGACGAACAAAATTCATTATAGATTTCATGAACATTTGATGTATACTTCAGATTTTAATTAGGTTTAAATTTAGGTAGGATTTAGGATTTGGGATTGCGGGTGAAATTGAGGAGGATTTGATTTCGCGGATTTCTTACTTTGCGTGAAGATAAGGAAGAAAGAAAGGGGCAAAGTAGCCGCGTAATGAAATAAACCTCAAAATCAAGCGGGCTATTTCACACAGCATTCGGGTTTTCATTTTTCTTTTTCAAAGCACTATTGTCGGCATTTATGGAAGAAACGCTGACAATTATTGCTGAGAAAAGCCCATTTTATTGTAGTGAAATCCCCTATTTGTATTCAGATCTGTTTATTGTTTAGATTAGGTGAGATTTTTGTATGTACATGTGTTTGTTACAATTAGATTGGTTATGTGCTTGTTATAATATTTTGTTTATTGATTTATTTTTGAATTAATTCTCTAAAAAAATGGTTTTAATTTTGATTTATATTAATACATACTATATATATATATATTAAATGTGTACAGATCTACAAATTATGAATATGTATAATTGTACATGTGTTTATATATCATATATATTGAATCTTAAAATTTTCTTATAATGATTTGTACCTATTATGAATCATAAAATACAAAAATATTTTATTAAATATGTATATACATATTTTATTATTATTTAATGATTTTGTGAATTGTTTATTATGAATAAAATCATTAATGGTTCAAATTTTCAATTTTATATTTTTTTGCACAATGTTTTAAGCTTATAGTAAAAAAATGATTTTTAAACTTAAGTTATTATTTTTAAAAATTAATTTATTTTTGTCCTATAATCAATTATTTAATTAAAATTATAATTTCAATTGAGAATTATACAGAATTTTTTTTAAAACTTGAATATTTATTTTGAACCTTAAAGAAGTTTCATATTTTTATAACTTAATTTATTAATTTTTTGAATTAATTTATTTTTGAAATGCAATTAATTATTTAACTAAAAATAAAATTTTAGTTGAGAAAATTCCAGAAATTTTTCCTAAGCCCAAAATATGTCTCAAATACTTTTAGAATTTTTTTAAAAAAATTTCAACTTGATTTATTATTTTTAACAATTAATTTGATTATGGGCTATTATCAATTGTTTAATAACAAATATTATTTTAATTATAAAAATTCCATAAATTAATCTTAAGCCCAAAATGTGTTTCTAGATTTTCTAAAATTGTAAAAACTTGTATTATTATCATATAATTATTTTGCATTAATGTGTTTAGCAGAAACTGTTTTATTCAATAAGTTATATATATATATATGCATATATTAGTATTTTTTTGATATATTATACAAGCACATATTTGGACAAATTACAGTACACACAAAATGAGCTAATGTGTCCGTTGCAATGTAAATCCCATCGTCTATATATGGACACATTATACCCTTCACGGATTATGAGTTACACATGCACACATACATACATGTATATATATGTATATGATACATACATACATACATATATATACACACCTGTATAAATAAATAATATAAAGTTAAATAAATCTCAAACTACAAATTGTACGGTTAGATTATATATGGACATAGTAATATATATTGCCATGAATAAATTATTAATAATGACATTTAATGAATCAAACAATTCAAATTAAAGAGAGAAAATGATAGGTTTCTCTCTCCATTTAATACAATAAAGGCTCTCAATTAATTCTTGTTTTAGGAAAATAAATGAAAGGCTTAATTCCTTATTAATTAACACTTATAAATAAATGTTAGGTGTATTTGATACACTACACATTTGAAATTAAATTTATTTAAACTTCCCTTTAATTATTTTAAATAGATACAAGATTTTATTTAAACCAAATTTAGAAAATTTCTAAATGAAATTTAGACTTTATAGGCCCATTAAAGATCCAAAATGGTAAAAAAAAATTGAAATTCACCCATTTCTTCCACTACGGACTGGCCCAGTTCCATCAATGGTATCAGAGCCCAATAGCCTATGCGGTCTAAATTAGTCACGTTAGGGCTAACTAATTAAACTCGCCCACTAAATACGATGTCTAGAAAGGTAATGTCTAGGCTTGAAATTAGGTAATCAAGTACTCTGTCCTACCTGGTTACCAGCTTGGCCTAAAAGGTGAGTGAGTCTAAAGGTTAACCCTAATAGAAAAGGCCTAATTTGAATTGGGCCTTGGGCTAGTTTTCAAGATTGTTTTCAAAATTAAAATAAAAACATATCTATTATAAAAGTCATAATATAACATAAGTTTTCAAAATGTTTCAAAATATTTATATATTAATTTCAAATTTTAAAATTTATTAATAAGAATAATAAAATGAATTAATTAAATTTGTTAATTAATTAATACATATATGCATACATTATATATGTTGATATATGTTATGTTATTTTAAAATGTTTAGGATAACATAAGTGTACATGTATGTATGCAAGATAAATTCAGAAACTAATAAAATTTAATCAAAATTGTTTAATTGAATAAATTAATTAAAGGTTAATTAATTAAATAAAATACACATATATATATGTGTGCGTGTTATACTATAAAGGTTATAGTGTGCACTATAATGGTTATAGTGGATATGTCCAATATAAATGTTGTGTTGGAATTATAATATAAAATTAATTAAAGAGTTAATTAATTAAAATTAATTAAAGAGTTGATCGGTTAAAATTAATTAGATAAGATTTTATTAATATTATATTATACATAAGACTATTGTATAAGTTAATTAAGTTATAAAAGTTGTATAATAATTCAGCTTATGTAATATGAATGTATAACAAAAGGTGGAACTTTAAAGATACCCTAAGTGGACTTAAGGAATATATACATATGTAAACGTATGTATACCATGATTTCTGATGTGTCACTTGAATCGTGAGAATATTTCATAAGAAATACATTATTCCATAAGCCGATATAACTCAATATAATATATTGAAGATTATGAATCTTTAATATAAAGTTGTCCTCTATCATCTATATATTAATAGATTACTTGCGTACTCCTTAGTTGTTGAGCTTGCCTCAAGTTAGGGATATTATGTGTAGTACTATTAATATATTGAATAGATGAGATAAGATAACCGTATGTATTTGTTGAGCTTTCCTCAAGGTACGTGTATTATACTCAGGCCATCATGAAATGATATGTCTGAGTGAATAGTCCCACTTTACTTGTTGAGCTTTCCTCAAGGTAAAGGCAAGGTTAGGACAAGCTACCAAAAGGTTGGGAGTTGTATGTGATATAACCGATAAAGAGTTATCCATCATATGCAGACCTATGATTTTTTGAGCTTTCCTCAAGGTCGGAATACCAAGGCATACAAGTCCTAACATCCACTAATGAAGTTGAAATACTTCAATGTCTTGCTTAAGGTTTGGTGAAACATAAAATACTACTATGAGCCTTATTAGAAGAATGAAATGGTAACATTTAACCTTTTTAATATTGTAAGAACATATGCTAAAAATGTTATAATTATCAACAATGATAAATATGTGCATTTAATATGATTGATAAAACGTTTATCAATTAACATATACAAACGAACTAAATTGTAAGTTGACAAACGGAAATATAATACCCACTATTAAATGCCTATTGCATGTTAATGTTTTCTATACCCATGCAAGTGCCTAATTTTTAAACTACTTAATACATTCGTAAAATGATCGCTTGCATTTTTACTTGGTTCAGACCATGTATTGCATTTTATGAGTTTCGAACTCTAAAAGCAATACAAGACTATGGATGGATAATTGATCCATATATTATCACATATAAATATTATATAGTGAACGGTCACAGTTCGTAATGTATGATACTTCAATGAATATAGTTCATTCAAATAAGCCAATAAACTATACTATAAGATCGAGTATTCAATTTGATTGATTACATAAAAGATCATATTGTGTTAATTGTACCACAAGACCAAAACTACAAGATAGATCTAAGAATTTGATCGTTGAAATGTCAGTTTAATTAGTGTAGCAAAGAGCAAATATTTGATGTCCTTAAATGTTATGGATAATCAAATGTGTTTTCATAAAGAGTTTATTATGATATTTTAGTAAGGGTTTTCTTTTGAATGGTTTGACCATTTAGAAAGGAAAATGAATGTATAAAAGTAAATGTGATTTAAGGTATAGTTGGGATAGAGAGAGTGAATAGTTATTTCTTCTTTATAAAGAAACAACGGAAACGTAATTGTAATAATAGTGGTTGATATTTAACATTGGAATGAGAAATACGATTTCTATTCCGAAATGTATTTTCATATAGAAAATTGTTTTCTATGTGATTTGTCTCTTTGATTTCAAGATATCTGATCAAAGAACTCTCCACGATAAACTAGTTGCAATATATAAAATAAATAAATCTATATTAAGTGAATGATGGACCTCCGAATTTAGTATGCTATTATAGTAATGGCAGAAATGGTGGGAGCATGTCATATAGCACTTATTGATTGCATCAATTACGAAAATAGTTTTCGTAAAACATACCAAACATTATTTATGAAATAATGACTAATTTTGATCATCAACTGAAAAAAATAGACATAGCTATATTTTTACGAATATTATTTCATTATGAAATAAAACTATAATGTGGTATTTTTTTCATAACAAAAGTGATGCAT
The DNA here is from genome assembly GCA_030737815.1 of Allium fistulosum. Taxonomy (NCBI): domain Eukaryota; kingdom Viridiplantae; phylum Streptophyta; class Magnoliopsida; order Asparagales; family Amaryllidaceae; genus Allium; species Allium fistulosum. Next base: position 1,247,635,903 of record CM060902.1, on the reverse strand, counting down.
TGGAAAATACAGAATTATCTAATATTATTTATAGTTATTCTAGAATTATAAACTAAGCTGTAGTTTTGAGAAAATAATTTTATTATATGATTTTGAATCATACGATACTTGTTAATTAGATCTCAAACAATAAAGGGCTATGCACCCATTTAGTGGGAGCATCAGAAAGTAGATGAACTCTTCGGATTGATACATATAGATGTATGCAATTGTAATTCTATAAATACTAATATGGTTCCACATACTTTGTCATATTCACTGATGAGTCATCATCGACAATGGACATGAGTATTTGTTCACATGTAGTATGTCTATGGTAAACTCATTGAATATAAAACAGAAGTAAAAATAACATGCGATAGAAATGATTCGATTTGATTGAATGAGTGAGTATATTGGAAAAGGTTCCAAACATACCTAAAATGAATAAAGATTCAATCTCAAAATAACTCCTTCATGTGATACATAATGATGCATCGATATGGAGTAATCGATCTTTGTTGGAAATGTACGATTAATTATGGGTGAAGTTGAGATAGTTTCTTTCTATAAGGTAATGTTCTTAAGAGTAGTACACAAGGTTAATATTATTTCATCTGAATAACAGGTTACAAAATCTTACAAGATAAGGGTTTATTAGAAACTCCAACATATCCTAGGCTAAGGAGTTGGAAGGTTACGCGAGTCGAAAGATTGCACGTAATAATTGTTTATGAGGGATCTTGTATGAATCTCCCCAAAAGGATTTTGGAAAGGACTGCCACTGAATGACATATTTATGTTTTGAACATAATTTTTGTAAACTAAAACCAAATGAGCTTTATAAATAAAGAAATTCATAAAAATGTTAATAAATCCCTGTTCTATTTACACTAAGAAACAATTGTTGTTTCAAGATATACCAACTTCATTGTTAAGGAATTTCTCTGAGGAATTATTGTAGTTAAATGGAATCGGATATGATCCATAGATAGAACCGATTATATGAGATGAAACTAACTAACCTAAATGAAAAAATAACATTATAATGTCTAATAAGTATTCTCGTACATCGAAGAGAAACTATGAGTTTCTTATTAATGTCGTAATTATATAATCCTTAGTTGTTTAATTAAACCATTTAGAGTGTTGACTCTATATGGTATGATGCACAAATCTGAAAGAATTTTGAGTACATTATCAAAATATGATTTTGGTGGTCGTAACCGAAGGGATGTGATCCATCGGCCGAGGTTGTGTCTTTATGAGAAAGACTAATGCAGTTGGAATTAAATGAGCAACGTTGGTAAGAATAATATCGTAAATTTCAATTGTTGAAATTAGCATAATAGATTCGGTATTCAACAAGCTCAAGTTAATTCAGATTTACTCACAAAATTATGCCTTGATAAGAATTAGTGTTTTGGTACATATGTATTGAAGTAGAAAATTCTAAATAACGATTTAGAGTAAACTGTTTACATATATTAATCAAAAATGTCTCGAAGTCAGTGGGAGTGATATTGAGTTTGTGAGTCTTTGGATATGATCCAAGAAATGACATGAAAGTATCATTTTATAAGCATCAACATTGAATAAGTATTTTGATAGAAATCATATAGTTTGATTTTCAATCAAAGTACAGAGGAAGCATGTGTTCATAAGAAAGAAAGTTAAAAGGTACATCGATATTTCATAACTTTAAGTAAGCAACACATTGTTGATTTTAATGGTGTACTTGTGCTGAAATCAATCTTAGTTGTTTTAATACTCAACTTTGGATTGTAAATCATGTCTTGTTTAGTGTGTATAAAAGATATTGGGAATGTCCCAAATTGTTATGCAAATACACCTTATTAAATTATTTAATATGGAACATGTGAGTTTCTTATGCATTGGCAATAGGAATTATCATACATGTTATATTGGTTACGATATCGTGATTTGTTTATGTATTTGACACATGAAGCAAATATCAAATCCAAACTGATATCACTAAATGGTTGTTTGAAGTGTTCTCGTGTATTTATGAAATACTAGGTATTGTTTACAGAAACAAAACTCCTTAGGAAGGAGTGTTCAGACTCAAACGTCATAAGAGATATCGAGTATAATATGTCAATTATAAATTTAAGTTAAGAATTTTGGAAATCTTCCAAATGAAAGATCATGGCTGGTTCAATGAAAAAGGCTACGTACATCGTCTTGAATAGTGCCGCAATAAAAACACTGTATATAAATATATAAGTCAAAAATTTATAACTAAGCCGATTCCAAATGCTGAGAATTTCATAACACTGTTATATCATAACAATGTCGCGATATAGTTTGTAACTGAACTTAGAGCTTACTAGAAGCTGAGAGACATACTCTGAATTGTTCTACATGATAAAATAGTTTATCACCGTCAGAGAGATTTGATTGAGAGTAGATAATTGAAACAAAATAGAACACCCGTTCACAAAGGGACTGACCCACTTGGTTTTGAGAAAACCGATTAGAGATGTTGGAATAAGATTCCATAATTGACCTCAAATGCAAGTGGGAGATTGATAGAGTCGGGGGTATGCCCTAGGGGCAATTATGTAATTTCTTACATATATCTAACTCATTGACTAATCTTATTCAAAATAAAGGTGTTTTATTTCTATTATATACTTGATATAATATGGTTATATTAATTAATTAATTTAATTAAAAGTATATTTAATAGCAAATCCATAAATGGTATGTTTGTGATAGTAGTTACAAAGTGTTGTAACCGTGAGTAATTTATCACAATGAAACAGATATATCATTTTAAATGTTTGTGGTCAAGATGCATCAAGACAGGATATCGATGTATCCATTGAGACTAGAGTACGTAACGCTCTCCAATATTGGGCGGTGTATTAGTCATGACTGATGAGGGCACCTAGGGGTTACGTACTAATAGTTATTAGATAACTATGGAATGACTCACTCGGTAGTTTTCTGTTGGTTAATATAACTAAGGTCAAACAGAAAATATCGATGTGACTAATTTACATAGTTCTTTCGACTTGAGAATACCATGAATCTTCAATATGAAAGCTCCGTTTGATTATAGTCAAACATGGCATACCGTCCATTGAGTGACTATAATTGGGTCGAGTGGAAGTATTGAAAGTGAAGCACTATTGAAGAGAGGATTCGTCTCCTCAGTTATATGGGGTTAGTATCACACTCAACTCAAGTCAATCCAAAGTTAAAATCTCTGGCCGAAGTAGTTCGATTGATAATAATTCTTATTATTGCACCAAGGACTTTGTGTTTGGATTATAGAGTTGAATGTGGATGATGTTGAAATTTTGACCATTACCAAATTATGCAAGTCCAAAGTGATATAGTTTTGACGAAGAGAATTGGTGTAAATAATTGTCACAACTGGGTAATGCTTATTAAATTAAAATGTGATTTTTTGAAAATGAGTAAGCGATAAATTTTGCCATAATATCACACCAACTGCTAAGTGAAGTGTGAATGTTAACGTTCGAATAAGTTCGACGTTAATCGCTAACCGAATTTACACCCAAGAGTCACACAACCGAAAGATGAATTCTCTTTAGACCAAAAAATTTAATTAGTTTAAATTGTTATAAATAAATTAAATAAATTTGTATTTATGAAATATTAATCATGAATTTTGAATGTGATTTGAGAAATAAAATTGTTGCATATATTTATAAAAGTTATGATTATATTGATCGATATGAGATATCGATAACAAAATATGTTAAATATGATCGTACATATTTAATTTGGGTTAAATGTGTTCACATCCCATGAGATTTGGAGAGGATAGGTGTTGGGTTGGAGAAAGATAGGAGGTGGCTATAACATGTGTGATTAGGTTTTGAGATGTGTTGTTGAGTGCTCTCTTGTCATATCCATATAAAAGCCAATCTTAAAACCCTAATTACAAGCCAATTTATTTTTGAGCTGCCACTTTCTTCTTCCTCTTCCTCTTCCTCATTTTAATGGCAACAACTTTCTTCTAAAATCATCCCCAAAATTCTCAAATCCAACACAAAATTAGAAATACTAATTTGCAGTAGAAGGTCTCCAATCTCGGATTAGCAACCTGACGGGTTGTGAATTGTTCTTAGAAGAGAAATCGTTATTCAATGTGAACTCAAAGGCTTCATTAGGAGACGCACTTTTATTTATTATCATTGTTTTGATTTTAAGTTTGTCAAATAAAATTTAATTTACATCCAATTCCACTGTTTATATTCAGATCTGTTTATTGTTTAGATTATGTGAGATTTTTGTGGGTACATGTGTTTGTTACAGTTATATTGGTTATGTGCTTGTTATAATATTTTGTTTATTGATTTATTATTGAATTAATTTTCTAAAAAAATGATTTTAATTTTGATTTATATTAATATATATATATAGATCGAGATTAAATGTGCACAGATCTGCAAATTGTGAATATGTATAATTGTATATGTGTTTATATATCATATATATATTTAATCTTTAAATTTTCTTATAATGATTTTTATTTATTATGAATCATAAAATATAAAAATATATTATTAAATATGTATATACATATTTTATTATTATTTAATAATTTTGTGAATTGTCTATTATGAATAAAATAATTAATGGTTCAAAATTTTAATTTATATTTTTTCTATTTGCTGCACCATGTAATAAGATTACAATAAAATGGTCAGATTTTTTAAACTTAAATATGTATCTAGAACCTTTAGAAATTTTTTAAATTTTTATAACTTAATTAATTAATTTATTTTTGATGTGAAATTAATTATTTAATTAAAAATATAATTTCAGTTGAGAAAACTCTAGAAATTTTTCCTAAGCCCAAAATATGTCTCACCTACCTACAGAAAATTTTTAGAATTTTTCAACAGGATTTCCTATTTTTAAGAATTAATTTAGTTACGAACTATTATCAATTATTTAATAATAAATATTATTTTAATTGTAAAAATTCCATAAATTAATCTTAATCCCAAAATGCGTTTCTGTATTTTCTAAACTTTTCAAAACTTGTATTATTATCATATAATTATTTTACATTAATTTGTTATGGCAAAAACTATTTTATTCAATAAATTATACATATATACACACATATATTAGTATTTCATTTTGACATATTATACAAGCACATATTTGGACAAATTATAGTACACACAATATGAGCTAATGTGTCTCTTGCAATGTAAATACCAGCATCTATATACGGGCACATTCTACCCTTCACGGATTATGATGTTACATATGCACACACACATAAATGTATGTATATATATGATGCATATATATATATATATATGTAAAAATAATATAAAATTAAATAAATCTTAGACTACAAATTGTATAGTTAGAATACATATGGACATATTAATAAATATTGCCATGAATAAATTATTAATAATGACATTTAATGAATCAATCAATTCAAATTAAAGTGAGAAAATAAAAGGTTTCTCTCTCCATTTAATACAATTAATGCTCTCAATTAATTCTTGTGTTATGGAAAGAAATGAAATGTTTCCTTCCCTATACATTAACACTTATGTGATAACCCTGATTTTATGAACAAGTTTTATAATTTAATTTAGTATATTTGTTTGAAATTTTGGTTGCCTAGGAAAAATATATATGATAAGTTGACCATAAATGCATTGGGTAAGTATTGATATGTATGCAAGATGGTATAATACATATGTACATACTGCTCTGAAAAAAAGAGAAGCAGAAAATTTATTTGTAAGCTAGAGTAACTATAGATACATGAACATAACATGATTATTACAGATATGAATGTGTCATTGAAACAAGTCTAGAATAAGGAAAATAAAGGCTTAGGCAAGGATAGAAATATAGGTATTATACATGTATTTTAAACAAATGCTGGCTGAAGAAAAATTATTAGAAATTGCATGGAAATAGTATGAGTTGTTGAATAAATACTTTATCCACTTTTAGCAATTTTCTTAGCTTTTAAAAAAAATAGAGATCATGCAAATAAGGTGACCGGGGTAATAAGGTATAATTTCTGTTAATAGAAACATGGACCACTTACCCATTTTCTCTTAGAATAGAAAGGGAGGCTGATCATAAGTGGTAGAGTAAAATTGACATTGGGTAAATTTTAAAACCCTAGAGGCAGCCAAGGTCTTGTATAAAAGAGGGTTTAAGGGTGAAAGGATCTGTCACCATTTTCTTAAAAATAAAATAGAAATATAGATAGCTAGCAAAAGAAAAAAATAAGAAGCATTGGCCATTAGAGACAAGTAGGAAATAGCAGATCAAAGGAAAAGGATTAAGGTGAGTAACCTCACTGAAAATTGGCATTAAGTCCTGAATATTGAGGCAGCCTAAATGGTTTTATATTTTTATTTAATCTGTGCTTATTTTATGATCTTGGTGTGTTGATGATCTGTTTAAATATTTTGTGTTAATATACCCAGAAAATATGTTTATGGCTTCCATGTTTAAATGATTATTGTGTCATGAATTATCTTTGAGATGAGATGCTCTCTTTATGTGACTTCTGCATATAGATTAATTCATGGAAACTCCAGGGATATATATTATAAATCTATGGTCTAAAAATGGAAAAATGGGGCTGTAGCATAAAGTGGTTGCTGCTTATGTCTCAAGATTAAACATATGGTAACATAGAAGTGCAATGTTATACTTGTGCTGAACTTCTATGATTACAAATAAATCCAGATAAGAATAAAGGCTTGTGGTTTAGTCAGATCTTGTGAATCTGTGAGTATCTGATTAAGCCAGAGGTAAATGGATGCATCATAACAAACTATATATATGACCATATATTTATAAGCATGATTCCTTAAAACCCATGATTTAAATAATATGTACATTGAGAAATTAGACTAGCTTGTATGAATAAATCTATGATTATGAAAACATGATCTGTTATTCTTTGAACACATGCATGATGGTTGAGTTATTTATTTTCTCTGATTAATTTATGAGATGCAGAAGGGATTAGCATAAATGGGGAAAGAGGGAAAATGAACACTTAGTAATTTAACTAAGGATTTTGGATCTTAGGGCTATAAAGTATGGCTTGGCAAGGGAAATATTGCAAGCTCACACATGGTATGATTATACCCAGGGGCCTGAGTGTGCTGGGTTAACAGTGAATATGCCCCAGACAATGTGTGTTTTAATAGAAGGAAAGTAGCTAAAGTCCATCATAAAATACCTGAGATTGAATTCTGAGAATAAGTTCACAGGTAGGTTTGGGTAAAATCCCTGATAGCCAGAAAGTTATAGATAAGGAAAATAATTAAATGATGATCATATGGGTTGGTTTAGAGTATTCTATTGGGAAATTATATGTTTGTGCTCCCTGATACAATCCATTGAATTATGTATTATTATGTTATGCATTAATGAACATGCACAGGTGGTAAAGGAAAGTATACAAGAGAAATATTGCTTTACCTTATCTGTTTTAAAAGTTATTTGAGTATGAGAAAAATTATTTAAATTTAGATTTTCAGTAAGATTATTCATACCAGACAATTTAGTCTGACCCTTTGTGTGTTTGTGCACCAATGGGTGTCTCATATTTTTATGAGGCAGCTTGTGGTGATTGTGCAGGTAAATAGGCATTTTCTTGATCAAGAATTGGATGAATTAGCTGCTAAGGAATTGGATATAATAGTTACAGACTCAAGGATATTAAAATAGATGCTAAATTGAATTTATGTTATGAAATGTTAGTTAAGTTGTTTGGGAGGAAACTAATGTAATGTTATTTTCTGTTTGCAAATATTGAACTAATCATGAGATTTCTGTTGAAAGTTGTGAAATGCTTTTGAGAATGTCTTATTAAGTAATACAATTTCTAGTATTAACTTCTGGAATGCTTAACAAAAATGTGCAATGCTAAGAAAAATCTGAAATGATATGTAGATTGGAATTAAAAGATTAACCTGATATCTGTTGTAAAAATTTATGGAAAAAAAAGGTTAATAAAAATAGTAGGATAAAAAGAACTGAGAGACATATAAAAAGAAAAGAAAACCCAGATTACTTTGTATGTTACTTGAGTAAAGTAGCAAAAGAATTCAGGTTAACTTGACCAATTTTGCCAAGCCTGGATTCAACCAGTCTAAATGACCTAAGCTTATTGGTTAGGAAAGGTAACAAATAAAGAAAACTAGTAAATCAGGATTGTTGTATTGAAAAAAATGGTCACCTGAAATCATCCAGATACACACATGCACACAGAATACATATACACACTTGCACAAGGGATAACTAAGGGTTCAGTAGATCTGAAGTCATAGAAATGTAAACAAACTCTAAAACTGGAGAGATAACATCTAGAATTTGCCCAAAATTAAGTAAGACAAAAAAGCTCTTTTTGAAATTATTTTGCCATGAGGAAATTATGTAGTGAATTCCAAAATGAATTCTCTGCTTCCAAAACTCTTCTACTCTGATTGAAAAAGAAAGAGAAAAACTCAAAGTATCATCTATGTATGGTTTTATATACGTGAGTTAGATGATTTGATTACAACAATATTTTTATATTGGTTGAAAGATCCTGGATAGTAGAGAAATGAGGAAGAATGTTCTCTTGAGTAGATGATCACTGAATAAAACTAAAAAAAAAGTTTGTAAGAAGTGGGTCATCTCAATTTGGTATCAGAGCTATGTTGATAAATAACATAGTAAAAAAAATATCTTGAATGAACTTGGTTGTTTTGAATGTATGAAAGTATTGACTGTCTTGGATGCCTTGTCTTTATATACTTATATTAATAATATCTGTTATAATTGAATGATAATAAGTTGGAATGGGTTAACTTATAAAAGATTAGATATAATGGACTAACTCAAGTGTTGTATCCATAGAACCATGGTAAGACCCAGACAACAAGGGGTAGGACCAAGTGAACCACCCATGGTGAATATGCAAGATTTCATGAGAGCTATAAGGGATGGGGTAGGCAATAGGCAAGAAAATCCACATGAGGAGCTTTCTAAACTACTCAAGACTTTTACCAATCTTGGAGGCAGGACTTTTGATGGAACAGAAGGAATAATGGGAGTTCAAAATTGGCTCAGAATTTTGGATAGAATCTTTGCTGATATGTAAGTTGAAGACCAAAAGAAGAGGCTAATAACATCTAGACAATTGAGAAGAGCAGCTTTGGATTGGTGGGAAGTTATTATAGCTGGAAGACCTGAAGGAGAGGTGACATGGAACCAGTTTAAAGAAATGTTGGAAGGAAGATTTGTACCTGCATCAGCTAAAGAGTCTTTGCTGGAAGAATTCATTAAATTAAGACAGGGAACTATGAGTGTTACTGAGTATACCCAGAAGTTTGAATCTCTAGCAAAGTATGGTGCAGTGCTCATCACAACTAGGGAAGCTAAAAATGGCAGATACATCCAAGGATTGAATGTCAGTCTCAGTAGAGCCATGCTGCCATATAAGGATAGGACATTTGATCAAGTTTTAGATCTGACTTTGAGCCTTGAACAGCATGATAAAGCCAGAGAAAATTTCAGAGCATTTAAAAATAACCAGAACAAGAAAGGAAAGGGTAAGTTTCACCCTTATGATAAAAAGAAAACGGATGTAGCTTCCACCAAGCAATCAGAAGAAGCCAAAACTGATGAGGTTAAAAAGAAGATCACTTGCTATAATTGTGGGCAAGAGGGGCACATGAAGAATAGGTGTACAAATCCCAAACCAGCATCTTTCAAGTGTCATCTGTGTGGGAAGGAAGGGCATATAAAAAGGAATTGTCCAGATTTGAGGCAAGGAAAGATGGGAATTTTGGAAGGGAAAAGCAAAATAACTGAAAGTCCAAATGTTGAAAATCATGGCCAAGTTGAAGGTACTTTGCTTATTCACTCAATACCTTTTGCAGTAGTGTATGATACTGGGGCTACACACTCATTAATTTCCCATGACATTGTACAACAGCTAAAATTAAATTGTATGCTTGTAGATAAGCCCTTGCTTATTAAAAGTCCTTTAGGTAGTTCCTGTGTATTGGGTATAATATGTAAACAATTAGGACTGAATATAGGGGGACATATGTTTGGTGCAGACTTATATGTGTTGCAATATCCAGGCATGGGAGTTATTTTAGGAGTTGATTGTTTAAAAAGATATAAGACAGTTATAAATATGGAGACCTCCACCTTATCATTGAAAACTTCTGATGGAAAAAGGGTAGTTGTTCTTTGTGAAGCAGATAAGAACAGAAGCATAGCCACTCTTGTTAACTTGACTGGTGAGAAGCATATGCCTGCATTAGAAGAAATCCCTATAGTAAATCAGTATGCTGATGTGTTTGGTGAGGTTAAGGGAATTGTTAACCATAGACCAGTAGAGTTTTCTATCAAACTAATTCCAGGAGCTAACCCAGTGGTTAAGAGGCCAACTAGAATGGGGCCTAAGGAATTAATAGAACTGAAAAAGCAGTTGGTTGAACTAGAAGAAAAAGGATTCATCAGACCTAGTAGCTCATCATGGGGAGCACCAGTGGTTTTTTGTTAAGAAGCAAGATGGATCTCTCAGATTATGCATTGATTATAGAGAGTTAAATAAAATCACAATTAAAAATAAATACCCCTTACCAAGAATTGATGATCTTTTTGATCAATTGAATGGTGCAAAAATATTTTCTAGACTCGACTTAGCTTCAGGATTTCATCAAATGAAAGTAGAAGAGGAAAGCATCAAGTATACTGCTTTTAACACTAGGTATGGACTTTATGAATTTTTGGTGATGCCCTTTGGCTTGACTAATGCCCCCTCTTACTTTGTTGATTTGATGAATAGAATTTTTAGAAAATATTTAGATAAATTTGTATTGATATTTATTGATGATATACTCATTTATTCTAAAACAATTGAAGAGCATGAGAATCATTTGCATATAGTACTGCTGAAATTAAGGCAAGAAAATTTGAAGGCAAAATTTTCAAAGTGTACTTTTTGGCAAAACGAGGTAAAATTTTTAGGTCATGTAGTATCAGAAAAAGGCCTATCTGTAGATCCCAATAAGGTGATGGCAATTCAAACATGGAAAAGGCCTACCAGTGTCACAAAGGTTAGGTCATTTATGGGAATGGCTGGTTATTATAGAAGGTTTATAAAGGATTTTGCAAAAATTTCAATTCCATTAACTAGATTGACTAGAAAGAATCAGGCTTTTGTTTGGACTGAGGAGTGTGGGAAAGCCTTTGAGAGATTAAAATAAGCATTAATACAAGCTCCAATACTAAAGCTGCCTGAAGGGAATGAGAATTTGGTGATATATACTGATCCAAGTGGACAAGGACTTGGGGCAGTGTTGATGCAACAGCATCAAGTGATAGCTTATGCCTCTAGACAGTTGAAGCCCAGTGAGGTAAAGTATGCTACACATGATCTTGAATTGTCTGCTATAGTGTATGCTCTTAAGTTATGGAGACATTATTTGTTAGGGGCTAAATTTGAAGTTTATACAGATCATAAGTCACTCAAATATTTGTTTTCACAAAAAGAATTAAACATGAGGCAGCAAAGATGGATTGAACTCTTAGCCTCATATGATTTTGAAATACTATATACACCTGGCAAAGCTAATAAAGTGGCAGATGCTCTAAGTAGACAGCGTGCCAATATAGCTAGATTGATGATAGAAGAGTTTAATACTTTATCATTACTGATTGACTCAGAAGTAAAAAGGGACAGTGAGGAAAATATGAGCATATGCAGTGAGAAGGAAGAAATAGGGAAGTTGAGTTTTGTTACTTTGGGATCAGAATTGAAAAATAAAATTGTAAAGCTACAAGACCAAGGTCCATTTTTACTTGAGAAGAAAGTTCAGATATTAAATGGTGAGGTAGTGGAAGGATTTCAATTGAATAAACAAGGTCATTTGGAGAAGGGAAAGAGAATATGTGTTCCTACCATTGAAGAATTGAAGCAAGAAATTTTGGATGCTTATCACAAAAGCAAGTACACCATTCACCCAGGAAGCACAAGAATGTATCACAACCTAAAAAGAGATTATTGGTGGAGTGGTATGAAGAGTGCAGTGGCATTATATGTGTCTAAGTGCATGGTTTGTCAACAGGTAAAGGCTGAATATCAAAGACCCTCAGGAATGCTTCAACCTTTACAAATACCACAATGGAAATGGGAAGACATATCAATGGACTTCATTGATGGTTTGCCTAAGACTAGGAGGGGAAATGATAGTATTTGGGTTATAGTTGATAGGTTAACCAAAACAGTTCATTTTATACCTGTAAAATCAGATAGGAATGCATGCACCTTAGCTCAGTTATTTATTAAAGAAATAGTTAGATTGCATGGAATACCAAAGACTATAGTAAGTGATAGAGATACCATCCTCACTTCAAAATTCTAGCAAAGTTTCCACAAGGCAATGGGGACTGATTTATGCTTGAGCACAGCATATCACCCTCAATCTGATGGCCAAACAGAAATTGTGAATAAATTACTTGAAGACATGTTGAGGGCATGTATATTGGATTGGGGAGGAAGTTGGGAAGATCACATATTTCTGGCAGAATTTGCATATAACAACAGCCATCACAGTAGCATAGGCATGGCACCCTTTGAAGCACTCTATGGTAGACCCTGTTTATCACCTTCAAGTTGGATTGAGTCTGGGGAGAAGGTGGTCATAGGACCAGAAAATGTAAAAGAAACCTCTGAAAAGATAGCCTTGATTAGGAAAAGGATTGCTTCTGCCCAAGACAGGCAAAAGAAATATGCTAATCAAAAGAGGAAAGAAGTGCAGTATGATGTTGGAAATTATGTATTTATTAAGATATCACCAATGAAAAAGATTTTGAGATTTGGAAAACAAGGAAAGCTGATTCCAAGATATATAGGACCATATAAAATTCTAGAAAGAATTGGAAATGTAGCCTATAAGTTAGAATTGCCAGAGGAGATGAGAGCAATGCATGATGTTTTTCATGTATCCCAGTTAAGGAGATGGGTTCATGATGAAGAAACAATTTTAAAATCCCTTGAGAAAGTGCAGATTGACCCCAGAATGGTGTATGAGAAGAAACCTGTAGGCATAGTTGCAAAGGAAATTAAGAAATTGAGAAATAAAGAAATAAAATTAGTAAAAGTGCAATGGAGTCTTGACCCAAATGATTGCACATGGGAGGTGGAAGATAAAATCAGAAGTGATTATCCACAACAAATTGATTGAATCAAAAGGTAAAAAAAAATACATAAGTATACTAATGAATGATTTGATTAAATACTTTGTTATGCATAGGGGTTTAATTAATGATTGGTCTGGGAATGATTGATTGCTGAATTGAAAATGTCTGAATTAAGTATGAAAGAATTGTGGGACACAATTCCTAAAAGGAGGGGTATATGTGATAACCCTGATTTTATGAACAAGTTTTATAATTTAATTTAGTATATTTGTTTGAAATTTTGGTTGCCTAGGAAAAATATATATGATAAGTTGACCATAAATGCATTGGGTAAGTATTGATATGTATGCAAGATGGTATAATACATATGTACATACTTCTCTGAAAAAAAAGAGAAGCAGAAAATTTATTTGTAAGCTAGAGTAAACTATAGATACATGAACATAACATGATTATTACAGATATGAATGTGTCATTGAAACAAGTCTAGAATAAGGAAAATAAAGGCTTAGGCAAGGATAGAAATATAGGTATTATACATGTATTTTAAACAAATGCTGGCTGAAGAAAAATTATTAGAAATTGCATGGAAATAGTATGAGTTGTTGAATAAATACTTTATCCACTTTTAGCAATTTTCTTAGCTTTTAAAAAAAACAGAGATCATGCAAATAAGGTGACCGGGGTAATAAGGTATAATTTCCGTTAATAGAAACAGGGACCACTTACCCATTTTCTCTTAGAATAGAAAGGGAGGCTGATCATAAGTGGTAGAGTAAAATTGACATTGGGTAAATTTTAAAACCCTAGAGGCAGCCAAGGTCTTGTATAAAAGAGGGTTTAAGGGTGAAAGGATCTGTCACCATTTTCTTAAAAATAAAATAGAAATATAGATAGCTAGCAAAAGAAAAAAATGAGAAGCATTGGCCATTAGAGACAAGTAGGAAATAGCAGATCAAAGGAAAAGGATTAAGGTGAGTAACCTCACTGAAAATTGGCATTAAGTCCTGAATATTGAGGCAGCCTAAATGGTTTTATATTTTTATTTAATCTGTGCTTATTTTACGATCTTGGTGTGTTGATGATCTGTTTAAATATTTTATGTTAATATACCCAGAAAATATGTTTATGGCTTCCATGTTTAAATGATTATTGTGTCATGAATTATCTTTGAGATGAGATGCTCTCTTTATGTGACTTCTGCATATAGATTAATTCATGGAAACTCCAGGGATATATATTATAAATCTATGGTCTAAAAATGGAAAAATGGGGCTGTAGCATAAAGTGGTTGCTGCTTATGTCTCAAGATTAAACATATGGTAACATAGAAGTGCAATGTTATACTTGTGCTGAACTTCTATGATTACAAATAAATCCAGATAAGAATAAAGGCTTGTGGTTTAGTCAGATCTTGTGAATCTGTGAGTATCTGATTAAGCCAGAGGTAAATGGATGCATCATAGCAAACTATATATATGACCATATATTTATAAGCATGATTCCTTAAAACCCATGATTTAAATAATATGTACATTGAGAAATTAGACTAGCTTGTATGAATAAATCTATGATTATGAAAACATGATCTGTTATTCTTTGAACACATGCATGATGGTTGAGTTATTTATTTTCTCTGATTAATTTATGAGATGCAGAAGGGATTAGCATAAATGGGGAAAGAGGGAAAATGAACACTTAGTAATTTAACTAAGGATTTTGGATCTTAGGGCTATAAAGTATGGCTTGGCAAGGGAAATATTGCAAGCTCACACATGGTATGATTATACCCAGGGGCCTGAGTGTGCTGGGTTAACAGTGAATATGCCCCAGACAATGTGTGTTTTAATAGAAGGAAAGTAGCTAAAGTCCATCATAAAATACCTGAGATTGAATTCTGAGAATAAGTTCACAGGTAGGTTTGGGTAAAATCCCTGATAGCCAGAAAGTTATAGATAAGGAAAATAATTAAATGATGATCATATGGGTTGGTTTAGAGTATTCTATTGGGAAATTATATGTTTGTGCTCCCTGATACAATCCATTGAATTATGTATTATTATGTTATGCATTAATGAACATGCACATGTGGTAAAGGAAAGTATACAAGAGAAATATTGCTTTACCTTATCTGTTTTAAAAGTTATTTGAGTATGAGAAAAATTATTTAAATTTAGATTTTCAGTAAGATTATTCATACCAGACAATTTAGTCTGACCCTTTGTGTGTTTGTGCACCAATGGGTGTCTCATATTTTTATGAGGCAGCTCGTGGTGATTGTGCAGGTAAATAGGCATTTTCTTGATCAAGAATTGGATGAATTAGCTGCTAAGGAATTGGATATAATAGTTACAGACTTAAGGATATTAAAATAGATGCTAAATTGAATTTATGTTATGAAATGTTAGTTAAGTTGTTTGGGAGGAAACTAATGTAATGTGATTTTCTGTTTCCAAGTATTGAACTAATCACTCACTCGAATACATAGCTTTACTTCTGAACTAGTATCGCTCACTCAATTCTCTAGTGTGGACTCCGATCAGGCTTCTCAATTAGAGACCTCTATTCTTCTTACATAGCCATATACTATGATATCCATATACGTTTTTAACAAATTATATTCGATGAAAAGTCGAAAATTCGGAAAATGAATTCCAGTCACATTTTCGATTTTTCTTCGAACTAAATAATTTTGGTAACCTTTTTCACCATCATAATTTACTATTTAAAAGAGTTTTATTATCGTTATAAAATTTACTAATTGAATTTTTAAAATTAATTAAATATTCAAAAAATAAAGTGGTGAAATTCCAAGTCCTTATACTATCAGCCCTATGATGGGCTATAAACTGATTTAGAGCCCGAATTAATATTTTCATTTTAAATTTAATTTAAAACACTTATCGATATCGTATATCAATTAATGCATTTATAACTTTTATAAAAATGATTAATATTCATTTATCAAATCAAAATCAAATTTATAAATAATATTTCATAAATATTATTTACTTTAATTAATTTACAACAATTATAAATTAATAAATCATTTGGTCAAAGGAGAATTCATCGTTTTCGGTTGTGTGACTCATTAGTGTAAATTTGGTCATCGATTAATATCGACCTATTCGAATAATAACATTCACACGTCACTTTGTTGGTGGCATGCCATTTTGGTCAAATTTATCTCTTAGTTGGTTTCGGTAAAATCTAATTTTACTATATTAACGTTTACCTGGTTGTGACTATTATTTACACCAATTCTCTTTGTCAAAAACTATATCACTTTAGACTTATGAAATTTGGTAATGGTCAAAATTCCAACATCGTCCACATTCAATGTTAGTCCAAACACAAAGTCCTTGTTTCAATAATGACAATGATTATTAACCGAATTGCTCTGGCCAGAGAATTTGATTTTGAGTTGACTTCAGTTGACCGTGATGCTAACCTCATATAACCGAGGAGACGAATCCTCTTTTGAATAGTGCTTCACTTTCAATACTTCCATTCGACCCAACTATAGTCACTCGATAGACGTCGTGCCATGATTTGACTTAATCAAAGCGGAGCTTTGATGCTGAAGGTCGACGGCATTCTCAAGTCGAGAGAACTGTATAAATCAGCACATCGATATTTTCTGTTTGACCTTAGTTATATTAACCAATAGAAAACTATCGTCTGAGTCATTTCATAGTTATCTGATAACTACTAGTACGTAACCCCTAGGTGCATCTATCATGAGTAATACACTGCATAACATTTGGAGAGCGACATACTATAGTCTCAGTGGATACACCGATATCCACTCTCGATGCATCTTGACTAGGAACATTTAAAATGATGTGCATTATAATATTATTATACAATACTCATGATTACAACTATTTGTAATTGCTATCATAAATAAATTATTTATGGATTTTCTATTAGATATACCTTTAATTAAATTAATTAATTAATATGAAACATTATATCAAGTATATAGTAGAAAGAAAACACCTTTTATTTTGAACAAAATTGGTTATAGAGTTAGATATATGTAACAAAATTACATAATTTCCCTTAGGGCATACCCCTAATTATGTCAATCTCTCACTTGTACTTAGTGTCAATCATGGAATCTTATTCCAAATTCTCTAATCGGTTTCCTCAAAACTAATTAGTTCAGTCTCTCAGTGAACGAGTATGCTATTATGTTTCAATTACCTACTGTGTCAGTAACTCTCTCCGACACTAATAAACTACCTTTATCACGTGGAATAAATCGCAGCATGTCTCTTGACTTCTAGTGAGCTTTAAGTTCAATTATGAACTATATCATAACATTGTCACCATATTACAATGTTTAGGGATTTATAACATTTGAAATCACCCTCGACTCAGTTAAAAATTTGTGCATTTATATTTATATACATGGCTTTTATTGCAACGCTATTCAAGGCAATGTACTTAGCCCTTTTATCATTGAATCAGGCGCAGTCTTTCATTTGGAACATTTCCGACTTAAAGATAATTACCTTGAATTTGTTATTGACATATTATACTCAATATTACTTATGAAAATTTGAGTCCCCACATTCCTTCATAAGGATTTTGTTGCTTCTGTAAACAATTCTCAATAATTTAATGTATACATGAGAACACCTCAAACAACCATTTAGTGATATCTATTTGGCTTGGATATTTGCTTCATGTATCAAAATAAATAAAAAATCACGATATTGTAGATAACATAACATGTATGATAATTTATGACAATTCCTATTGCCAATACACAAGGAATCAATCTTACATGTTCCGTATTAAACATTTTAATAAGGTGTCCTTGCATATGGTTTAGGACATTTCCAATATCTTTTTTACTTACTATAAAAGACATTATTTAAAAATCCAACGTCGAGGATTAAAACTTATATTTGTTAGAACCTCCAGTTTATGATTCAATGATTACAACTATACAATCATATGCATATATAGACCTTATCAAGATTGCAGGTATGTGCTTCAAGAAGACCATGCTTGAAGGTATTGAGACTCAAAGAGAAATGAAAATTCATTGAACATACTGTGGTTATTCTATTATAAAAGAGTCCTAGATATAATATTGGTAAGGTCTCCTTGAGTATATATGAATATATGAGCATACACAATTTCATGTGCATCAAAATAAGGTGAAAAACAGCTTTTACACCTTACAGACGTCTATGATAAAACAACAAGCATCTATGACAAGTTTCAGATTAAAAATTAAACAAGTCACAGACATTTGAGGATTTACCATAGACGCCTGTCATGGGAAAAACTGTCATGTTTGTAAAGACACTTCTGTTTTTAATCGAAAGGAAATCATCTTTCACTGAAGAGTTGCAGCCATTAAAATAAAGAAACTTTCTCCAAGAGTAACAAATTTTCATTTGCAGCTTTCTGAATCTATAAATACCACTTTGATTGAGAAGTAAAAATCACTGAACTTAAATTAATATATTCTTTACTCTCTTGATTTCTAAGCACTCTCTTGCATATACACTGTTTACATACTCTCAATACATTATAACCAAAATAGAATTTTGGGTAAATCACTTCCTACAACTCAAAGCATTCATATTCATATACTCCAAGGAGATCATAGAAAGATTTGTACAGTAAGTCAAAAACTGTGTTATTAGAACACAAGATTGTCAGAGAAAACTGTTGTATTAGCCTATTCCTTTGGGCGAAATGAGGGTAATTTGTTTGAAAGAAATACCAAAGGGGAGCTTCGGGACTGGATGTAGGACGGGAAGTCTGAACCAATATAAAAACTCTACTTTGCACACTTTTTATTTTACTATTTATTATCTACTATTGCATTAATTTATATACTTGCATATTATATACAAGTTAGATAGTATACGATCCTCAAGGCTTTCAATATTAACACAAGTACATCATTTATCATCAGTAGTGTATTGTTTACTTATGATTTAGAAACATCTATTATCTTTTAACGTTCTTTCTTATGAACACATGCTTCCTCTGCATTTTGATTGAAAATCAAACTATTTGATATTTCTATCAAACCACTTGTTCCATTTTAATGCTTGTCGAATGACACTTTCTTATCTGTTTTTGGATCATATCCAAAAACTCACAAACTTAATATCGCTTCCACTAACTTCAAGACACTTTGGTTGTTATATGCAAACAAACTACACTAAATCTAAATTTAGACCTTTCTTTTTCAACACATATATACCAAAACATAAAGTCATACTAGGTGATACTTTTATGCGTAAAATCTGAACCAACTTAAGCACATCGAATGGTGAATCTGTTACGTTAATTTCAACAATTGAATTTACGGTAGTATTCTTATTAATGTGGCTCACTATATTCCAACTTCATTATTCTTTCTCATTAATGACACAATTGCGGCCAATGGATCATAACCCTTTAGGTACAACTATCAAAATCTTATTTTAATATCATTCTTGGAATCTATTGTGGATTTGCGAATCGTACCATATCATAGAGTTGATACTCTTGAAGGTTTAATAAAATAACTAAGGATTATTTATTCTTGACATTAAAAAGAAACTCAAAGTTTCTCTTTAATGTACAAGAATACTCATTAGACGTTCTAATGTATATTTGTTCATTTAGGTTTGGTCAATTTCATTTCATCCCTTGTAATTTTTTTTATATTAGGATTGTATCCAAATCCATTCTAATACTAATAATTTCTCAAGGAAATTACTTAGCTATGAAGTTGGTATTTTTGAAACAACTATTATTTCTTAGTACTAAAATGGTCGCCATTAACACTTTATGAATTGCCCTTTATACAAAATTGATTTGGTTTTTAGTTTACAAAAGTTATGTTCAAAACATAAAATTTACATCCAATGATAGTGGTTTCCAAATTCCTTTTGGGGCGATTCATTAAAGATCCCTTATGAACAATTATTATGTGTAGTCTTTTAACTTGCACAACCTGCCAACTCCTTGGCCTACGATATGTTGGGTTTCTTATAAACTCTTATCTTGTATGATTTTGTAAACTAGATGAAATTAATTTTAACCTTGTGTACTACTCTTAAGTATATGACCTTATTGAAAGAAGTAAACTCAACTTCACTTACAATTAATTGTACTTCATACAACAAAGTTCAATTACTCCTTATCGGTACAACATTATGTATTATAGGAAGGAGCGACCTTTGAGGTTGAATCTTTATTCATTTTTAGGTTTGTTCGGAACTCCTCATTCCAATATACTCCTATATTCAAACAAATTAAATTATTTTATTTTATTGCACGTTATTTTATTTACTTCCCTTTTATACTCTATAAGTTTACCATAGACAAACTACACGTGTATCAAATACACATGTCCATAAACGGTGACGAGTCATTGGCGAATATAACAAAGTAAGTGGAACGATTTTAGTATTAATAGACTGCGATTGCAAACATAAGGATGTAACAATCCAAAGAATTCATCAACTCTTATGACACTCCCACTAAATGGGTGCTTAACACTTAATTGTTTGCGATATAATTAACAGGTATCATATTGTAACGACTCGCAAATTTATCACTTTGATAAATTTATATTTATTTTTAAATTTATTTAAGTAAAAGGTTGACAATACAAATAATATTATGTTGAGTGATAATAAGTAATAGTAATCTTAATTTAAACAGATATTTACAAAAATATTTCCCTCAAAAATTTAAATCGATAAAATGGCCGAAAACAGTTTTATCAATAACCAGCTCTATAATCGTAAAACATAGCGCATGAAGCTGGATACATATACCTATTTTTATAATTGAACAAGAAAATGAAATAAAATTAATTATTTTATTTTTGGGAATTAAATGTATTTATGACATTTTTAATAATGCCTTTAAATATAATAATTGATTTATTAAATTTAATTGAGATTTAATGATTTAAATATTTATTTTAATTATTCAAATAATTATTTTAAATAATTATAATTCATTTTGAATAGTTATAAAGTGATAATAAATCATTTGAAATAATTTTATAAAGTTATATATTTGATTTGAAAATATTAGAAGAAAAAAATCGATATCGCTTTATGGGTATAATAACAATTAATGTAAATAATTGTTAATATTAATTTATATGGTTTTATAAATTAAATGTGATCATTTTAATTAATTAAAATTGATAAGAAATTTATTTTCATTTTTTTTACATATATATGTAATTTAATGTATAAGTGAAAAAGTGACCGGGAATCAGTTCTCAGATTGGCAACGGTTTATCGAACGAAAGTTGTTCGAAGTCAATGCAACGCTATTTATATGTCATGTACAAATATATAACACATAAATACACACCCTAACATGTACATATATCCATATATGTATACATAACACATTTATACATTATATATATATATATAATATAAAGTTAAAAATATCTAAGTTGTTTTTCATTTGCTTAATTTTTAAGTATTCAAAAGTCAACATATGCATGCCTTGAGGTGAAGAAGTGATGTGCACATGGAGATGGGGTTGTAGCCGTGTATATGATGATGGAGGAGGATGATGTAATGGGTGATGTATGGAAAAATAAATATCATGATATTTTTTAGAAGTTGCTTAGCCCTTAAGGCTTCCAAGGCTATAAATACATGCACACCTTCATTCACATTTTCACACAACTTTCAATCTTCTTCTTCCTCTTCTTTTCCAAGCTCTAATGGCCTCTTTAATGGCCTCCTCCTATAAATAAAATAATGAGCAAAAGAAATGGCAATATATTAGCAAATTATATGCACATGTATATGTTATCAAATCCACTTCAAAACGAAGACAAAACTCCTCTTCTCCACCTTAAGAGACCACGGCCACCACCATCCTCCTCACTAGCCAAGCCTTCCCTCCCCTACAACCAAGGTCGTGAGCTCCTCCTTGCATCCAAAGTCAAAGCTGAGCCATTTAAAGGCAATAGTGCTAGTGATCGTAAGCTTAGATTTCGAGATTGCGAAGCTATAGCCAATTTTATATTTGCTCAAAGGGAAAATGAAGGTGCGAAACTCTTAATAATAGTATATTTTTGGATGATGATATGATGTTTGCAAAGGATGTTTAATATGGCTTGATCATCAAGTTTGGTTGTTTAATATGATTGTTGAATATATGTGCAAGTCACGGAAATACATGTCGATAAGCACAAAGGAAACCACTTTCCTCTATTTTAATGAATTGGTGTATATGGAATGTTAAACCTCTTTAAAAAGGTTTAAATATGAGTTTGAAATGTTCTATAAATATTTGAAAGTGTATTTGTGAAGTTTAAAAAGTAATTGAAAATTTAGTCAAAAATAAGCGCGTCACATAATGGTAGTTCGCGATTTCGCGCCATAAAAGTCAAACGAGTATATATAATGGAATTTAGGTCAGAATTCTTTCGGATATGAATTTTCTGAACTATTATATCCATAGTTTTCCAAATAAGAAAGAAAATCGAGATTTCGATAAGTAGAATTTGAAATATGAGTAAAACAAGTTTTTGAAAAAATCGCAGTTTTGCAGTTCGGAATCCAAAACTGGATTTCATTGAAAATGATATTTTAAAATTGTTTAAAAATATGAAATACATTCTAAAAATATTTTAAAATGTTTTAAATGTGATGTGAGTTATAAAAATGAATGTCCAAATGATAAAAAGTCGTTTTGATCAATATAGCTTAGAAAACACTTTTTGTAGCACTTACCGCGAAACTTTTCTATAACCTTTGAAATATAGTTTTAAACTTAACAATTCTTTTCCAAATCTTTTATAAACATTTTAAATGAATAATTAAGTATTTTAATAATGATTTGGAAGTTTTATAGTTTATTTAAAAAGAATTTAAATAAACGATTTAAAGAAAAGCTATTATTAATTAAGTGCTTTAGTCTTGGCTCTAAAAGCCAACGAGTAGACTGGATTTTTCTATTCGTGAGATCTGGATGTGTAACGTCCCCTATCTGGAGGTCCGAAGCTAAGCGCTACAGATGATGTAGTCATCTATAGTATTAACTTCTGGTGACCAAATATGGTAGTGTTAATGGTATCCATAATATCAGAAGCACTTGAACATGTAGTAAAAATATCACAGATTAAAACACTTTTCTGATTACATTTCAAAATGACATTTCATATCCAAGTTGCATAATCATAAATGTTTCCTAGGTTCAGATCAAATATAATTATTACATAAATATGCCAAGAGCGACATATAAAGATGCCCCCTTGGATGACCAGAGTAATAGATAGTCGCAACCGACTTAATAAAACACGGTGGAAATAAAACAAAACAACTCCTAAATATAGCTAGCATCAGCCTCCTGCTCGTCTTCGGAAGCTTTATTCGTCCACCTACTAAAACCTGAAAATCCTTAACCCTCAGCCTACTCAAATCAATTTTGAGCACCCGAGAGTTTAAGGGGAAAAACATAAACTTTGAGTCAGACATAAAGCCTGGTGTGAATAATACTTTACATCTCCGTTATTTGATATTAAGTGAGACCACCCCGCTTAGCAGAACGGGTTTCCCCTCACTAATATCCTTTTCAGACATTGCTTTTGCAAATTTTAATCCTGCAATCAAAACTGGTTAAAACAATAAAGCAATATCATGTAAGCATATAAATCAGGTAACAAATGCACTTTTCGTCCGAACAATATAGTTTTGTTTGGCTAACTACTAACCTTTAGCTGACTCGAGCCAACCAGACAAAATAAATAAATAATCTAACTTCTGTTAGATACTCCTCTTCTGGATGATCTGTCCCTAACTTAATTCTCCCAGGGTCAACTAATCCTTTGGTTTTGCGGGCTCCCCAATAACCTATCCTCACTCTGTATATTCCTTTCTCTGTGTAACATCATTTTAGTCTTACCTGTGATAAAGCCCTACTCACTGGAATTTTGGACTAAATTAGCTAGGGGCTAATAGCTAATGTATAGGGCATGACCCTATATTTAACGACCCACTATTTTGGACCATTCAAATCGACAATAAATCCACACATGTCGGACTTGAATAATTCAAAACAATGGATTGTAAATAAAATTGGCAAAACTCAGCATATACAGTAAAAAAAAATCACAGACACAGAGTAATTGTAACGACCCAGAATTTTGAACGAATTAAATTGAGAATATTTAATTAATTTTAAATATTTGAACGATAATTTAATTTGAATCCCCGATTTCAATTTGAATCTGGCGATTAAATTATAAAATTTAATCGATTGAGAGTTGGATAAAAATTTATATCTTCAATTTACAGTTGAAGAAAAGTATTTTGAAAGCTTTTAAAATTCGTATTGATATTTCTCAAGATAACAGAAGCTTCAGAATCGAATTTAGGAGTAAATTGTTCAGTTTGAAATTTGATCGTTCGAACCGATATTTATAAAATAGTCATTTTTCAAACAATCTCGGAATTCGACGAAACCAGTTTCCTTGGGTCCGTAATATTGTATTATTACCGGATTTCAAATTTCGTATTTTTCAGAGTTGTTATGTGAGCACACGATAGACAAACGCGTTGAATAAAATTAATCGGATTCAATTTAAATTTAAATTTAAAAATTGTCAACATCAGCCACCCTACTGCCTACTTTGTCTCCTGCCTTTTCCAAGCACGTACGCATCTTGTCCCCTGTTATTTCGTTCACAGCAGAGCACTTCATCATTTCGTTGAAAGGAAAAATGGCCGGCAAAATCATTTCGTTCCTCTTCTAAAAATTTCGTTCTCCCTCATTTAGAAATCAATGCCGAGCCATTCTCGTTTAAAACAAACTGATGGCTGCCCCTTCTTCATTTAAAAATCGATTTCGTGAAAAGAAAACAAGGCGAAGTAAATTTCGAATCCTTTCTCAATTCAAAATCGGAAATTGCAGAGACCCTATCATTCAAATAAATCGAAGAGACCGAGTCTCCTTCCCATTGAAATCGCGGCAATTAAAGCTTCGAGGAGCAGCTCGAGCTCGCGTTCAGTTCGCGAGGCCTGGAAATCGTTGATGAGATGAGTGCTCGCGTGAAAGGGGGATGAAGGGGAAGGGAAGTGTGGCATTGCGATCGAACGAGGTTGAGGCGCATCGCGAGGCTGTGAGGCGCGGCGATTTAGGGTTTCGCGTTCGCGTGGGTTTCGATAAATGAAGGCTGGCGATGGCAGAAGTTGCGATCGAAGCATTGGCTTACGGCGATTCGTGGACTTGGCGATCGTTGGAGTTTTGAATAGCCGAGGTCGGAGTAGCAATGTCAGCAAGGAGGAAGGCACGCCTGTAGCCGTGATTTGGGGATGGGGTTTCGATCTGGGGTTCATCGAGTTGGTTCAGGCAGTGAGGTATAATAGTATCTTTATTTTAATTTTTGTATAAATATTTTAAAAGGGAAATTTTTGGTTAAAATCAAATTTCCAGTTTAAGGAATTTTATATCACTGTTTTGTTTAATTTATTTAAAAAGGAAGTTGTAAAAAAAAAAAAATATATATATAATAATAATATTAAATATATATGTATGTAGGTTTAAAATATATATGTAGTTTAAAAGGAAAATCATTTAAAAGAAATTTTATATAGATTAAGATTTGAAGAAGGAAAATTTATTACTATTTTATTTTCAGAAAATAAAAATATAAATGTATTATTGAGTTATCTAAAATTTATTTAAGTTACTAAAAAGACTTTCAAAAGGGAATTCAGTTAATTTAATAAATTGATAAGAGAAAGTTTGTTAATAAAAATACTTTAGCTAATTTAATTTATCTAATAGAAAATAAATTTTTAGATTAGTTCAAATTAAAAGTGTTGATTTATTTAATCTATTGAAAAGAAATTAAAATGTTCGATTTGTTCGAATATTAACGAAATGTATAAAATTGTTTATACCAGGTTACAATCGAGAAAAAAAAAAACAGAAATGGAAATGGAATGCAAAAATAAAAAGCCAAGGTGAGATTTTTCTCACTCAAATTGAAGTGGATTTGTTTTCAGTTATTGATTGATTTGTTTTGATTGCTATTGAATGTGCTATTAGATATAATAGGATATATCTATATATATAGCAGTATATACATATTGGCATATGTATATATTGGATTGATGATTTCCCGCCTCGTATAGCGGATGAGACCCTATTGCGCCGTTAGTAAGCGGATTTATAAAAACCTATATACCGCGATAATTCCGTACTGGAGCGGAATTGGTATTGTGCTAACGTCTTTGGATGCAGGGAAACAGGTTGGAGGGATCCAACTGGATTCCTCAACTGTATTTATTTATTTACAGATGTTGATATATATTCTGTCATCATATGATGATATATGATGTTTGATGTTGTGATGAACTAATTGATGCGTTGCATCATCGGGTTCAATTTTAAAGTTTAAAAATAAACGATTTTTACTTTAAAAGGAATTTTGAAGTGATTTTTGGAAAGTATACGATTTATTAAATTTTGGAATTTATTTATCTTAAATAAATAAATAAATGTTATAAATTTAAAGTTATGAAAATTTTAAATTGTGAAATATACCTGAAAGGTGATTTTGAAATAAATAGTCAAGTGATAAATAAAATAGTTTAAGTTGGATCTCTTTTGAATTATTTAAGAATGATATATATAAAAGATGTACAGAATTGATATTTATCAATTAATAGTATTGGAATTTTAAAACGAGTTTCTATAAGTGTTAGAAATTTATAGAATTATAAATTGTGAAGACATGAGATTTATAGAATTATAGATTGTGAAGATTTGAAGTTTATAGATTTATAAAGATTGAAGTTTATAGATTTATAAAGATTGAAGTTCATAGATTATAAAGTATGAAGTTATAAAATGAATGAAGTTATAAAATGAATGAAACTGTAGAATAAAGACTGATAAGAAATTTACTTGTAACTTGGATTGTTGCCTTTAAATGGGATATTGATCGAATTTTTAATAAAGAAGATTTATTAAATTGAAGTCGTTAGAAAATAGAAATAGAATTTATAAACGTTGTTTTATAAATTCGAAATCAATTGGATTTGGTAAATTAAAAGGTTAAAGGGGATTTTATCCACGATTTTGGATAGTGGAAAATTCTCGAAATAAATGTGTAGAAAAGATTTAAATAGGGTTAAGTGAAGTATATTCACGATTTGGACAGTGAATATATTGTTAAGTAAAATGGATACGTTTTTGAAGAAGTGATATTAAAAATGAAGTTAAACATTTTAAAGATGTTTTAAAATGTATTGTGAATCGAAAGCATAGATTTCAACAGTTCTTGTTGAAATAGGCGTTTTCGAGAAATAAGGAAATGGTGGACTATAACACTGTTGTTATAGTAAATGATTTCCGAAAGGAAATGTTTTTATCTAGTATTGGGATTTACATATCTATATTAATTTCGAATCCCTATACTAGTGATTTTTGAGTCGTCGTAACGATGTTTTACGTAACATTCGTTTTTGACTCAAATTGATGTTGTTATAGAAAATAGATTTCTTTAAAGAATGAATGTATACTTAATTTGATTTTAAGTATATCGAATATTTGCAAATGTTGAAAATAAATGGATTTGTGAATTACTGACTTATTTTTAAATAAGTATGGGAATGTTTTCCAAAACGAAATGAAATGTTTTTGAGAATTTATCTTCTTAAAGATAAATCAAAATTTAATATTGAAATCGATTTGAAAAATCGAATATCGGTAGATATTCGATAAGTATAAATTCACTATGGAATTTATAAAAAGAAATGGGGATTCGTTTTAAAAATAAATATTGAAGAAATTTTGAAGTGTGGAAATTTTATATCTAGTAAAGATATTTTGGAAGATAAAATAATTTGGGAAAATTATTTGGAATCTGATGATGTTGCGCATCTTTATTGATAGTTAAATAACCGACTATCAATAATTACCTTTAGATAGGTATTTGTTGTGAATTGGATGAATTTGAATGCCACACTTATTTTTGAATAATCGCTCACTATTCGGGTTAGCCGGGAAAGGACCATGGGGTCGTATAACCCATTCCGAATATGTGATACGTCGTTATGAATCACAATTGAAGACCGGTGTTGAAGACCGGATATTTTTGAAAACGGAAGGATCACCGTCGAGTTACTCTACATCGACTGATCTTCGATTTAGAGGTTTTATCACCCTTAGTGACGGGAAGTCCTGACGTGATTGAAAATTATCCGGAAATGCAAGGGCTTCGTGAGAAGTGCCTTCGGTTCTGTTCGATCCCGGAACAGACTTGTATGGATTGTGTGTCTGACGTTACAATTTGAGATATAAAGCTGATTCCTTTCAAATACATTTCTGTTGGTGGCGGAGAATTTATTCTCTTAGCTTAACACCCTTCTCTGAGACGTACGAGCTCAGAGGTTATGTAGTTGAAATTTATCAGCGATATATCCCAATTTGGTAACGTGGCATACTGAGTGTTGCTGTGAAATGATCAGTGTTTGATCATTTGTGATATGATCATTTGTTTGATCTTATATCTTTGTGATCATAGGTTGATCATTTTGTTTGACCCGAAGCAGGGCTTTTTGAGAAAGCGTAGCTTTGTGGACGAGACTTCGTCGAGCCTCACACCCCGGAAATGGTCGAAACAGGACGAATGCAGCAAGGTTCTAGGGAGTAGCGCCCCTTAGTGTATGTCATTCCTTCTGGATAAAGGTGGTATCATGGTATGGAGCCCAGATACTTAACCTCTGTGGTTGCTGCACAGTTATTATTACTTTGTGGTTTGTTGGAAATCGGGGATCCTCGGGAAGATCGGTGACGATCGGGGGATGGCATACGCGTGTCAGTAGTTACCTATTTTTGCAGAGGTAACCCGGCCTTGTGTTGGCAGAGATCCGGTTAGGTTCTCGGGTCGTCTATTCCAGGGACGTACCCATCGTGGATAGGAAGTTCCTTAGCCTGACCATTTGTTGGAAATCCAAACTCCAATACGAACTTTGTACGGTATTAGTTGTAGAACCTGCCATTTACGTACGGTGGTCACCACTGTTTAGATGGTAGCTATAGTAGGCATACGATACTGGTCGTATGTTGGCTAAGATTAATATTATACTTTCGAAATGTTTTCTACACTATGCACTAATAATAATATCCAAAAATGATTTGATTTTGCGTAGTAAGCATCTTTGACTATCATAAGAAGAAATCTCCTCCAATTCTGCGTTTGCATTGTGTGTGTGGTGGGAGGTCTTATGGTAGTTTCATTTTCCAAAAGCATTGCGAAATTTACTTTAAAATTATCCTATTGTTTATTTTAAAGAATAACTGTTTTACGATCTCACACCAGTCACCATGACTGACTCGGAGTTTATTGTTCCCTTCTAAACTCTGGGTGCCCACAAATTTTCCACACGGGCAGCCTAGAGTTATGTTATCAGGATATTCTGGAGCTTTGGAGATAAGCTGGAGGACGAGACGTAGTATTTGTATCTGATAGTATTTATTCCGCTGTGTATTCTATATGAGGACAAGTTTATATAACTGTCCATTGTTGTATATGACTCTGATGATTGATGTATGTATAAACTGATATAGCTCTTTGTTTTAAAAGACTAGTGTTTATTTATTATATATTGTTCCGCTGCGATGTGTAAGATTCTGATATTGTTTCTGTTCTGTTGTCCTTCCGTGTTGTTGTTCTTCTCTATTCTCTTTTTCTTCTATCTTTTCTTCTATTTCTTTTTCTTAAACCCTCACTATTGGAGTTTCCGGCACTCGATTGCTCGACAGTCGATAAAGTGAGTATCGATGTCGAATTTTCGAAAGTCGAAAATTTCAGGACGTGACAAAGTGGTATCAGAGCATATGGTTAAGCGACAACCCTGCTCTGTTGGGTGTTACTCATTAGAGATAGAGTCAGCAGTACTCTAGAATGAGTTTGAGTGTAATAATAGATATGAGCGCGTATTTGTTATTGAATATAAAATTGTTTTGTATTGTGATGATTGGTTTATTGAGTGGCATATGAACCTTCGTCGGCACAGTCTTGCAAAACTGTATCGAAGGGGTTTCTAAACACTCGAATAGAACAATTCGGCACAGTATTGTTTTAAATAGGGTGAATGAAATAATTTTACCCAAAATTATTTTTGTATATAAAAGAAATGATTTTCTATGAATTACCATAGTATATGGATGCTTGTTTGTTAGGAAAGTGATAATATTGAAAGTTATCACTATTGTATGAAATTAAACAAGAAACTAAAATCGTAACTCCAAAGTTAAGAAATAAATTCACATACAAATGAAATTTGAAAATGTAAATTATAAATGTGAATTGTAATTTAAAACGGAATTCCAGAGAAGTTTTTGGAAATGTTTTGAAAAGAATTGGAAAATTTTGGAAATTTTGGAATTTAATTTCTTTTTGGATTGGAAAATGAATTTCAAAGGTTTTGAAAAATGTTTTGAAGAGATGAAAGCTCTAAACTCTTTTAGGTCGCTGGAAAATAACTTCGGTAATGACTGCAGCATTATCGATGTTCATTTTCGGGTTTCCAAAAGAGAAATTGCTGCTGATTGTTTTAAATGAAAATTGTTTGGAAAATTTGGATTTTGTTTTAGAAAATTCAAGGGATAAATTGAATTGTTTTCAAAAATGGGTTTGAAAATGTTATTAAGACTCTGGAATACTATATATAAAAATATTATGAAATTGATAACTTATAAAATATTGAGATCTGATTGGAATGAAATTCAAATTGTAAATGAATTTATAACTTGGAATAGAATTCAAGAAGGTAATTGAAAATTTAAAATTCAATAATGGAATGAATTAGTGAATGAATGAATAAATTGCGATTGCAAGTGCCAGAAAATGAAATTGAATGTTAAAATTCATTTTGAATTTGAAAGTAAATAGAACTGGAATTGAATTTGATAAATGAAGTATTAAACTGAAAATTAGCAAGTGAAGCTAATTGATTATTGACCAAATAGATAAGGTTTGAACGAATTAAATTCAATGATTATAAATGAAGATAAATTGAATTCCAATAGAATTGAAAATGTGAATTACAAGTTCAAATGAATGTGAAATGAAGAATTGAATGAAATTGAATATGTAACTTCAATAGCGAATTTAAAAAGGATATAAGAAGTATATATTGAAAATTTGTAATCGAATTTGCAAAATGATTGAATGCTGTAACTAGATATAATGGCTAGTAGGATATACAGGTGTATAAAGGGATTGGAAAATTTATTTCACAGACAATTCGAATTGCTCTAAAAAGGTATGTATTTGAATTATAATATGAGTTTTTGATGATTTCTCTCTAGCCGCTTGGCTTTTTCTTTTTCTTTTTGAAATCTGAGAGTCCGTAGGGACGTTTTGTAGTCGTACCGTATTAGCCGCGCAAAGGAGACGCTGGCGAAATTTTTCAAAAATTTAGGGCGTTAGAAAATTTTTGAGAAATTTTGAAAGTTTGAAATTTAAATTTGAATTTTGAAGGAAAACAATGATGTTGAAAACTATGAAAGGTTTAGAAAGTTAGTTGGATTGATAACGAATCTTTAGTAGAAAGATTTGTTTTGAAAAATTGATAAAACTACTGGATTGTGAAAGATAGTAGACGAGTTAAGGACCATTTTTCTTAACTTGTAATTTCGAGGACGAAATTCTTTTAAGGAGGGAAGTCTGTAACGACCCAGAATTTTGAACGAATTAAATTGAGAATATTTAATTAATTTTAAATATTTGAACGATAATTTAATTTGAATCCCCGATTTCAATTTGAATCTGGCGATTAAATTATAAAATTTAATCGATTGAGAGTTGGATAAAAATTTATATCTTCAATTTACAGTTGAAGAAAAGTATTTTGAAAGCTTTTAAAATTCGTATTGATATTTCTCAAGATAACAGAAGCTTCAGAATCGAATTTAGGAGTAAATTGTTCAGTTTGAAATTTGATCGTTCGAACCGATATTTATAAAATAGTCATTTTTCAAACAGTCTCGGAATTCGACGAAACCAGTTTCCTTGGGTCCGTAATATTGTATTATTACCGGATTTCAAATTTCGTATTTTTCAGAGTTGTTATGTGAGCACACGATAGACAAACGCGTTGAATAAAATTAATCGGATTCAATTTAAATTTAAATTTAAAAATTGTCAACATCAGCCACCCTACTGCCTACTTTGTCTCCTGCCTTTTCCAAGCACGTACGCATCTTGTCCCCTGTTATTTCGTTCACAGCAGAGCACTTCATCATTTCGTTGAAAGGAAAAATGGCCGGCAAAATCATTTCGTTCCTCTTCTAAAAATTTCGTTCTCCCTCATTTAGAAATCAATGCCGAGCCATTCTCGTTTAAAACAAACTGATGGCTGCCCCTTCTTCATTTAAAAATCGATTTCGTGAAAAGAAAACAAGGCGAAGTAAATTTCGAATCCTTTCTCAATTCAAAATCGGAAATTGCAGAGACCCTATCATTCAAATAAATCGAAGAGACCGAGTCTCCTTCCCATTGAAATCGCGGCAATTAAAGCTTCGAGGAGCAGCTCGAGCTCGCGTTCAGTTCGCGAGGCCTGGAAATCGTTGATGAGATGAGTGCTCGCGTGAAAGGGGGATGAAGGGGAAGGGAAGTGTGGCATTGCGATCGAACGAGGTTGAGGCGCATCGCGAGGCTGTGAGGCGCGGCGATTTAGGGTTTCGCGTTCGCGTGGGTTTCGATAAATGAAGGCTGGCGATGGCAGAAGTCGCGATCGAAGCATTGGCTTACGGCGATTCGTGGACTTGGCGATCGTTGGAGTTTTGAATAGCCGAGGTCGGAGTAGCAATGTCAGCAAGGAGGAAGGCACGCCTGTAGCCGTGATTTGGGGATGGGGTTTCGATCTGGGGTTCATCGAGTTGGTTCAGGCAGTGAGGTATAATAGTATCTTTATTTTAATTTTTGTATAAATATTTTAAAAGGGAAATTTTTGGTTAAAATCAAATTTCCAGTTTAAGGAATTTTATATCACTGTTTTGTTTAATTTATTTAAAAAGGAAGTTGTAAAAAAAAAAAAAAATATAATAATAATATTAAATATATATGTATGTAGGTTTAAAATATATATGTAGTTTAAAAGGAAAATCATTTAAAAGAAATTTTATATAGATTAAGATTTGAAGAAGGAAAATTTATTACTATTTTATTTTCAGAAAATAAAAATATAAATGTATTATTGAGTTATCTAAAATTTATTTAAGTTACTAAAAAGACTTTCTAAAGGGAATTCAGTTAATTTAATAAATTGATAAGAGAAAGTTTGTTAATAAAAATACTTTAGCTAATTTAATTTATCTAATAGAAAATAAATTTTTAGATTAGTTCAAATTAAAAGTGTTGATTTATTTAATCTATTGAAAAGAAATTAAAATGTTCGATTTGTTCGAATATTAACGAAATGTATAAAATTGTTTATACCAGGTTACAATCGAGAAAAAAAAAACAGAAATGGAAATGGAATGCAAAAATAAAAAGCCAAGGTGAGATTTTTCTCACTCAAATTGAAGTGGATTTGTTTTCAGTTATTGATTGATTTGTTTTGATTGCTATTGAATGTGCTATTAGATATAATAGGATATATCTATATATATAGCAGTATATACATATTGGCATATGTATATATTGGATTGATGATTTCCCGCCTCGTATAGCGGATGAGACCCTATTGCGCCGTTAGTAAGCGGATTTATAAAAACCTATATACCGCGATAATTCCGTACTGGAGCGGAATTGGTATTGTGCTAACGTCTTTGGATGCAGGGAAACAGGTTGGAGGGATCCAACTGGATTCCTCAACTGTATTTATTTATTTACAGATGTTGATATATATTCTGTCATCATATGATGATATATGATGTTTGATGTTGTGATGAACTAATTGATGCGTTGCATCATCGGGTTCAATTTTAAAGTTTAAAAATAAACGATTTTTACTTTAAAAGGAATTTTGAAGTGATTTTTGGAAAGTATACGATTTATTAAATTTTGGAATTTATTTATCTTAAATAAATAAATAAATGTTATAAATTTAAAGTTATGAAAATTTTAAATTGTGAAATATACCTGAAAGGTGATTTTGAAATAAATAGTCAAGTGATAAATAAAATAGTTTAAGTTGGATTTCTTTTGAATTATTTAAGAATGATATATATAAAAGATGTACAGAATTGATATTTATCAATTAATAGTATTGGAATTTTAAAACGAGTTTCTATAAGTGTTAGAAATTTATAGAATTATAAATTGTGAAGACATGAGATTTATAGAATTATAGATTGTGAAGATTTGAAGTTTATAGATTTATAAAGATTGAAGTTTATAGATTTATAAAGATTGAAGTTCATAGATTATAAAGTATGAAGTTATAAAATGAATGAAGTTATAAAATGAATGAAACTGTAGAATAAAGACTGATAAGAAATTTACTTGTAACTTGGATTGTTGCCTTTAAATGGGATATTGATCGAATTTTTAATAAAGAAGATTTATTAAATTGAAGTCGTTAGAAAATAGAAATAGAATTTATAAACGTTGTTTTATAAATTCGAAATCAATTGGATTTGGTAAATTAAAAGGTTAAAGGGGATTTTATCCACGATTTTGGATAGTGGAAAATTCTCGAAATAAATGTGTAGAAAAGATTTAAATAGGGTTAAGTGAAGTATATTCACGATTTGGACAGTGAATATATTGTTAAGTAAAATGGATACGTTTTT
This sequence comes from Allium fistulosum, assembly GCA_030737815.1. Classification (NCBI taxonomy): domain Eukaryota; kingdom Viridiplantae; phylum Streptophyta; class Magnoliopsida; order Asparagales; family Amaryllidaceae; genus Allium; species Allium fistulosum. Next base: position 1,247,600,953 of record CM060902.1, on the reverse strand, counting down.
GAAGAAGTGATATTAAAAATGAAGTTAAACATTTTAAAGATGTTTTAAAATGTATTGTGAATCGAAAGCATAGATTTCAACAGTTCTTGTTGAAATAGGCGTTTTCGAGAAATAAGGAAATGGTGGACTATAACACTGTTGTTATAGTAAATGATTTCCGAAAGGAAATGTTTTTATCTAGTATTGGGATTTACATATCTATATTAATTTCGAATCCCTATACTAGTGATTTTTGAGTCGTCGTAACGATGTTTTACGTAACATTCGTTTTTGACTCAAATTGATGTTGTTATAGAAAATAGATTTCTTTAAAGAATGAATGTATACTTAATTTGATTTTAAGTATATCGAATATTTGCAAATGTTGAAAATAAATGGATTTGTGAATTACTGACTTATTTTTAAATAAGTATGGGAATGTTTTCCAAAACGAAATGAAATGTTTTTGAGAATTTATCTTCTTAAAGATAAATCAAAATTTAATATTGAAATCGATTTGAAAAATCGAATATCGGTAGATATTCGATAAGTATAAATTCACTATGGAATTTATAAAAAGAAATGGGGATTCGTTTTAAAAATAAATATTGAAGAAATTTTGAAGTGTGGAAATTTTATATCTAGTAAAGATATTTTGGAAGATAAAATAATTTGGGAAAATTATTTGGAATCTGATGATGTTGCGCATCTTTATTGATAGTTAAATAACCGACTATCAATAATTACCTTTAGATAGGTATTTGTTGTGAATTGGATGAATTTGAATGCCACACTTATTTTTGAATAATCGCTCACTATTCGGGTTAGCCGGGAAAGGACCATGGGGTCGTATAACCCATTCCGAATATGTGATACGTCGTTATGAATCGCAATTGAAGACCGGTGTTGAAGACCGGATATTTTTGAAAACGGAAGGATCACCGTCGAGTTACTCTACATCGACTGATCTTCGATTTAGAGGTTTTATCACCCTTAGTGACGGGAAGTCCTGACGTGATTGAAAATTATCCGGAAATGCAAGGGCTTCGTGAGAAGTGCCTTCGGTTCTGTTCGATCCCGGAATAGACTTGTATGGATTGTGTGTCTGACGTTACAATTTGAGATATAAAGCTGATTCCTTTCAAATACATTTCTGTTGGTGGCGGAGAATTTATTCTCTTAGCTTAACACCCTTCTCTGAGACGTACGAGCTCAGAGGTTATGTAGTTGAAATTTATCAGCGATATATCCCAATTTGGTAACGTGGCATACTGAGTGTTGCTGTGAAATGATCAGTGTTTGATCATTTGTGATATGATCATTTGTTTGATCTTATATCTTTGTGATCATAGGTTGATCATTTTGTTTGACCCGAAGCAGGGCTTTTTGAGAAAGCGTAGCTTTGTGGACGAGACTTCGTCGAGCCTCACACCCCGGAAATGGTCGAAACAGGACGAATGCAGCAAGGTTCTAGGGAGTAGCGCCCCTTAGTGTATGTCATTCCTTCTGGATAAAGGTGGTATCATGGTATGGAGCCCAGATACTTAACCTCTGTGGTTGCTGCACAGTTATTATTACTTTGTGGTTTGTTGGAAATCGGGGATCCTCGGGAAGATCGGTGACGATCGGGGGATGGCATACGCGTGTCAGTAGTTACCTATTTTTGCAGAGGTAACCCGGCCTTGTGTTGGCAGAGATCCGGTTAGGTTCTCGGGTCGTCTATTCCAGGGACGTACCCATCGTGGATAGGAAGTTCCTTAGCCTGACCATTTGTTGGAAATCCAAACTCCAATACGAACTTTGTACGGTATTAGTTGTAGAACCTGCCATTTACGTACGGTGGTCACCACTGTTTAGATGGTAGCTATAGTAGGCATACGATACTGGTCGTATGTTGGCTAAGATTAATATTATACTTTCGAAATGTTTTCTACACTATGCACTAATAATAATATCCAAAAATGATTTGATTTTGCGTAGTAAGCATCTTTGACTATCATAAGAAGAAATCTCCTCCAATTCTGCGTTTGCATTGTGTGTGTGGTGGGAGGTCTTATGGTAGTTTCATTTTCCAAAAGCATTGTGAAATTTACTTTAAAATTATCCTATTGTTTATTTTAAAGAATAACTGTTTTACGATCTCACACCAGTCACCATGACTGACTCGGAGTTTATTGTTCCCTTCTAAACTCTGGGTGCCCACAAATTTTCCACACGGGCAGCCTAGAGTTATGTTATCAGGATATTCTGGATATTCTGGAGCTTTGGAGATAAGCTGGAGGACGAGACGTAGTATTTGTATCTGATAGTATTTATTCCGCTGTGTATTCTATATGAGGACAAGTTTATATAACTGTCCATTGTTGTATATGACTCTGATGATTGATGTATGTATAAACTGATATAGCTCTTTGTTTTAAAAGACTAGTGTTTATTTATTATATATTGTTCCGCTGCGATGTGTAAGATTCTGATATTGTTTCTGTTCTGTTGTCCTTCCGTGTTGTTGTTCTTCTCTATTCTCTTTTTCTTCTATCTTTTCTTCTATTTCTTTTTCTTAAACCCTCACTATTGGAGTTTCCGGCACTCGATTGCTCGACAGTCGATAAAGTGAGTATCGATGTCGAATTTTCGAAAGTCGAAAATTTCAGGACGTGACAGTAATGTAACAATAATGCAGCGGAAACAAAAGAATAGTAGTTCATGAAGCTACTATATATATAACAGAGTTAAACAAGATACAATAGAAGTCTCGAATACAAAGATATCTCAATACAATAGTCAAATACAAGTCTGAATACATCACTAGAATCAACTGGATAACTGATAGTAGAATCGATAGATAGCTGGATCTCCAAGCGAAGCTCCAACTCCAAAGGTGAGTCTCGAACACTGGCACACTCAGTCTGACCCGAGCGTAAAGAAAACACAAAACACTCGAGTCAGGATTAACATTCTTATATCAATAAATCTAACTCAAGTGAAATAACGACTGAAATACGAGTAACTCAAAGGATGTTTGGGATAACCATCCTCTAAGGATCCGTTAAACTATCTACTGTGTAATAGTGTACGCTAAATAGATAATTCCTATCAGTAAAATAAAGTATCAAAATAGCGTTAAGGCGTTACCATAATCCCCCTTAACACATTTTTATAATGTCATAGTCTATACAGCACCGTAAGCCCCACCGTAAACTAGTGGTTATCAGAGGGTACCCCATAGGTATAACACAAAACAAATCGTAGTGGTCGCGATAGGATAAACAGTATGACAAGGTACATGAGGTGATACCAACTAGTTCACTAGTAGTTGCCTGATCCGTACTGATGTTGGGCATAGCAGCTACTACCCCAACACCGCGAAACAACACTCCCAAATCAAGGGGTGCACCCAAATCGAATCACATAAGTAATAGATAAGGTATCGAAGAAGTGTGTCCGCTAGAGATGGCGATCCTCAATGGCCCGGCGCGGCTCCTGTTTTAGTCATGTCAGGGGTCATCTAAAATCGTTCTCTTTCTTCAGTCAATGCGTTCACCAAAACCATCCACTTCGTTCTAGATCAACACTCCGCGTATATTAGTTATTAAAGTGGTTTTCGGTATCGACAGAGAGTATGTCCATATCCAATCCTGGTCTCTTTAATAACTACGTATTATTACACCGATGGTCATTTAATAAAGTTTCAAAATAGTTATATTTCAAAACCAACATATCATTGCCATTTCAAAACCATATCAATACGATATCACTTTCACTTCAAATAAATCCATTTCCAAAATCATATCACTTTCCAAAGTTATATCGCTTTCAAAATCATAAGTCTTTTAAAATCAAAACACTTTGGAAATCAGAACCTTGAAATTCATAACACTTTGAAATCATAGCTTGAAATCATAACATTTTGGAATCCTAACACTTTCCTCTTAAACAGTTTAGATATTAAAATTTGTATATATAGAAAAATAGTTTATACAATAAAATAGTTTATATAAAATAGTTATAAGTTAAAATAGTTTATATTGAAAATGATTTATATTAAAATAATTTATATTAAAATTTATAAAGTAAAATATAAATAGTTTTAGATATAGTTTAAAATACTTTATATAAAAATATCTTCCTCAAATTTCACAAATCAATTCACATAAAATCGAATTCCAAAATTAAAATTTAATCAAATCTCAAATCATCAATTTCAACTCGATTCAGCTTCTCAATAAACCATTTCAAATTATCAATTTCAAATACATATTTGAACCACAAAATAAGCCATTTCAATTTCAATATATTTCAAAGCTTTAAATATTCACATTTCAAAACTAAATTTGATAATTCCATTTATATCTCAATTTAATTTCATTACATTTTGTTTCTGAGATATTTCTTTAATCATTTCAATACATCTAAATACGACTTCAATTTAAAATTTAAATATACAAAATATCCCATTTAAATTTATATAAGTTTGAAATATTCATTTAAGTCACTTTTAATCAAATTCAAGTTATAAAACATATCTTTCAATTTTCGAATTTAATAAATTTCAAATCAACCTTATTTAAGTAAAATTCTTAAATAAATATAATTTCAAATCGACTTTGTTAAATCAACTTTATTAGATCTTTAAAATCAATATTTATTACAACCATATATTTCCTTCAAAACCATAGAAATCATTTTTCAAATATTTATATATATAGACCAACGGTGTTTGTATAAAATTTTCTACCCTATGGTCAAGTGATACAGATATTTATCATTTCAATCCGTAATTTAAATTATATTCGGGTATATATCTTTTCAACCCGAATCCCAAATTCAATTCAATTGAAAATCGCTTGGGTTTATCATTTCAACCCATAACGATTTTCTCCTATTCTATAGATCGTTCGGGTATGTATCATTTCAACCCATAGTGAATTCTATACTAACAGGGAACTTGCAGAGTGATAACAGATATGATAATAATATAACAACGGTAACAGGCATATATCATCAGTATAAATAACAGATAAGGGTGTCAGATGTCACAGGTGAACAGATACAGATGATGGCATATATATATCAAAATAAATAACAGATAATGGTGTTAGGTGTCACAGGTGAACAGATACAGATGATGGCATAGATATAGAAATATAAATAACTAACAGCAGCATATTTCAATTGTCGTTTCAATTTGAAATCAAATTTAATAAATAAAAGAACATTAATCGTGAGTGATTTCTCACCTTTCGAGGCTTAGAAAAATAGACGATGAAATTGAGTTACAAATCCAAGCACGAATTCCAAAACAAAGCGAGATGGGCTCGAATTGACGACAAAGCTGATAGATAAGAATCGATGAGAACAAGATATCAGTTTTGATATAAACTGAAAATATAAACATTATTATTATATTATACATATAAATTTTCTAAAATATCAATTTAAAACATATAGTTAAAATAAAAAATATATATATTTATTATCAAATCAATGTTTATTATATAAATGCATATAAACTTACTTTGCTATAATGACTATTTTGGCTCAAAACAGATCATATAGACTCATATATACCACTATATATACATATATAAACTCATGCTCTTATTATATTTTAAAATCAATATAACTAATATATACAACTCATAGTATGTATAAAAGAAGCCGAAAATAACTCACTATACAACGTATATAACAATATCTATTTATACAGACCAAAACATGTACTATATAGCTTATATATATATATATATGAATTTATAACTAACTTTATTACTAACACAACTGATACATAAGTTTGTATAAGCTTATACAATATAATATGACTAATACTTTATAAACACAGGAGGTAACATATATTTCCAGTCACTCATATATATATATATATATAAACTGTAAAACTAATATGTCGTAAATGTATAGACTTATATATATCCCAATATAAGCTGCGAAATTTATAAAATCAAATCATTATATGCACTTGTGTAACTTATATATATATATACTACTGTGACAACCTCATCTAAACTATATTTTAAAACAATATATATAAAATAATTTATGCACATAGAAAAGAGAATTGCAGGCTTTAAAACAATAGTCTGAGTTGATAAGATTTTAGCTAGTAATATATATAAAACTATACCAACATAACTTTGGAAACATAACTTAAACAATTTTATATTTACGGTATGCATATATATTAACATAAACAACAAAATTATAAACTATATAATTGGTTTAGATGAATGAATTATAGCATATACCGTAAAATCTTAAAGCACGGTACACACACACACACACACAAATATATATATATATATTATACGTACAAATATATGTGAGTTTAAACATATAACAAACAATATATTACTCATATCAAATCTTTGTACCCATATATATAGATATATAACATAGGCTAGCTATAAATAACATATATTTTTTAACTAATATTTTATAGAATTACACAATATATATATTTCAAAACATTATACATATAAACAATAGCAAAATATATATATACCAACTTTTCCAAATGCTTAAAACATGAACGAAACTGTTATAACTTGCAAAAGACTCAATAGATCAAAACTTATATACAAGCTACATATCACTATATATGTATATAGAATAGGATGCGAAGATGAGAAGGATAAAGTGATGCTCACTTGGATTGGCTGGCTACTCGGAGCTGTGGAGGGCAGAGGGAGAGCGAGCTATACATGAGGTGTGGGCTTTGCATGCTTCTTGCGTGGCTGTGGGAACAGAGGTGAGTTGGCTCCATGGAAAAGCTATGGGGAAGAGAGAAGGACGAGGCGGGGAGACGGTGCAGTCAACCGAGCTTGCATCGGATGGTGGAGATCCATGGAAATGATCGGCTTTAAGACTTTATAGTTATAGCACAGGAAGAAAAATAGAGAAGGGAAGAGGAGAGTGTGAGCAGATCGAATAAAAGTTAAATGAAGAAGAACGAGAAAATATGAAAGTGATTTGATCAAAATCATTTGAACTGGTAGGTATAAGAAAAGTTAGAAAATAAATTTGGGAATATAAAACGACTAGCGTCTATTTGGTTTCCACAGCTATTTGAATTCATCAGGTGGATATATGAATAGTCCTCATAAACCAAAAGTAGAAATTGGGTACCGATACGATAAATCATTTTATCGATTTTGTCGAGTACCGAACTTCGAAACACACAAACAAATATATTGTGGACATCAGCATGACAAAATGATCAAAACGGTATACAGATATCAGTGGTATGATTGAATTATAAAAATTCGAATTTTCTACTAGCTGAAAATGCAGCAAAAACTCAAAAAAATAAGATCGACGGAGCTAAAGAATTCCGAATTTGGAAAAACGAAAAATGACGTCTCACTCAGAATATGATTTATAAATTTTCTATGTAAAAATATTTAGTTTGGAAAACATTTTATTATCATCAATTTTAACGGATATAAATTGGAATAAAATTACACTAGAAAATAAAGTTCAATATTATCAGATGAAATTTACCGGTTGCTATGTTAAAACAGATGCATTTCAAATATCAAATTTTATTTCCAAATTTTATCGTTTAAAATTTCACAAAATTTCAACTAATTACGTTATTAAACAGTTAAAATTTACGGGTCGTTACACTCTCCCCCACTCAAAACTTTTCGTCCCCGAAAAGGAAGGAGGTAGGAGAATAGAAACAACCAAAAAGAAATAGATTGGAATACAAGTAAAATAATTAATTTAAACCATATTAATTTCAATTTAAATTAATTAATATTTAACAATTTTGGTTTAATCCATTTGAGTTCACTTAAGTTAAATCAATCTATCTATTTCTAAATTTATTATCTTATCATCTAGTCATCCTCAATTAACAATTTCTAAATCAATCAATTAGTATAATCATTTATTATACTCATATTTTATTCAACAAATTTAATTCTTTTATTCCAAATTATTATTAACTTTATTTCACTTAATATATCTTATCACATATATTTAAACCATATAAATTAATTTAAACCATATAAATTTCAATTTAAATTAATTTATATTCAATAATTGATTTTTAAATTCAAGATATTTCCAAAAGTTGATCTAATTTCAATTTATTAATTCCTTCAAAACAAATTTATTTGTCTCATCCATTATTCAATTAACCTATTATTCTATTTATCGTTATTAACACCTTAAAAAAATTTAGTGTATAACATTTATTAACACTCAAATCTTTCCTTATCAAGTCATTTTATATTGTATATTATCCAATTACATTTTTAACTTCTGAATAATCTCGGTAAGTTATATTGAAATGTAACTGAGTATTATACAAGTAAAAAATTCAAATTCAATTATTTCAACTTTAAATACTTATTCAAAAATTTAGCTTTATTTATAATTGAAAACATCCTTTAACATAACTTTAAGAATTAAATTTCTGTTTAATTTCAAACCTTTTAGAAATAATTATGTATATACTATATATATTAAATCAAATTAAATTTAAAATAATATTTCCATATATATATAAATCAAGTCATTCTTAAGAAATTCAAATTAAAATATTTTTCCAAACAAAACCGTAGCAAAGCTACAGAATGGTTTCTCCACTTGAAACTCGAAAATGAATGTCGATGATGCGGCCACCATCACCGAAATTATTTTCCAGCGACAAAGAGAAGAGCACTGATTTCAACATTTTAAAATTCTTTGAAAATCATTTATATTCGAAAATACTTTATATAATATACAATTAAAATTTTAAAACCAGAGTTTGGAATCATCGGAAATTAAATTCTCAAATTCTTAATTTAAATTCATTTCACATTCTAAATCAGTTTATAACCATGCTTATAAATTCATTTATAAAATAACAAATGATAATCAAATATTATCATTTCAAACAACTATTTTAATTAACTTATTAAATTCCAGAAAATTTTACTTATTCTTATAATATAATCATACAAATTTATTTCATTTACCAAATTTGAAAATAATATTGTGTCAGTTTGCTATGTTCAAGTGTTTTGGAAATCCTATCGATAGCGTTGATCAGACGAATCGATCGAAAACCCAAATCAGCATCGACAACTCAAACAACACAATATATAAAACATTTTAATATTAATACAAATACAAATAAACTCCCTCACTCGACGATACAAGAATGGATTTTAAAGCAAGGATAGAGATTCAAATTTGATGGACTCAAATCAAAGAGAATTTAGATTCGAAGATAAGTTCGAAACAAAGATGAGATGATTAAATAACAAAATAGGAAGATGGATAAGTTTAGATAAATCGCGGGCAACCTTAATCGGGTCAACCGTGACTTAAAGAATAAGATCGATGTGGATTTTCTGGGGTAAATCGACATTCGATCGCAAGAGATGGAATTCAGGCATAGTAGTAGATAGATAGCATCGTAAACCGAGGATACAGAAATATTCGGTGAATCAATGCTGGTTGTACAAGAGTTTCACTCTCTTACAAATTATTCAGATATTAGCGAGACCGCCGATTTATTATAGAGATCATTCGAAGTGGAGTTATGGGATACACCAGAGTTAAAAGACCCGAATAGGGGAGACACGAATGGACTTTGGAACCAAAGTGAACGTTCCAAAATTCAAAGGAAACCGAGTCAAAGAAGAAGGAATTCAAGCTCGAACGAAAGTGATTCTGTAATTGAATTTACTGTATATGCTGAGTTTTGCATAAAACCAGAGCTCTGATACCAACTGTAACGACTAACTATTTTGGACCATTCAAATCGACAATAAATCCACACATGTCGGACTTGAATAATTCAAAACAATGGATTGTAAATAAAATTGGCAAAACTCAGCATATACAGCAAAAAAAATCACAGATCACAGACACAGAGTAATATAACAATAATGCAGCGGAAACAAAAGAATAGTAGTTCATGAAGCTACTATATATATATATATATATAACAGAGTTAAACAAGATACAACAGAAGTCTCGAATACAAAGATACCTCAATACAATAGTCAAATACAAGATCTGAATACATCACTGGAATCAACTAGATAACTGATAGTAGAATCGATAGATAGCTGGATCTCCAAGCGAAGCTCCAACTCCAAAGGTGAGTCTCGAACACTGGTACACACAGTCTGACCCGAGCGTAAAGAAAACACAAAACACTCGAGTCAGGATTAACATTCTTATATCAATAAATCTAACCCAAGTGAAATAACGACTGAAATACGAGTAACTCAAAGGATGTTTGGGATAACCATCCTCTAAGGATCCGTTAAACTATCTACTATGTAATAGTGTACGCTAAATAGATAATGCCTATCAGTAAAATAAAGTATCAAAATAACGTTAAGGCGTTACCATAATCCCCCTTAACACTTTTTTATAATGTCATAGTCTATACAGCACCTTAAACCCCACCGTAAACTAGTGGTTATCAGAGGGTGCCCCATAGGTATAACACAAAACAAATCGTAGTGATCGCGATAGGATAAACAGTATGACAAGGTACATGAGGCGATACCAACTAGGACACTAGTAGTTGCCTGATCCGGACTGATGTTGGGCATAGCAGCTACTACCCCAACACCACGAAACAACACTCCCAAATCAAGGGGTGCACCCAAATCGAATCACATAAGTAATAGATAAGGTATCGAAGAAGTGTGTCCGCTAGAGATGGAGTTCCTCAATGGCCCGGCGCGGCTCCTGTTTTAGTCATGTCAGGGGTCATTCAAAATCGTTCTCTTTCTTCAGTCAACGCGTTCACCAAAACCATCCACTTCGTTCTAGATCAACACTCCGCGTATATTAGTTATTAAAGTGGTTTTCGGTATCGACAGAGAGTATGTCCATATCCGATCCTGGTCTCTTTAATAACTACGTATTATTACACCGATGGTCATTTAATAAACTTTCAAAATAGTTATATTTCAAAACCGACATATCATTGCCATTTCAAAACCATATCAATACGATATCACTTTCACTTCAAATAAATCCATTTCCAAAATCATATCACTTTCCAAAGTTATATCGCTTTCGAAATCATAAGTCTTTTAAAATCAAAACACTTTGGAAATCAAAACCTTGAAATTCATAACACTTTGAAATCATAGCTTGAAATCATAACATTTTGGAATCCTAACACTTTCCTCTTAAACAGTTTAGATATTAAAATTTGTATATATAGAAAAATAGTTTATACAATAAAATAGTTTATATAAAATAGTTATAAGTTAAAATAGTTTATATTGAAAATGATTTATATTAAAATAATTTATATTAAAATTTATAAAGTAAAATATAAATAGTTTTAGATATAGTTTAAAATACTTTATATAAAAATATCTTCCTCAAATTTCACAAATCAATTCACATAAACTCGAATTCCAAAATTAAAATTTAATCAAATCTCAAATCATCAATTTCAACTCGATTCAGCTTCTCAATAAACCATTTCAAATTATCAATTTCAAATACATATTTGAACCACAAAATAAGCCATTTCAATTTCAATATATTTCAAAACTTTAAATATTCACATTTCAAAACTAAATTTGATAATTCCATTTATATCTCAATTTAATTTCATTACATTTTGTTTCTGAGATATTTCTTTAATCATTTCAATACATCTAAATACGACTTCAATTTAAAATTTAAATATACAAAATATCCCATTTAAATTTATATAAGTTTGAAATATTCATTTAAGTCACTTTTAATCAAATTCAAGTATAAAACATATCTTTCAATTTTCGAATTTAATAAATTTCAAATCAACCTTATTTAAGTAAAATTCTTAAATAAATATAATTTCAAATCAATTTCAACTTATCTTTCCAACCTGAATCATTATAAACTCTATATTTGAAAATATAAATTTACATAAATACTTAAACATTATTTTATATTGATTAAATCGACTTTGTTAAATCAACTTTATTAGATCTTTAAAATCAATATTTATTACAACCATATATTTCCTTCAAAACCATAGAAATCATTTTTCAAATATTTATATATATAGACCAACGGTGTCTGTATAAAATTTTCTACCCTTTGGTCAAGTGATACAGATATTTATCATTTCAATCCGTAATTTAAATTATATTCGGGTATATATCTTTTCAACCCGAATCCCAAATTCAATTCAATTGAAAATCGCTTGGGTTTATCATTTCAACCCATAACGATTTTCTCCTATTCTATAGATCGTTCGGGTATGTATCATTTCAACCCATAGTGAATTCTATACTAACAGGGAACTTGCAGAGTGATAACAGATATGATAATAATATAACAACGGTAACAGGCATATATCATCAGTATAAATAACAGATAAGGGTGTCAGATGTCACAGGTGAACAGATACAGATGATGGCATATATATATCAAAATAAATAACAGATAATGGTGTCAGGTGTCACAGGTGAACAGATACAGATGATGGCATAGATATAGAAATATAAATAACTAACAGCATCATATTTCAATTGTCGTTTCAATTTGAAATCAAATTTAATAAATAAAAGAACATTAATCGTGAGTGATTTCTCACCTTTCGAGGCTTAGAAAAATAGACGATGAAATTGAGTTACAAATCCAAGCACGAATTCCAAAACAAAGCAAGATGGGCACGAATTTGACGACAAAGCTGATAGATAAGAATCGATGAGAACAAGATATCAGTTTTGATATAAACTGAAAATATAAACATTATTATTATATTATACATATAAATTTTCTAAAATATCAAATTTAAAACATATAGTTAAAATAAAAAATATATATATTTATTATCAAATCAATGTTTATTATATGAACGCATATAAACTTACTTTGCTATAATGACTATTTTGGCTCAAAATAGATCATATAGACTCATATATACCACTATATATACATATATAAACTCATGCTCTTATTATATTTTAAAATCAATATAACTAATATATACAACTCATAGTATGTATAAAAGAAGCCAAAAATAACTCACTATACAACGTATATAACAATATCTATTTATACAGACCAAAACCTGTACTATATAACTTATATATATATATATATGAATTTATAACTAACATTATTACTAACACAACTGATACATAAGTTTGTATAAGCTTATACAATATAATATGACTAATACCATATAAACACAGGATGTAACATATATTTCCAGTCACTCATATATATATATATAAACTGTAAAACTAATATGTAGTAAATGTATAAACTTATATATATCCCAATATAAGCTGCGACTATTATAAAATCAAAACATTATATGCACTTGTGTAACTTATATATATATATACTACTGTGACAACCTCATCTAAACTATATTTTAAAACAATATATATAAAATAATTTATGCACATAGAAAAGAGAATTGCAGGCTTTAAAATAATAGTCTGAGTTGATAAGATTTTAGCTAGTAATATATATAAAACTATACCAACATAACTTTGGAAACATAACTTAAACAGTTTTATATTTACGGTATGCATATATATTGACATAAACAATAAAATTATAAACTATATAATTGGTTTAGATGAATGAATTATAGCATATACCGTAAAATCTTAAAGCACGGTACACACACACACACACACACATATATATATATATTATACGTACAAATATATGTGAGTTTAAACATATAACAAACAATATATTACTCATATCAAATCTTTGTACTCATATATATAGATATATAACATAGGCTAGCTATAAATAACATATATTTTTTTTAACTAATATTTTATAAAATTACACAATATATATATTTCAAAACATTATACATATAAACAATAGCAAAATATATATATATACCAACTTTTCCAAACGCTTAAAACATGAACGAAACTGTTATAACTTGCAAAAGACTCAACAGATCAAAACTTATATACAAGCTACATATCACTATATATGTATATAGAATAGGATGCGAAGATGAGAAGGATAAAGTGATGCTCACTTGGATTGGCTGGCTACTCGGAGTTGTGGAGGGCAGAGGGAGAGCGAGCTATACATGAGGTGTGGGCTTTGCATGCTTCTTGCGTGGCTGTGGGAACAGAGGTGAGTTGGCTCCATGGAAAAGCTGTGGGGAAGAGAGAAGGATGAGGCGGGGAGACGGTGCAGCCAGCCGAGCTTGCATCGGATGGTGGAGATCCATGGAAATGATCGGCTTTAAGACTTTAGAGTTATAGCACAGGAAGAAAAATAGAGAAGGGAAGAGGAGAGTGTGAGCAGATCGAATAAAAGTTAAATGAAGAAGAACGAGAAAATATGAAAGTGATTTGATCAAAATCATTTGAATAGGTAGGTATAAGAAAAGTTAGAAAATAAATTTGGGAATATAAAACGATTAGCGTCTATTTGGTTTCCACAGCTATTTGAATTCATCAGGTGGATATATGAATAGCCCTCATAAACTGTAACAGCCCGCTTTTCCGTACCCCTTGAATAGACACTAATCTCCATCTATTTACTCAAGGTGAACGAAAAACCGAACCATTAGGGTTTTAAAAGAAGAGGTAGAAGAAAAGATAGAAGAAAAGAGAAAGAAGAAACAAAAGAACAACATCAGAAACAGAAACAATATCAGAATCTCACATATCGCAGCGGAACAATATATAATAGATAATCACTAGTCTTTTAAAACAAAGAACTATATCAGTTTATACATACATCAATCATCAGAGTCAATATACAACAATGGACAGTTATATAACTTGTCCTCATACAGAATACACAGCGGAATAAATATATCAGATACAAATACTACGTCTCGTCATCCAGCTTATCTCCAAAGCTCCAGAATATCCAGAATATCCTGATAATATAACTCTAGGCTGCCCGTGTGGAAATTGGTGGGCACCCAGAGTTTAGAAGGGAACAATAAACTCCGAGTCAGTCATGGTGACTGGTGTGAGATCGTAAAACAGTTATTCTTTAAAATAAACAACAGGATAATTTTAAAGTCAATTCGAAATGCTTTTGGAAAATGAAACTACCATAAGACCTCCCGCCACACACACAATGCAAACGCAGAATTGGAGGAGATTTCTTCTTATGATAGTCAAAGATGCTTACTACGCAAAATCATTGAATTTATTATTATTAGTGCATAGTGTAGAAAAACATTTCGAAAGTATAATATTAATCTTAGCCAACATACGACCAGTATCGTATGCCTACTATAGCTACTATGTTCAATAGCAGGTTACCGCCACATTCCATAGCAGGTAATACAACTAAAACCGTACACGTCGCGTATTGTTTCTTTGGATTTCCAACAAATGGTCAGGCTAAGGAACTTCCTTTTCCTCCTGCCGATTGGGATCGCCTCTGGCTGGACGTCCCGAGAGACAAACTGCTCTCTGCCAAACAAGGCCGGGTTACCCCTGTAACAGGTAACTCACGAATATGTCATCACCCGGTCCTTTGGGACCTTTATCCGAGCGCTCGATATCCAACATCACACATCATAAAGAAAGTGTATCCACATGAGTAAGTATCTGGGCTCCATACCATGATACCACCCCTTTCCAGAAGGAAATGACATACCCTAAAGGGCGCGACCCTCATAACCTTGCCGCAACATTCCTGTTTCGACCATTTCCGGGTTGTTGAGGCTCGATGAAGTCTCGTCCACAAAGCTACGCTTTCTCAAAAAGCCCTGCTTCGGGTCCAACAAAATGATCAACCTATGATCACAAAGATATAAGATCAAATAAATGATCATATCACAAATGATCAAACACTGATCATTTTACAGCAACACTCAGTATGCCACGTTACCAAATTGGGATATATTGCTGATAAATTTCAACTACATAACCTCTGAGCTCGTACGTCTCAGAGAAGGGTGTTAAGCTAAGAGAATAAATTCTCCGCCACCAACAGAAATGTATTTGAAAGAAATCAGCTTTATATCTCAAAGTGTAATGTCAGACACACAATCCATACAAGTCTGTTCCGGGATCGAACAGAACCGAAGGCACTTCTCACGAAGCCCTTGCACATCCGGATAATTTTCAATCACGTCGGGACTTCCCGTCACTAAGGATGATAAAACCTCTAAACCGGAGATCAGCCGATGTAGAGTAACTCGACGGTAATCCTTCCGTTTTCAAAAATATCCGGTCTTCAACACCGGTCTTCAAATGCAATTCATAACGACGTATCACATATTCGGAATGGGTTATACGACCCCATGGTCCTTTCCCGGTTAACCCGAATAGCGAGCGTTTATTCAAAAATAAGTGTGGCATTCAAATTCATCCAATTCACAACAAATACCTATCTAAAGGTAATTATTGATAGTCGGTTATTTAACTATCAATAAAGATGCGCAACATCATCAGATTCCAAATAATTTTCCAAATTATTTATTTTCAAAAATATCTTTACTAGATATAAAATTTCCACACTTTAACCGTTGGAAAACAATTTCAAATCAATTTCCACATTTCATTTTATCTTTGAAGATAAAATCTCAAAACAGTTCATTTCATATTGGAAAAGCATTTCCATACTTATTTAATAATAAGTATTTCACAAATCATTTATTTTCAACATTTGAAAATATTCGATATACTTAAATCAATATTAAGTATATATTCATTCTTTAAGGAAATCATAAATTTCAACATCTATTTGAGTCAAAACGAATGTTGCGTAAAACATCGTTACGACGACTCGAAATCACTAGTATAGGGATTCGGATTTAGATAGATATATAAATCCCAATACTACAAAAAAAACATTTCCTTTCGGAAATCATTTACTATAACAACAGTGTTATAGTCCATCATTTCCTTATTTCTCTAAAACGTCTATTTCAACAATAAAGGGTTGAAATCTATGATTTCGATATTTAACACGTTTAAAACATCTTTTAAACAATTAACTTCATTTTACAATATCGCTTTTCCAAAACAAGTTCATTTTACTTAACAATATATTCACTATCCAAAATCGTGAATATACTTTACTATTTACATTTCACTATTTTCTACACGTTTTATTTTGATAATAATTCGCTATCCAAAATCGCGAATATATCTCCTTTGATAACCTTCTATATTTAATTTATCAAATTCAATCGATTGGTTTCCGAATTTATAAAACAACGTTTTATAAATTCCATTTTCTATTTTCTATAACAACTCCGGTTTATAATCTCATTTTATTAACAAATTCGATCAATATTTCATTTGTAGGCAAAAATCCAATTTATAAGTTAATTCCTTATAAATCTTCTATTCTACAATTTCATTCACATATCTTCACAATTTTAAAATTCTATAAGATTCATATCTTCACTTATAAAAACTCGTTTTAAAATTCCAAAAATTTTAATTGATAATTATATCAATTTTTCTGTACATCTTTTATAATACTTTAAAAATCTCAATTTAACCCATTTTATAATTAAATCAACTTTCATTTCAAAAATCACACTTTGGTTATATTTCACCAAAAATTATAACTTTTATAACTTTAAAATTCTAGACGTTTATTTTTCTGAAATAAATCAATTCAAAAATTCGATAAACGTCTACTTTTCAAAAATCACTTTAAAAGATCTTTTTAAAATAAAAGTCGTTATTTTTAAACTTCAAAACTGAATCCGATGATGCAACAGCATCAATCAGTCCATCACAACAGTCAATATCATATATCAATATGATAACAGAATATATCACAATATCTGTAAATAAATAACTACTGGTGAGGAATCCAGTTGGATCCCTCCAACCTGTTTTCCTGCATCCACAGATGTTAGCACAATACCAATTCCGTTCCAGTACGGAATTATCGCGGTATATGGGTTTTTATAAATCCGCTTACTAACGGCGCAATAGGGTCTCATCCGCTATACGAGGCGGGAAATCATCAATCCAATATATACATATGCCAATATGTATATACTGCTATATATATAGATATATATCCTACTATATCTAATAGCACATTCAAACAGTCAATCAATAAATAACTGCAAAAATTCCACCTTCATTTGAGTGAGAAGATCTCACCGTGATTTTAATTCTGATTCCAGCGTTTATTTCGAATAAAATTAAACGCACGTTTAATTTTACCCGAAGATTTCACTGATTCCAAACGCGTCCAGATCTGCGCTGCAGCGTAGAGCGCGTCGCTGCGATTCCAACGCTTCTGGTTTCGTAATTTTCTGACCTCGTACGAAAGAGATACGATATTTTAAACTTTATACAAATTTTTATAAAATCAACATTTACAATTTCTTTTAAATTTTTAAACCTCAGTTTCACATCTGCCGCACGTTCAAACTGAGGAAATCACGACCGTGATTCTCATCTTCCCTCCCACGCGAATTTGTTCGTACTCGAACCCATGAAGCCGCCTTAAAACCCTAAAGCTCGAGGCCACCACACGCGACCGGACTTTGATCAACAACCATCCCTTCGAGCGCCTCTACGCCGTGCACCACCATGCCAAGTATGGCTGAGCTCGGTCCCTTCCAACGCACGCAAATCGAGGACGAACGGCGCCTCTTTGCTCGCGATTTGCCGTTGACTCGACACGCCATTGACGATCTTAACCGTTGAAATTGAAGACCTCGCTACTCTCTACATTTTTGTAGTTGGAAGGTTAAGCTATTGGTTGACGGATTTGGAGATAATTGGGGAAGAACGTGGGAGCATTCTGGCCATAGAAAACAATGGTGGCGGCCTGAACGTTTAAACTAGGGTTTTGATTTTTCTTTTGCAAATGAAAATACCTAGGTGCTTTTATAGAAAATTCCTCAATTTACTATTCATCGAAATTTTCCGAACTCCGATTCGAGCGTGCCGGCTGACGTTTCTAGGGTTTAACCCGCGTTCCGAACGCAATGGAAAAGGTTTCGGAAGCTAATTCGATCGTCTGTGAGAGATATGCAATAAAACGATCAATTTAAATTAAACCGATTTAAATCGATTTCGAGGCGTTTTAATTTGTACCGGACCAACGGTAAATCCAAAAATTATGAAATTTGAAATCTTACAATAATATCACATTACGGATCCGATGAAACTGGTTTCATCGAAATCCGAGACCTTTTGAAAAATGACTATTTTAACTCGCCGAATTAAAATTAAAACGATATCGATGCGTTTCGAGCTGCCACGGTCAAACGACAACTCCGATTGATACGAAAATTGAAATCCAATAATAACTAACTATTACGGATCCAATGGAACTGGTCTCGTTCAATTCTGAGACTGTTCGAAAATTGGCTATTTTTACAGTCGATAATTAAATATTAAAATATCCAATTTTCACAGTTTAACTTTAAATTCAGTTCTGAAAGTTCTATAACCTTTCTATAACTCCAGTATGATTAAATAAAATTTTACAAATCATTTTCAATCATTTTAAACTCGATTTCAATTATCTCTGGAATTTCAATTATTAAATCATCGATTTAATGGTCAAATTAAATCCAATATTCGAAAAATAAATTATTCGAGTTATTAATTTCACTTATTAATATTTAAAATTAATTAAATATTCGAATTTTAATTATCAAAAATTCTGGGTCGTTACATAAACCAAAAGTAGAAATTGGGTACTGGTACGATAAATCATTTTATCGATTTCGCCGAGTACCGAACTTCGAAACACACAAACGAATATATTGTGGACATCAGCATGACAAAATGATCAAAACGGTATACAGATATCAGTGGTATGATTGAATTATAAAAATTCGAATTTTCTACTAGCGGAAAATGCAGCAAAAACTCAAAAAAATAAGATCGACGGAGCTAAAGAATTCTGAATCAGAATATGATTTATAAATTTTCTATGTAAAAATATTTAGGTTTGGAAAACATTTTATTATCATCAATTTTAACGGATATAAATTGGAATAAAATTACACTAGAAAATAAAGTTCAATATTATTAGATGAAATTTACCGGTTGCTATGTTAAAACAGATGCATTTCAAATATCAAATTTTATTTCAAAATTTTATCGTTTAAAATTTCACAAAATTTCAAATAATTACGTTATTAAACAGTTAAAATTTACGGGTCGTTACACTCTCCCCCACTCAAAACTTTTCGTCCTCGAAAAGGAAGGAGGTAGGAGAATAGAAACAACCAAAAAGAAATAGATTGGAATACAAGTAAAACAATTAATTTAAACCATATAAATTTCAATTTAAATTAATTAATATTTAACAATTTTGGTTTAATCCATTTGAGTTCACTTAAGTTAAATCAATCTATCTATTTCTAAATTTATTATCTTATCATCTAGTCATCCTCAATTAACAATTTCTAAATCAATCAATTAGTATAATCATTTATTATACTCGTATTTTATTCAACAAATTTAATTCTTTTATTCCAAATTATTATTAACTTTATTCCACTTAATATATCTTATCACATATATTTAAACCATATAAATTAATTTAAACCATATAAATTTCAATTTAAATTAATTTATATTCAATAATTTATTTTTAAATTCAAGGTATTTCCATAAGTTGATCTAATTTCAATTTATTAATTCCTTCAAAACAAATTTATTTGTTTCATCCATTATTCAATTAACCTATTATTCTATTTATCTTTATTAACATCTTAAAAAAATTTAGTGTATAACATTTATTATAACACTCAATTCTTTCCTTATCAAGTCATTTTATATTGTATATTATCCAATTACATTTTTAACTTCTGGATAATCTCGGTAAGTTATATTGAAATGTAACTGAGTATTATACAAGTAAAAAAAATTCCAATTCAATTATTTCAACTTTAAATACTTATTCAAAAATTTAGCTTTATTTATAATTGAAAACATCCTTTAACATAACTTTAAGAATTAAATTTCTGTTTAATTTCAAACCCTTTAGAGATAATTATGTATATACTATATATATATTAAATCAAATTAAATTTAAAATAATATTCCCATATATATATAAATCAAGTCATACTTAAGAAATTCAAATTAAAATATTTTTCCAAACAAAACCGTAGCAAAGCTACAGAATGGTTTCTCCACTTCGAAACTCGAAAATGAATGTCGATGATGCGGCCGCCATCACCGAAATTATTTTCTAGCGACAAAGAGAAGAGCACTGATTTCAACATTTTAAAATTCTTTGAAAATCATTTATATTCGAAAATACTTTATATAATATACAATTAAAATTTTAAAACCAGAGTTTGGAATCATCGGAAATTAAATTCTCAAATTCTTAATTTAAATTCATTTCACATTCTAAATCAGTTTATAACCATGTTTATAAATTCATTTATAAAATAACAAATGATAATCAAATATTATCATTTCAAACAACTATTTTAATTAACTTATTAAATTCCAGAAAATTTTACTTATTCTTATAATATAATCATACAAATTTATTTCATTTACCAAATTTGAAAATAATATTGTGTCAGTTTGCTATGTTCAAGTGTTTTGGAAATCCTATCGATAGCGTTGATCAAACGAATCGATCGAAAACCAAATCAACATCGACAACTCAAACAACACAATATATAAAACATTTTAATATTAATACAAATACAAATAAACTCCCTCACTCGACGATACAAGAATGGATTTTAAAGCAAGGATAGAGATTCAAATTTGATGGACTCAAATCAAAGAGAATTTAGATTCGAAGATAAGTTCGAAACAAAGATGAGATGATTAAATAACAAAATAGGAAGATGGATAAGTTTAGATAAATCGCGGGCAACCTTAATCGGGTCAACCGTGACTTAAAGAATAAGATCGATGTGGATTTTCTGGGGTAAATCGACATTCGATCGCAAGAGATGGAATTCAGGCATAGTAGTAGATATATAGCATCGTAAAGCGAGGATACAGAAATATTCGGTGAATCAATGCTGGTTGTACAGGAGTTTCACTCTCTTACAAATTATTCAGATATTAGCGAGACCGCCGATTTATTATAGAGATCATTCGAAGTGGAGTTATGGGATACTCCAGAGTTAAAAGACCCGAATATGGGAGACACGAATGGACTTTGGAACCGAAGTGAACGTTCCAAAATTCAAAGGAAACCGAGTCAAAGAAGAAGGAATTCAAGCTCGAACGAAAGTGATTCTGTAATTGAATTTACTCTATATGCTGAGTTTTGCCTTAAACCAGAGCTCTGATACCAACTGTAACGACCCACTATTTTGGACCATTCAAATCGACAATAAATCCACACATGTCGGACTTGAATAATTCAAAACAATGGATTGTAAATAAAATTGGCAAAACTCAGCATATACAGTAAAAAAATCACAGATCACAGACACAGAGTAATATAACAATAATGCAGCGGAAACAAAAGAATAGTAGTTCATGAAGCTACTATATATATATAACAGAGTTAAACAAGATACAACAGAAGTCTCGAATACAAAGATACCTCAATACAGTCAAATACAAGATCTGAATACATCACTGGAATCAACTAGATAACTGAGAGTAGAATCGATAGATAGCTGGATCTCCAAGCGAAGCTCCAACTCCAAAGGTGAGTCTCGAACACTGGTACACTCAGTCTGACCCGAGCGTAAAGAAAACACAAAACACTCGAGTCAGGATTAACATTCTTATATCAATAAATCTAACCCAAGTGAAATAACGACTGAAATACGAGTAACTCAAAGGATGTTTGGGATAACCATCCTCTAAGGATCCGTTAAACTATCTACTATGTAATAGTGTACGCTAAATAGATAATGCCTATCAGTAAAATAAAGTATCAAAATAGCGTTAAGGCGTTACCATAATCCCCCTTAACACTTTTTTATAATGTCATAGTCTATACAGCACCTTAAACCCCACCGTAAACTAGTGGTTATCAGAGGGTGCCCCATAGGTATAACACAAAACAAATCGTAGTGGTCGCGATAGGATAAACAGTATGACAAGGTACATGAGGCGATACCAACTAGGACACTAGTAGTTGCCTGATCCGGATTGATGTTGGGCATAGCAGCTACTACCCCAACACCGCGAAACAACACTCCCAAATCAAGGGGTGCACCCAAATCGAATCACATAAGTAATAGATAAGGTATCGAAGAAGTGTGTCCGCTAGAGATGGCGATCCTCAATGGCCCGGCACGGCTCCTGTTTTAGTCATGTCAGGGGTCATCCAAAATCGTTCTCTTTCTTCAGTCAACGCGTTCACCAAAACCATCCACTTCATTTTGGATCAACACTACGCGTATATTAGTTATTAAAGTGGTTTTCGGTATCGACAGAGAGTATGTCCATATCCGATCCTGGTCTCTTTAATAACTACGTATTATTACACCGATGGTCATTTAATAAACTTTCAAAATAGTTATATTTCAAAACCGACATATCATTGCCATTTCAAAACCATATCAATACGATATCACTTTCACTTCAAATAAATCCATTTCCAAAATCATATCACTTTCCAAAGTTATATCGCTTTCGAAATCATAAGTCTTTTAAAATCAAAACACTTTGGAAAACAAAACCTTGAAATTCATAACACTTTGAAATCATAGCTTGAAATCATAACATTTTGGAATCCTAACACTTTCCTCTTAAACAGTTTAGATATTAAAATTTGTATATATAGAAAAATAGTTTATACAATAAAATAGTTTATATAAAATAGTTATAAGTTAAAATAGTTTATATTGAAAATGATTTATATTAAAATAATTTATATTAAAATTTATAAAGTAAATATAAATAGTTTTAGATATAGTTTAAAATACTTTATATAAAAATATCTTCCTCAAATTTCACAAATCAATTCACATAAACTCGAATTCCAAAATTAAAATTTAATCAAATCTCAAATCATCAATTTCAACTCGATTCAGCTTCTCAATAAACCATTTCAAATTATCAATTTCAAATACATATTTGAACCACAAAATAAGCCATTTCAATTTCAATATATTTCAAAGCTTTAAATATTCACATTTCAAAACTAAATTTGATAATTCCATTTATATTTCAATTTAATTTCATTACATTTTGTTTCTGAGATATTTCTTTAATCATTTCAATACATCTAAATACGATTTCAATTTAAAATTTAAATATACAAAATATCCCATTTAAATTTATATAAGTTTGAAATATTCGTTTAAGTCACTTTTAATCAAATTCAAGTTATAAAACATATCTTTCAATTTTCGAATTTAATAAATTTCAAATCAACCTTATTTAAGTAAAATTCTTAAATAAATATAATTTCAAATCAATTTCAATTTATCTTTCCAACCTGAATCATTATAAACTCTATATTTGAAAATATAAATTTACATAAATACTTAAACATTATTTTATATTGATTAAATCGACTTTATTAAATCAACTTTATTAGATCTTTAAAATCAATATTTATTACAACCATATATTTCCTTCAAAACCATAGAAATCATTTTTCAAATATTTATATATATAGACCAACGGTGTTTGTATAAAATTTTCTACCCTATGGTCAAGTGATACAGATATTTATCATTTCAATCCGTAATTTAAATTATATTCGGGTATATATCTTTTCAACCCGAATCCCAAATTCAATTCAATTGAAAATCGCTTGGGTTTATCATTTCAACCCATAACGATTTTCTCCTATTCTATAGATCGTTCGGGTATGTATCATTTCAACCCATAGTGAATTCTATACTAACAGGGAACTTGCAGAGTGATAACAGATATGATAATAATATAACAACGGTAACAGGCATATATCATCAGTATAAATAACAGATAAGGGTGTAAGATGTCACAGGTGAATAGATATAGATGATGGCATATATATATCAAAATAAATAACAGATAATGGTGTCAGGTGTCACAGGTGAACAGATATAGATGATGGCATAGATATAGCAATATAAATAACTAACAGCAGCATATTTCAATTGTCGTTTCAATTTGAAATCAAATTTAATAAATAAAAGAACATTAATCGTGAGTGATTTTTCACCTTTCGAGGCTTAGAGAAATAGACGATGAAATTGAGTTACAAATCCAAGCACGAATTCCAAAACAAAGCGAGATGGGCACGAATTTGACGACAAAGCTGATAGATAAGAATCGATGAGAACAAGATATCAGTTTTGATATAAACTAAAAATATAAACATTATTATTGTATTATACATATAAATTTTCTAAAATATCAAATTTAAAACATATAGTTAAAATAAAAATATATATATTTATTATCAAATCAATGTTTATTATATAAATGCATATAAACTTACTTTGCTATAATGAATATTTTAGCTCAAAACAGATCATATAGACTCATATATACCACTATATATACATATATAAACTCATGCTCTTATTATATTTTAAAATCAATATAACTAATATATACAACTCATAGTATGTATAAAAGAAGCCGAAAATAACTCACTATACAACGTATATAACAATATCTATTTATACAGACCAAAACCTGTACTATATAGCTTATATATATATATATATGAATTTATAACTAACATTATTACTAACATAACTGATACATAAGTTTGTATAAGCTTATACAATATAATATGACTAATTCTTTATAAACACGGGATGTAACATATATTTCTAGTCACTCATATATATATATATATATAAACTGTAAAACTAATATGTAGTAAATGTATAAACTTATATATATCCCAATATAAGCTGCGACTATTATAAAATCAAAACATTATATGCACTTGTGTAACTTATATATATATATATATATACTACTGTGACAACCTCATCTAAACTATATTTTAAAACAATATATATAAAATAATTTATGCACATAGAAAAGAGAATTGCAGGCTTTAAAACAATAGTCTGAGTTGATAAGATTTTAGCTAGCAATATATATAAAACTATACCAACATAACTTAAACAGTTTTATATTTATGGTATGCATATATATTAACATAAACAACAAAATTATAAACTATATAATTGGTTTAGATGAATGAATATATAGCATATACCGTAAAATCTTAAAGCACGGTACACACACACAAATATATATATATATATATATATATATATTATACGTACAAATATATGTGAGTTTAAACATATAACAAACAATATATTACTCATATCAAATCTTTGTACCCCTATATATAGATATATAACATAGGCTAGCATAAATAACATATTTTATTAACTAATATTTTATAAAATTACACAATATATATATATATATATATTTCAAAACATTATACATATAAACAATAGCAAAATATATATATACCAACTTTTCTAAACGCTTAAAACATGAACGAAACTGTTATAACTTGCAAAAGACTCAACGTATCAAAACTTATATACAAGCTACATATCACTATATATGTATATAGAATAGGATGCGAAGATGAGAAGGATAAAGTGATGCTCACTTGGATTGGCTGGCTACTCGGAGCTGTGGAGGGCAGAGGGAGAGCGAGCTGTACATGAGTTGTGGGCTTTGTATGCTGCTTGCGTGGCTATGGGAACAGAGGTGAGTTGGCTCCGTGGAAAAGCTATGGGGAAGAGAGAAGGACGAGGCGGGGAGACGGTGCATTCAGCCGAGCTTGCATCGGATGGTGGAGATCCATGGAAATGATCGGCTTTTAGACTTTAGAGTTATAGCACAGGAAGAAAAGTAGAGAAGGGAAGAGGAGAGTGTGAGCAGATCGAATAAAAGTTAAATGAAGAAGAACAAGAAAATATGAAAGTGATTTGATCAAAATCATTTGAACTGGTAGGTATAAGAAAAGTTAGAAAAAAAAATTGGGAATATAAAACGACTAGCGTCTATTTGGTTTCCACGGCTATTTGAATTCATCAGGTGGATATATGAATAGTCCTCATAAACCAAAAGTAGAAATTGGGTACCGGTACGATAAATCATTTTATCGATTTCGTCGAGTACCGAACTTCGAAACACACAAACGAATAGACTGTGGACATCAGCATGACGAAATGATCAAAACGATATACAGATATCAGTGGTATGATTGAATTATAAAAATTCGAATTTTCTACTAGCGGAAAATGCAGCAAAAACTCAGAAAAATAAGATCGACGGAGCTAAAGAAGTTCGAATTTGGAAAAACGAAAAATGACGTCTCACTCAGAATATGATTTATAAATTTTCTATGTAAAAATATTTAGGTTTGGAAAACATTTTATTATCATCAATTTTAACGGTTATAAATTGGAATAAAATTACACTAGAAAATAAAGTTCAATATTATTAGATGAAAATTTACCGGTTGCTATGTTAAAACAGACGCATTTCAAATATCAAATTTTATTTCAAAATTTTATCATTTAAAATTTCACAAAATTTCAACTAATTACGTTATTAAACAGTTAAAATTTACGGGTCGTTACACTATATCACTCCCATTCGGTATTCTAATATCTGAGTCATTTTACTTAGGGTCATCTACCCTTAAATTTTCCTTGAAAACCTTTTCTTTCAAAATGATTTAATCCTTGTAAATCATACTTTAAATAAGGAAAATATACTCTATTCTTTGCTCAAATCACCTTGCCATGTTATATATACTTTACACAAAACTTTGTTGATGAAAACATTTAAACCTCTGAAAGTACCCCTTTCGAATCCATTGAAAGTACCCCTTTTGAAACCAAGTAACTTGTAACATCCCGAAAATTTTTCGACTTTCGAAAATTCAACATCGATACTCACTTTATCGACTGCTGAGCCATCGAATGCCGGAAACCCGAAAAGTTATGGTTTTAAGAAAAAGAAAAAGTAGAAGAAGAAGATAGAAGAAAAAGAAAGAAGAACAACAACAGAACAAGAGAACAGCAACAGAAACAGAACAATATCAGATTCTTACACGTCGCAGCGGAACAATATATAATAGATAAATCAGTAATCTTTAAAACAAAGAACTATATCATTTTATACATACATCAATCATCAGAGTCAATATACAACAATGGACAGTTATATAACTTGTCCTCATACAGAATACACAGCGGAATAAATACTATCAGATACAAATACTACGTCTCGTCATCCAGCTTATCTCCAAGCTCCAGAATATCCAGAATATCCTGATAACATAACTCTAGGCTGCCCGTGTGGAAAATGGTGGGCACCCAGAGTTTAGAAGGGAAACAATAAACTCCGAGTCAGTCATGGTGACTGGTGTGAGATCGTAAAACAGTTATTTTCGCAAAGAAAATAAAACAACTTCGCAATGCTTTTGGAAAATGAAACTACCATAAGGCCTCCCGCCACACACACAATGCAAACGCAGAATTGGAGGAGATTTCCCCTTATGATAGTCAAAAATGCTTACTACGCAAAAACAGTCGATATTATTATTAATGTCTAGTGTGGAAAAAATTTCGAAAATATAATATCAATCTTAGCCAACATACAACAATTGTTGTATGTCTACTATAGCTACTATGTTCAGTAGCAGGTTACCGCCACATTCCATAGCAGGTAATACAATTAAAAACCGTACAGGGTTCGTATTGTTTCTTTGGATTTCCAACAAATGGTCAGGCTAAGGAACTTCCTTACCGAAATAGAAACGCCTCTGGAAAGACGCCCCGGATCCTAACCGGATCTCTGCAAACAAAAGGCCGACGCTACCTCACGCTCTAACCGAGCTGTAACTAGGTAACTAACACACGAGCTATGCCATCCCCCGGTCGTTACCGACCTTTATCCGAGGATCCTCAATCGAAAAGCAACAGCCACAAAATATAATCCACATAGGTAAAATATCTGGGCTCCATACCATGATATCACCTTTTATCCAGAAGGAAATGGCATTCCCTAGGGGCGCTACCCCTACAAACCTTTGCCGCACATTCCTGTTTCGACCATTACCGGGTTGTGAGGCTCGACGAAGTCTCGTCCACATACATTACGCTTTTTCACAAAGCCACGCTTTTTCACAAAGCCACGCTTTGATCAACCAATGATCATCAGCACTTCGTGTGCCACATTACCAAATTGGGAATGTATCACTAGTAACCATCAACTACATAACCTCTGAGCTCGTACGTCTCAGAGAAGGGTGTTAAGCTAAGAGAATAAATTCTCCGCCACCAACAGAAATGTATTTGATAGACACCAGCTTTACATCTCAAAGTGTAACGTCAGACACACATCCATACAAGTCTGTTCCGGGATCGAACAGAACCGAAGGCACTTCTCACGAAGCCCTTGCAATTCCGGATAATTTTCAATCACGTCAGGACTTCCCGTCACTAAGGGTGATAAAACCTCTAAACCGGAGATCAGCCGATGTAGAGTAACTCGACGGTAATCCTTCCGTTTTCAAAAACATCCGGTCTTCAACACCGGTCTTCAAATGCAATTCATAACGACGTATCACATATTCGGAATGGGTTATACGACCCCATGGTCCTTTCCCGCTAACCCGAATAGTGAGCGTTTATTCAAAAATAAGTGTGGCATTCAAATTCATCCAATTCACAACAAATACCTATCTAAAGGTAAATATTGATAGTCGGTTATTTAACTATCAATAAAGATGCGCAACATCATCAGATTCCAAATAATTTTCCCAAATTATTTTATCTTCCAAAATATCTTTACTAGATATATAATTTCCACACTTAACCGTTTGAAACAAATTTTCAAATGTTCACTTTTCAATTTATCTTTAAAAGATAAAATCTCTAAACAGTTCACTTCATATTGGAAAAGCATTTCCATACTTATTTAAAAATAAGTAATTCACAAATCATTTATTTTCAACACTTAGAAAATATTCGATATACTTAAATCAAATTAAGTATATATTCATTCTTTAAGGAAATCATTCTCTTTAAACACATTTATTTGAGTCAAAACGAATGTTACGTAAAACATCGTTACGACGACTCAAAATCACTAGTATAGGGATTCGGATTTTAATAGATATATAAATCCCAATACTACATCAAAACATTTCCTTTCGGAAATCATTTACTATAACAACAGTGTTATAGTCCACCATTTCCTTAAATTTCTCGAAAACGTCTATTTCAACAAGAACTGCGGAAATCTCTGCTTTCGATTTATAATACATTTTAAAACATCTTTAAAATGTTTAACTTCATTTTTAATATCACTTTTCCAAAACTATCCATTTTAATTAACGATATATTCACTATCCAAAATCGTGAATATACTTCAATAATTACATTTCAATCTTTTCTACACGTTTTATTCCAAGAATTATCCACTATCCAAAATCGTGGATAAAATTCTCTTAATAACTTCTATATTACATTCATCAAATTTGATTGATTTCAAATTCATAAAACAACGTTTATAAATTCACCTTTATATTTTCTAACAACTTCGATTTATAAAATTCTCCTTTTATTAACTTCTAAAATTACTTATCAAAATAAGTGATTTCAGATTTATAAACAACGTTTATAAATCACATTTATACTTCATAACAATTTCAACTTATGAAATCATTTCATTTAGCAATTTCTATTTATATCCCAATTAAGTGCAAAAATCTGATTTATAAGTAAATTACTTATAAATCTTTTATTCTACCACATCTATTCACTTTATAACTTCACGTTATAAATCTATTTATTCCATTCACTTATGAAATCCTTTTTATACTTCTTTTAACACTTATAAAAATTCGTTTTATAAGTCCAATATTTTTATTAATAAAATATCCATTTTATAAATCTTTCTATACAAATCGTTTATAGTTATTCAAAAATCCCAGCTTAAACCATTTTATAAATAAATCGACTTTTATTTCAAAAATCACCTTACGGTCATAATTCACAAAAATCTTAACTTTTATACTTCAAAATTTTAAACGTTTATTTATTTTAAAATAAATCAATACAACAATTCAATAGAACATATAATTTCAAAGATCACTTTAAAAATCCTTTTTAAAGTAAAAGTCGTTATTTTTACTTTTCAAAACTGAATCCGATGATGCAACAGCATCAATTAGTCCATCACAACAGTCAATATCATATATCAATATGATAACAGAATATATCAAAATATCTGTAAATAAGTAAATACAATTGAGGAATCCAGTTGGATCCCTCCAACCTGTTTCCCTGCATCCAAAGATGTTAGCACAATACCAATTCCGCTCCAGTACGGAATTATCGCGGTATATAGGTTTTTATAAATCCGCTTACTAACGGCGCAATAGGGTCTCATCCGCTATACGAGGCGGGAAATCAATCAATCCAATATATACATATGCCAATATGTATATACTGCTATATATAGATATATCCTATCATATCTAATAGCACATTCAAATAGTCAATCATCAATCAATAACTGTAAATAATTCCACATTCAAATTTGAGTGAGAAGATCTCACCTCGATTTTAATTCTGTTCCAGCGTTTTATTTCGAATAAAATTAAACACGCGTTTAATTTTACCCGAAATTTTCACTGACTCCAAACGACTCCAATCCAGTTGCATCGCGTAGTGCTCGTCCATACGATCCCAACGCCGCTTGTTTCGTCAATTTTCGATCTCGTATGAAAGAGATACATCGTTTTAAAGATACACAAGTTTAAATTTTATTTAATAATTACAAATTCTTTTTAATATTTACAACCTTTAATCTCTGCCGTTCATTTTAGCAAAAGAAAATCTGGGCCACCTGTACATGCTTCTCCCCCATTTGCATCTTCCCTCCCAGACAATTTTAAACGCAACGAACCCACTGCCGTTCAAAACACCCCGATGCCGCTGCCATCTCGAGCACCCAGAACACGATCAAGAACCACAAGAACGTGCGCCAACTCCTCACGAACCACCGCCTCCAACCCCATGAAGTGTGGTTCTCCCCCTGGCCTCGAACTGCGTGCGCAACTCGGCACGAACGCGAGCACGTAGCTCCCCATATGGTCGACGATACCCATCTCCACCGTACGGATTTAAAGCTCTCGTCGAGCTCTACGTTTTATTAGTTGGAAAGTTTCGCTAATTGTTGATGGATTGCTCGATAATTTGAGGAGAATGTTGGTGATTCTCGGCCATTAATTGGAATAGAGGCGGCTGCTGACATTGAAACCCTAGGGTTTTATTTCCTTTTGCAATTGAAAAAGTGGAGGGGCTTATATAGAAAATTTTAACGATTTACTATTCATCGTATTTTTCGAACTCCGATTCGAGCGTGCCGGCTGACGTTCGTAAGGTTTACCCCACGTTCCGAACGCAATGGAACGTGTTTCGGAAGCTAATTCGATCGTCTGTGCGAGATATGACAAGAAACGATCAATTTAAATTAAACCGATTTAAATCGATTTCGAGGCGTTTTAATTTGTACCGGACAAACGGTAACTCCAAAAATTATGAAATTTGAAATCTTACAATAATATCACATTACGGATCCGATGAAACTAGTTTCGTCGAAATCCGAGACCGTTTGAAAAATGACTATTTTTAACTCGACGATTTAAAATTAAAACGATATCGATGCGTTTCGAGTTGCCACGGTCAAACGACAACTTCGATTGATACGAAAATTGAAATCCGATAATAACTAACTATTACGGATCAAATGGAACTGGTCTCGTCCAATTCTGAGACTGTTCGAAAATTGGCTATTTTTACAATCGATAATTAAATATTAAAATATTCGATTTTCACAGATTAACTCCAAATTCAATTCTGAAAGTTCTATAACCTTTCTATAACTCCAGTATGATTTAATAAAATTTTACAAATCATTTTAAAATCATATTCAATCCAGATTTCAATTAATTCTGGAATTTCACTATTAAATTATTGATTTAATTATCCAATTAAATCCAATATTCGAAAAATAAATCATTCGACTTCTAAATTCCATTTACTAATATTTAAAATCAATTAAATATTCGAATTTTAATTATCAAAAATTCTGGGTCGTTACAGACTTCCCCCCTTAAAAGAATTTCGTCCTCGAAATTACAAGTTAGGAAGAAAGGTCCTTAACTCGTCTACTATTTTTCACAATCTAATAGTTTTATCAATTTATCACAACAATTCTTTCTACTAAAGATTCGTTATTAATTCAACTAAATTTTCAACTTCAATTACCCATTTCAAACAACCTTGTTTTCCTAACAATTCAATTTTAAGTTTAAATTCAAATTTAAACTTTCAAATTTTCTCAAAAATTTTCTAACGCTCTAAATTTTCGAAAAATTTCGCCAGCGTCTCCTTTGCGCGGCTAATACGGCACTACTACAAAACGTCCCTACGGACTCTCAGATTTCAAAAAGAAAAAGAAAAAGCCAAGCGGCTAGAGAAATAAGTCATCAAATCTCATATTCGAATTCAAATACTTACCTTTTGTCGAGCCATTCAAATTTATCTTCGAAATTAAATTCCAATTCCTTTACACCTGTATATCTACTAGCCATAATGTCTAGTTGCATATATTCAAACCATTTTGCAAATTCGATTACAAAATTTCAATATAAACTGCTTATACATTTTTACTTCACTGTTGAAGTTACATATTCAATTCATTTGAATTTAATTCACAATTTCAATTCAATTTAACTTCTGAATATTGAATTTTTATCAATTTTCTTTCATTCACAACTGATTATTTTAAATTAGTCCCAATTACTAATTCATTCGTCTTCAATTTGAATTTCATTCCAATCAGATTTCAAATATTCTATATGTTATCAACTTATTTTCATTTCGATTTATATAATCACTTATATATTCATATTACAAATTCATTTCATTAATGAATTTTAAATTTTCCAATATCTATCTGGAATTCCATTTTCATTTATAAATCACATTTACAATTCATATTTATAAATTTCATTCGTTAAATGGATTTTTTTTTTTTTAAACTTTAAACTTTACAAGTCATCCACTTCATAATATTTCATAAATATTTTTATATATATAGCATTCCAGAGTCTTACCAACCTTTTCAAAACCATTTTTGAAAATAATTCAAATTATCCTTTGAATTTCAAAACAAAATCCATTTTTTTTTCAAACAACTTCTATTCAAAACAATTTGGCAGCAATTTCTCTTTTGGAAACCCGAAAATGAACACCAATGATGCCGCGGTCATCATCGAAGTTATTTTCCAGCGACCGAAAAGAGTTTAGAGCTTTCATCTCTCTAAAATACTTTTCAAAATCTTTGAAATCCATTTTCAAATCAAAAATGATTTAAACTTTTCAAATTTCCAAATTTTCAAATTCTTTTCAAAACCTTTCCAAAAACTTCTCTGGAATTCCGTTTTAAATTACAATTCACATTTATAATTTACATTCTCAAATTTCGTTTGCATGTGAATTTATTTCTTTAACTTTGGAGTTTATAATTTCAATTTCTTTATTTAATTTCAATGATAATAGTTTACCATTATTACTTCCTAACATCCATGCAACCATATACTATAGTACTTTATAGAAAAACATTTCTTTTCTATACAAAAATAGTTTGGGTAAAATTATTTCATTCACCCAATTTTAAAATAATACTGTGCCGAACTGTTCTATATAAGTGTTTAGAGATCCCTATCGATAGAGTTGTACGGACAATACCGACCAGAATCCATATACCACTCAACAAACCAATCATCACAATATAAAACAATTTTATATTCACTAACAAATACGCGCTCATATCTATTATTACACTCAACTCATTCTAGAGTACTACTGACTCTATCTCTAATGAGTAACACCCAACAGAGCAGGGTTGTCGCTTAACCATATGCTCTGATACCACTTGTAACATCCCGAAAATTTTTCGACTTTCGAAAATTCAACATCGATACTCACTTTATCGACTGCTGAGCCATCGAATGCCGGAAACCCGAAAAGTTATGGTTTTAAGAAAAAGAAAAAGTAGAAGAAGAAGATAGAAGAAAAAGAAAGAAGAACAACAACAGAACAAGAGAACAGCAACAGAAACAGAACAATATCAGATTCTTACACGTCGCAGCGGAACAATATATAATAGATAAATCAGTAATCTTTAAAACAAAGAACTATATCATTTTATACATACATCAATCATCAGAGTCAATATACAACAATGGACAGTTATATAACTTGTCCTCATACAGAATACACAGCGGAATAAATACTATCAGATACAAATACTACGTCTCGTCATCCAGCTTATCTCCAAGCTCCAGAATATCCAGAATATCCTGATAACATAACTCTAGGCTGCCCGTGTGGAAAATGGTGGGCACCCAGAGTTTAGAAGGGAAACAATAAACTCCGAGTCAGTCATGGTGACTGGTGTGAGATCGTAAAACAGTTATTTTCGCAAAGAAAATAAAACAACTTCGCAATGCTTTTGGAAAATGAAACTACCATAAGGCCTCCCGCCACACACACAATGCAAACGCAGAATTGGAGGAGATTTCCCTTATGATAGTCAAAAATGCTTACTACGCAAAAACATTCGATATTATTATTAATGTCTAGTGTGGAAAAAATTTCGAAAATATAATATCAATCTTAGCCAACATACAACAATTGTTGTATGTCTACTATAGCTACTATGTTCAGTAGCAGGTTACCGCCACATTCCATAGCAGGTAATACAATTAAAAACCGTACAGGGTTCGTATTGTTTCTTTGGATTTCCAACAAATGGTCAGGCTAAGGAACTTCCTTACCGAAATAGAAACGCCTCTGGAAAGACGCCCCGGATCCTAACCGGATCTCTGCAAACAAAAGGCCGACGCTACCTCACGCTCTAACCGAGCTGTAACTAGGTAACTAACACACGAGCTATGCCATCCCCCGGTCGTTACCGACCTTTATCCGAGGATCCTCAATCGAAAAGCAACAGCCACAAAATATAATCCACATAGGTAAAATATCTGGGCTCCATACCATGATATCACCTTTTATCCAGAAGGAAATGGCATTCCCTAGGGGCGCTACCCCTACAAACCTTTGCCGCACATTCCTGTTTCGACCATTACCGGGTTGTGAGGCTCGACGAAGTCTCGTCCACATACATTACGCTTTTTCACAAAGCCACGCTTTTTCACAAAGCCACGCTTTGATCAACCAATGATCATCAGCACTTCGTGTGCCACATTACCAAATTGGGAATGTATCACTAGTAACCATCAACTACATAACCTCTGAGCTCGTACGTCTCAGAGAAGGGTGTTAAGCTAAGAGAATAAATTCTCCGCCACCAACAGAAATGTATTTGATAGACACCAGCTTTACATCTCAAAGTGTAACGTCAGACACACATCCATACAAGTCTGTTCCGGGATCGAACAGAACCGAAGGCACTTCTCACGAAGCCCTTGCAATTCCGGATAATTTTCAATCACGTCAGGACTTCCCGTCACTAAGGGTGATAAAACCTCTAAACCGGAGATCAGCCGATGTAGAGTAACTCGACGGTAATCCTTCCGTTTTCAAAAACATCCGGTCTTCAACACCGGTCTTCAAATGCAATTCATAACGACGTATCACATATTCGGAATGGGTTATACGACCCCATGGTCCTTTCCCGCTAACCCGAATAGTGAGCGTTTATTCAAAAATAAGTGTGGCATTCAAATTCATCCAATTCACAACAAATACCTATCTAAAGGTAAATATTGATAGTCGGTTATTTAACTATCAATAAAGATGCGCAACATCATCAGATTCCAAATAATTTTCCCAAATTATTTTATCTTCCAAAATATCTTTACTAGATATATAATTTCCACACTTAACCGTTTGAAACAAATTTTCAAATGTTCACTTTTCAATTTATCTTTAAAAGATAAAATCTCTAAACAGTTCACTTCATATTGGAAAAGCATTTCCATACTTATTTAAAAATAAGTAATTCACAAATCATTTATTTTCAACACTTAGAAAATATTCGATATACTTAAATCAAATTAAGTATATATTCATTCTTTAAGGAAATCATTCTCTTTAAACACATTTATTTGAGTCAAAACGAATGTTACGTAAAACATCGTTACGACGACTCAAAATCACTAGTATAGGGATTCGGATTTTAATAGATATATAAATCCCAATACTACATCAAAACATTTCCTTTCGGAAATCATTTACTATAACAACAGTGTTATAGTCCACCATTTCCTTAAATTTCTCGAAAACGTCTATTTCAACAAGAACTGCGGAAATCTCTGCTTTCGATTTATAATACATTTTAAAACATCTTTAAAATGTTTAACTTCATTTTTAATATCACTTTTCCAAAACTATCCATTTTAATTAACGATATATTCACTATCCAAAATCGTGAATATACTTCAATAATTACATTTCAATCTTTTCTACACGTTTTATTCCAAGAATTATCCACTATCCAAAATCGTGGATAAAATTCTCTTAATAACTTCTATATTACATTCATCAAATTTGATTGATTTCAAATTCATAAAACAACGTTTATAAATTCACCTTTATATTTTCTAACAACTTCGATTTATAAAATTCTCCTTTTATTAACTTCTAAAATTACTTATCAAAATAAGTGATTTCAGATTTATAAACAACGTTTATAAATCACATTTATACTTCATAACAATTTCAACTTATGAAATCATTTCATTTAGCAATTTCTATTTATATCCCAATTAAGTGCAAAAATCTGATTTATAAGTAAATTACTTATAAATGTTTTATTCTACCACATCTATTCACTTTATAACTTCACGTTATAAATCTATTTATTCCATTCACTTATGAAATCCTTTTTATACTTCTTTTAACACTTATAAAAATTCGTTTTATAAGTCCAATATTTTTATTAATAAAATATCCATTTTATAAATCTTTCTATACAAATCGTTTATAGTTATTCAAAAATCCCAGCTTAAACCATTTTATAAATAAATCGACTTTTATTTCAAAAATCACCTTACGGTCATAATTCACAAAAATCTTAACTTTTATACTTCAAAATTTTAAACGTTTATTTATTTTAAAATAAATCAATACAACAATTCAATAGAACATATAATTTCAAAGATCACTTTAAAAATCCTTTTTAAAGTAAAAGTCGTTATTTTTACTTTTCAAAACTGAATCCGATGATGCAACAGCATCAATTAGTCCATCACAACAGTCAATATCATATATCAATATGATAACAGAATATATCAAAATATCTGTAAATAAGTAAATACAATTGAGGAATCCAGTTGGATCCCTCCAACCTGTTTCCCTGCATCCAAAGATGTTAGCACAATACCAATTCCGCTCCAGTACGGAATTATCGCGGTATATAGGTTTTTATAAATCCGCTTACTAACGGCGCAATAGGGTCTCATCCGCTATACGAGGCGGGAAATCAATCAATCCAATATATACATATGCCAATATGTATATACTGCTATATATAGATATATCCTATCATATCTAATAGCACATTCAAACAGTCAATCATCAATCAATAACTGTAAATAATTCCACATTCAAATTTGAGTGAGAAGATCTCACCTCGATTTTAATTCTGTTCCAGCGTTTTATTTCGAATAAAATTAAACACGCGTTTAATTTTACCCGAAATTTTCACTGACTCCAAACGACTCCAATCCAGTTGCATCGCGTAGTGCTCGTCCATACGATCCCAACGCCGCTTGTTTCGTCAATTTTCGATCTCGTATGAAAGAGATACATCGTTTTAAAGATACACAAGTTTAAATTTTATTTAATAATTACAAATTCTTTTTAATATTTACAACCTTTAATCTCTGCCGTTCATTTTAGCAAAAGAAAATCTGGGCCACCTGTACATGCTTCTCCCCCATTTGCATCTTCCCTCCCAGACAATTTTAAACGCAACGAACCCACTGCCGTTCAAAACACCCCGATGCCGCTGCCATCTCGAGCACCCAGAACACGATCAAGAACCACAAGAACGTGCGCCAACTCCTCACGAACCACCGCCTCCAACCCCATGAAGTGCGGTTCTCCCCCTGGCCTCGAACTGCGTGCGCAACTCGGCACGAACGCGAGCACGTAGCTCCCCATATGGTCGACGATACCCATCTCCACCGTACGGATTTAAAGCTCTCGTCGAGCTCTACGTTTTATTAGTTGGAAAGTTTCGCTAATTGTTGATGGATTGCTCGATAATTTGAGGAGAATGTTGGTGATTCTCGGCCATTAATTGGAATAGAGGCGGCTGCTGACATTGAAACCCTAGGGTTTTATTTCCTTTTGCAATTGAAAAAGTGGAGGGGCTTATATAGAAAATTTTAACGATTTACTATTCATCGTATTTTTCGAACTCCGATTCGAGCGTGCCGGCTGACGTTCGTAAGGTTTACCCCACGTTCCGAACGCAATGGAACGTGTTTCGGAAGCTAATTCGATCGTCTGTGCGAGATATGACAAGAAACGATCAATTTAAATTAAACCGATTTAAATCGATTTCGAGGCGTTTTAATTTGTACCGGACAAACGGTAACTCCAAAAATTATGAAATTTGAAATCTTACAATAATATCACATTACGGATCCGATGAAACTGGTTTCGTCGAAATCCGAGACCGTTTGAAAAATGACTATTTTTAACTCGACGATTTAAAATTAAAACGATATCGATGCGTTTCGAGTTGCCACGGTCAAACGACAACTTCGATTGATACGAAAATTGAAATCCGATAATAACTAACTATTACGGATCAAATGGAACTGGTCTCGTCCAATTCTGAGACTGTTCGAAAATTGGCTATTTTTACAGTCGATAATTAAATATTAAAATATTCGATTTTCACAGATTAACTCCAAATTCAATTCTGAAAGTTCTATAACCTTTCTATAACTCCAGTATGATTTAATAAAATTTTACAAATCATTTTAAAATCATATTCAATCCAGATTTCAATTAATTCTGGAATTTCACTATTAAATTATTGATTTAATTATCCAATTAAATCCAATATTCGAAAAATAAATCATTCGACTTCTAAATTCCATTTACTAATATTTAAAATCAATTAAATATTCGAATTTTAATTATCAAAAATTCTGGGTCGTTACATAACTACTTTGCTTTATAACCATAGGCTGAAAGGCCAAAACATACCCTTCGAAACCATTCTTAATAAACCTTTCGAAAACATTGAAAAACCATTCTTTTGAAAGCTATAAAATCTTAGACATCCTCTTATCAAAACACTATAAACATTGACTTTCGTAAACATTGGAACCTTAGTTTAAAACCTTTCGAAACCATTAGGGAACCACTCCTTCGAAACCTTTATCTCATACCTTTCGAAAGCACTAAATCCTTTTCATAAAATAAAACCTTTCGAAAGAACCTAGGTTCAAGTAAAACATGTGGAATAACCTTTCGAAACCATTTAAATCCATTCCTTTTGAAACCTTCGGGTTTAACTTTCAATGGAACAAAAGGGTCATAAAACAACTAAGTCGAAATCACTCTTCTGAAAGCTATTTCCTAAGTAAAGAAGTGATGGTGTCGAAACCAGCCCTTCGAAAGCATTGGAGAAGCGGCTTTAATTTAAAAACAAGGGGCCCTTTCAAAACCATAGCTTTGAAAGGTAAAAGGCTGCAGCAAGGGGTTTCGACCCCGTCAAAAGCTTCTTTATAAAACAAAAGGTGCAACCTCTTTCGGAACCATTCCTTAATACCATGTAACCAAGTCGAAAGTTAATTAAGTCGAAAGCATTCTTTTCAAAAGCAAAGCAAGAGCATTTTCTTTTAAAAGGGAAGTAAGGCTTCGACCACTTCGGAACCCCTTATTTTGACTTCATACCTTTC
The DNA here is from genome assembly GCA_030737815.1 of Allium fistulosum. Lineage (NCBI taxonomy): Eukaryota > Viridiplantae > Streptophyta > Magnoliopsida > Asparagales > Amaryllidaceae > Allium > Allium fistulosum. The sequence continues at coordinate 1,247,560,147 of CM060902.1, read as the reverse complement.
GCCTCATTCCAATTTGCTACGTACCAAGTCATTGATACCAAACACATTAATTTCGATAGTGATGGAGGCGGAAGTACATATTCAAAAGCCGGGTGCCGAAAGTGGCGAAACATGTAAAGTAAGGTAAAACTACATTTTTACTTTAAAAAGTAATTCTTTTCAACTAACCCGCCTTATTTGTCAACAAATGACTGGTTGCTAATTTCATTTCCAAATTCATTTCTAAAAGTGCAGCCGAAATTTCAGAAGTAACAATTTAAAACATTTACAAAATACCCCTTCTCCTTTTATAAATATATAAAACATTTAAGTCACATACCTTAAATAATTTTATATATCTATTAATACACTTAGGAAAAATCTATAAAAATTCCCATAAATCATTTTTAATATGTATTCTAACATATATTAATTTCTGACCCAAAATCATCATAAAATAACCATAATTAATTTAAACCCAAAATACTTATTTTCTTTACTAGAAAATTCATAATAAATCAACAATAATTCAGAAAATTATTAAATTTGAAATCCATTTCCAAAATATTATTTTTGACCTTATCTCAAAATTGCAAGGCATTTGGATGTCATTTAATAGGGTTTTCACATTAAAACCTATTATAAAATCTATATGAAATAACATAAATCATCAACAAGCAGATATATCCATTTTAACAATAAAAAACATGGCAAAACATTGCAAAATAATTTGGATTTCAATCTAAAATCGAGAATAATAAAAAAAAAGTGAGATGTAGTCATTATTCACCTTAACTTTGTGATTAAGGAGTTGAGATTTGATCTTGGATTAAGTTGATTAGCTTCTTCCTTTTGATTCTTGCTTATCTTCCCCTTTTTCTTCTTTAATGGTGGCCGGCCTCTTGTTTTGATTTAGGTTGTGAAAATGAACGTGTAAAACGAATGTGTATAAGGGTTTAGGGTATAAGGTTATTACTTATTTCTATATTGCCTATGTTTACTACCCTAACTTAATTCATTTTAATTCTCTTAGTTCATTAGTTCAAATAGGCACGACTACCCTTCTATTAATCACAAATCTCAATACCCTAACCATTACATTATTTTATTTTATTTTACTAATTAAATATCTGAAATCATGTTACTAAAAATTAGGGTCGTTACAGGAAGTGAGGTGCTTAAACTAAGGAGATGTTCAAGAGCAACCAGTTCCCTGACTCACCTGGCCTCTTTCCTAGGCGAGGGATAAATAAGGTAGAAATGTCAGAAACGAGTTAAGTATAAAAAGATTAAATTTGTAACAACCCGCATATTTATCAATTTTATAGTTAAATATTTTATCGATTAGTCGGATGTTAGTCCAAAAAGCTACTTTTTTTCAAACAGTCAAATTAGGACTCGAGACCACCCCCATTGAGTTCAAAATAACGTTTGCGATCTTTTTGAGTGTAAACTTCGATATGTTTGGAGTAAGTGGAATTTTCGTCACTTTTTCCCGCCTTTGACTTGAGTTGGACTGCACCTTCTAACTCAGCCCCAACCCACCTCCTCTTCCTCACTTTATCAAACACTTCAAGCTTCATCAAAAATGGTGGTGGGAAAGGGAAATTAAAACTCCAAACTCAAATTCAATTGCAAATCCAACTTTCAACTCCAAACTCAAGTAGAAGATAGTGGATTCAAGCTTTGGATTGCTTCTCCTTGCTTTCAAGCTTCATCTTCATCCATTTTAGTGAAAAGGTGAGATTTTTAATCTCACATCTTGCCTATAATCATCATTGGACTGTTGGGAATGATTCCCCATCACTTTTGCATGGTTGTTTGTATTGGATTTGGATTGAATGGGCGAAAAGCCCCAATTTTCAGCGTTTTTGGTGATTTTCTGGCACTAGGTCGCTCTAGAGTGTTAGCTCGCTGGCCTTAGGTCATTTTCGACCTACTATCACTCGCCTGCAAGTTAGGTCATAGGTCGTTGCACCACACTTAAGTCGCGAACCCCTTTAGGTCGCCTGACCTTGTTCATGTTAGGTCGCTTTTGACCTTATTCCACTTGGCAGCACTAGGTTGTTAGGTCATCTCCGACCTTATATCGCCCGGCCTGTTTGAGTTAGGTCGCGCCGCTTTTAAGTCGCGTTGCTTTTAGGTCGCGAGTTCCTTAAGTCGCTCGCCTCTTGACCCTTTTAGGTCGCTCGGCATTTGATACCACTAGGTCGTTTGACCTGTATCTTGTTAGGTCGCTCGACCTTGCTTAGGTCGTTGGTCCTTACTACCTTTAGGTCGCGCCCACTTAGGTCGTAGGTCGCTCTGCACTTAGGTCGTAGGTCGCCCTGCTTCTTTTTACCTCGCTAGGTCGTTTGACTTATTTACTTTTAGGTCGTTTGACAATTAGGTCGTTCGAGAGTCTTTAGGTCGCGAGCCCCTGTTTTGTCGTTCCACTGTTTAGCTCGGCAATGAGTTAGGTCGCTCGCGAGTTAACCCATAGATCACTTGGCATTGTGCCGCTAGGTCGCTCGACACTGTAGGTCGTTAGGTCGCTCGCGAGTTAACCCTTAGATCGCTTGGCATTGTGCCGTTAGTTCGCTCGACACTATAAATCCTTAGGTCGCTCGGAACTTTGGCGCTAGGTCGTTAGACCTTGTTTTCTACTAGGTCGCTTGACCCCTTCGACTCCTTAGGTCGTATCCGTTAGGTCGTTCGACCTATTTGACTTAAAGTTTTTGCACTTTAATTCGACCACGTTAGGTCGCAAGTATATTCCTACTTGATGGTTTTGGGATTGATTCCTTTGGACTTTACTCACGTCTTCGAATGTGAAATTTTATGATGCGATTTGTTTCAACAATCGTTTTGTGACTTGTCACTTCAAAAATGTGAAGGCTTCGATACTAGTAGTGAATATCATAACTCTTTCATCAAAGCGATTTCAACACTGTTTTAAATATAAAGCTCGTTTTCTCAAACCGTTTTCTAACCTACTAGTATATTCAAGCCTTTACTTCACTCGGATGAGAAATCGAATTAAACGACTTAGTAAAACGAGTGGTATTTTTTATCGATTAGTCGGATGTTAGTCCAAAAAGCTACTTTTTTCAAACAGTCAAATTAGGACTCGAGACCACCCCCATTGAGTTCAAAATAACGTTTGCGATATTTTTGACTGTAAACTTCGATATGTTTGGAGTAAGTGGAATTTTCGTCACTTTTTCCCGCCTTTGACTTGAGCTGGACTGCACCTTCTAACTCAGCCCCAACCCACCTCCTCTTCCTCACTTTATCAAACACTTCAAGCTTCATCAAAAATGGTGGTGGGAATGGGAAATTAAAACTCCAAACTCAAATTCGATTGCAAATCCAACTTTCAACTCCAAACTCAAGTAGAAAATAGTGGATTCAAGCTTTGGATTGCTTCTCCTTGCTTTCAAGCTTCATCTTCATCCACTTTAGTGAAAAGGTGAGATTTTTAATCTCACATCTTGCCTATAATCGTCATTGGACTGTTGGGAATGATTCCCCATCACTTTTGCATGGTTGTTTGTATTGGATTTGGATTGAATGGGCGAAAAGCCCCAATTTTCAGTGTTTTTAGTGATTTTCTGGCACTAGGTCGCTCTGGAGTGTTAGCTCGCTGGCCTTAGGTCATTTCTGACCTACTATCACTCGCCTGAAAGTTAGGTCGTAGGTCGCTGCACCACACTTAAGTCGCGAACCCCTTTAGGTCGCCTGACCTTGTTCATGTTAGGTCGCTTCCGACCTTATTCCACTTGGCAGCACTAGGTCAAAGCAACTCTAGGTCGTTAGGTCATCTCCGACCTTATATCGCCCGGCCTGTTTGAGTTAGGTCGCGCCACTTTTAAGTCGCGAGTTACTTAAGTCGCTCGCCTCTTGACCCTTTTAGGTCGCTCGGCATTTGATACCACTAGGTCGTTTGACATGTATCTTGTTAGGTCGCTCGACCTTGCTTAGGTCGTTGGTCCTTACTACCTTTAGGTCGCGCCCACTTAGGTCGTAGGTCGCTCTGCACTTAGGTCGTAGGTCGCCCTGCTTCTTTTTACCTCGCTAGGTCGTTTGACTTATTTACTTTTAGGTCGTTTGACAATTAGGTCGTTCGAGAGTCTTTAGGCCGCGAGCCCCTGTTTTGCCATTCCACTGTTTAGCTCGGTAATGAGTTAGGTCGCTCGCGAGTTAACCCTTAGATCGCTTGGCATTGTGCCGTTAGGTCGCTCGACACTGTAGGTCGTTAGGTCGCTCATGTGTTAACCATTAGATCGCTTGGCATTGTGCCGTTAGGTCGCTCGACGCTATAAATCCATAGGTCGCTCGGAACTTTGGCGCTAGGTCGTTAGACCTTGTTTTCTACTAGGTCGCTTGACCCCTTCGACTCCTTAGGTCGTATCCGTTAGGTCGTTCGACCTATTTGACTTAAAGTTTTTGCACTTTAATTCGACCACGTTAGGTCGCAAGTATATTCCTACTTGATGGTTTTGGGATTGATTCCTTTGGACTTTACTCACGTCTTCGAATGTGAAATTTTGTGATGCGATTTGTTTCAACAATCGTTTTGTGACTTGTCACTTCAAAAATGTGAAGGCTTCAATACTAGTAGTGAATATCATAACTCTTTCATCAAAGCGATTTCAACACTGTTTTAAATATAAAGCTCGTTTTCTCAAACCGTTTTCTAACCTACTAGTATATTCAAGCCTTTACTTCACTCGGATGAGAAATCAAATTAAACGACTTAGTAAAACAAGTGGTATGAAACGCTTGCGTTCACTTCATCGGTTAGCTCTTGGACTTGTTCGATTGAACCCTTTTTGTGACAATTTTCTAGTGAAGATTTACAGCTTGTTCGTAAATATTTAAGTTAAGCAAGTTGTTATGGGACACGAAGCTAAACTCATATATTTACTAGCTTGGTGTGATTGACACTTCCTTATGATCATGACGATCATTTTTGTGATTTAGACTAGCGATTGAGCGATGTCTCTTTGTCTGCGAGGGAGACTAGACCCCGCTTTTGTGATGTTTCGCCATCACATATATGGGGTAGCACCCCATGGTCTTCGGGCCATTTCTGTGTGGAAATTTAATGGATAGCTTCCATGAGATAACTTCTCGTTTATGTGTTATACGCGTTGGTGAGTTTTCATGCTCCCGTTCATGTGTTAGGCCTCCCCCTTTTTTATGTGTTTTCTGGATTTCTGGTGATGATTTCTGGAATTTGTGCTTCACCAATTTTCATGATTTTCATTGGTATGATATCAGTTTTTGTGCATTGGTGAATTTATGTTTTATCGACTTGTTATGAATACAAGTTTAGGGCATGATACCCTATTTTATCTTTGAGAAGATTCTTGTGATATTGATTGATCTTTTGTTGATTATCATTTACATACTTATAGTAGTATGCCGTTATGGTTGTTACATATTCATGCCATATTATTTATCCTATACCTTATCATCTGATATTTATAGCTAGACTGATCCGTTTATTATTTTCTTATAAATAATACTCGGGTCAGACCGAGATGTTACAGGTGCTTCTGCTTGAATTCTCTTCAGGATTACTCTTACTTTTGGCTAACTACTTAGATTAGTAGTTTATGATTGTACACATTTGAGATATAGACTCATTGATGTATTCTTTTGTATAGCGCATGTTGCTATTCCTTTTGTATTATTGTGGATCTGTCTGACCACTACTCTGATGTACACTTTCATGTGTTATATAAATATTCATATCTTTTTCCGCCTTTGTGATATGGATGTCTGTGACTGATTTATGTTATGATTACTTCTATGTTTGTTTCCGAAGAATATATATAGCCACCGTGTGATAGCTTTAAGTTCGTATCGGTATGTCGGATTTCCTCCTTAAAAGATATGCATTCTATTCTATCTGACATATCGGTGCTCGCACAAAGAAGTTACATGGATGGTCGCTCCTCCACAGCCTTATTCTCCGTGCTAATTAACAGCACTACCTCGTAGTGTTCTTGGTTAGCGTGGGTATAGAGGTGGGGCGTCACAAAATTTTCCAAATTTAAATTAAATACAACTTTGATTTTATAGAGATGACCTTCTTACACTCAGTGTTAAAGCCCGAATAGGGAACTCGTACTATCCATGGAATTTAAAAGGTGATTTCACCATTATTCCACCCATAGTATTTTTTGAATATGGGAATTGATATTGAGTAGAATTAGATGATTTCTATCGATTCTGCTCACATCATATTTACTGGTTTTGGATTAACATCCTAGATACTTGGTCAAAATTTTGATTTTTTAACTAAGAAACTTTTGTTAATATTTAAATAAAATGAATTGGAAATGTTTTCCTAAGTGAAAAATGAAATGATTTCAAATTTATTACCAGTTCAAAATGGGTTTAAAGTAATTAAAGGATTTGATAAGAGAGGTTTAATGATTCTGTATACACTAGAAAGAATATTTTAGAAATATATATCTCCAAAAGATTTTTTGATAAAAAGAACTTAATCCATTATAGAATGATTCCCTATTCAAAGAACATATTTTTATCGATGATTGGATTCGAAGGAACCGGGGTCGGATTTGGGTAATTCCTATCTGAACACCACTTCGAGCCAATTTATGTATTCGAAGTAAAGATATAGATATGATTTGGAAGCTGGAATGTAGGACTACTTGTCATTGACCCTCGGGGGAAATTTCTCATATCATATTATGTGGTAGTAGTTCTTCATTTAAGATCTTCGATGTAAGTACTTCTCGCTACTAATCCTAGAGGTAACTCCCAACAGGATGTGGTAGGAGAGTAACTTCGATTTCGTTCAGTCCCAGAACGAACTTGTATGGACGAATGTCTGACGTTGCATTTCTAGTTACATAAGTGATCTCTAAGAACGTATCATCTACTTGGTGGTGGAGAAGGAAACTTCTCTTACCTTAACACCCTTTCCTGAGACGTATGAGATCATGAGTTATACGTTTGTAGAAATCAATTGTGTGATTATGGAATGGTAATGTGGCATTCAAAGAGGAAAGATGATGTGCTATGTGAAACGTAATCGTTACCTCAGGCCTCACACCCGGAAATGACCAAAACTGGGTAGATGGGTAAGGCTATGTGGTTTGTAACTATTAGGGTATGATCGTCCCATTCTAGATATATTTATTCCCGCTATGACGTCGGGTATTAAATTAATGTTGTGTATGCGAAGAGAGCTCTCGGATAGGTCGGTAACGACCGGGGTGATGACATATTCGATACTATCTAGTTAGAGGTAGGCCGGTCTTGTGTTGGTAGAGGACCATAAGTTGGACTTCAGTACATTCCTCTAGAGATGTACTGCCAGAAGGTAGTCCGTAACGACCCGATATTTTCAACCATTCGCATCTATTATAAGTGTATAGGTAGACACTCATGCCGGAGTTGAATTGCTCAAAATACCGCGTTGTAAATAAAATTTGGCAAATCTCAGAGTATGCAGTAAATAAATATAATCACAGATCACAGACACAGAGTAAAATAATGCAGCGGAAGTAAAAGAAATAGTAGTTCATGAAGCAACTATGTAAATATATCAGAGTTACATAAGATATAACAGAAGAAATAGAATACAACAAAAGTCTCAATATAATAACCAAGTACAAGCTGAGTAGAACAACGGAATTGAAATAGATAGGACATGACAAGCAGATAATCTCTAGCGATTCAAATCTCCAAGAGAGTGGAAATCCAAATCTGTGAATAACTCAGGCTGACCCGAGCGTAAAGCAAAACACAAAACACTCGAGTCAGGACAATATATACTTATATAATGTAAACCAACTCAAGCGAACTGTAATAAGGGTACAAGTAACTTAGAAGATGCTTGGGACCGCCCATCTTCTAAGAATCCGTTAAAATATCTACTATGTAGTAATATTCGCTATTATAATAATGTCTAATCAGTAAAGTATAATCATATAGAAAATAGCATTAAGGGGATGGAGAACCTTAACGCGGTCGGATCTTAAAATCATAATCGTAGTGGGTTCGATATGGTAGGTGACACGGCACACAAGGCAATGCCAGGGTAGATATACCAATTACGCACACGGACTGATGGAGCGAATAGGAGCCACTAACGTCCACCTCGAACAACATTCCCAAATCGGAGGATGGCCATCTAATCAATCACAAGTAAGAGTATAATATCGAAGAAATGTGTCCGAGAAGAGGTGCTACCTCATTGGTCCGAGATCGCTCCTGTTTTAGCCACCTTATGCCAACTCACGGGAGTTGGGTCCACGTAACATACCTTAAGAACGTCGCCACCATCCTACTTCATTCTGGAATCTCCACCGCGTACACGGTTGTCAAAGTGGTTTTCGGTATCGACAGAGAGTATGTCCATATCCGATCCCGGTCTCTTTGCCAACCAATCGTTATTATAACCCGTTGTTATAACTTTTAAAAACAATACTTTACTTCAAAATAAAATATCATTTCAAACCATATCTTTATCAAAATAAAGATTAAATCAATTCCAAACCATTTCCATATATTTAAATTTTCATATCATTTCAAAACTTCATTTCAAATCATTTTAATATAATAACATATCATATCCTTACAAAACTTTATTTCAAATCATTTTAATAAAATAAAATATCCTATCAGTTCAAATCCAAATATTCAACTTTAAATACCTTTTAAATTCAAAGATATCGTTCATTTACTATCATTTCAAATCACCTTTAAATAGTTTATATTCCAATCAAAATAATTCATTTAAACCTTTTAAAAGTGTAATTATTATATTTTCAAATCAAGTATTCAATTTCCAAAGTTTCAAACCATTATTAGTTCGTTTACTAAGTCAAAAACCCTAATTATTAAAATTTTAGCATTTCACAGCATTTAAAAACAACTACTATAAGTTATATTTGAAAACATTTTTAATTCAGCAAAGACAGCACTTAAAACTGCTGTTAAAACTCAGTTTTAGTTGAATTATAGTTCAAAACAGAAAAGACAGCATTTCAGAAGTGCTGCGGTAGTTCGGATTTCAAAACAAGGGATAAATTTGATTTCAACATAGACTGCAGACCATTATAGCATTTCCAGAGAATGCTATAATAGGCCTAAGTTCAATATTAGCCTATAAGTTCAACTACAACAACTACAGCATTCCAGAAATGCTGTAATAGCTTTTTTTTACACAATTTTAGTTCAAAACAGAATCTATAGCATTTCTGAATGCTATTAAAAGTTAATTTCAGGTGTTAGTGTATTTCCAGCAATTAAATAACTTTAATTTAAAACACATAAACATTTTTAAAATCATATTTTAACATTTTAAAATGTTCATTTACATACCATTTAACATATATCTTTTCACAATAAATTTCTTATAATCAAATCCAATTTTCAACAATTTACTTAATAAATTTTAGTGTAAAAGTGTCCAATTCTTCACATTTCAACAAATACACTTAACACTTCAAATTTAAATTACCATTTCACAATTTAACTAAATTTCCAATTTTTATTTAATTAACTTAAACCTTTAATTAAAACCAAATTTCACATTTCCTAGTCAAGTTATATTTTAAAAGATCACTTCTAAACATTCATTTATTTAACCACTTAAATTCATAGAAAAATCAATAATACTTTAATAAATCACTTAAATTCAAATTTAATCAAATTATCATATTTACCATTTCCAAATAAAATTAAATTTCCATTTTATTCATATAACTTAAATATCATTTTTAACCAAAATTCCAAATTCCAAACTTAAGTTATATTTCAAAAATCCAGTTAAACCGTTCATTAATTATATTTCTAACACATAGAAAAATCAAAATTTCTTTAATTCAAAATATTTCAAAAATCTGTTTAAACCAAATTTCATAAATTTATATTTTTAAAATATTTAAAAATATCCAAAACACTTTATAAAATAACCACGAGCCTGTATATAGTTTTCTAACCTAGGTCAAGTGATACGGATATGTATCATTTCAATGCGCAGTTTAAAACGAAAAATCCGGGTTCTATCATTTCAAACCCGCAATCCCAAGTTAAATAAAATAAATAAAAAACATTCAGCCCTATCATTTCAGCCCATAATGATTTTTCCCTATTCTAAAGTCCGTTCGGGTATGTATCATTTCAACCCATAGTGATTCTAGTCTATAGGGAACTTGTAGTGTGACAAACTGATAAAAATAATAAAATAGCATGATATAACAGTAACATATGATATAACAGGTGTAATAACAGGTGTGAACATCATATGATAATAATATAAGCATATATAACAGTTATAACAGGATGATATAATTTTACAGGTTCAAATGGTGTCAGTTTACTAGTTATATAAGTACACATTGTCTGGTGAGAATTACTCACTTGTTTAGAGCTCGAGATATCCACCAAAGCACACAACACAAACACAATGAAGGCACGATGACATGGATATGACTTGAGAGTGGAGAGCCAAATATAATTGCCTTGTATATATATAAACAAAACAAGACAATATATACATAAATATGTAACACAAAACAATATCGAAATGACTTGAAATAAAAAGCAACAAAGGGCAAAGTGATTCGACCTTTCTTTAACCATTCAAGAGCTTGACCAAGGGGATCTTTTGCTCATCCATAGCTGGACATAATCTCAGGTTATGGCATCAAAATAGCACGACAACAAGGAGATGATGATGGTAGGAGTTACATATGAATAAGACAAAGGGTCAAGGAAAAATAAGTGGAGTTTTGGTGCATTTTTGGCTCATCCAAAGGCAAGTGGGGCTCGGCCCTTCCGTGGTTCAGGTCTGGACAGTAGTTTAATTGATGAGTAGGGGTCTGGACAAGGTGGTGGTGGCAGCTAAAGGTGGTGGCTAAGGTCAAAAATGAAGGGGAGATGAAGGTAGGCTTGGCTATGTAGTTGTTTTTGGAGTTTTTAACATTGTTTTGTGGTGCTAGTCTCAAAGAGAGGTCACGGCCATGGATGGAACTGAAATGATGGCTAGAGATGGTGCCAAGGAGGAGTGGTAGGGGATGGTGGCCGTGGCTATGGTAAAGGGGCCATGCAAATTAGAAGAGAAACAGGGCAAAAAGTAAGAAAAATGGAAGAAAAAGTGTAAAAGAGGAGGTCATTACCAAGGAGATTTTGAAGAAGCCTTGAGAATGAGAAGTGCTGATGTATTTTCATGTGAAAAGAACAGGTAATACACGGCTATGACATAGAATTGAACGGCCAATAATGCACATAATTGAGGAGTTTAAGAAATGAAGAGTTTTGAAGGTGAAAGGACTTATGTTTTTGCACTTTTTAAGACCTTTGGTATTTCCTTTTCTCTTTGATTTTAAATAAACAAAATAAACTCAGAAATATTATTTACAAACCGAAACTAAGTAAAAATATAAGAAAATAAATAATTAAATTTAAGAAAAATATAAAAAGAATGAAAGAAATTACTTAAAAATACAAAACAGTGTCCGGAAATTACAAATAAATCACTACTAGTCTTGGAAAAATATCCACTTCATTTTAAAAATATTATGAAGTGAAAATTTGAAATAAAATAATTTATTTATCATTTCCAAAATAAAATAAATAATTAAATTGGAGAAAAATAGAAAAAGGAATAAAGAAATTGTTTAAAAATAGCAAACAGGACATAAAAATTACAAGAAAATTACCAATGGCTTTGGAAAATTATTTACTCCATTTAAAAATATTATAAGACAAAATTTGAAATAAAATGACTTTTAAAACATTTTCAAAGTGAATAAATAATTAAATTTTAATTATATAACTAAATTATGAAAATAGCAAAGAAATGGAAACTAGGTTTTAAAATTAGAAAATAAATTCAATAAACTTTAGAAAAATTATACTATCACTTTAAAATTATTAAAAGATAAAAATATACATAAAATAACATATTAACACATATTAAAATAAAATATAACAAAGAAAAAGTAATTTATACAATTTAAAATAGACAAAATTGTTAAATAAACAATTTATACTAAAAATTGAAATGTACATAACTTTTACATTTTAACTCCGTTTTCAACGAAACGAAAAGCAGTGTTCAAGTTATTACATCTATTTTCATAATAAAAGATAAAATCTATAATTTCAAATATTTAAAATTTAAACTTAAAAGTCAAAGTTTGACTATTGACCAAAATTCACATTTTCAGGAAATATTAAATTTAGTCATATTTGGAATTCTAATCCACATCAAAGTCAAAGTTTATATTTAAAATAACAAAATTTATTCTTTTTCATAAATAAAGCTTTTGAATCTGGAAAAAAAATCAATTTAAGAATATTTGTAAAATACAGGGTTGTTACACTCTCCTCCACTCAAAACTTTTCATCCCCGAAAAGGAACAAGGTACGGGAAAGCATAGAAAAAGATAGAATGAAATAGAATTAAGACAAGATGATAAGAAGATTGGAATTACACCTGATAACTATTGTTATAGGTAAGTTTGACAAGATGGAGGTGATCAAATCAAGAATATAAGCACGAAAAAGATCCTCTAGAGTCTGAATCTCCCTTTTCACTTGACCGACGGTCTATGAATGGAAAAACAGTGTTCAGATCCAGATGAGTAACAAAGATTATCAAAGATTACAGAAAGATTTCTAAACGGACTGGTATAAGCAATAGCCTTCCCATTCTGTAACAAGATAAGAGAAATAAGGACAACCAAAAGGTAGTTTGAAAAACAAAATAAGATAATAAATTTGAAACCATAATGCTTTGAAAATCATAATAATTTAGGGATGTTTATCATCTGGAAATCACACTACTAAAATCATAACACTTTGGAAATGTTATTCTCTAAAAAAAAAACATAACACTTAGAAAATCAAAACTCCTTTAAAAAAAAATAATCTTCATTTAAACCATTTTAATTCAAGGTCAAATAATATTCATTTTAAAGTTGTAACATTTCTAAGTCCATTCAATTATAAAAATTTCCAAAACATTGTCTTTTCAAAATAGCAGCACTTATAAAATGCTATAGTAGATATATTAGTATTTCAAATCAGTTTAATATCAGAAATATTCATTTGGATATCATTTAACTTATGACTTATTTAAAAAAAACTTTTATGAATGGAATATTCAAATCAAACTATACTTCGTTTATTAATTCAAAAGCTCACTATTTTAGTTAGCTCTTGATTTAACACATAACCTAACTCTTTATTTAAAATAACCATTTCATAAATAGATATTCCTTTAATAAGTTACACTTAAAATTCCATTTGAAAACCAAATTCTCAATTATCAAGTTTTAGTGATGTTAAAATACATTTTAACTATTTAAATCATAATTATTCATTTTTCAAGACATATCTATTTCATAAATAAAATATTTATATAGCAAATATAACAATAAAATTTCTTTACACATTTATTCATTTAGACATCAATTAAACTATAAATTCAGGTTAAATAAACTTTATTACAAAAAGTCCAATTCAAATGTATTTTATTTTATCTATTCAAAGATACATTATTTATTATACAACATATTCATTTCAGGAAATAACCTTTATTAAAATTCCTAGGTTACGCTTAAGGTTCCATAGTAAATCAAATTTTATTATTAAGTTATTTAAATAAAATCTCTTTAAATTCCTTTTTCACTATTTGCCTCTGTTAATCTATTATAACTAAAATTTAAGTGTATAACATTTATCATAACCACTCAAATTTTATTTATAAAAATCCTTTCTATATTGTATATTATCCAATTCCATATTCAACTTCTGTGTAATTTAGGTAAGTTATATTGGAATGAAATTGTGTGTTATACAAGTAAAACTTTCCAATTCAATTATCTCAAGTTTGAATCATTTATCCAAATTTTTGATTTTCTTCTTATAACTGAAATTATTCTTTAAAATAAAATTTAAGAATTAAACTTCCGATTCCTTTCAAACCATTTAGCGATAAGTAATTATACATACATAATATGTCAAATCAAATTTTAAATCATATATCTATATATATTATAATCCAGTCATATTTTAGAAATTCAAATCAATTAGATTTTCCAAAACAAAGCTGTAGCAAGACTACAGAACGGTCTCTTCACTTCGAAACTCGAAAATGAATGTCGATGATGCTGCAGTCATCACCGAAATTATTTTCCAGCGACAAAGAGAAGAGCACTTAATTTTTAAACTTTAAAATCCTTTAGAGACAAATTTTTATTCAAAAATACTTTAAATAATATATCCTTTTAAAACTTTAAACACAAGGTTTGAAACCATCAGAAATTAAATTCTCAAATTCTTGATTTAAATTCATTTCAGTTTCCAAAATCAATTTATAAACATCTATTTATAAATTCATTTATAGAATGATAAATCAAGTATTATCATTTCAAATAATCAATTCAAATCAATTTATTAAGTTCCATAAAATTATATATCCAAATTCATTTCACTAACCAAATTTTAAAATAATACTATGTCAGTTTGTTTTGTCAAAGTGTTTTAGAAATCCTATCGATAGCGTTGATCAGACGAATCGATCGGAAGCCCAAATCAACATCAACAACTCAAACGACACACTATATAAAACAAAACATAGATTTACAAGTACAATCCAAAATGTTTGGAGATATTTTGGAAACAAAACAAGATGATTTATTATCAACATATGAAGATGGATAAGCTTAGATAAATCGCGGGCAACCTTAACCGGGTCAACCGTGACTTAATGAATAAGATCAAATGTGTATTATTTTTTCTGGGGTAAATCTACATCTGATCTCAAAAGATAGAGTTTGGAGTAATAAAAGATATTAGCATCTAAACCAAGGATAGATATAAATCTCTGGTGAATCGATGCTAATTTGTAAAGGAGTTTCCCCCTTTACCAGAAAATTAGAATATTGGCGAGACAGCCAATTCACTATAAAGATCATTCGAAGTGGAGTTATGTGATACTCCAAAATCAAAAGAAGATGAATAGTGAAGGACAAAAATGAATTTTGGAACCGCAGGGAATGTTCCAAAAATTCAAAGGAAATTTGAATCAAGAGGAAAAGATTCAAACTCGAACGAAAGTGATTCTGTAAATAAATCTACTCCATATGCTGAGTTTTGCCTCAAAACCTCGCTCTGATACCAACTGTAACGACCCGATATTTTCAACCATTCGCATCCATTATAAGTGTATAGGTAGACACTCATGCCGGAGTTGAATTGCTCAAAATACCGCGTTGTAAATAAAATTTGGCAAATCTCAGAGTATGCAGTAAATAAATATAATCACAGATCACAGACACAGAGTAAAATAATGCAGCGGAAGTAAAAGAAATAGTAGTTCATGAAGCTATTATGTAAATATATCAGAGTTACATAAGATATAACAGAAGAAATAGAATACAACAAAAGTCTCAATATAATAACAAAGTACAAACTGAGTAGAACAACGGAATTGAAATAGATAGGACATGACAAGCAGATAATCTCCAGCGATTCAAATCTCCAAGAGAGTGGAAATCCAAATCTGTGAATAACTCAGGCTGACCCGAGCGTAAAGCAAAACACAAAACACTCGAGTCAGGACAATATATACTTATATAATGTAAACCAACTCAAGCGAACTGTAATAAGGGTACAAGTAACTTAGAAGATGCTTGGGACCGCCCATCTTCTAAGGATCCGTTAAAATATCTACTATGTAGTAATATTCGCTATTATAATAATGTCTAATCAGTAAAGTATAATCATATAGAAAATAGCGTTAAGGGGATGGAGAACCTTATCGCGGTCGGATCTTAAAATCATAATTGTAGTGGGTTCGATATGGTAGGTGACACGGCACACAAGGCAATGCCAGGGTAGATATACCAATTACGCACACGGACTGATGGAGCGGATAGGAGCCACTACCGTCCACCTCGAACAACACTCCCAAATTGGAGGATGGCCATCTAATCAATCACAAGTAAGAGTATAATATCGAAGAAATGTGTCCGAGAAGAGGTGCTACCTCACTGGTCCGAGATCGCTCCTGTTTTAGCCACCTTATGCCAACTCACGGGAGTTGGGTCCACGTAACATACCTTAAGAACGTCGCCACCATCCTACTTCATTCTGGAATCTCCACCGCATACATGGTTGTCAAAGTGGTTTTCGGTATCGACAGAGAGTATGTCCATATCCGATCCCGGTCTCTTTGCCAACCAATCGTTATTATAACCCGTTGTTATAACTTTTAAAAACAATACTTTACTTCAAAATAAAATATCATTTCAAACCATATCTTTATCAAAATAAAGATTAAATCAATTCCAAACCATTTCCATATATTTAAATTTTCATATCATTTCAAAACTTCATTTCAAATCATTTTAATATAATAACATATCATATCCTTACAAAACTTCATTTCAAATCATTTTAATAAAATAAAATATCCTATCAGTTCAAATCCAAATATTCAACTTTAAATACCTTTTAAATTCAAAGATATCGTTCATTTACTATCATTTCAAATCACCTTTAAATAGTTTATATTCCAATCAAAATAATTCATTTAAACCTTTTAAAAGTGTAATTATTATATTTTCAAATCAAGTATTCAATTTCCAAAGTTTCAAACCATTATGAGTTCGTTTACTAAGTCAAAAACCCTAATTATTAAAATTTTAGCATTTCACAGTATTTAAAAACAACTACTATAAGTTATATTTGAAAACATTTTTAATTCAGCAAAGACAGCACTTAAAACTGCTGTTAAAACTCAGTTTTAGTTGAATTATAGTTCAAAACAGAAAAGACAGCATTTCAGAAGTGCTGCGTTAGTTCAGATTTCAAAACAAGGGTTAAATTTGATTTCAACATAGACTGCAGACCATTATAGCATTTCCAGAGAATGCTATAATAGGCCTGAGTTCAATATTAGCCTATAAGTTCAACTACAGCAACTACAGCATTCCAGAAATGCTGTAATAGCTTTTTTTTACACAATTTTAGTTCAAAACAGAATCTATAGCATTTCTGAATGCTATTAAAAGTTAATTTCAGGTGTTAGTGTATTTCCAGCAATTAAATAACTTTAATTTAAAACACATAAACATTTTTAAAATCATATTTTAACATTTTAAAATGTTCATTTACATACCATTTAACATATATCTTTTCACAATAAATTTCTTATAATCAAATCCAATTTTCAACAATTTACTTAATAAATTTTAGTGTAAAAGTGTCCAATTCTTCACATTTCAACAAATACACTTAACACTTCAAATTTAAATTACCATTTCACAATTTAACTAAATTTCCCATTTTTATTTAATTAACTTAAACCTTTAATTAAAACCAAATTTCACATTTCCTAGTCAAGTTATATTTTAAAAGATCACTTCTAAACATTCATTTATTTAACCACTTAAATTCATAGAAAAATCAATAATACTTTAATAAATCACTTAAATTCAAATTTAATCAAATTATCATATTTACCATTTCCAAATAAAATTAAATTTCCATTTTATTCATATAACTTAAATATCATTTTTAACCAAAATTCCAAATTCCAAACTTAAGTTATATTTCAAAAATCCAGTTAAACCGTTCATTAATTACATTTCTAACACATAGAAAAATCAAAATTTCTTTAATTCAAAATATTTCAAAAATCTGTTTAAACCAAATTTCATAAATTTATATTTTTAAAATATTTAAAAATATCCAAAACACTTTATAAAATAACCACGAGCCTGTATATAGTTTTCTAACCTAGGTCAAGTGATACGGATATGTATCATTTCAATGCGCAGTTTAAAACGAAAAATCCGGGTTCTATCATTTCAAACCCGCAATCCCAAGTTAAATAAAATAAATAAAAATCATTCAGCCCTATCATTTCAGCCCATAATGATTTTTCCCTATTCTAAAGTCCGTTCGGGTATGTATCATTTCAACCCATAGTGATTCTAGTCTATAGGGAACTTGCAGTGAGACAAACTGATAAAAATAATAAAATAGCATGATATAACAGTAACATATGATATAACAGGTGTAATAACAGGTGTGAACATCATATGATAATAATATAAGCATATATAACAGTTATAACAGGATGATATAATTTTACAGGTTCAAATGGTGTCAGTTTACTAGTTATATAAGTACACATTGTCTGGTGAGAATTACTCACTTGTTTAGAGCTGGAGATATCCACCAAAGCACACAACACAAACACAATGAAGGCACGATGACATGGATATGACTTGAGAGTGGAGAGCCAAATATAATTGCCTTGTATACATATAAACAAAACAAGACAATATATACATAAATATGTAACACAAAACAATATCGAAATGACTTGAAATAAAAAGCAACAAAGGGCAAAGTGATTCGACCTTTCTTTAACCATTCAAGAGCTTGACCAAGGGGATCTTTTGCTCAGCCATAGCTGGACATAATCTCAGGTTATGGCATCAAAATAGCACGACAACAAGGAGATGATGATGGTAGGAGTTACATATGAATAAGACAAAGGGTCAAGGAAAAATAAGTGGAGTTTTGGTGCATTTTTGGCTCATCCAAAGGCAAGTGGGGCTCGGCCCTTCCGTGGTTCAGGTCTGGACAGTAGTTTAATTGATGAGTAGGGGTCTGGACAAGGTGGTGGTGGCAGCTAAAGGTGGTGGCTAAGGTCAAAAATGAAGGGGAGATGAAGGTAGGCTTGGCTATGTAGTTGTTTTTGGAGTTTTTAACATTGTTTTGTGGTGCTAGTCTCAAAGAGAGGTCACGGCCATGGATGGAACTGAAATGATGGCTGGAGATGGTGCCAAGGAGGAGTGGTAGGGGATGGTGGCCGTGGCTATGGTAAAGGGGCCATGCAAATTAGAAGAGAAACAGGGCAAAAAGTAAGAAAAATGGAAGAAAAAGTGTAAAAGAGGAGGTCATTACCAAGGAGATTTTGAAGAAGCCTTGAGAATGAGAAGTGCTGATGTATTTTCATGTGAAAAGAACAGGTAATACACGGCTATGACATAGAATTGAACGGCCAATAATGCACATAATTGAGGAGTTTAAGAAATGAAGAGTTTTGAAGGTGAAAGGACTTATGTTTTTGCACTTTTTAAGACCTTTGGTATTTCCTTTTCTCTTTGATTTTAAATAAACAAAATAAACTCAGAAATATTATTTACAAACCGAAACTAAGTAAAAATATAAGAAAATAAATAATTAAATTTAAGAAAAATATAAAAAGAATGAAAGAAATTACTTAAAAATACAAAACAGTGTCCGGAAATTACAAATAAATCACTACTAGTCTTGGAAAAATATCCACTTCATTTTAAAATTATTATGAAGTGAAAATTTGAAATAAAATAATTTATTTATCATTTCCAAAATAAAATAAATAATTAAATTGGAGAAAAATAGAAAAAGGAATAAAGAAATTGTTTAAAAATAGCAAACAGGACATAAAAATTACAAGAAAATTACCAATGGCTTTGGAAAATTATTTACTCCATTTTAAAATATTATAAGACAAAATTTGAAATAAAATGACTTTTAAAACATTTTCAAAGTGAATAAATAATTAAATTTTAATTATATAACTAAATTATGAAAATAGCAAAGAAATGGAAACTAGGTTTTAAAATTAGAAAATAAATTCAATAAACTTTAGAAAAATTATACTATCACTTTAAAATTATTAAAAGATAAAAATATACATAAAATAACATATTAACACATATTAAAATAAAATATAACAAAGAAAAAGTAATTTATACAATTTAAAATAGACAAAATTGTTAAATAAACAATTTATACTAAAAATTGAAATGTACATAACTTTTACATTTTAACTCCGTTTTCAACGAAATGAAAAGCAGTGTTCAAGTTATTACATCTATTTTCATAATAAAAGATAAAATCTATAATTTCAAATATTTAAAATTTAAACTTAAAAGTCAAAGTTTGACTATTGACCAAAATTCACATTTTCAGGAAATATTAAATTTAGTCATATTTGGAATTCTAATCCACATCAAAGTCAAAGTTTATATTTAAAATAACAAAATTTATTCTTTTTCATAAATAAAGCTTTGGAATCTGGAAAAAAAATCAATTTAAGAATATTTGTAAAATACAGGGTTGTTACATAGTCCTTTCACACAGTCATTTGTATGGAAATCAATTCTTCAATAAGTGTCTGCCATTTTGTTTGTAAAACCGCGTTTGTGGCTAGTATGCTGGAATTTAATAATGTAACAATTTTGGCTAAGAATAATAAGTTTACTTGCAAATGTTTTCAAAGGAAAGTTATTAAAAATAATATCCTTTATTTTTACATAATAATTTGGTTATCATAAGGTAAAAACCCGTTCCGTGTTTATGTGTGACATGGTCTTATGAGATACCTTTTGGTTTTCAAAATGCATATTTTTGAGTTCTCACACCAGTCCCATGACTGACCCGGAGTTTATTTTCCTCTCCCTTTCAAATCTTGGTGGCCTAATTTTTCCGGCTAACCTAGTAGTCAGGTGTAGTTAGAAGAAATCTGGATGGAGCTCGAAGCATGGAGTCAGAAGATTCTTCTGAAGATTGTTATCTGTTTCCACCACACTTATTTACTATTGTATTCCACATTTGTAAGGAAAGATATTTATAACTGTCCATGTTTAACTCTGATAAATGTATTTTAATTTCCGGTGTAAGATTATGCTGAAATAATATATATGTTATTCCATTCGTGTGAGATTCTGTTCTGTCTTTATTTTCTTTCTTACCCTTAATGATCCGCCTTTTCGTTCAATTCGAGTTAGACATGTGTGGTTTATTGCCAAGTCAAAGGGTATAGAAAATGGTTTATTACACATATGATTCATAATCATATAATAAAAATTATTTCTCAAAACCATGGCTTAGTCTATAATACCAACATAATTGTAAATAATTTTAAATACTTCAGTATTTTCCAATGCATCACACCAGTTGTGATAACAAATATCATATAATAGTTTTATTTCATAACTAATTCATAATATTCACATTGAAATATAACTATATTTATTTTTCAATTAAAACCAAAAAATGGTTATTATTTCATAAATAATTTACAATATGTTTTATGAAAACAACTTTCGTAATTTGATGCAATCAATAAGTGCTACGTAGCATGCTCCCACTATTTTCACCATTACTATAATAGTGTACTAAATTCGAAGGTCCATCATTCACTTATTGTAGATTATTTATTTCATGTATTGCAAATAGTTTACGATGAAGTAACTTTGATCAAATTCAAAGAAATAAATATCATAGAAATCAATTTTCAGTATGAAAATAAATTTCGAAATAGAAATCTTGTTTCTAATTCCAATGTTAAGTATCAATTATTATTATTACAATTCTTGTTTCCGATGTTTCTTTATGAAGCAGTGGTGACTCTTCACTCTCTTTATCCCAACTGTACCTTAAATCACATCTACCCTTTTGTTATTCTTTTTAAAAGGTCGAACCATTCAAAAGAAATCCCTTATGAAAATATCATAATGAACTCTTTACAAGAATGCATTTGATTATCCTTAACATTTAATGACATCAAATATGATGCATCTTACATAAACTAATCAAACTGACATTTTAGCAATTGAGTTCTTAGATTTATATTATAGTTTTTGTCTTGTATTACATTTAACACAATATGACCTTTTATTGCAATTAATCAAATTGAATACTCGATCTCACACTATGATTTATTTGCTTATTTCGGATGAACTAATTTCATCGAAATATTGTACATTACAAAGTGTGACCGTTCAAAATATAATACTTAAATGCATTTGTATATAGATTAAATATACATAGTATTGTATTGCTTTTGAGTTTGGAAATCATAGAATGTAAAAATAGGTCTCGACCAAATAAACACGTAAGCGACCAAATTATGAATGTATTTAGTAGTTGTAGAACCAGGTGCTTGCATGGCTGTTGAAATGTTAACATGCAGTAAGCATTTATTATTAAGTATATGTTATATTTCTATTTGCCAATCTTTAATTCAGTTCATTTGTATATCTTAATTGATGAAAGTTTTATCAATCATATTGAATGCAAAAATTAATCAATGTAGGTTATTATAACATTATATAGCATATGTTCTTACAATATTAGAAAGGTTAAATGTTATTATTTTATTTTTCTGATAAGGCTCCCACCAGTCTTCTATGTTTCGCCTTTTATCTTTCACTAAACTTCAAGCGAAACATAAAAGTTTTTCAACTTCACTAGTGAGTGTTAGGACTTGTATGCCTTGGGATGATCTTGAGTAAATGTGATGACCCAACCCTCTGCCCCTTGACAACGATACTTAAGACATCCTCGATGTTCGTGTGTTGTTGCCTAAGCATCCAAAAGGTGAGTTGTCGTGGGGTAAAATAAAAGAAAAAAATAGGAAAGAACGGAAACAACTCATAAGAGAACGGTCACATATAATACAGAATAATATAATACATCATGTTACTCCTAAAATGGAGTTATCAGAGTTACGACAAGTACTACAACCATTGGACTAGCAGTTACACATTCTGCCTTTACACATACTGATATAAAATACATATATAATTATCATAACATACAGCGGAAATATATCACTAGATAGATAAAGGAGCCTCCTAGTCATCCATCATCTTCAAAGGGCCCAAAGAAAACCTGCTACTCTCGGACTTCTCAAATATAATTGAGTACCCGATAGTTTATAGAAACAAACAACTCAGGTCAGACAAAAAGTCTGGTATGAGCAAATCTCTAAACAAAAAGGGTGGAAATAAATAAAGTATGTGAGATTGCACCGCCAACTATGGAGCGGGTCTCCCCTCACAATAACAACATCCAATCACAACAATGGATACAAATAATTAAACATCGCAAAGTGCTCACGACGTTTCCTGATGCAATTAAGAAGGAAGTAAATTTAAAATTTTGGAATCAAAGGAAAGAAGGGAAAATTTCCAACAAATGATTAGGAGGGTGCACCCCCTTACCGAAAGTATACCTCTAGTCAATATACTTGAGAGGGTAATTCTCTCCTATCACTCCTCTCCGAAACTCCAAGACGGACCATGCCAACCCTACCGAGTATCCCGGTATTTCACATTTTATTGCATATATAAACAAAACCAACCAAGAGTAGATATAAATATAACCTAACGGGAGATGCCACACATAGCTTGACCCCCACCCGCTTTCTAATTTTAATCATTTTCGACAAAGGACAACAAATATCAAATGAGCAATGAATCGTTTAAAATCGACGATATCCAAAGGAGAAAGCTGAACCAGTAGTTAATAAATCAACTATTAGGGATAACTAAAAATTATCGTGTATGGAAATAAAATTTTATATTCTTGCCACTACTTGTCAATTCCAAACTTGTGTTATCCTTGGGTTGAAAATGAAGCTAGGCAAGTTGAGGTGGTGTTACCTCTAGGCATTGCCTTGGCGACATTTTTTACCTTCGAGATTGAAACGATTCCATGCCTCGATGTTTATTATTAAAAGTATGACTAAATCCTTTCCATATAAGCGATATCGCTTATAGACTCCATTACCGAATCGAACTTTTACTTTTAAAACTAAACTTGTGCTGGGGTTTCATATTTAAAAATATTAACTTTATCAAAATGATTGATTCACTTCAAAACACAAATTAATTACTTTAATATTACAACTTAAAATGTTCAATTAACTTTAATAAATGATTATCTATTTCAAACATCTTTTATTAACGTAATTAATTGGCATTAATCATGATTAATTACTTCGAAACAATACTATTTAAAAAGATTAATTAACTTTAATCATCGTTGATTAAATGATTTATTGATTTTAAAACATCATTATTAGGATGATTAGTTAACCCTTAAACATAATTATTAAAATGATTTATTAATTTTGAACATCATTATTAAAATGTTTAATTAAATATAAAACATTATTATTAAAGTGGTTAATTAATCTTAAAATATCATTAATAAAATAATTAATTAACTTTAATACATCATTAGTTACATAATTAATTAACCTTAAACATCATTAGTTAAGATGATTAATTAATTTTTAAAACATCATTAAGAAAATGATTAATTAATCTTAATCACATCATTATTTAAATAATTAATTAACCTTAATCATCATTACTTAAAATGATTGATTAGATTTAAAATATAATTATTAAAATAATTATTTAACCATGAACCATCATTATAAAAATGATTAATTAAAATTTATCCATCATTAATAAAGTAATTAATTAATCTTGTAAAACCCAAACACAAGTTTTAAACCAAAGATTCCAAATAAAGATGTTAGTTTCAAAAGTGCCGATATAGCGATAATCACTATATGAACACTTCCGTAAACACTTCTCACATGTCATTTACTTATCCAAGCACCGCAAAGTATATCACAAGCGTATAAACAAAAGTAAATAACAACTTATATGACATATAGTTTATCACTTGTAAACAAGAATATTACTTTCCAACTAATCATCAAGATTTCAACTTTTCAAGGTGGTTAACTATCCAACACATCCAACATATTTAACACATAAAAAAATAACACGCATTTCCATTAATATAGTAAAGGAAAAAACTTTATTTAAAATGTGAGGGTTTGCTCACCAAAAAGCAACCAAACTAAGACGAACTATCACCGAACTCTCGATCGACACTAGATCTAAGCTTTCACTTGTAAAAGATGGAATTTTTGGAGCCTTATAGGGCTTAGGTGGTTCGACCTTGGTGGTTTAGGGCTTGGCCAAGCTTTGTTTGGAGAGTATCTGTAACGACCCGGAATTTCACCGCTTTGATTTGGGAATATTTAATTAATTTTAAATATTCAAATAATAGATTTTAAAATTAAAATAAAACTCTTTAAATAGTAAATAATGATGGTAAAATAGTTTTCCAAATTTATTTACAAAAATTCATAGTTCGAATAAAAATTGAAAATGTGACCAGAATTCGTTTTCCGAATTTTCGACTTTTCGTCGGTTAAAAGTTGTCGGAATGTTGTAAACTCTTTTATATAAATATACGCATACAAATATAAACAAGTTAGAGCTATATAGTGTGTTATGTATATATATATACTCTTAAGTTTATATAATTAGATATGGTTTATTATGTAAGTATAAAATATAATTTAATGAAAAAGTGAATGTCAAGTCATTAAAAACATGTTTAAACATGTTGAAGCTTGAAAAAGGAGGAGGGGACATGAGTATGGGCCAAGGTACATGAAGTTGAGGTGGCATGGTAAGGTAGCAAAAGGAGGCGGTGGGTGAAGGACCAAGGGTGTTTAGGTAATTTACTTTGTTCTTGCTTATAAATATCCCTTTAATTTCTTCAATTTTTCCTTCTCTTCCTTCTACCATATCTTTCTCATTTCTTAACCAAATTAAGGTTTTCTTTACTTCAAGCTATATAAAATTTCAATGGCTACAACTTTTATTTGTATTACTTTTTGAAATTTTTAGAGTAGCTATGTCCAAATCTGATTGCTTTAAGACCCATTTTTGGACACATATTTACATGTTCGAAAATACCTCTTCTTCTTTTGACCATATCTCACTGAAAACCAAATGAAATTGAGTATTTTTTTTGAAATTGTAGAGAAGTGAATTTCCAATAACTTTCTCTTTGACAACTTTTGAAAATTTCATGAGCAACTTGTCCAAAAGTCTGTTGGAATATGACACATTTTCGGGTTGATTTGTGAGAGTTCAATGATAATCCAAAGTCCCTTCACCTTACCAAAAATAAGCTTCACTTCCTTTTTCTTTCAAAGTCGAGTCATCTTGGTCTTCAATGCCATAAAGACTCCATCTTTTTGCTTATTAATTGAAGTGCTAGGTCATACCCTAATTTAGTAAGAGTTTGGAAGCTTTATGGTGAGAAAGTTCTACCTTTTTAACTTAAGTTACTAACTTTAAAATATGAAGTATATTACTTGAAATATATGATGCTTGGATGTATGATGGTATTCTGTTTTGGTGGTAGATTTATATGCTTGGATATGTCATGGTTTGGATGTGTGTTAGTGTACTTATGTGATGTTAGTTAACATTTGAAAAATGGAAAGTTAGTTAATGAAATTAAAGTTAGTATCTTGCTTATGAGTATAAATATGATGTGATGCTGTGTTGAAATGTTGGGTATGGCATTTGATACTTGTAGTTCACAATAACAAATTTAGCGCTTACTGATTTTAAAAAGCGACAAGAAAATCCTTTTTAATAAAGGTTTGAAATTTGATTTTAAATTCAAAATATTTCAAGTAAAACTTTCCTTTAAGTTTTCAAAGCGATAAGGTTTCAAAAATTTTAAGTTTTAAAAAGTTAGTAAAGAAATTTCAAGTTTTGAAACTATGGGGCGTACAGCGATAGTCGCTACACGCGCAATTTGGAAAAACTAACAATTTTTCTAAGCTAAACTTGTTTAGCCTTAAAATCTTTTTAGAAAATGATTTCTAACTTTAATTTAGTAATTAGAAAGTAATTATTTAATGATTTTTTATTCATTACTCAAGGTAATAGTACTTAATCATTAGTTAATTAAGGTTGTTTATACTTAAGTGTTAATCAATTAAGTTAATCATGATTAGTTAAGTAATTTAAGTTAATTATTATTTAATTAATACTCAAGGATTAATTATTATTTAAATATTTATTTAAGATTAATTATTATTTATTTATTTAAAAATGCGTTTAAATATTTAATTAATAACTATTAAGCGAGATTACTTAACATTTGATTAAGATTAATTTAATTGTGAGGAAGATAGAAGGAAAATAATTGCGTTAGACCCAATTATCATGAGGAACAAGTTATTCATAGTTCAGCAATGGGATCCAAACGTAGGTAATAGCTGTAGTACGATTAGATCAGTTCCTATGTGGGTTAAGCTCTCTAATATACCATTATATGCTTGGTCTCTCCTAGGCATAAATTTGCTTGCTTCACATGTTGGAACTTTTATGTGTATGGATGGGCAAACTGAGAGGTTAGAAAGAATTGGATACGCTAAATGTATGGTTGAGATTACACCAACAGTGGAGCTGGTGGATGAATTTCCAATAAGGTTGTTAGATGGATCCGAGCAGATTGTTAAAGTTGACTACCTATGGAGGCCAGAAATTTGCATATGTTGCAATGAGTTTGGCCATATGACTGATAAGTGTATGAAATTGAAATTGAGTTATGCAGAGAAGAAAGGCACACAAGAGGAAATAAGTAAGCAATGCAGGGAAAATGAAGTGGAGAATGAAAAGATATTAAGGGTTAAAAAGAAAAAGCAGGAGTGGAGGAAGGTTGATAATAGAGGATCAAAAATGAAAAGAGATGGGGAAAAAAATGTGCTTAATGTTATCCTTAAAAATAGAACAGGAAAGATAGTAGATGATGGCAGGGGTAATAAGTTCCCTGAACCCTATAATTGCTCAGTGGAGAAAGGCAACTCATCAAGAACTTATGAAGAAATTATTAGAGATAGCAATAAGTTTAATGTCTTGATGGATGAAAATCAGATTGTGATATGCAATGAAAACTGTGATAATGATCCATGCTATGAAATCTGTGATAATGAAAAGCAGTTGGAGGAGGGAGAAATCTGTAGTGAAAAGCAGGCACATATAATGGAAAATTTAGACCAAGTCCCTACAATCTCTATTATGAATGATGAATTAGAGGAACTGGAAATTACTAAAAACAATGGAGAATCACCAATAACCATCAGAGAACCACAAGCAGAGAATAATATGTCTCGAAGTAATACCCAAAGTAAGAATAGAGAGGATAATCATGAGCACACTAACAATAATATACATAAAAAAGCCAGTTCAAGTGCAGGAAATTCTCATCTTTCATGTGATATTCAGGATTTCTATGTTCAAAATGGAAGCATAATAACAACATCACATCAAGAAGAAACACAGTTCAGAGAAGCTTTAGAAAATGAAATATATAACTTATGCATGGCAATGCAAAATCAAAATGCAAATACTTCTGAAAGTATGTACACTTACACTGGCTCCTTGCCTGGATGGATTTCTCTACCAACTTCCCCAAAAAACATTTCCCCCAAACCAATGGCAGGAAAGAAAAGTGATAAAAGTTCAAAACTTAATAAAGAAGACATTGTTGATCATAATTCTGGTTATAGGGGTTCTCCTTCAACAAGGAGCATGAAAAATGTGGTACATCAATCTTTGAAGTATACCAAATGATGCAGACCTATGCAATATGGAATATTAGAGGAGCACATTCCCTAACTAAGTTAGATCAAGTAAAGTTTCTCATCAACCAACACAAAGTTTCTCTTTTTGCTATTCTGGAAACAAAATTGAATGAAACCCTAACTATTAAAGCTGCTAGGCACATTAATCCATCTTGGACTCTTAACCATAATCTGAATCATGCATCTTATGGTCGAATCATGGTTATTCATGACCCATCTATTTTGACTCTATCCTCTGTTCTATGTACTGATCAAGTAATGCATTTCCAAGCCAAAATGAATGATTCTTTTTCCTCCTTCTACCTTTCAATTATTTATGCTCACAATTCTATGAAATCAAGGCAAACTCTTCTTGACTTAATTCCAGCCTTCAGGCAAAATTCCCATCCCTGGCTTGTCTTTAGGGATTTCAATTGATGTTTTTCCTTACATGACAAACTTGGAGGAACCCCCCTACTTCCAAAAGACATTTATCCTCTCAATAAAGCTATTGAGGATTCAAGTTTGCTTCCCATTCCTTCTTCTGGTGCTGAGTTCACATGGAATAACAGAAGTCGAACCGGAGTCAGAACCTTTACAAACATAGATCACTCTTTTGCTAATCTCCAAGCTTTTTCCTCTTGGCCAACAATGTCTTCCTTTATCCCTCAACCAGTTTTATCTGATCACTCTCCTATAATTTTCTCCTCGGGACAGAAGTTGTTAAAAGAAAAAAAAAGCTTCAAATTTTATAATGCTTGGGTGCATGAGCCTGAGTATAATAATATAATTAATAAAGCTTGGTTTGAAATTTTTTATGGAAATCCAATGTTTATTTTTTGCAGGAAACTAAGAGCAACAAAATATGCTTTAAGAGATTGGTCAAGGAACAAGTTTGGTAATGGGACCTTGAAATCATCTATGCTAAGGAATAAACTCAAGGAAGCTCAAGAAATAATGATGAATAATCCAGATAATGAGGAAGCTGCTGAAACTGAGAGGAAATACTTTGATGATCTAAATGAAGCTTTGAAAACTGAAGGGAATATGAAGAGGCAACAATTGAGGCAAAAATGGGCTGCTGAAGGGGACAATAAAACTTCTTTTTTTTCATGCTTCCATTAAGGTTAAACATGCTAAGGAGCATATCTCAACTGTTTATGATGAGTATGGGGTCCTTCACTCTGATCCTTCTGAAGTTGATAAAGCTCTACTTAAATATTTTAAGAATATGTTAGGAAACAATGATGAATTCAACCCTCAGCTTGAAGAACTAACCCAAGTGCAACTTCCAGTACTCCGGCCTGATGAAGTTGACAATCTTGTCATCAAGGTAACAGATAAGGAAATAAAGGAGGCTCTTTTTTCTATGAATAGACAATCATGTGGAGGCCCGGATGGTTTCAACGTACATTTCTTTATCCATAGTTGGGAAATAATCAAGGAAGATTTTTTAAAAGCAGTTCATAATTTTTTCACCAAATTCAAGCTGCTAAAGGAAGTCAATGCAACTAATCTGGTTCTTATTCCTAAAGTCCACCCACCTTCTTCAGTTTCATCCTTTAGGCCAATTTCTTGTTGCAACGTAATGTATAAGTGTATTTCAAAAAATTTAGCTTCTAGATTTGTTGTTGTGCTTAGCAGATTAATCTCTAGCAATCAGTCCGCCTTTCTGCCCAAGAGGAATATCCTTGACAACATCTTGATATCACATGAATTATTAAAAGGGTATGGAGGAGTTCAAGCAACACCAAATTCCATGTTAAAACTTGACTTAATGAAGGCATATGATAGCATACACTGGACATCAATTGTGAGAATAATGGCTCTGATGAGATTTCCAAAAGTATTTGTGGCATGGATCTACAATTGCATTTCAACCCCACTTACTCAATCAAATATAATGGCTTCACTTCAGGATTTTTCAAAAGCAAACAGGGGATCAGGCAAGGAGATCCTATCTCTTCTTACTTATTCATACTTGTTATGGAAGTTTTTACATCCATGTTGACCAACAGTTATGTGAAGAAGGAAATTTTGTACCATTCTAAATGTAAGTCCCCTCATATTTCATCCCTCCTTTTTGCTGATGACATCATGATTTTTACTAAGCCTGATCAGAGATCCTTGGTGAACATAATAGCCATGCTTCACAATTTCTATCAAATGACTGGTTTGAAGCTGAATGCAAATAAATCACATATTCTCACTTCTGGTATTACTACTGATGAAGCTAATCATTTAATTGCTGTTACTGGTTTGCAAACTATGGAAGGTAGCATGAATTACTTGGGACTTCCACTCTGCTCTTCAAGAATTACAACTGCTAATTGCCTGCCTCTGTACTAAAAAATTTGTGGCTTAATGACCAGTTGGGCTAACAGATTCCTCTCCCAGGCTGGAAGGCTTGTGCTTATCAAGTCTGTTATTTCTTCTATGATGGTGTATTGGGCTAGGGTGTATATTATACCTTTTAAGCTGGTGAAAATGGTGAGAAACGCTATGTTGAGATTTTTCTGGACAGGTACAATACACTCTAAGAAAATTATTCCTTTCTCCTTTGCCAAAATGGAGCTGCCTAAAAATAAGGGTGGTCTTGGAATATTTAATTTGCAAACATGGAACAAAGCTGCCTTTAGTGCACATTTTAATGCCTTGCTTAGTGGTGATGCTTCCTTATGGGTTGAATGGACCAAAAAATATAATCTAGGTGGAAGGAATTTCTGGACTATAACAGTGCCCCCAAAACTATAGTTGGACTTGGAGAAAGTTGCTACAGTTAAGACCAATTTTCTCCCCTTTTTTAAAATTTGACCTATCCCAAACCAGTACAATCAAATTCTGGGATGACCCGTGGATGTTTGATGGCCTATTGCTTGGGAAGGTGTTTTCCCCTCTCTAGATAGCTCAGACTGGAATTAGTAGGGATGCACATGCTATAGATGATCTGTTTGATGGCATGCTTTTGCTGCCATACACAAGTAACCAGGAAATAAGGGCTTTTTGGAATAAATATCAGGGTCAAAGCTACCACTTAGCTATCAATGACACACTGCTCTGGGCTGGGAAGTCACGCTCTATCTCTGGTACTTATGATCTCCTTGCTAATGTGAATGAAAGACCTGAAACAGTGTGGCACAAGGTTTTATGGTCAAGACACTCCCCTGCCCGGGACAACTTGATGATGTGGAAGGTTATCATGAAGGCCCTGTTGACTAAGGGTAAGTTGATGTATTATGGTATGACTGTTGATCCTCTGTGTGTTTTCTGTAAGTTGCAGACTGAAACTGAGGATCATATTTACTTTGAATGCATTGAATTATTGGGACATTGGGGTAGATTGATGAGAAGAATACATAATGATCATACTCATGGCTTGCCTGATATGGAGTGGGTTTTGATAAGCAAAGCCACTAAGTGGAGGAAGCATGACAGAGCTTCTTTCTACTTCAGCATCAAAAAGTACTTGAAATTGGTATGGGAGGAAAGAAATTTAAGATGTTTTGAAAATAAAACTAGAAGTATGGATCAGCTATGGGAAGTGCTCAAGAATGTTATCAATGCTGGTATGAAGGAAAGCACATTTGACTTCAGAGGCCATCAAACTGATCAGTGGATTTAGTTCTTTGTGTTTGTTTCCTCCTTCTCCTTCTTCTTGTCTTTGTTCTTCTGTGTTGTTTTTTTCTAAGTAGTTAACCTTTGTAGTTTTCTGAATTGTTGTTGTTTTTTCCATTTAGCTCTTTGTGTTTTAAGGTCATTCATTCTTTTAATAATGGTTTCAAGTTAAGTAATGATTTAATAAAGGTGTTTCAAATAATCGTTTTGTCTATCAAAAGGGCTTTATTAAAGGAGCTTTGTTTTAAATAAGGAATATTTATAAGAAAGTTTTATAAATGGTGTTTGGATATTTATAAAGGAAATTTTATAAATAATTTTGGAGATTTATAAAGAGATATATAAATGGTTTTGATATTTATGTGTTGTAAATTTAACTTGGTGATTTATAAAGAGTTTTGTTAATGGGTTTGGAATTTATGTAAAGGAGATTCATAAATAAAAGAGATTTATTAAGAGGATTTATAAAAGGAAAATTATAAAAGAATTTGAAATTGGATTTCCTTTAATTGACCTTCTTAATTCCGATGGTATGGACATTCGTTCCACACTTAACACCGAAGAGATATTGTTTGAGGTTATCCTTAACTCTATTTTAAATGACATCTGTTTTGATCCTCTGTTATGATTTTGAAATGGGAAATCTTTTAAAATGCTCTGTGAATATACTTATGCTAGTGAGATAAGTATATGAATATTTTAATAAATATTTTGGAAATAGATTTAAATAAATGAAAGATTAGTTTGAGGCTTAGTGGTTGCTATGGGTAATTAAACCTCTGAATTGCTGCTTATTTGTTTATTTGATAGTTAAATAACTGGCAATCAAATCTGGACCAAATATAACTCCGAAAATATCTAGGAGAAACACGTGAGTTATATGGCACAGTCATATTTAATGACGTTGTACTGTGCATATAAATCTCCTTTTGTTCTCCTAGGACAAATGATAGGTAAATCCGTCCACTTAAACGGTTATGGGGTGATCCCTGCTTCTATGTTTTGTCTGATTATTTCCAAAAGAACCAGGGTTGAGTTTACAAGAACTATCGAATGTTGTTTCGAAGAGACCGAGATCAGATAAGTATAAATTATCCGAAAACCACTTCGATCCAACTCAAGCGTTTTGATTTGAAGACATCTTGAAGAATATGGAATCAAAGATGGAGCTTTTGAAGTGCAAAGGCTACTTACTACTAATCCTGAGGGTGATTCCAAAATGGATGTAGTGGAGGTAGTGCCTTCAGTTTCATTCAGACCCAGAACGAACTTGTATGGATGAACGCTAGCATTGCAATTCTGCCTGGAGGGCGGTGTTAGCATTCCAAGATGGTTTGCTATAAAAAAGTAAAAGCGTTGCCTCAAAACCCGAAATATGGCTAAAACAGGGTAGATGCAGCAGGGCTATGTGGGTTGCTCCCATTAGGGTGTGCATCACCTTTCTAGATTATCATATTATGGATTTGGTTATGCATAAGAGCTCTCGATAAAGATTG
Organism: Allium fistulosum; assembly: GCA_030737815.1. Classification (NCBI taxonomy): domain Eukaryota; kingdom Viridiplantae; phylum Streptophyta; class Magnoliopsida; order Asparagales; family Amaryllidaceae; genus Allium; species Allium fistulosum. Next base: position 1,247,526,769 of record CM060902.1, on the reverse strand, counting down.
GGAACAACCGGTGTGATAACATATTTGGTACTATCCAAGTTCAGGGGTAGGTCGGTTCTATGTTGGTAGGTGTGGACCAAGTTCAGGGTATGACCCCAAGTACATTTTATCTAGAGGTGTACTGTACGGTAGAGGTAGTTCCTTACCATGCCATTATTGCAATCCATTCTCCAATAAGCGCCGTGTAGACTTGACTATAAACCTATTATGTTGGAATTTAATAATGTAACAATTTCGGCTATGATTGATATGTATCTGTATTCTAAACATTATCATAATATCACTAGATTTTCTATAAAAATGTTTTTGCTATCATAAGGTAAAAACCCGTCCATGTTTATGTGCGGCATGGTTTTACGAGATACCTTTGATTTTAAAAGTGTTGTACAAGTCATAATAAAGTTCCCTGTGATTTGAGTTTCTCACGCTGGTTTTACCAAACTATCTCGGGCATTGTTTTCCTATAATGCTCGGGTCAGTTCGACCATAATTTTCTAGATTTAGCTGGATTCTTTGGAGCTTTCAAGCGACGAGCCGGATTCTACAAGATGTATTCACGTACCTTATATTCTTCTACTCTTATGTTTTGATCTTGTCTGTATTTATCAGTAATTATAAGGACAGGTTGTTATAACTGTCCAGGCTGATAATAGAAAAATGTACTCTGATACTGTGTATAATAAAGATGATTTTCTTTTGTAAAGACTTGTTCATATTATATATTACTCGTCACGTTTTGTGAGATTCTATTCTGTCTTTTCTTTCTTTCACCCCAAATGGCCTGTCTTACGGACACTTAAATGATCGGCACATGAATACCGAGGATGTATTAAGTGTCATCTTTAGGTGTAAGAAAGGCAGATCTTTATAGTATGGGTCTTTTTTGGTTAGTGAAGTGATGTAGAGAAGAAAGATGGTTTTTTTTATTGATTTTACTTAAGGAAGAAATGAAAAGATTAAATTTTCAAAAGTTTAAAACCAACTTTGGAAGTCATCAAAGTTTAAAGAAAACTTGAATGAAGGTTTGAAAAATGAAATTGAAATGAAAAAGAATTAGGAAGTTATTTTTATATAAAGTGAAATAAAAAATTATTAAACTACTCTTAAAGTACCTACCCTCCATCCATTTTCCTCCGCATCATCATATCCCTCCTCCATGCCTTCATTTACACGTTACCAACCCCCCTTCATCTATTACCTAATATGTAAAACACTTACATGTATTTATGTGTCATAAGATGTGACATTTCCTTTTCCTTATTTCATTTTTATTTAAATTTTTATTAAAATGTCACATCTCCTTCCTTTTCACTTAAGTAAATATTTATTTACCACTTATTTTTACTAACCATGCTTAAGTTGTTTAATAAATGTAGGTGTATATTTTAACTATAATGTACACAACGTTCCCGACTACTTTTAGACACTGAAAAGTCAGAAATTCAGAAAACGATTTCCGGTCAGATTTTCTATTTTTCTTTGAACTAATTATTTTTGTAAATAAAATTTGAAAATCATTTCCATATCACTAGTTATTATTTAAAAGAGTTCGATTAATATTTGTTAATTATTTATTTAAAATATATTAAATATTGAGATTTAAAAGTTATTAAATTACAGGTTGTTACACCCTTCACCCTCAAAGGAAATTTCATCCTCGAAATTTATCATACACAACACTAAAAGTGAAATACATTATGCACATCCAATAGTCTATCTAGTAAATTCACTCTATAAGAAAACCTACCAATCCGGTCCAAAATGGGAAAAGGGCCAATAAATCAAGGGGCTAATTTCCCTGATGTCCCAAACCTCACAACACTCTTCAATGGAGAAACCTTCACAAGCACTGAATCTTCCACTGAAAACTCAAGATCCCTACACCTTCGATCAGCATAACACTTCTACCGATCCTGTGCCTCCTTCATATTTCTTCTGATATCAGCTACCTTTTCACTTGCTTCTAAGATCTTGTTGGGCCCAAGAACAATCTTATCACCAAACTCCACCCAACATGAAGGAGAACAACATGGACGACCATAAAAAGCTTCAAAAGGGGCCATGTCGATACTTCCTTGATAGCTGTTGTTGTAAAGGGACTCGACCAAGGGTAAATGATCTTTCCAAGAACCTTCAGAGTTGAGAACTCATGCTTGCAATAAATCCTCCAAGATCTGGTTCGCTCTCTCCGTCTGCCCATGTATCTGGGGAGGGTAAGCTGTACTCAGATTCAGCTCAATCCCTAAAGTAGTTTGCAGTCCTACCCAGAACGTACTAGTGAATATCAAGTCTTGGTCGCTTACAATATTACAAGGAATACCATGAAGCCTCACAATCTCCTTCACATACAAACTCGCTAGAATTTCAGCAGTCCTAGTCGGCTAAACTAGAATGAAAATGAGCACTCTTGGTTAGATGATTTATTATGACCCAAATACCTTCGTTCCCTCTTCTTTAACTAGGATGTCCATCAATAAAATCCATAGAGGTCAGCTTCCACTTCCACTTTGGGATCTAAAATGGTTGAAGCAGTCCAACTGACTTCTGTTAGTCACTCTTAATATGTTGACAGTTCGCACACTAACTCATAAAGGTCGACACATCTCGCTTCATCCTCTTCCACCAGAAGACTCTCTTCATATCCATTAACATTTAGTCACTCCTAGATGGAAAGATAACTTTGAACAATGACACTATGCTAACACTTCTCTTCTAATTCCATTAACATTCGAAATGCAGATGCGCCCCTTCATTCTCACTATACCTCGGGGATCAATCTCAAAACTAGAAACAATACGTTCTTGGACATCCTTCTTGAGTCGAGCCAAAATAGGATCTTCTTCTTGACTAGCTGCAATCCTCTCCATCAAAATTGGCTTGACTTCCAAGTTAACAACCATCGCGACATTCATACTCAGCGCATCTGCAACAGCATTCGCTTTCCCAGGGGTGTATAGAATTTCCAATTATAAGAAGTGAGAAACTCCATCCATGCCTTTCAAATCTTTCTGGGTAAAGATACTTTAAGGATTTCTAGTTCGTGTATAACTCAAAATTTTCACCCAGAAGATAGCGTCTCCAAATATTAAGTGCAAAGACAACAGCCAAAAGCTCCAAATCATGCGTAGCATATTTTTTATCATATGGCTTCAGCTATCGACTCACATAGGAAATAACCTTCCTATGCTGCATCAAAACTACTCCCAAAGTAGAACTATAAGCATCCATATATACCGTTAAAACACCACTCCCATCTGGAATAGTCAAAATAGGAGCTCTAGTCAACTTCTCCTTCAATTCCTTGAATGCTTGATCACACTTAGGCGTCCAAGTGAACTTAACATCTTTCTTCCTTAACTTCATCAAATAAGAAGCAATCTTCGAGAAATCTTTGATGAACTTGTGGTAAAATCCAGCCAATTCCATAAAGTTTCTAACTTCCGTTGCATTTTTGGATTTCTTCCAGTCTTGAACTGCAACAACTTTTGCTGGGTCAACTGATATGCCTTCTCCTAAAATAACATGCCCCAAAAACCTAACCTCGGATTTCCAAAAATGCATTTATCATACTTAGGCTTCAACACGTTACTCCTTAGGGTATCGAGTATGACTCAGAGATGGTACTTGTGCTCCTCCTCCATCTTCAAATAAACAAGAATGTCATCAGTAAAGACGAAAACAAATTTATCTCGAAACACTCGTTCATTAAGACAACAAAGAAAGCAGGTGCATTTGTCAGCGCAAATGGCATAACTAACCACTCGTAGAAACTATTTAGAGTCCTAAAAACTATTAAGGGCACACTCTTCTCTGCTACCCTTAATTGGTGGAAACCGGTGGCAAGATCCAATTGGGAAAATATCCAAGCAATGTGGAGCTGATCAAACATGTCATCGATCCTAGGTAGAGGGTGCTTATTCTTGATTGTCCTTTTATTCAACTCCCAGTAGTCCATGCATAATCTTAAAGAACCATCTGCCTTGGTAACAAAGACGACCGGTGATCCCTAACTAGAAGTATTGTGTCTAATCAATCCTTTCTGCAACAAGTCGAATGTCTGGCTTTCAAACTCTCTCCTTTCTTTTGGAGCCAATCTTCACGGAGGTTGAACAATAGGTCTACTTCCTGGAATTAAATCAATTCAAAACTCCACTTCACGATGGGGAGGTAAACCTTGCACTTCATCAAAAACATACGTGAAATCCTGAACAATAGGTATATCCCTAAGCTCTTCCTTAGCTACTTCAAGCGAATATAGAAAACTACTCATCAACTTGCTAGGCATCTCGCAGAATATATCTACACCGACATCTCCAGAATCTCTAACTCTTATAATCCTTCGATCACAATCCAAGATCGCTCTAAACTTATGTGACGACCCACATTTCAAAAGGTTTAAATCAACAATAATCCACACATGTCCGACTTAAACAATCCGAAACATAGATAATCAATGGGGTTAATTAAGAAGAAGAAAACAAACACAGAATCTCGTAGTGGAACGATAAAATATAATAATAAAATAAAACATTCATGAAGCTGTTTATATTATACATTTGATTATAATTTATACAACATTTATCAGAGTTACATATATAACAGGGACAAATAAATAGTGCAGCAGAACAACATGATGCAAGAAATAATAATAGTAATAACAATATACCAAATCTTCGTCTTCGTCCTTTAGAGAATAATCTTTGATAAGACTGAAAACTCAAGGCTGACCCAAGCGTAATGAAAAGACAAAACACTCGAGTAAGGACTAAAATATTCTTATGTGACTCAAATCGATATCGCATATAACATGAGTGCCATGGCGTCAGAGATGTTTAAGGGGTTTCACATCTCCTATCTGGTGTATAACATGCGTGCAATAACTCAAGAGATGTTACGGAATTTTCTATCTCCTACGGATCTGTCAAAATATCTATATGTAGTAGAATACGCCATAATAGATGGTGTCTATTAGTAAAAAAATATTTTTAAAGCGTTAAGGCTTAACATTGATTCCCCTTAATGCGTTTTTAAGCATTTTTGTACAGTTGCATATAAAACACCAGTAAACCGTCGGTGGATAGGGATGCACTGTGATATGAAAACACTAAATCAAAATCGTAGTGGTCTCGTATATGGATAAAAGTATGATAAGGCATGTGAGGCAATACCCAAGGTAGGATACTACCAGTTCGGGTCGCAGCGCTGGTGGTAACGCATCATAGCCATGACCAGCCACCGCATCCATCCATCCCATATCGAGTCAAAGGGAGGTTATCCCAAAATCAAGGTGCACCAATCAAAACCAACAACAAGAGTAATAATATGGACCAAGTCCAAGAAAATTAAAGAACGGATGTTCGCTGGGGGTAGCTAGTCCGGTTGGCCCTGTCAAGTAGTCTCGTAATCGCCAAATCCATCATCATTCTCTTTCTTCGAATCCAGCAATTGTGGCCTAATCTAACTACTTCGTTCTGGAGTCTCCTCCGCGTACACAGTTGTTAAAGTGGTTCCAATATTAACAAAGAGTATACCAATAAGAGGCCCCAGTCTTTTTAACAATCAAACGTCATTTTACACACAGGTTGGTACTTTTATATTTCGAAAACAATTCTAATTGATATCAAAATATCATATTCGCTTCAAAATCAATTTCATTTCGAAATCATCGTATTTACTCAAAATATACTAATTCACTCAAAATCATTTTCGCTCCAATATCTCGGTACGCTTCCACAATTGTTTCATATTTCAATTTAGGTTATAACTTCATTTTAACCCAATTCGTATTTAAATCAATGATTTAAATATAACATTCCAGCCTTAACCAGTTTGAATTTTTAGAAAATAGTTTGAATAATTTTAAAATAGTTTAAATAGTAAAAGTAGTTTAGTAGAAAATAGTTTGAGTATTAAAATGGTTTATATAGTAAATAGCTTGGAAAATCAAATTAATTTGAATGTTTAAAAAAGATAGGTTTAAATAGTTTATATTAAAATAATTTATTTGAAAATGGTTTCAAAGTCAAACTGATTTAATTCCAAATTTTCCAATCCCAATCACTTTCAATTCCATTTCCATTTAAATCGATTCAATTCCGATTTCAATTCGTATTAACTTCGATTCCAATTTTAATTCAAATCAATTTCAATTCCAAATAAATCCAATTTCGATTTCAATCCCAACTAATTTTAATTCTATTCCAATTTGAATTGATTTCATTTCAATTCTCAATTTTAAACCATTTCGATTTATATAAATTCGAGTTCGATTTCAGAATATCGATTTAAATCGCTTAAATTAAATTTAACTTTAATATTCAATTAAAGATTCAAATCTTTAAAAATAAGTCAACTCCGAGCCCAAATTTCGAAATATCCATTTAAATTACTTTTACTTGGATTTATTTCAAAGTTTGAGTATGAGTTCAACTCTTTTTAAAACAAATCAATTTCCGAAATTCAAGTGGTTTCTCAATTATAACTTCAAAATTTCAAACCCGATTCTTTAAACAATTTCGGTTGACAAGTTCATTTTTAACATTTCAAGCTCGAGTTCCAAAAATGATTCCATTTCCATAATTTCAAATCACAATTTTTTAAATCATTAATTTAACTAATCCAGTGTCCGTTTATAATTTTCTATCCTGTGGCCAAATGAATCCATTATTTCAGTTTAATTTCAGAAATGGATATATATCATTTCAATCCAAAATAAATGTCATAGGTATATTGTGATATCCCGGAATTTTGGGCAATATCAATTTAATAATCTGTATAAAAAATTAAATTGATTTGATAATCTTTGTTAATAAATTTGAATTAATTTAATAATCTAATTAAATAAATATTTAATTGGTGAATTTTATCTTTTAAAAGTTAATAAAATATTTTCTATTTATAATGTATATATATAATTGTATATATTGTAAATATATGAGCCTTGGTTTGAATTTAACAAATAAAATTATGTTTTCAAATTCTAATATATTTGGTAATTTGGAAATCATGATTTATTTAATATTAAGGTTTTCAAAGTTATTTAGTAAATAACTATATGGTTTTAAAAATACTTAAAATAAATGATTTATTGTTTAAATTTTATTTTAGCTTAAGTTTAAATTTAAATGAAAGGTTTGTTTTATTTCTTTTTAAATATTACTTGATATATATGATTTAAAAATAGAAGTTTAAAATACAATTTACATATGGTATTAATTCATTTAATAATAGAAGTAATTTATGATCTCTTTTATAAATTATTTAAAATTGTCAAATTTGATATTTTCAAATAATAATTACAATACTTTGTTTTTATAAACATAAATAGATTTTATGGAAATAAAATTGTTGTTTTAAATTTAAATGGTAGTTATATATGCATATATATAACTTGATTTTAAATTGGATTTTTAAATTTAATTTAAATATGAATTTGGATTTATAATAGAAATTCAAAAGATAGACATTCTAAAGATATTAGAATAAGCTTTTATAATTAGTTTTGTTTCTTTAAAATAATTTATATATAGATAAGTATTTAAATAAATAAAGAAAAGGGCTTTTATTTACATTTAAAAATAAATAGAAAATCTCAAAGACAAGTGTAAATATTTAAAGCTTGTTTTAAACAAGTGTTAAATAATGAGTAAGGGCTAATGACAAGTGTCATTCAATTTAATTTTTCTTTTGTTTTTGTTTTTTTAAAATCAATTCAGCCTATATATAAAACATTTCTCCTTCTTTTCTATTTTCTTTTCTATCTTCATTGTAAAATCTGAAATAAATTCTCTTCTAAAACCATAAAACAAATCTACAACTCAAACCTGAATTTCAAACTAGATCAAAACATGTTTCTTTTTTCCAAACCTGTAATCTCATTTTCAATATCAATATCAAAGCCTGTAATCTTCTTCAAAACTAAAACCTGGAAGTGCAATTTCAAAATTTAAACCCAAGCCTGCATTTCTTCAACTCTGTTTTGAGAGCAAGCAAATACAATGCTGTTTGAAATCAAGTCTTAAGCCATCTTCAACAAGTTTCATTAGCATGCAAGTTTTTAAATCAAAAGCAGGCAGTTTTAAATAAGCAACTCAAGTTTTCATAAGCAAAAGACAAATTCCAGCAACTCAATCTTTAAAGGTTCAAGGCTGTTTTCAAAAATCAAAGGCTCTGTCTCTGTTTTAAATCAGGTGAGTAACTTCATTATTAGAATTTTAAAGTAGGTAAATTTGGTTGCATGCTATGTAATTTGAAATGAATATATATTATGAAATCTGCTGTGAATATATATATGAATATATATATATGTGTGTGCATGCTTGTTTATCTGTACCATTTCTGTTTCTTTGATTTCAAGCTTCTGTTTGATATAAAAACCATTATCTCTTGATTTAATCTTGGTTTGGATTTAAGACTTAAACAAAATATAACAGAACTGTTCTCTGTTTCTTTTTAACCTGGTGAGCAAACCCTTTGATTCTGTTATTATATTGTGATGGTTGGATTGATTCGTAAAGTATGTGATGAAGATTAGTTGCATGGTTATTAGAAATACATGTAGGACTGTATATACACACACTAATAAGTGTGTACATGTCTATTTTTTATGTAATCATGTCTCTACTTAGTTTACAGGCTCATCTCCCCTAAAGAAAGATTCAATTTCTCCTTATTTAAGACATTATAGGTTATGGTGTCTTAAGAGTATATGTTTGTATGAAGGTAATACAATATTTAAAAATAATTTCAAATGAAATTACTAAGTATTCTTCTGAAAATATTGAATTATACAGTTAGAACAAATATATCAGAAAAATTCAACAAATATAATTGAAAGCTTTATATATGTATTCTAGTACGCATTCAAAAATAATGATTTTTGCCTTGCAAAAAAAAAATAATGATTTTTGGCGATCGAATTTTAATTTTTAAATTTGTAAATGAGGAAGATGTGCGAGTTGAACTGGAAACTTGTTTCTGTCAATTTCCGTCGATTGACAAATTTATCTTCGTTGAGATCATGATGGAAGGCAGCCGGGGTGTCGAAGATTGGTGGAAAAATGGAGCTATATTTTTCTGATAATCGTGGTGCTTTGATGATGATGATTTAGGGTTTTAAGGCTAGTTTTACTCGTATGGGTTTGAAGAGGAACTGCGTCAATCTCGAGGTGTTTTAGGAAATCGGTCATGGGGGGATAGCGGCGTGGTGATGTAGTGTTGCTCTGGGAGGAGAGCCGGGGTTTCCAGTCGATGTGATCGACGGAAGCGTGGGAATTTTTTTGTTCGTGCTTGTTCCAGTTTTTCAATTTATCATCAAGATTTCGATTTGCTATCGAATTTGGATATCTGGGTTGTCGTGAGGATCGTCGGGGTCGTGAACAAATTGTCGAAGGCGTCGACGTTGGTCTAAGCACCGACGATCGTCGGTGCACGTGCACGTGTATGCTTGTATCAGGCGTAAACGATGGATTTGGGGAAGAAGATTTTGATCTCGGGTTGTTTTGGTGATGCCTCGAAGTAGCAGATGTTTGAGAGTGTCTCGGTGTTTTGGACTGGAATGCTCAGGTTTTTATTTGTTGTTGTTCGGGTTCGTTTACTTGAGTTGAAAGCAGGATTAAATTTTTGTAAAAAGAAATCAAGTTTAAGTAAAGTAAAACAAAATTTAGTTTTACAAGCTAGGATATTATTTAAAACTTCAAGCAAGTTGTGTAAATAAGTTTTAAAAGTTTTAAAGGTTTTAGAATAATTTGTTTCAAAAGAAGATGTTTAGTTAGGATTTTAAATGTATTTGAATTCAAAAGAAATTTTGAACCAGGTTAAATTTGTTTAAAGCTGAATAAGTTTTAAAAAGAAATAGATAACTAAGTTTTCCAAGGAATAGATATTTATTAAACAAGTTTCAAGATTTTCAATGATTTAAATTGTTTTGGTTTTAAGTACATTATATTTTTAAATATAACATGGATTCATTATGCTTTCTAATGAAAATTAAATGATGTAATTAAGTGTTCAATTAAGTTGATTAATCAAAAGTTAATCATTTTATGAGATTAATAAAGATCTATTAATTAATGTTAATAATCAAGGTATAATTACTTAGTATAAGTAATTAGTGAATAGTTAGTGATTAATTAATTTAAAGATCATTAACTAGTGATTATGGAATAAGTAATTAATGTGATTAATTTAAGATAATTAATTGGATTAATTAATTAAGATAATCATTTGTGAAAATTGTTTAATATAATTACTTAATGGAAGTAATTAAGAAATTAATTACTCATTGTAATTAATTGAGTTTAATTTGATTAGTTTAAGTTAATTAATTAAGTTTAATTAATTTAAGATACTCACTTAATGATTTGTGAAGTATAATTACTTAATATAATTTAATGAAGTAGAATTACTTAGGAAAGTAATTAATGGATAATTACTGGATATAATTAATAGAGAAATTAAGGGCAGTTAATTACTTAATGGAATTAATCAAGGGATTAATTAAGAAATTAATTAAGGAATAATTAATTTATTTAAAGAAGTAATTAAGGGTAGTTAATTACTGAATATGATTAATCAAGAGAGATTAATAATTATGATTTAATTAAAGATAATTACTTAATTTAAATAAAGTAATTAATAAAAAAATTGTAATTAGGGATCATTAATTAATATAATTAATGATGTAATTAAGTATTGATTAATTAAGAAATAATTAATAAATGAAGTGATTAATTAATGTAATTAATTAAGGAGTAATGTAATTCTTTTTTTATTAAAAAAAAACTTAATTAATTAATGAAGTAATTAAAGGTTAATTACTATAAGTGGTTAAAGAATAATTAATTTGTGAAATTAATTTAATAATAATTACTTGAATGTAATTAAATGTAAATTAATCAAGGATGATTAATTAAAATGAATAAATGGATGATGATTGATTAATTGATTGATAATTAATTAATAGTGATTTAAGTAAGATTGAAAATGATGGAAGTAATTAATTTAATTTACTTTAAATTAATTAAAGATGAAGTAATTATTTTAATTCATTTTAAATTAATTATAGAATGATGATTAATAATCATTGCTTATGTATGGATGAATGATATTAATTTGCCTTGAATGGTTTGAGATCTCAGATAGGAGAAAATTGATACTGTGTGATATGGATGTTTGGTTGCATAGTGATGATAATATGGATTATCTGCTTATAATGATAATGTTGATTATCTATTGTGAATCTGTGAATTATCTATCTATGTGTATATAGATAAATTGAATTGAATTGTTTTAACCTTAAAACAACTTGACCTTAAAAGATACGTTTTGGATTTCGATGAGACCGGGATCGGATTTGCTTCATTACAGCATGATAGGGGGTTCTCACTTCGCGGTTTGGTGGCGAACGGGAGACTCTTACCCCTACATGTCCCTGAGAGGTAAATGCCTTGTGAGGGTTGGTTGCGAGTCGAGAGGCTGGCCGTAAAAGCAAATTCGAGGTATCACTGTGTGCCACGGTGGGTCTGGGATGGTTGCAAAGCCTACCGGTTGCCACTACCTCGGGTCGTCACAGTTGGTATCAGAGCACTAGGTTGAGTGAATACCTAGGCTTTGGAGTGATTTCTTTCTTGAGAGCGCGTATTTGTAATTTTTATAACTATATATATGTATATATATATTTATTTCTACCTATTTGTTGGGTTACCTGTTCGGGTTTTCCAATATGAGTTTTAAAGGTAGATAGGGTAGTGGTGTGAGTAACACGACCACAAATGGTTGGAGTGTGAGTGTTGAGGTTGGAAGTGTAGCTGTCGAGACTGTAGACCTAATACCGTCTCGAGTAAGCTTTGCTGTGGTGTAAGGATTTCACCGATCTCTGAAGGTAACCTTTTAAAGGTTTGGAGTCCATTTTGGAAGTGCCAGTTTGGCTGAGAAGAGTTGGATCTGTTGGATGAGCAGAAGCAAGTGATGGTATCTTAGTAACTTCTGGAAGAAGTAGCTGTGTGATGAGATACAGTGACTATGGATGTTCCCGAAGATGTTTTCTTTGGAACAAGTTAAGGAAGTGTGTCTGCTTCGGTGATGTGGCTGAGTTCAGCATGATGTTTCCGTTTGGTTTGAGGTTCGAGTTTCTCGAAGAGCTTTGTTTTGGAAGTCTTTGGCATCTGTGTCAGCAGTGCAGCTCGGAGTATTCTGTGTGTTGGCAGGAAGTTTTCTGGCTGAGCAGTTTTCTAGAGGTGAAGTTCAGATGCTGCAAAATGGATCTATTTCTTCGATGGATTGGTTAGTCAAGCATGAGCTGTTCTGATTGATTAAGAGAGAACAGTTTCTTTGTAGTTAGGCTGGGTTGATCGCAAAAGTGACTTGCGATTGCTGAGTGTTCTCTTGGGTTATCAGAGATTTTCCGGATGTCTTCAGGGAAGTCAGAAGTTTGTCCACATCTGGAGATTTAGTTTTCTTATCTACTTCAGATCAGAGTTGTGCAGCGGAAGTAGTTTGGAAGTGCATCTGTTTGGTTTTTTTCGGAGTCGGAGATTTGATTTTGGATAAGTTTTCTCCGGTTAAAGGAGCTACAAGATTGGATAAGACTGGGAAGTTAGCTCTGAGATATTGGATCTTTTCTGTATTCTTGTAAGGATAAGTGTTTGATCTATCTCTAGTTTTGGAATCAGTAGTTCAAGAAGATTTGGTTGTTGAGTCAGACTTGTCTGTAGTCTGATATCTTGTCTAGTTCTATAGATCTAGATGAGTAGGAGTTTTGTAGCTTAGTAGTATTGATTGTTTGGATTCTGTTAAGCGAGTATCTCGGTATTTATATCTGGGAAACTCTAGGAAGTTCTATCTAGAATTTTGTCTGGATAGTTAGATTTGATTGTGTGAATTTGTTTGCTATGGTTGTTAGCATATGGTTGATAATATATGATTGTGATTTATAATTAAAATCTTTAATGAGATTATTAAATTACCTTTGTTTTAAATTTCGGGGACGAAATTATTTTAAGGGGGGAGGAATGTGATATCCCGGAATTTTGGGCAATATCAATTTAATAATCTGTATAAAAAATTAAATTAATTTGATAATCTTTGTTAATAAATTTGAATTAATTTAATAATCTAATTAAATAAATATTTAATTGGTGAATTTTATCTTTTAAAAGTTAATAAAATATTTTCTATTTATAATGTATATATATAATTGTATATATTGTAAATAGATGAGCCTTGGTTTGAATTTAACAAATAAAATTATGTTTTCAAATTCTAATATATTTGGTAATTTGGAAATCATGATTTATTTAATATTAAGCTTTTAAAAGTTATTTAATAAATAACTATATGGTTTTAAAAATACTTAAAATAAATGATTTATTGTTTAAATTTTATTTTAGCTTAAGTTTAAATTTAAATGAAAGGTTTGTTTTATTTCTTTTTAAATATTACTTGATATATATGATTTAAAAATAGAAGTTTAAAATACAATTTACATATGGTATTAATTCATTTAATAATAGAAGTAATTTATGATCTCTTTTATAAATTATTTAAAATTGTCAAATTTGATATTTTCAAATAATAATTACAATACTTTGTTTTTATAAACATAAATAGATTTTATGGAAATAAAATTGTTGTTTTAAATTTAAATGGTAGTTATATATGCATATATATAACTTGATTTTAAATTGAATTTTTAAATTTAATTTAAATATGAATTTGGATTTATAATAGAAATTCAAAAGATAGACATTCTAAAGATATTTGAATAAGCTTTTATAATTAGTTTTGTTTCTTTAAAATAATTTATATATAGATAAGTATTTAAATAAATACAGAAAAGGGCTTTTATTTACATTTAAAAATAAATAGAAAATCTCAAAGACAAGTGTAAATATTTAAAGCTTGTTTTAAACAAGTGTTAAATAATGAGTAAGGGCTAATGACAAGTGTCATTCAATTTAATTTTTCTTTTTCTTTTTTTAAATCAATTCAGCCTATATATAAAACATTTCTCCTTCTTTTCTATTTTCTTTTCTATCTTCGTTGTAAAATCTGAAATAAATTCTCTTCTAAAACCAGAAAACAAATCTACAACTCAAACCTGAATTTCAAACTAGATCGAAACATGTTTCTTTTTTCCAAACCTGTAATCTCATTTTCAATATCAATATCAAAGCCTGTAATCTTCTTCAAAACTAAAACCTGGAAGTGCAATTTCAAAATTTAAACCCAAGCCTGCATTTCTTCAACTCTGTTTTGAGAGCAAGAAAATACAATGCTGTCTGAAATCAAGTCTTAAGCCATCTTCAACAAGTTTCATTAGCATGCAAGTTTTTAAATCAAAAGCAGGCAGTTTTAAATAAGCAACTCAAGTTTTCATAAGCAAAAGACAAATTCCAACAACTCAATCTTTAAAGGTTCAAGGCTGTTTTCAAAAATCAAAGGCTCTGTCTCTGTTTTAAATCAGGTGAGTAACTTCATTATTAAAATTTTAAAGTAGGTAAATTTGGTTGCATGCTATGTAATTTGAAATGAATATATATTATGAAATCTGCTGTGAATATATATGAATATATATGTGTGTGCATGCTTGTTTATCTGTACCATTTCTGTTTCTTTGATTTCAAGCTTCTGTTTGATATAAAAACCATTATCTCTTGATTTAATCTTGGTTTGGATTTAAGACTTAAACAAAATATAACAGAACTGTTCTCTGTTTCTTTTTAACCTGGTGAGCAAACCCTTTGATTCTGTTATTATATTGTGATGGTTGGATTGATTCGTAAAGTATGTGATGAAGATTAGTTGCATGGTTATTAGAAATACATGTAGGACTGTATATACACACACAAATAAGTGTGTACATTCTATTTTTTATGCAATCATGTCTCTGTTTAGTTTACAGGCTCATCTCCCCTAAAGAAAGATTCAATTTCTCCTTATTTAAGACATTATAGGTTATGGTGTCTTAAGAGTATATGTTTGTATGAAGGTAATACAATATTTAAAAATAATTTCAAATGAAATTACTAAGTATTCTTCTGAAAATATTGAATTATACAGTTAGAACAAATATATCAGAAAAATTCAACAAATATAATTGAAAGCTTTATATATATATTTTGGTTCGCATTCAAAAATAATGATTTTTGGCGATCGAATTTTAATTTTTAAATTTGCAAATGAGGAGGATTTGCGAGTTGAACTGGAAACTTGTTTCTGTCAATTTCCGTCGATTGACAAATTTATCTTCGTTGAGATCATGATGGAAGGCAGCTGGGGTGTCGAAGATTGGTGGAAAAATGGAGCTATATTTTTCTGATAATCGTGGTGCTTTGATGATGATGATTTAGGGTTTTAAGGCTAGTTTTACTCGTATGGGTTTGAAGAAGAACTGCGTCAATCTCGAGGTGTTTTAGGAAATCGGTCATGGGGGGATAGCGGCGTGGTGATGTAGTGTTGCTCTGGGAGGAGAGCCGGGGTTTCCAGTCGATGTGATCAACGGAAGCGTGGGAATTTTTTTGTTCATGCTTGTTCCAGTTTTTCAATTTATCATCAAGATTTCGATTTGCTATCGAATTTGGATATCTGGGTTGTCGTGAGGATCGTCGGGGTCGTGAACAAATTGTCGAAGGCGTCGACGTTGGTCTGAGCACCGACGATCGTCGGTGCACGTGCACGTGTATGCTTGTATCAGGCGTAAACGATGGATTTGGGGAAGAAGATTTTGATCTCGGGTTGTTTTGGTGATGCCTCGAAGTAGCAGATGTTTGAGAGTGTCTCGGTGTTTTGGACTGGAATGCTCGGGTTTTTATTTGTTGTTGTTCGGGTTCGTTTACTTGAGTTGAAAGCAGGATTAAATTTTTGTAAAAAGAAATCAAGTTTAAGTAAAGTAAAACAAAATTTAGTTTTACAAGCTAGGATATTATTTAAAACTTCAAGCAAGTTGTGTAAATAAGTTTTAAAAGTTTTAAAGGTTTTAGAATAATTTGTTTCAAAAGAAGATGTTTAGTTAGGATTTTAAATGTATTTGAATTCAAAAGAAATTTTGAACCAGGGTAAATTTGTTTAAAGCTGAATAAGTTTTAAAAAGAAATAGATAACTAAGTTTTCCAAGGAATAGATATATATTAAACAAGTTTCAAGATTTTCAATGATTTAAATTGTTTTGGTTTTAAGTACATTATATTTTTAAATATAACATGGATTCATTATGCTTTCTAATGAAAATTAAATGATGTAATTAAGTGTTCAATTAAGTTGATTAATTAGAAGTTAATCATTTTATGAGATTAATAAAGATCTATTAATTAATGTTAATAATCAAGGTATAATTACTTAGTATAAGTAATTAGTGAATAGTTAGTGATTAATTAATTTAAAGATCATTAACTAGTGATTATGGAATAAGTAATTAATGTGATTAATTTAAGATAATTAATTGGATTAATTAATTAAGATAATCATTTGTGAAAATTGTTTAATATAATTACTTAATGGAAGTAATTAAGAAATTAATTACTCATTGTAATTAATTGAGTTTAATTTGATTAGTTTAAGTTAATTAATTAAGTTTAATTAATTTAAGATACTCACTTAATGATTTGTGAAGTATAATTACTTAATATAAATTAATGAAGTATAATTACTTAGGAAAGTAATTAATGGATAATTACTGGATATAATTAATAGAGAAATTAAGGGCAGTTAATTACTTAATGGAATTAATCAAGGGATTAATTAAGAAATTAATTAAGGAATAATTAATTTATTTAAAGAAGTAATTAAGGGTAGTTAATTACTGAATATGATTAATCAAGAGAGATTAATAATTATGATTTAATTAAAGATAATTACTTAATTTAAATAACGTAATTAATAATAAAAAAATGTAATTAGGGATCATTAATTAATATAATTAATGATGTAATTAAGTATTGATTAATTAAGAAATAATTAATAAATGAAGTGATTAATTAATGTAATTAATTAAGGAGTAATGTAATTAATTATAGTTAATTAATTAATGAAGTAATTAAAGGTTAATTACTATAAGTGGTTAAAGAATAATTAATTTGTGAAATTAATTTAATACTAATTACTTGAATGTAATTAAATGTAAATTAATCAAGGATGATTAATTAAAATGAATAAATGGATGATGATTGATTAATTGATTGATAATTAATTAATAGTGATTTAAGCAAGATTGAAAATGATGGAAGTAATTAATTTAATTTACTTTAAATTAATTAAAGATGAAGTAATTATTTTAATTCATTTTAAATTAATTATAGAATGATGATTAATAATCATTGCTTATGTATGGATGAATGATATTAATTTGCCTTGAATGGTTTGAGATCTCAAATAGGAGAAAATTGATACTGTGTGATATGGATGTTTGGTTGCATAGTGATGATAATATGGATTATCTGCTTATAATGATAATGTTGATTATCTATTGTGAATCTGTGAATTATCTATCTATGTGTATATAGATAAATTGAATTGAATTGTTTTAACCTTAAAACAACTTGACCTTAAAAGATACGTTTTGGATTTCGATGAGACCGGGATCGGGTTTCCAGATTTGGATATTCGAATACCACATCGATCCAAATTAACGATAGGTCGTGAATCTCTAGTGAAGATGAAGATTCAGAGTGCAAGGGTTATTGTCGTTAACTCTGAGGGTGATTCCAAAACGAGTGTAACGAGATAATGCCTTTGGTTTCGTTCGAACCCGGAACGAACTTGTATGGATTGAATGCTTTCAGAACATCGTCAGGTGGACGATGAGCATTCTAAGTGATGTGTTCTGATTAAAGGTAATCGTAGCCTCAAGCCTCATCAACCGGGAATGGCTAAAACAGGGGAGGTGCAGCAAGGTTAGTGGGTAGCACCCAAGTAGGACAAGATTTCTCCTGTCTAGAGGTCCCTTCTTATTATTCGGTTTATGGGCAGTTGAATTGCAACAACTGCTGGGGAGTCTTGTGCGGGAATTATCCAGTAAGGGATGGTTCCGGCCTTGTGTTGCAGGGGATTGGGAGTGATCCTCGGTACGGTGATCTAGGCCACGTACTGTGACGGGCGGTACCCCGGTAGCCCTGCCATTGTATGGAATCCAATCTCCAATAAGTGCCGTACGTATTAGTTGTGCCTAACTATGTTGGAATGTGAGATGTAAGCATTCCAGCTATTTCTGTATTTTACTTGAAAACCCTAGACCCTATTATAATATAACTGGATTTCCTATCAAATGTTTTGGTTATCGTAAGGTAAAAACTTTTCCGTGTTTATGTGCGGGAAGTCTTACGAGATACCTTTCCTTTCCAAATGGTTTTCGAAGTTAAGCAACTTTAATCTGTTACTCACACCAGACCCATGTCTGACCCAAGTGTATATTTTCTGTTTTATAAACTCTTGGGTACTCAAATTTTTACGAGTAGCCAAGGGATTCAGGTTAGCTTTGACGAATTGTGGAGGAGCAATGGAGCAGGAGGCTTCAGCGTTGTAGATATATATATATTGTAGTTCCGCTGTGTTGGTATCTCTGAGTCATTTGCTTGAGTTGTAATAACTAGACAGGTGTTTATAACTGTCTAGTATGTGTTGTATAAGCTGTGTAACTCTGATAGTCATTGTATATTATGTAATACTTATGTTATTAATATAATTTATTCGTTCCTCTGTTGAGATTCTGATGTTGTTTCTTTCTCTCTTCTCTTCTTTTCTCTTTTCTATCCCTTTCTTTCTTCAAGATGATGCGACTTTCTGGTCGATGAAAGTCGGGTTGTCACATATATATCATTTCAACCTATTTCTTAATTTATTCAAAATAATTCAATTTAAAGTTTTATATACTGTAAATAATATACAGGATGACAGAAGGATATATCAAAATAAATAAACATTCAAATCATCCAAAACATCAATCAATAGCATCCATTACAATCAAGCATCCAAATAGTCAAAATATCACAGCAATTAACTAGTCATCAATAATCGGGATTTTAACTAATAATTTAATTCCCATTTCAATTTGAACGGTCAATTCAAATTCCTATCATTTTAATTCATATCAATTTAAATGTTAATTAAATTTACTCAACAGCAGTCAATAAATTTAAATCACTTCACGGTATAAATTTAACTAACATAAACATATTTAGTCCGTCATGAACGTATAAAACACTCACCTTTATTTGATATTGAAAATATTTCAACTTCAAATAAATTCCACTTCAATTCCAAGCTGTAGCCTTCGTCGATACGATCGCAACGCGGCTCGTTTCACTCGAAACGGACCTCGTATGCAAAAGTTATGAAATTTTATAAGTTGACGATATTTATATTTTAATATTGAACTAATTTCAATCTTAATAAAAATAATTACCCACTAATCACAACCCAGCCCAACCCACGAAGCCAAAACCCAACCCAAGAACCAACCTGTGGCCCAACTTTCCCCCCTTCCTTCTTCCTTTTCTCCTTTCCTTCTCTTTTTTTTTTATTCAATGGCCCAAAGCCCACCAAACAGACCCGGCCCAACCTTCCTTTTTTCCCCTTCCTTTCTTCTTCTTCCTCCCCTCTCTTCTATTTCCTTATATGCCTGTGACCAAAACTCATGCACGTGTACGTGTATCACTGACATACCAATCCCATCGATGATTCTCCCAACCAACGACGTAATCGAACTTCTCATCGAAAACTCCACCTTCTAGTACCCTCAGATCGAAGGCCGAATTCCCTTAACCTGCCGCGACTCACCCACCTCCCATTCACTACCACTGCTCGATCGCGACTCCCAAACTTCGCCGTAGGTGCTGCTGATCTCGATGAACTTGAATTCCATGCCTAAATTATCAAACTCCATCTCTATCAAGGAAAAATCAAAACCTTAGTTCTAAAGCTTCCACTGTACTCGATTCGAGCAACACTAGACATGACCGTGCCTTCCCTAAATCATCCCAAATCGAACTTTGGATGAATTAGGATTTTTAGAGTTGGTTTTGCATTTTTTAGTCGAGTAGATTTCAAGAATTGGATTTTTGAAATTTTCTTTGCTTTACTTTTTTCTTTCTTTCTTCTCTACTACTTTGGTTTAAATAAGAGAAAAGAAATGTAGATGGTGGTTGTAAGGTGGCTTGCACAGGAATAGGGTGGCTGATGGAATAGCTGAGATGAAAGAAAGGGAGCTGCCTAGTCCAATCAATAAAAATAAATTATTTAAAATGTCGAAATATCTAGCTATTTTATTTCAAACCCTGATCGAGGCGTGCTTCCAGGCATTCATAATGTTATACCCCTATTTTGAACACAATGGAGCTTGTTTCGGAACCTAATTCGATCGTATGCAGAAGATAGCTTTTTGAACCCGATTATTATATTTAATTTTTGATAATAATTTCAGCGTGTTTCTATCCCGTACGATCAAACGGTAACTCCAAATGCTACGAAATTTGAAATTCGATAACAATGCACTATAACGGATACAATGAAACTGGTTTCGTCGAAATCCGAGACTGTGCCCCGCAAGGTATTTTTACTCGTCATATAAACAAGTTATTTTTTACCAAGCTGTGACGCCCCACCCCGAGACCCATGTTAGTAAAGGGAATTAACAAGTAATTCTGTCCACTAACGCAGAGAATAGGGCTGGATAGGAGCGACCGTCATAACATACAATTGCTATGGACTAAACATGTCAAGAATATGTCTATTTTTTTTATCTCATAAGTGATTTGACATATCTAGTACATAACCATCGCACACTATGAAGGCTAACTAAAACATTTCAGAAATAATGTAACAATATAGTGCGGAAATACAGTCACAGAACAGTAAACCCAGATCAGTCATATATATATATACATATACATCACCATACATATCCATATAATACCATATACATATGTTGCTACAAAGTAGCTAGTGCCAAAAATATACATCCCAAAATATACAAATAATACAAAGGCGGAAACCCAAAAAGGCTGATGAACAAGCCAACATGAAGATAGATGTGTCCCAAAAAGATCAAGCTGAACCAAAAGATAAGCAATCCAACTAACCTGCAACTCAGTCTGACCCGAGTGAAAACACACGGGTCAGGCAACTAAACTTATCAGTAGATAAGGTACTCAAAAGTATTAGCTAGGGGAAAATGTTCATTCTATTGGAAACAACAGGATGAACGAAAAGTGCAATGTGATAATCAAGTGAAGTGACATCAGTATACATGTTATACATAAGGAGGATGTTAATAAGTTAAATAAATCATCAATAAACATCCATAAAGTCATCAAATCTCATAAATCTCATCAAATCATAAATCATCAATAAAATTTGTTTTGCACGTGCTATTGTCTTCCACTAGTACTGTACTTTGGTACCATACATCATTTTGATCGGGATCGGGTGCATCTATATCATTCGTGCTTACGCACACGACTACGTAGCCTAAAATTTTCCATCCATCCCTATCGGTGACGTCATAAGACTCGAGTAATATCATAATATGATTGGAATTTGACTATCAAACTGCAAATCCCAAGCACTCGAAGTCTTTAGTACTAGTCTAGTAATCCATGTGTCACAACTTCACGAATAGGAACTCAAAAGGTGTTAATGCACGTCCCATACCATGCATTTACGCCTAATGATTTAGTCATGTATTATTATTTTGGAACAATGCATATATGTTTTGGGTTGATACTGTTTTATTATTTCTTTGAGATGTGGTATCAACCGATGAGTAGTAAATCGAGTAAATCACTTTTAAATTCAATCTAAAAGTTCTATTACCTTCATTCTTATGAATATAAATTTAATACGCCTTTAAACTATTTTTTTCCAAATAAAAATCCAAGATATAAATTATTTTAACGATTTCAATTATTCAATTTAACAATTAAATTATCAATAAATTGTAATATTTGAAATTCAAGCTATTAAATCTATAAAATTAACTTTTAAATATTTAAAATCAATTAAATATTCCAATTTCAAATAACCAAAAATTCTGGGTCGTTACATTCCTCCTCTCTTAAAAGAATTTCGCCCCCGAAATTGCTAGGATATGAAAAATGCCCCAAACCCATTTCTTTTCTACAACAAATTAGTTGAAATAACTTCCCAAAATCAATTTGTTGACCCACATTATCACTTTTACTAATTTCGAAATTCATCCACGGATTCCAAATAATATTATTTATTCAATCATTTCAAGTTTAATCCAAAATCAAATTTTAGTTATTAAAAAAATTTCAAAATTTTCTAACTCCTTAAATTTTAGAAAAATTTCGCCAGCGTCTCCTTTGCACGGCTAGATCGAAATAACTACAATCGCCACTATGGGCTCAAATCAACGAAAGAAAACAAAAGCCAAGTGGCTTAATCATAAAACCATCAAATCAAACGATAATATAAACACATACCTTTTTGTCGGGCAACCCAATTTTTTTACTTATGAAATCAAAGTCATCAAATTAGCCCTTGATTTTATATACCTGCATCTTATTTACTAATGATATCCAACATATATTCAAAATTATATCATTTTGCAAATTTCAATTTCCAACATTTGCTTTACTAAAACTGTACGATGCACACATGTCATCTGTATGCAACATCCAATCTGATCGCTCACTCGATCACATAAATTCACTTCCGAACTAGAATCGTTCACACGACTCTCTAGTGCGGACTCAGATCTGGTCCCTTGATCTGAAACCGTTATCCTCCTTGCATAGCCATATACTATGAGAGGGAACTCCAGAATCAATCAAAAATCCATATCCTGTAATAACGTGCTATTTCAAACCATTCAAATCGACAATCATCCAATCATGTCAGACTTGAATTGTTCAAAATAATAGATTGTTAATTTATATTTGGCAAAACTTAGCATATACAGTAAATAAATCAATCAGAGAATCATAGACATAGAGTAATATAACAATAAGCAGCGGAATAGATAAATAGTAGTTCATGAAGCTACTACATAAACAACAGAGTCTAGAACAAGATACAACAGAGATTTCAAGTACAAAGAAGTCACTAATACAAAAGCAACTGACAAGTTTGAACATAAATAACTGGAAATAACTGGAAGCTGAATGGATACAAGACAGATGTTCAAGCAAAGCTCCAAGCTCCAAATGTGAGTCTCAAATGTTGTGACACTCAGTCTGCCCTGAGCATAAAGCAAAACACAAAACACTCGAGTCAGGATTAACATTCTTATACCAGTAAATCAACTCAAGTGAAATGTCCAAGTGAAATGCAATATAACTTAAAGGATGTTTGGGATTCCTATCTTTTATGGATCCGTTAAACTATCTACATACATAGTACAATACGCTACATATATAATGTCTATAGTAAAGTAAACTATTAAAATAGCATTAAGGCATTACCCATATCCTCTTTAATGCATTTTTATATAAATGCCATTGTCTACACAGTACTGTAAACTCCACCAAACCGGTTGGCTATCAGGGAGCACTCCATAGGTACGACACAAACCAAACTCATAGAGGGAACGATAAGGCATGTGACAAGGCACGTGAGGCAATGCCCAGGGTAGGATACTACAGTTTTGCGAATCTGGATTGGTGGTAACGCATAGCAGCTACTACCGCCCACCTCGAGACACACTCCCATAATCAAAGGTGCACTCAATCAAATCACAAAGTAATAGAATGGTATCGAAGAAGCATGCTCGTTCGTAGGTGCGACCTCACTTGGCCCGGTGTGGCTCCTATTTTAGTCACATCAAGCTGACACGTGGGAGTCAGGGCTGCGTTCATACCTCATATAGACGTCGCCAAACCATACTACTTCATTCTGGAATCTCCTCCACGTACACAGTTGTTAAAGTGGTTTTCGGTGTTAGCAGAGAGTATGACAATATCTGATCCCGATCTCTTTAATAACCAAATGCTTATTTCACATCGTGGTCATTTTCATTTCAAACAGTTCTACTTTAATCAAAATATCATATTTATTTCAAAATCATATCACTTTCGAAATCATATTTACTTTCGAAATCATATCACTTTCGAAATCATATTTTTACTTTCGAAATCATTATTCACTTTCAAAATCATAACCACAAATAGTTTATATATATTATAATAGTATATATATTAAAACAGTTTATATATTAAAATAGTTTATATATTAAAATATATATCGAAAATAGTTTCAAATTAGAATTGTTTCTTCCAATTTCACAAATCAATTCAAATCAACTTTAATTCCATAATTCAATTTAAATCAATTTCAGTTCAACAATTTCAATTAAAGGTTCAATTCAAATTCCTTATTAAAACCATTTTAATTTATATCGATTTCAAATTCCAAGTTTGAACTACAAATTAAAACCACTTCCGATTCAATAAGTTTCAAAGTTTAAATATTCAACAAGTTACAATAACTTAATTTGAAAATTTTCATTTATATTTCAAAAATTCAACTTTAATTTTATTTAAATTCAAAAATATTCACTTAATCATTTTTTATAACATATAAATAAAACCTCATATTACAAATTAAGTCAATATTAAATATTCAATTTCAGTTTTATTTAAATTGGAAATATTCATTTAATCACTTTTACAAATTCAAATTTTCAAGTTATAAAATCATATCTTTAAAATCTCAAAATCAATAAGTTTAAATCAATTTCTATTAAATACGATTTTTAAACAAAATTAAATTTCAAATCAATTTCAATTTCTTTCCAACCTAAATTTATTAAAGTTATTACAAACTCTATTTTTTAAAATATTAATATGATTTTAAATAAATGTTTAAAACTTATTATATATAAATAAAAGTTAAATTAAATTCTTATTAAATTTTATTATATTAATTATTATTAAATTAAATCTTATTATTATTAAATCTATTTTAAATCTTATTTTATATATTTAAAAATAATAAAGTTATAAGTAAAAAATTTATAATTTACATTTTAAAACATAACTTATAATTTTAAATTTCCAAAACATATAAATTTAAAAATCCAAATTTTACACATATATTAAAATTTAAAATATCTTTATATTACATTCTAAAAATCAATACATATATATTTCTCCTTTCAAACATTTGGAAATCATTTAAAAATAGACCAACGGTGTCCACATATAGTTTTCTATGCTATGGTCAATGATACAGATATTTGTCATTTCAATCCGCAATTTAAATTTAATATTTTATGGTTATATATCATTTCAACCCGCAATCCCAAATTTTCAAAATCAAAAAAATCGCTTGGGTTTATCATTTCAACCCATAATGATTTTCCCTAATCTATAATATCATTTAGGTATATATCATTTCAACCTATAGGGAATTCTAAACTAACAGGGAACTTCTTGTGAGAACAATAAAATAACATAACATATCAATGATGAGCATATATCATAATTAACAAATATAAATATCATATATATACAACAATTTTATGGTGTCATATATCAATCATATGTGAACAATATAAATAATAACATATCATATTCAACAATTTGATTACTAACAAATTAAATTTTAACAACATATTTCAATCGTCATTTCATGTGAAATAAAGTCACTAAATATAAGAATGTTAATCGTGAGTGATCGCTCACCTTTCGAGGCTAGAGAAATTTGACAACATAACAAGCTACGAATTGAATCACGAACTAGATAATCGACCAATCCAAACGACAAATCCTACAGCAGAGCAAGGTGGACTCGAGAGCGATGAAAAAAAAATATAAATAAATAAAAATCTAAAGTTTACTCACATATTTAAAATAAAATCTTTATATTATATTTTAAATCAATATTCAATTTAAAACATATATTTAAAATAATATCTTTATATATATAATTTAAAATCAATATTTAATTCAAAACACATATTAAAATAATATCACTATATATATATATATGTTTTCAAATCATTATTTCTTAAAACTCATATCAAAATCATTATATATTATATTTCAAATCATAATTTCTTAAAACACATATCAAAATCATTGTATATTATATTTCTTATCGAAATTTTCAAATAAATATTTATACATATAAGAGTTATTACAAAAGTCTATTTTAAAATAATGCTATAAATTGTAAATAAACATTTAAAACATATAATATATACCTTTGCTTCTTCTTTCTTTATAATAGAAGGAGAATAGCTAGCGGCTGCCACAGCCGGGGAAGCAAGGCCGAAGGGTCAGTGGCTCGCGATGGAAAGGCGGAAGGTGGTGAGTACTGGCAAGTGCTCGGTCGCACAGCGAAGAAGCTGGAAAGCATGTGAGCTATGCGGGCAGTGGTGGAGTGTGTTGTCTTGGGCAGTTTGTCAAGGCGGTGCTTACGTGAAAGTGTGGCTGGAGATTGATGAGGAGGGTTTGCGGCATGGAGGCTAAGGGGCGAAAGTGGAGGGTTGTTAGGTGGTCATGGTGGCGGTCAAGTAGAGGTGTGGGATGACTGCTCTTATAAGTGGAGGAGAAGCGGGGGCTGTCGGTCACAGGCTGGAGATGGAGCTTAGTCGGTGCTTGAGGCTGTGGGAAGATGGAGTTCAGGTGGGAGGTGGTGGGAAGGCCGTGGCAGTGGGTGATGGATGTGGGTCAGGCTGTATGGGTTGCGTGCAGTCACGGGAGGTAGAGAGCTTGAAGTGGGCTGTGATGTTGAGACTGGTCGGAGCCAAGAGGATGAGGGTGGAAAGGAAGGGTCGGTGGATGGCGTGTGGGTTGGGTTTGCTGGAGAGGGCAATGGTGGAGTGGCGGCACGTGGAGAATGAAAAGGTGGAGGATGGGTGTATGGCGAGCCAGGTTTGGTGAATGGCGGAGAGGCCACAGGTGCGGAGGATGAAGGTAAAGGGGTGACGTGGGATAGGCTGAGGCGGTTTGTTTGGCTGCTAAGTGGATGCGGCTGTAGTGGAAGTTCGGAAGGGGATGCTGTCGGTCGAGTTCTTTTGCGTGGTGAAGGTGGCAGTTTCTTGCAGATCTGGTGGAGGAAGAGGGTGGAGCGCGGTCTTTCGGTAGAGATGATGGGGTGCATGGGTTGCGGCGGGGGAAAGGAGAGAATGGGTGATGGTGGGTGCGCATGTCAGTGGGGAAGAGTAGATGAGCAGGTTGGATTCTCCAGCACACAGATAATATAAAACTTTACATTATTATATTATTATTATTATTTTCTTAGAAACTGAACAGAAACAAAATAGTGGAGAAGAGGATGAAATGAAGGGATGGACCAATATATGGTGAACAGTGGGAATGGAAAAAGCCAAACGTTGGATTTCTGAAAATATTAAAAGCAGATAGATGTTTGTTTCAGCAATGGACAAACTAATGGACATATTGAAATCAAAACAGGTACCGATATGGGTAATCGTTTCACAGGTTTCGCCGTGTATAGGACGTCGAAACACACAATTGAATATACTATGGAGATCAGCATAACGAGACGAACATAATGGTACACAAATATTAGATATACGACCATCCTATCAAAACTCAATTTTTCGCTGCCAAACTTCTGCTAATTCGCCAAAAATAAGATAAACGGAGCTAGAGCAGTTCAAATTTGGCGAAATGAAATATGACGTCACACTCAGAAGATGTTAAGCATTTTTATTATATAAAAATATTCAGATTACGAAAATATTTTATTTCCATCAAATTTAACTGATTTTAAATTGGAATGAAAATTACACAACATAACTAACTTTCATATTTTCAGATGAAAATCTGACACTTGCTACGTTTAAATAGACATATTCCAAATATCAAATTTTCATTGCAAAATTTATTTGTTTATTTTCATAAAAAATTTAGTTAATTACGTTATAAAAATTATTAAAATTTCCAGGTCGTTATATATCCAGTTTTCGCCATCGAGAATCGAGCGAAAAATCCTAACTCGGATCGATATAAATTATCTCAAAATTTTGTGCTCGAATTTGGATCAAACCATTATGTGAATAAAATAATATACGTGCAACTTACGTATTTATTTCCAATTGATTCTTAGCTATCCCAAACTTTTTCACGTTTACTTCATTTCCATTCAATTATTCACAGTTATCATTCACACTTATAATTCACATTCCCTTATTTACTTAGCATATTCCTTCCAATACTAATTATCTCTTAAGAATTACTTCATCAACTTTTCTTAAGTCTATTATAAACATTTTTTACCAACTTTTTATGGTTGTTTCCACTTCACACTTAATTCCTTATCCATTTTAATCAAATTCAATTTCAATTTCCTTTTCCAATTTTAACATTGAATTTTATCCATCCATATCCATCCATATCCAAACCATATTCAATCAACTAATTAATTCAATTAGGTCCATCATTAGTTTATCTCAAACCTAAATTTTATTTCAAATCTCAATCCAATTTATTCCAAAAATAATTTAACTTAACTTAGGTTAAATTTCCAAATTTCACTTTGTTTAACTTAATTTAAGTAAATTCCATTCCACAATTCTATTCCAAATTTTTACTTTTCTTGCATTCATATCCAACAATTTTAACCATTGCTTTAACTTGCTACTTTTCAAATTTTATAAATTATCAAACTCATTTTCTCATATTTCCAATAAACATGAAAATCCCAGAGTTTAAACAATTTGTTCTAAGTATTTCAAATCATTTTGAAATCATATATGTATATATACACACACAACCCCTGGTATATCAATTCACTCATTTGAATATTCAAAATCAAAACCAGTTTTACTAAACAAAACCCCAATGGTAGCAATTCCTCCCTTGGAAACTCGAAAATGAACGTCGATGATGCTGTAGTCATCATTGAAATTATTTTCCAACGACCGAAGTTAGTTTAGTGCTTTTATTCCCTTTTAAACCCTTTTAAAAATATTTTCAAAAATAATTTCCATTTAATATCCCTATTATTTTCCCCAAAACCCTTTTAAAAACACTTTTCAAAACCAACAGGATTTAAATTCCCAAATTTCCAGCTTTTAAATCCTTTATAAATCATTTTTATAAACCATATCAATTTATAAATCACATTTACATATCATATAGTTATATAGTCCCATCTTGGTTATATAAAGTCATTTCTTAATTATTAATCTTATCTGCATTATAATACTAACAACTTTTATTCGATCACCACAACAATCAATAGATGATAATAGTTTAACATTATCATTTTCTAATAACCAAGCACACCATATAATAATTTTTGAAAAAATATTCCTTTATATATAAAATATAATCCAGGTAAAATTATTTCATTTATCCAGTTTCAAAACAATATCATGTCGAGTTGCGATGTTCAAGTGTTTAGAGATCCATATCAATAACGTTAATTACTCGTATTGACCAGAATTCATAAACCACTCAACTGACCAATCAACACAATATAAAACTAATAAATACGCACTCTCATACATAACTCAAATAGACTCATTCTAGCGTATTACTACCTATGTCTAATGAGTCAAACCCCAAAAGCTAATGTTATCGCTAAACCAAAGCTCTGATACCAACTGTGACGACCCATATTTCGGAAGGTTTAAATCGATAATAATCCACACATGTCCCACTTAAACAATACCAAAAATAGATAATCAATGGGGTTAATTAAGAAATATAAGAGGAGAAGAAGAAGAAAACAAACACAGAACCTCACAACGGAACGATAAAATATAATAATCAAATAAACAGTTCATGAAGCTGTTTATATTATACATTTGATTATAATTTATAAAACATTTATCAGAGTTACATATACAACAGGGAAAAATAAATAGTGCAGCTAAACAACATGATGTAGGAAATAATAATAGTAATAATAATATACCAAGTCTTCGTCTTCGTCCTCCAGAGAATAATCTTCGATAAGCTGAAAACTCGGGGTTGACCCGAGCGTAATGAAAAGACAAAACACTAAAGTCAGGACTAAAATATTCTTATGTGAGTCAAATCGATATCGCATATAACATGAGTGCCATGGCGTCAGAGATGTTTACGGGATTTCACATCTCCTAGCTAGTGTATAACATGCGTGCAATAACTCAAGAGATGTTACGGGATTTTTCATCTCCTAAGGATCCGTTAAAATATCTATATGTAGTAGAATACACTATAATAGATAGTGTCTATTAGTAAAATAAATACTTTCATAGCGTTAAGGCTTTACATTGATCCCCCTTAACGCGTTTTTAAGCATTGTTGTACAGTTTGCATATAAAACACCAATAAACCATCGGTGGATAGGGATGCGCCGTGATAAGACAGCACTAAATCAAAATCGTAGTGGTCTCGTATAGGGATAAAAGTATGAAAAGGCAAGTGGGACAATGCTTAAGGTAGTATACTACCAGTTCGGGTCGTAGGGCTGGTAGTAATGCATCATAGCCATGACGCCCACCGCGTACATCCATCCCATATCGAGTCAAAGAGAGGTTATTCCAAAATCAAGGTGCACCAATCGAAACCAACAACAAGAGTAATAATATGGACCAATTTTAAAAAAACAAATAACAGATGTCCGCTAGGGGTACTTAGCCCGCTTGGCCCTGTTAAGCCATCCTATTTTAGTCATTTCAAATTGGCACAAGTGTCGGGGTCTATCCATCTTCGTTCTCTTTCTTCAAATCCAACAATCGCAGTTAAATCCAACCACTTCTCCTGGAGTCTCCTCCACGTACATAGTAGTTAAAGTGATTCCAATATTGACAGGGAGTATGCCAATAAGAGGCCCTGGTCTCTTTAACAACCAAATGTCATTTTACACACCGGTTAGTACTTTTATATTTCGAAAACAATTCTACTTGATATCATAATATCATATTCACTTCAAAATCAATTTCATTTCGAAATCATCATATTTACTCAAAATATACTATTTCACTCAAAATCATTTTTGCCCTAATATCTCAGTTTTGCTTCCACAATTGTTTCGAATTTCAATTTAGGTTATAACATCATTTTAACCCAATTCGTACTTAAATCAATGATTTAAATATAACATTCCAGCCTTGACCAATTTTAATTTTTAGAAAATAGTTTGAATAGTTTTAAAAAAGTTTAAATGGTTAAAATAGTTTAATAGAAAATAGTTTGAGTTTCAAAATGGTTTATATAGTAAATAGCATGGAAAATCAAATTAATTTGAATACTTAAAAAATATAGATTTAAATAGTTTATATTAAAATAATTTATTTGAAATTGGTTTCAAAGTCAAACTGATTTAATTCCAAATTTTCCAATCCCAATCACTTTCAATTTTCATTTCCATTTAAATCGATTCAATTCCAATTTCAATTCGAATTAACTTCGATTCTGATTTTAATTCAAATCAATTTCAATTCCAAATTAATCCAATTTCGATTTCAATTCCAACTAATTTCAATTCTATTCCAAATTGAATTGATTTCATTTCAATTCTCAATTTTAAACCATTTCGATTTATATAAATTCGAGTTCGATTTCAGAATATCGATTTAAATCACTTAAATTAAATTTAACTTCAATATTCAATTTAAGATTCAAATCTTTAAAAATAAGTCAACTCCGAGCCCAAATTTCGAAATATCCATTTAAATTGCTTTTACTTGGATTTATTTCAAAGTTTTAGTATGAGTTCAACTCTTTTTAAAACAAATCAATTTCCGGAATTCAAGTGGTTTCTCAATTATAACTACAAAATTTCAAACCCGATTCTTTAAACAATTTCGGTTGACAAGTTCATTTTTAACATTTCAAGCTCGAGTTCCAAAAATGATTCCATTTCCATAATTTCAAATTGCAATTTTTAAAATCATTTAATTTAATCAATCCGGGGTTCGTATATAATTTTCTATCCTATGGCCAAATGAATCCATTATTTCAATTTAATTTCAGGGATAGATATATATCATTTCAATCCAAAATAAATGTCATAAGTATATATCATTTCAACCTATTTCTTAATTTATTCGAAATAATTCGATTTACAGTTTTATATACTGTAAATAATATACAGGATGATAGCAGGATATATCAAAATAAATAAACATCCAAATCATCCAAAACATCAATCAATAGCATCCATCACAATCAAGCATCCAAACAGTCAAAATATCATAGTAATTAACTCGTCATCAATAATCGGGAGTTTAACTAACAATTTAATTCCCATTTCTATTTGAACTGTCAATTCAAATTATTATCATTTTAATTCATATCAATTTAAATGTCAATTTAATTTACTCAACAACGGTCAATAAATTTAAATCACTTCACGATATAAATTTAACTAACATAAACATATTTAGTTCGTAGTGAGTGTATAAAACACTCTCCTTTATTTGAAACTGAATAAAAATTTCAGCTTCAAATAAATACCACTTCGATTCCAAGCTGTAGGCTTCGTCGTTACGATCACAACGCGATTCGTTTCACTCGGAACGGACCTCGTATGCAAAAGTTATGAAATTTTATAAGTTGACGATATTTATATTTTAATTATTGAACTGATTTCAATCTTAATAAAAATAATTACCCACTAATCACAACCCAGCCCAACCCACGAAGCCAAAACTCGACCCAAGAACCAACCTGCAGCCTAACTTTTCCCCATTCCTTCTTTCTTTTCTCCTTTCCTTCTCTCTTTTTTTTCTAATTTTTTTTATTCAACGGCTGAAAGCCCACCAAATAGACCCGGCCCAACCTTCCTTATTTCCCCTTCCTTTCTTCTTCCTCCTCCCCTCTCTTCTGTTTCCTTCATATGCATGTGCCAAAACTCGTGCACGTGTATCACTGACATACCAATCCCATCGATGATTCTCCCAACCAACAACCTAATCGAACTTCTCATCGAAAACTTCACCTTCCAGTCCCCTCAGATCGAAGGTCGAATTCCCTTAACGCGCCACGACTCACCCACTTCTCCTTCACTGCCACTGCTCGATCCTGACTCCCAAACTTCGACCGCGACGCATAAAAACTTCCTCGTAGGTGCTCCCGATCTCGATGAACTCGAATTCCATGCCTAAATCATCACACTCTATTTCTATCAAGGAAATATCAAAACCCTAGTTCTAAAGCTTCCATTGTACTCGATTCGAGCAACACAAGACATGGTCGTGCCTTCTTTAAATCATCCCAGATCGAAGATTTAGATGAATTAGGATTTTTAGAGTTGGTTTCGCATTTTTTAGTCGAGTAGATTTCAAGAATTGGATTTTTGAAATTTTCTTTGAATTACTTTTTTTCTTCTTTCTTCTCTGCTGCTTTGGTTTAAATAAGAGAAAAGAAATGTAGATGGTGGATGTAGGGTGGCTTGCACAGGAATAGGGTGGCTGATGGAATGGCTGAGATGAAAGAAGGGGGCTGCCTAGTCCAATCAATAAAAATAAATTATTTAACATCTCAAAATATCTAGCTATTTTATTTAAAACCCCGATCGAGGCATGCCGCCAAACGTTCATAATGTTATACCCCTATTCCGAACGCAATGGAACTTGTTTCGAAACCTATTTCGATCGTATGCAGAAGATAGCTTTTTGAACCCAATTATTATATTAAATTTTTGATATTAATTTCGGCGCGTTTCTATCCTTTACGACCAAATGGTAACTCCAAAATGCTACAAAATTTGAAACCCGATAATAATACACTATTACGGATCCAATGGAACTAGTTTCGTAAAAATCCAATACTGTGTCCCGGAAGGCTATTTTTATTCGTCAATTTAAACAAGTTATTTTTTGAAAATCGAGTAACTCACTTTTAAATTCAATCTAAAAGTTCTTTTACCTTCTTCTTTTGAATATAAATTTAATAAGCCTTTAAACTATTTTTTCCCAAATAAAAATCCAAGATTTAAATTATTTTAACGATTTCAATTATTCAATTTAACAATTAAATTATCAATAAATTGTTATATTTTAAATTCAAGCTATTAAATCTATAAAATTAACTTTTAAATATTTAAAATAAATTAACTATTCCAATTTAAAATAACCAAAATTATGGGTGCTTACAACTTAGATAGCCAATCCATCCCAACAACACTCCAAAACCTATGAACCCAGGAACAAATAGATCAAAAGGAAAGGAATAATTTTGACACAAAATAGGTACATGTAAACACATAGTGTCAAGATTTGTTGGAACCCCAATTGGGTTTGACACACAAATAGGATTATTTAAAATAACACATTTAAGGCTTAGCTTATTCATCAGGTCAAACGAAACAAAACTATGAGAGGCACCTGTATCGAATAATACTCTAATAGGAAGATCATGGATGGATACTGTACCTTGCAACACCTGCTTCCTCTTCTGTCTTGATGAAGTGGATGGTATCTCCTCGATAGAAAAATCCTGTCCCTATGACCCTCTCTTCAGAAAAGGGCACTCATTCTTTATGTGCCCTTGCTTATTACAATTGTAGCAAATTGGATCGCTAAGAGGGTTTGCAATGATTTGCGAAGTGAACCATCTTGTTGCATCTGAAACAAAGAATTTTGGACAAGTCTCGTGGCTTCTTCTGTGCTGGGGCTCCACCTCTGGGTTTCTTTCCTAACCCCTGCTTCTTTCCTTTGTGCTTGAATTGTGGCTTGCCTCAAACTAGTATCACTGATAAAGGCTAGGCCTTGATTACTGGCACTACTACTTTCTGGATTCCTTCCTCAATATTGAGAGCCTCAAACCTCAGAGCTATATTAATAAGGTTGATGAATATACCATTGATATGGTTAGTCATTTCTTGATGGAACTATGATCGCATCCCTTTCACAAGCATTTCATTCTTTTTAAGTGGTGTGTCCATCAATCTAAGTCCAAAACGGGCTAATATATTAAATTTGTGCTCATACCGCGTCAATCATATCCCCTTGCTTCAAATCCAAAAAACTCCTGAACAACCGCATTCTTTCAGCTTCTGGGATAAACTGCACTTTAAAAACTTTCCTAAACTATGCCCAAAAGAACTCCTCCTCTAGTGTAT
Source organism: Allium fistulosum (assembly GCA_030737815.1). Taxonomy (NCBI): domain Eukaryota; kingdom Viridiplantae; phylum Streptophyta; class Magnoliopsida; order Asparagales; family Amaryllidaceae; genus Allium; species Allium fistulosum. Next base: position 1,247,491,786 of record CM060902.1, on the reverse strand, counting down.
TAGCCGTTACAGAATCCCACTAGTCCATCGCCGACTTTTGAAGCTGTCGTGATGCTAACAGACGCTTCCCTACATCCTCCAACCTAAGATCTCCAAATATCCTTTCACAAAACCTAAGCCAAGTCTGTACTCCAAGAATATCCTCAGTAACATAGAATGGTTTCCCACCCAGAGTGGTGCAATTCTAGCACAAATTTGCGAAGTTCATAGGAGGTTGAACCTGGGCTACCACTTCCTTTATGGGACCTACAGCTAGCACATTTCTAGCCGATCTTCCATTTGTAACTATGCTAGTTCCAGATCCACCCCTTCCTCCACTTTTTATATTCACTTCTATCACCTGGATAGATAACAGGTATCTTTAGAACACAAGAATGGGATCAAAATAATTTTAAGGAAATTAACATCAAAGGATCTAGAATGAGACTTAAGAGGATACATATTATTATTATAAAGAAAATAAAAATACGCTCTCGCAAGATTAACTCATTCTAGGGCATCACTTACCTCATCTCTAATGAGTTGTAATCCAATCGGGCTTTGGTATTTACTTAACCAAAACTCTGATACCAACTGTGACAACCCACCACTCTGACCTTTGAGAACGACACTTAACACATCCTTGATGTTCGTGTGTCGTTGCCTAAGCATCCGAAAGGCGAGTTATCGTGGGGTAAAATAAAGAAACAGAACATGAAAGAACAGAAACAACTCACAATAGAATGGTCGCATATAATACATAATAATATAGTACATCAGGTTACTCCTAAACATGAAGTTATCAGAGTTACACAAAAGTACTACAACCATCAAATTAGGCAGTTATACATTCTGCCTTTACATGTATTGATACAAATTAAACACACAATTATCATAACATATAGCGGTAATAGATCACTAAATAGATAAACTCCTGCTCATCCGTCGTCTTCAAAGAGCCCAAAGAAAACCTGCTACTCTCGGACTACTCAAATATAATTGAGTACCCAATAGTTTACAGAAAGAAACAACTCGAGTCAGACAATAAGTCTGGTATGAGAAAATATCTAAACAAAAAAGATGGAAATAAATAAAGTATGTGAGACCATGCCACCAACTGCGAAATGGGTTTCCCCTCATAATAACAACATTCAATCATAACAATGGATACAAATAATTAAACATTGCGAAGTGCTCACGACACTTCCCGATGTAACTAAGAAGGATGTAAATTTAAAAATTTAGTATCAAAGTAAAGAAGAGAAATTTTCCAAAAAATGACTAGGAGGGTGCATTCCCTTTACGGAAACTATACCTCTAATCAATATACTTAAGAGGGTCATTCTCTCCTATAACTCCTCTCGGGAACTCCAAGCCGGATCCTGCCAACCTTACCGAATATCCTGGTATTTCACATCTTATTACACATATAACTTAAACCAACCTAGAGTACATGTGAACATACCCTAATGGTAGCAACCCCACATAGCTTAGCCCACTCTAGCTTTCTGGTTTTAGTCATTTTCGATAAAGGATAACCAAGCTCAAATGAGCAAAATATCATCAAAAACCAACGATATCTGAAGGAGAAAGCTGAACTGGCAGTTAATAAATCAACTATTGGAGATAACTAAAAATGATTGTATATTGAAATAAAATTTCATATTCTTGCCACTACTCATCGATTTCAAACTTGTGCCATCCCTCGATTGAAAATGATGTCGGGCAAGTTGAGGTAGTGTTACCTCTAGGCGTTGCCTTGATGACATTTTTAACCTTCGAGATAGAAATGAGTCCATGCCTCGATGTTTAGTGTTAAAAGTATGACTAAATCCTTTCCACATAAGCGATATCGCTTACGTAACTACTTTTCCATAACCAAATCAAACTTTCACTTTTAAAACCAAACTTGTGGTGAGGTTCCACATTTTAAATATTAACTTTATCAAAATGATTGATTCACTTCAAAATGCAAATTAATTACTTCAATGTCATTATTTAAAATAATCAATTAACTTTAATAAATAATTAACTATTTCAAACATCTTTATTTAACGTAATTAATTGGCTTCAATCTTGATTAATTACATCAAAAGAATACTATTTAAAATGATTAATTAACTTTAATCATCCTTGACTAAATGATTTACTAATTTTGAAACATGATTATTAGAATAATTAATTAACCCTTAAACATAATTATTAAAATGGTTTATTAATTTTGAACATCATTATTAAAATGTTTAATTAAATTTAAAACATTATTATTAACATTATTAATTAATCTTAAAATATCATTATCAAAATTATTAATTAACTTTAATACATCATTAGTTACATAATTAATTATCCTTAAACATCAATAGTTAAGATGATTAATTAATTTTAAAACATCATTAAGAAAATGATTAATTAATCTCAATCGCATCATTATTTAAATAATTAATTAACCTTAATCATCATTATTTAAAATGATTAATTAAATTTAAAATATCATTATTAAAATAATTAATTAACCTTGAACCGTCATTATAAAAATGATTAATTAAAATTTATCCATCATTAATAAAGTACTTAATTAATCTTGTAAAACCCACAAGTTTTAAACCAAAGATTCCAAATAAAGATGTTGGTTTCAAAAGTGCCGATATAGCCATAGTCGCTATACGGACACTTCCGTAAACACTTCTCACATGTTATTTAAATATCCAAGCACCATAAAGTATAGCATGAGCATATAAACAAAAGTAAATAACAACTTATATGACATATAGTTCATCACTTGTAAACAAGAACATAACTTTCCAACTAATCACCAAGATGTCAACTTTTCAAGATAATTAAATAGCCAACACATCCAACATATTTAACACTTACAACATCAACATGCATTTCCATTAATATAGTAAAGGTCAAAACTTTATATATATAAGGTGAGGATTTTCTCACCAAAAGCAACCAAACTAAGACGAACTATCATCGAACTCTCGATCGATGCTAGATCTAAGCTTTAACTTGTAAAAGATGGAATTTTTGGAGCCTTAAAAAACCTACATGGTTCGGTCTTGGGGGGTTTTGGGTTCGGCCAAGCTTTGTTTAGGGAGTATGGGTCCTGTTTTGGTTAACGAAGTGATGTAGAGAAGAAAGATAGTTGTTTTATTGATTTTACTTTAGGAAGAAATGAAAAGATTAAATTTTTAAAATTTGAAACCAACTTTGAAAACCATGAAAGTTTAGAGAAAACTAGAATGAAGGTTTGAAAATGAAATTGAAACGAAAAAGAATTAGGAAATTGTTTTTATATAAAGTGAAATAAAAATTACTAAACTACCCTTAAAGTACCTACCCTCCATCCATTTTCATTTACATCATCACATCCCTCCTCCCTGCCCTCATTTACCCATTACCCACCCCCTTCATCTATTACCCAACATGTAAAACACTTACATGTACTTATGTGTCATAAGATGTGACATTTGCTTTTTCTTATTTCATTTTTATTTAATTTTTTTTAATAAAATGTCACATCTCCTTCCTTTCACTTAAGTAAATAAATATCTACCACTTTTTTTTACTAACCATGCTTAAGTTATTTAATAAATGTAGGTGTATATGTTAACGATAACGTACATAATGTTCCCGACAACTTTTGGACGTCGGAAAGTCGAAAATTCAGAAAATGATTTTTGGTCATATTTTCTATTTTTCTTTGAACTAATTATTTTTGTAAACAAATTTTAAAAATCATTTCCCTATCACTTGTTATTATTTAAAAGAGTTTTATTTATATTATAATATTTATTAATTAATTTTTAAAAAATATATTAAATATTGATATTTAAAAGTGATTAAATTACCGGTCGTTATAGGAAAGCTCACATATGATGGAAAACTCCTTATCAGTTGTATCATATATACCCCAAACCCATGGTTTCTTGTTCCAATCCTACCTTTACCTAGAGGAAAGCTCAACAAGTAAAGTTGGACTATTCACAAGGACCTACCTTTTTGCGATGGCCTAAGTATAGTGCACATACCTTGAGGAAAACTCAACAAATATGTGCAGTTATCTTAGTTCGTCTATTTAGTATATTATAGTACTACACATAACATGCTTAGCTTTAGGAAAGCTCAACAACTAAAGAGTATACAAGTAATCTATTAATATATAAATGATAGAGGACAACTTTATATAAAAGATTCATAATCTTCAATATAATATATAGAGTGATATCAACTTATGGATAAATATATTTCTTAAGAAATACCTTCGTGATTCAAGTGTTGGACACATTTGAAATCATGGTATACATACATATCTATGTATTTATCCCTTAAGTCTGGTTTAGGTTTCTTACTGTTTTACTTTTTATTACACATTTATATTATATAAGTTTTATTATTATATAATAACTTTTATATTTCATATTACTTATATAATAATCTTATGTATAATATTATATTAAATGAATCTTATTTAATTAATTAACACTATAATTAATTATTATATTATTCAATTATAATGTAATGACCCCACCGTGATGCTCAGTTTAATAAAGAACATTACAAGTAATGTCGTCTGCTAATCGGGAGAATACGGCTTATTAGAGGTGATCGAATGTGAATATATCTTTCTACTAACACTGACACGTGATTTATACCTTTTTCACTTAATATATGAACTAAATTTGACGTGAGCAGTATTAATACAAAGTAATAGACACACCTATTTCTTAGAATCGGAACAATATATATCATATAAATAACAGTCACGGATCACAGTGGAATAAATCTCAACTTATACATATACAAATTATTTAGTATACAAAATGAAATACTAAACTTGATTGTTATACAAATTTTACAATTCTCTAATCTCAATTGTACATCTTATAAACATATTCACAAATTTCCTAAATGAGATAAACTAAAAAGTCAAAAGTGTTTATCTCCTTGCTAGTCCAAACATCCAAACGTCAACTTGTCCTGTAACCTAAAAAGTCTCGGTCTGACCCGAGCAAAATAACGCCCGAGTCAGACCATCTCTAAATATCCAATAGGATGAGAACAAGATATAACACAAGAACAAATAATATATAGGTAATACAAATGTCTAAGAAATAACAAGTCACGTGATTAACTTAAATTAGAATTCATCACAAGACACATGTTTATACATTTAGGCCACGAATACAAATTAGGCACTAAGCACTGAATTCCCAGGAAACAAAGCACAACATCTCTAAGCACACAAATATCAATAATTTAATTTAGAATCCATCACAAGACATAAGAATATTTATTTATTTTACTAACAAACAAAATAGTAACAGAATCCTAATTTCCAGAATCCAAGAGATCTTAATCCAAACCGATCGTACTGATCGTCCAAAATAAATCACTACGCCATAAATGGCCTTCTACAACACAAAATAAATGTTGGCTCAGGTTCGAAAAATGTTGCCATAGGTCTATGGCAACACTTTTAGGGTGATGCAATTTTTGCCGTTGCCTTAGACCTCAAAGGCAACATTTTGACTATCTAAGGCAACATAAGTAATATTGTTGCAATAGAACCCTATTTGGGTCTATGGCAACACCCATAGGTGCCTGTAGCAACATTCAAAAATGTTGCTATAGATATTGATTTTCTGAATTTGTGGGGCCCACAATATAGAGCATATTGATTTTTTAATAGAAATAAATATTTATTTAATAAAATGCTATTTGCATAGAATTTTATATTCAAACAGTAATTTATTTAAATAAATATTTTATTTCAACATTTGAAATAGTACAAATTTCTGACTCCACTATTTTACAATTCAATGATATATAACACTGATATTCACATATATAGATATTCCTCACTACATCACTCAGTTCACTCATTACATATGCAGTTTCAATTTATACAGACACCGACACTGATAAATATATGACGGGCCGAGTGCCGATCCGAAGGCGAGCCGAGTAGCAGGTCCGGGCGCAGCACCGGCGGGGGTCCGGGGCCCCGCAGTCCCGGCGGGGATCGACCTACCCGGTTAGGTCGAACAAGTGGGCCCCGCAGTCCCGGCGGGGATCGACCTACCCGGTTAGGTCGAACAGGTTCTTTGAAACCTGTCTTCAAGCTCATGCACATTTGATTTGACTCTATCTTCAAGCTTGTATCCATCTGTCCAGTCTTCAATACCTGTCACATATAATTCAAAAGCAGTAATCTGGAAAATAATGTTTAACTTGAACAGAAAATGAAAATACTTTTTTAATATTATTTGCCTCAGGTATTTGGGTTGTTTCTTTTCATAAGTGCATAAGCCAAACACGAATGCAACACATGGATACAAGGCAGTATGGAAGACAGCAAGCAATAGTTCAGGAAAAATGCATAAAGGAGAAGCCAAGTGCACAAAGTAGTACTCAACACAACAAGCAACATAACATGACGAAGAAATGCATGTACATGGATGAACATACATGCATCATAAGGCTTGGTACAAGAAACTACTCAAGTGAAACTACTCAAGTGCAAGTTCATACTAAAGTGCAGCCAGATATGTAGACAAGCCAAAAAAATGGACACGGCACAAGGTCAAACCCGAGTCATCGACTGGATTCAACTCAGGGCCAAGCAACCAACAAAACAAACAAGAACCAGGTTCAGCAAAATATAGACAAGTCAGTGCAAGAAACATAGCAGTACACATAGGCAGCCCATCAAGCAAAAACAGTGAATGCATCAGGCATGTACAAGAGAAAGATAGGCAGTAATATGATATATAGAGGACTTGGAGCATTAGTTCATGTTAAAGAACAAGGTTAGCATGGTACCAGTTCAGTCCAGACCAAGCAAAACCAACAAAGCTCAACACACATATGTTTGTATATATCGTGGAAATCAAAACTCAATGTTCAGATTAGTCAACAGTTTTAGAAAACCAAAGATCACTTTCAAAGTTCTGATTTTCAAAAATGCAGAAGTTTTCAAGTGAAGCAGTTTTCAAGAGGACAGCAGAATACAAATACTTCAAGTTCTGGTTTAACAAATGCAACAAGGTACAAAGGTATGTGAACAAGTTTAACAAAGGTTCAAGTTCTGGTTTAACAAATGCAGCAGAAAGGAGCTAACAAGCTCAGATCAGAAATCAAAAACAAGCCAGTGAACCAAAATCCAACATACCAAATAATATCACATCGCAATTCATCATCGGCAAAGCAAAATCAAGCCAGTGAACCAAAATTCAACATACCAATTCATCATCGCAATCCAACATATCAGATTTCTCAAAGTCCAACAGAAAGATTAAACTCGAGATTATAGGAAATAAAGCCTATAAATAAATCCTGATTCATCATCGGCAAAAGCGTGCGAGTATAACCAAAATCGAGAATATTTAAGTAAACCAGAAGGCAGAAAACATACCAAATAATATCACATCGCATCCGACGACAAAGTCAAAGCAATTCGAGCAATCAATCAAGGAGAACGAAGGAGCAAGCTACCAGAAACGTTTCTCACACTAGATTCGATCAATCAGAGCATCAAAGCAACTAGAATCGCGTGCCCTAGTTTTCACCGAAACCAATTCGACTACCCCCTACCACTCTGACATCAGGCCCCAACCACGAAATTACGACCAAATCAGCAACTCCCTGAACCATTGCAATCCCACAACCTTACCTCGAATCACCAGAATCGCCAAAAACCTGAACAAAATCGCAAATCCGGAAGTAGTGAGGAAAACTGACGCGAGGCGAAAGAAAATAACGGAAATTGATATGGACGACATGGGATAAAAGCAAAGCCAGTTATTCTCCAGATCGAAGAAACAAGGAGGAGAGGCGTCATTTTTTTTAAAGTCGGTGGAATAAAAATTAGGGATTGGAAAATTGGGGGTGAGAAACGAAAGCGGGTGAGTGAAAAGTAAAGCGGGAAATGGAAATTGGTAAGGTGTGGATCGATGGTGTGAATCGACGGTTGAGATTTTGTTTTAAATGGTGGTGTGGATCGCTGAGGTGTAATTTTTTTTTAATTTTTTTAGTTAGAATATATCTATGGCAACACTATATAAAAATGTTGCATCGTGTTACACTTGTTTAGCTAGAGCAACACATTTTTATGGCTAAGGTAACACCAAAAATACAACGTTGCAGTAGGACCAAAATTTTATAGCTGTCGCAACATTTTAGTTGGCAACACCTTGCAAAAATGTTGCAGAAGGTCATTTATGGCGTAGTGAATGCAATGATTATACTCAAAACCCATGGCAAACAAAAAAACAAATTGGTATCACTCGAACCGATCCGATACCAAGGATCGTACTCAGATCGGGAATATAGAATCACATAATGATCTCAAGGATAGTCCATACCGATCAAGGTGATCCTAGAAACCATGACTCGATAAATCTACATTTATTTAATATTATTATGTTATTATGTTCGAAAAGAAATCCAAGAATAAACTTCTTAAGGATCTAGCAGCCACTTGCCACACACACAAAGGGAGTAAACTCTAAAGTGCCAAATACTATCACCTTCAGTAATCACTAGAACTAAACTAGTACGTCCCATACCATATGGTGAAATCCAAGTATTTACTAAAAGCTAGTAAATCACACTCATTACGAATACCACCAGAAAATATGAACTACATTCTCTTAGGAATCTAGCAACCACGTGTCGCACACCAGAAGAGAATGCAACTCTAAAGTATTAAGTACTTTCCTATAGTGATCACATGAATTTAATCAAAGTATCCCATACTACCCGGTGAAATTCACGTAATCACTAATGGCTGGTAAATTCCACTCAAACATTCTATTTAATGAGTTTATGACATATTCGACGAAGCATTATATGAAAGCGTTTAAACCAATCGATAACACTAATTCGATTATTAGCACTCCCCATATTATAAAACCAAGGCTCTCAAAACATTTTTCTTTTTGATTTTATTATTTAAAAATAATTATTATAATTTTTCCTAAACCAATTTATTATTTAGCTTTGAATAAATATTCAACTATTGGATCAAATATTCCATTTAATTTATAAAATTATAAATGAGTTTGAAACCTATATTTCTTAGTAACTTCTGTTATAAAATTTTTTCGCAATCATTTTGTACTTTTAAGTATTTACCTATATTTATATATATAATAAAAACAAGTTATTTTCTAAATAAATTATGATTGAATTGAAAATAAGTTTAAATTTATAAATTATTAGGCTGCTTGCTAACATATGCATAAATTGATGTCCATTCAACTTTCAAATTAATATGTGTATAATAATAGTTTTAAAATGAAGCCGGTACTACAAGAACAAAAATATACCAAACTCGACTTCTTGTAAACCTCTATATATAAATATATGAAATTGAAACAAAACAAAGTAAATAAAGGAAGGTGCAAAGATGTATTTAAAGACTGTGCATGTACCTACTTTTTATTTTATAGCATGACATCTTCCTTTTAAAATCGATTAAAATATTTAGTTTGCTATCTTTTAAATTACTTGAACACGGTTTACTTGCTAATGTTTAAGCACATGCCTACAAGTTCTATCAATGCTATTTATTGATATCAACTTTATTCCTATACTTTAAAATTCTTATTCAAAACCAGTTTTACAAATATATGGAATGACTTTCTACATATACACACACACACACTCTTATAGCCTGTGAATAATTTAATAGCTAAAGGTATCATTGCAATATAGGTATACATACGTTGTATTATAGAATTAACTATGCTAAACTGAAACTAAACTAAGATGCACTGTCATAATTATTTTCGGCTATTCATAAGCAATTGAAGTATCTGGGTTTACAAAACATTCCTCTAAATATACAGACATACAATACATATACAACAACTAGGTAACTTATGAATACTCTAACAAAATTATGATATAATGTCAATGCAAGAACTATCACAGTCGCCTAGCAAAGAAGAGCAAACATATAGAAATTCAGCTGCACTAAAATATAACAAAAAACCTAGAACTAAATTGTTCCAGGTTCGTCCAGATTCAAACATGCAAGCACAAGATAATACAATAGTGGATTAACTAAAAGATTTCTAACATTGATTTCTAATTCTACATGAGTGGAGCATTGAATTCATTTAGATAGCAATTTTTTTTCCATGGGAGAACGATCACTTAATTATATAGCTTTATTTAATCATCCACTTAAGCATACAATGATTTCGAGATAGATTTCATGAGATTTAACTCACTGAAGCAACCACCAACGAGATTGAAATCGCCACCAAACCCTAGATCTTCATCGCGCACCTGAACGCCATCATCTCCCTGACCTAGTGTAACGACCCGGAATTTTGAACAAATTAAATTGAGAATATTTAATTAATTTTAAATATTTGAACGATGATTTAATTTGAATCCCTGAAATAACCTTGAAAATTGGCGATTAAATTTTTAATTTAATCTAGTGTGAGTTGAATAAAATGTTGAATCTTCAATTTTAAGCCGAAGAAACATATTTCAAAAGCTTTTAAAATTCATATTGATAATACCGAAGATAATCGAACTTTTAGAATTTAATTTTAAACTGTTTTGTCCATTGTTGAAATTAAGTCGTTCGAATCGATATTTAAAAATAGTCAATTTTCACACAGTCTCAGAATTCGACGAAACCAGTTCCATTGGGTCCGTAATATTGTATTATTACCGGATTTCAAATTTTGTAGCTTTCGGAATTAACGTGTGATCGTACGAGGTATAAACGCTTAGACGATAATTATCGATCTAATTTAAATATCCTTATCCGAATGAAATCAAATCAACAGCCACCCTGTATTTCCTTTAGTCAACCTATCTCTGTTGTAGCCGACACGCAGAAACAAATTTCACACGAAACATCTTTTCTTGTTCCCTCTCGTTCAATAATATCTCGTCTCCTTCTGTACAAATCTAAAACGCAGAAGAAATCATTTCGTTCCAAAGAAATAAACAATGGCCGCTCTCGTCTGCCCTTTGGAAACTTCGTTCGAAATCAAATAAAAAGGGAACCGCTTCTTCTTTTATCTCATAATCGAAAAAAACAGAAAACATTCCAAAGCAAAAACGAAAGCTTCGACATTAAATCAATGGCCGAAGCCTGGGATTCGAATCGCGAGTTCGTTCGCATCTGGGTGCACGGGGGTCGAGCTCGATTCGCGAGCGCACGGCAGGCCAGGTTCTCGCGCTCGTAGTCGCGAAGGAGGGACGTCAGCGATTTCGATCTCGGCGTGTGAAGCAAGGAGGTCGCGATGCCTTCTCGCGTGCGTAGGGCAGTGTGGGTTTGCGATTGTTCGCGCCGGGCTAGGGCACGCGAACTGGCGAACTTCGTCGAATAGGGGAGTTGCGGCATGGGCAGTTTGCGATGTCATTGAACTGTACGAAGGTTGAGGCATTGCGATTGGTAGTCGCAGTCGATTTTGGCATCAGCGATGGATTCGCAGCAGCTAGGGTTTCGCGAGCAGAGAGGCAACATGATCGATTTGGGATCGATGGCTTCGAGCGTTGGGATGGGTTCTGGAGTTCGCCGTGGACTTAGATGGGGCGCGTTTTGGTCGATCGCGAGTTCGTCAGGAAATTGCTGTAAGGTAATCTCGACCCTTTTTGAATAAAAAGAAAAAAAAATGTATATAATATTGCAGTAAGGGAATTATTGTTTTAAGTTAGTGGTTAAAACTAATTTAGAATTGTAGAACTTAAACTGATAGAAGGAAATGGGTTTTCTTTTTGCTCTCTTTAATTTTGAATTTATGACTGAGTAAAACTTGAGGATTTGACTTCTGAAATTTATACAGTAAAACAAAAAAGTTTGAAAGTTAATTTTTAGTTAAATATTTTATTTCAAGAAATTAGAACATTAGGTTATAGAAGCAGTTGTTTATATAAAAGGCAAATCGGTTAAAAATATAATTTTTAGTTAAATCAATTATTAAAAAGGAAGTTTAATTGTTTAAATTAAATTTTAGTAGAAAAAAGATTATAAAGGAAAATTTCTAGTAAAAATAAAAATAAATCACTGGCTAATTAAAATTTATCAAATGAAAGTTGATCACTCGATTTTGTCCAATATTAATAAATTGTATAATTGCTTGTACAAGGTCTAAATCGAGAAAACAAGTCTGGAATATAAATGGATGGCAATGAAAAGCTAAGGTGAGATCTTCTCACTCAATTGAATGTGGAATTATTTACAGTTATTGATTGATGATTGACTGCTTGGATGTGATATTAGATATAGTAGGATATATATATATGTAGCAATATATACATATTGGTATATGTATATATTGGATTGATTGATTTCCCGCCTCGTATAGCGGATGAGACCCTATTGCGCCGTTAGTAAGCGGATTTATAAAAACCTATATACCGCGATAATTCCGTACTGGAGCGGAATTGGTATTGTGCTAACGTCTTTGGATGCAGGGAAACAGGTTGGAGGGATCCAACTGGACCCCTCACATTGATTGAATTTATTTCTATTGTGATATGAATCTGTGAATGAATATAGTGATGCTATTAATCATATTGATATCTGGAAATTGTTTGAAAGCTAAAATTTAGCTGAATGGATGTTTTGACATCATTGGATTCCAAAGATAAACGAAATTGAATTTTTGAAATTCAAGTAGAAAATTTCTAAGTGAATCAATTTTTGAAATTGAAGAAATTTTGAAGAAAAGAATTTAAAAGTATAAAATCTGTTTTTAATCTTATCGAATAAATTCCAGAATAAAGTGAAAATGCTAAATAAATGGATTTCATAAAACAGTGATTTTAAATTGAAGAAATTAATTTAAATTTGGATTTTTAAATAGATTGAAAGAAACGATTGAAATTTATTTTCTTAAAAAGGAATTTATTTAAAAGAAGATAAGTTGGAAATTCAGTTTGGAATTTAATTGGTAAATTGAAATAAGTTGTGAAATCAATGTAAAATGATTTCAATTTGAAGAATCCATTTCAAAACAGAATATTGAATAATTTGAGAAAAATAAGGAATTTATTTTAGTAGTGATAAATAAAATTTGAAATCAATCTGTAATTGATTTAATATTTAGAAATGAATTTTTGAGAAATCAATATGGAAATTTTATTCAAACGTTGAAAATAAAATTAGAAATCAATATTGAGATTGATTTGGTATTGAAGCTTTTATAAATAGAATTAAAATTTATAAAAGTTGTTATAAACCCAAAGTCACTTATTTTGATAAGTTAAATATAGAAGTTGATAAAAGAAGGTTTATAAGTCGAAGTTGTTATTAAAAAGAGAAATAGAATTTATAAACGTGCTTATAAATTCGAAAATAGATTGAATGTGATAAATTTAATATAGAAGATTATTTAGGAAGATATATTCACGATTTTGAATAGCGAATTTTTATTGAAATAAAAATGTGTAGGAATGATCGAAATGGGATTAAGTAAATTTTATTCACGATTTTGGACAGTGAATATATTGTTAAGTAAAATGGATTCATTTTTGAAGAAGTAATATTTTAAAAATGAAGTTAAACATTTTAAAGGTGTTTTAAAATGTGTTATGAATCGAAAGCATAGATTTCAACATTTATTGTTGAAATAGACGTTTTCGAGAAATATAAGGAAATGGTGGACTATAACACTATTGTTATAGTAAATGATTTCCGAAAGGAAATGTTTTTATCTAGTATTGGGATTTACATATCTATTTTAATCTCGAATCCCTATACTAGTGATTTTTGAGTCGTCGTAACGATGTTTTACGTAACATTCGTTTTGACTCAAATTGATGTTGTTATAGAAAATGATTTCCTTAAAGAATGAAATGTATACTTAATATTGATTTAAGTATATCGAATATTTTCAAATGTTGAAAATAAAAGATTTGTGAAACACTTATTTTTTTAAATAAGTATGGGATTGCTTTTCCAATATGAAATGAACGTTTTGAGAATTTATCCTTGTAAAGATAAATTGAAACAGAATATTGAAAACGATTTGAAAATCGAATATCAGTAGATATTCGAAAGTATAAATTCGATACGGAATTTATAAAAGAAAGCGAAGTTGTTTAAAAATAAATATTGATTTATTTTTGAAGTGTGGAAATTGATTTGAAATTGTTTTCAAATGGTTAAGTGTGGAAATTTTATATCTAGTAAAGATATTTTGGAAGATTAAATAATTTGGAAAATTATTTGGAATCTGATGATGTTGCGCATCTTTATTGATAGTTAAATAACCGACTATCAATAATTACCTTTAGATAGGTAATTGTTGTGAATTGGATGAATTTGAATGCCACACTTATTTTTGAAAAATCGCTCACTATTCGGGTTAGCCGGGAAAGGACCATGGGGTCGTATAACCCATTCCGAATATGTGATACGTCGTTATGAATTGCATTCGAAGACCGGTGTTGAAGACCAGATATTTTTGAAAACGGAAGGATTACCGTCGAGTTACTCTACATCGGCTGATCTCCGGTTTAGAGGTTTTATCACCCTTAGTGACGGGAAGTCCTGACGTGATTGAAAATTATCCGGATATGCAAGGGCTTCGTGAGAAGTGCCTTCGGTTCTGTTCGATCCCGGAACAGACTTATATGGATTGTGTGTCTGACGTTACAATTTGAGATATAAAGCTGATTTCTTTCAAATACATATCTGTTGGTGGCGGAGAATTTATTATCTTAGCTTAACATCCTTCTCTGAGACGTACGAGCTCAGAGGTTATGTAATTGAAATTCATCAGCGATATATCCCAATTTGGTAACGTGGCATACTGAGTGTTGCTGTGAAATGATCAGTGTTTGATCATTCGTGATATGATCATTTGTTTGATCTTATATCTTTGTGATCATAGGTTGATCATTTTTGTTAGACCCGAAGCAGGGCTTTTTGAGAAAGCGTAGCTTTGTGGACGAGACTTCGTCGAGCCTCACACCCTGGAAATGGTCGAAACAGGAAGAATGCGGCAAGGTTCTAGGGAGTAGCGCCCCTTAGTGTATGTCATTCCTTCTGGATAAAGGTGGTATCATGGTATGGAGCCCAGATACTTAACCTCTGTGGTTACTGCATTATTATTATCTATGTGGTTTGTTGGAAATCGGGGATCCTCGGGAAGATCGGTGACGATCGGGGGATGGCATACGCGTGTCAGTAGTTACCTATTTTTGCAGAGGTAACCCGGCCTTGTGTTGGCAGAGATCCGGTTAGGTTCTCGGGTCGTCTATTCCAGGGACGTACCCATCGTGGATAGGAAGTTCCTTTGCCTGACCATTTGTTGGAAATCCAAAGAAACAATACGACACTTGTACGGTTTTAATTGTAGAACCTATCATTCACTTATGGTGGTCACCACTGTTTGGATGGTAGCTATAGTAGGCATAAGTGCGGAATGCCTATGCTGGCTAAGATTAATATTATACTTTCGAAATGTTTTCTACACTATGCACTAATAATAATATCAAAAAAATGATTTGATTTTTGCGTAGTAAGCATCTTTGACTATCATAAGAAGAAATCTCCTCCAATTCTGCGTTTGCATTGTGTGTGTGGTGGGAGGTCTTATGGTAGTTTCATTTTCCAAAAGCATTGCGAATTGACTTTAAAAATTCTCTGCTGTTTATTTTTAAAGAATAACTGTTTTACGATCTCACACCTGTCACCATGACTGACTCGGAGTTTATTGTTCCCTTCTAAACTCTGGGTGCCCACCAATTTCCACACGGGCAGCCTAGAGTTAGGTTATCAGGATATTCTGGATATTCTGGAGCTTTGAAAGCAAGCTGGATGGCGAGATGTAGTATTTGTATCTGATAGTATTTATTCCGCTGTGTATTCTGTATGAGGACAAGTTTATATAACTGTCTATTGTTGTTTATTGACTCTGATGATATGATGTGATGTAATGTAATAACAGATATAATTCTTTTGTTTTTAAATGATATTCATTTATCTATTATATATTGTTCCGCTGCGATATGTGAGATTCTGATATTGTTTTTCTGTTCTGCTCTTGTTCTCTGTTGTTTCTTCTTTCTCTTTTCTTCTTTTCTTCTTCTTCTACCGTTTTCTTCTTCTTAAAACCCTCACTATTGGAGTTTCCGGCGTTCGATTTCTCGGCAGTCGATTAAGTGAGTATCGATGTCGAATTTTCGAAAGTCGAAAATTTCGGGATGTGACAAAGTGGTATCAGAGCATATGGTTAAGCGACAACCCTGCTCTGTTGGGTGGTTACTCATTAGAGATAGAGTCAGCAGTACTCTAGAATGAGTTGAGTGTAATAATAGATATGAGCGCGTATTTGTTATTTGAATATAAAAATTGTTTTATATTGTGATGATTGGTTTATTGGATGGTATATGAACCTTCGTCGGCACAGTCTTGCAAAACTGTATCGAAGGGGTTTCTAAACACTTGAATAGAACAATTCGGCACAGTATTGTTTTAAAATAGGGTGGATGAAATAATTTTACCCAAAACTATTTTTGTATACAAAAGAAATAATTTTCTATGAATTGTTACAGTATATGGTTGCATGGTTGTTAGGGAAGTGATAATATTGAATGTTATCATTATTATATGGAATTGAATAAGAAACTGAAAATCCCTCCAAAATTAAGAAATAAATCCATATACAAATGAAATTTGAGAATGTAAATTATAAATGTGACTTATAATTGGAAGTAGAATTCCAGAGAAGTTTTTGGAAATGTTTTGAAAGGAGTTTGAAAATTTTGGGGATTTGGAAAGTTTAAATTCTTTTTGTTTTGAAAATGAATTTCAAAGGTTTTGAAAAGTATTTTGAGAGATGAAATTTCTAAACTCTTTTCGGTCGTTGGAAAATAATTCCGATGATGATCGCGACATCACCGGTGTTCATTTTCGGGTTTCCAAAAGAGAAATTGCTGCCAGATTGTTTTAAATGGAAGTTGTTTGAAAAATTTGGATTTTGTTTTGTAAATTCAAAGGATAATTTGAATTGTTTTCAAATGGTTTTGAAAAAGTTGAAACGACTCTGGAATCCTATTTAAAATACTTACGAAATATTAATAAGTTGATAACTTATAGAATATTGAAATTTGATTAGAATGAAATTCAAATTGAAAAACGAAAGAATTAGTGAATGAGTTTCAGAATGAATGAATAAATTTGAAGTTGTAAGTAAGTAAAACTGAAATTGAAGATGAATGTGAAACTTTGTTTTGAATTTGTTAGTAAATGTAATTCAAGCTGAATATTGAAATTTGAAATGAATTAGTAAATGAAACTAATCTAAAATAGTGCAGTTGAATGAAAGTTAATTGATAAATTCAATATTCAGAAGATAAACTGAATTCAAATAGAATTGAAACTGTGAGTTGAATTCAAATGTAATTTGAGACGTAAAAATTTAATGAAAAGGAATAGGTGTAACTTCAACCGTGAAGTAAAAATGTATAAGCAGTTTATATTGAAAATTTTGTAATAGAATTTGCAAAATGGTTTGAATATATGTAACTAGATATTATGGCTAGTAGGATATACAGGTATAAAGGAATTGGAATTTGATTTCGAAGATAAATTTGAATTGCTCGAAAAAGGTACGTATTTGGATTATAATATGAGTTTTTGATGATTTCTTGTCTAGCCGCTTGGCTTTTTCTTTTTCTTTTTGAAATCTGAGAGTCCGTAGGGACGTTTTGTAGTCGTGCCGTGTTAGCCGCGCAAAGGAGACGCTGGCGAAATTTTTTGAAAATTTCGAGTGTTAGAAAATTTTTGAGACAATTTTGAAGTTAAAATTTGAATTTAAACTCGAATTTGAATTGAAAGAAAAACAATATTGTTTGAAACTTTAATTGGAGTCGGAAAGTTAGTAGAAATGATAACGATCTTTAGTAGAAAGATTTGTTTTGATGAATTGATAAAACTATTTAGATTGTGAAAAATAGTAGACGAGTTAAGGACCCTTTTTCCCTAACTTGTAATTTCGAGGACGAAATTCTTTTAAGGGGGGAAGTCTGTAACGACCCGGAATTTTGAACAAATTAAATTGAGAATATTTAATTAATTTAAAATATTTGAACGATGATTTAATTTGAATCCCCGAAATAACCTTGAAAATTGGCGATTAAATTTTTAATTTAATCTAGTGTGAGTTGAATAAAATGTTGAATCTTCAATTTTAAGCCGAAGAAACATATTTCAAAAGCTTTTAAAATTCATATTGATAATACCGAAGATAATCGAACTTTTAGAATTTAATTTTAAACTGTTTTGTCCATTGTTGAAATTAAGTCGTTCGAATCGATATTTAAAAATAGTCAATTTTCACATAGTCTCAGAATTCGACGAAACCAGTTCCATTGGGTCCGTAATATTGTATTATTACCGGATTTCAAATTTTGTAGCTTTCGGAATTAACGTGTGATCGTACGAGGTATAAACGCTTAGACGATAATTATCGATCTAATTTAAATATCCTTATCCGAATGAAATCAAATCAACAGCCACCCTGTATTTCCTTTAGTCAACCTATCTCTGTTGTAGCCGACACGCAGAAACAAATTTCACGCGAAACATCTTTTCTTGTTCCCTCTCGTTCAATAATATCTCGTCTCCTTCTGTACAAATCTAAAACGCAGAAGAAATCATTTCGTTCCAAAGAAATAAACAATGGCCGCTCTCGTCTGCCCTTTGGAAACTTCGTTCGAAATCAAATAAAAAGGGAACCGCTTCTTCTTTTATCTCAGAATCGAAAAAAACAGAAAACATTCCAAAGCAAAAACGAAAGCTTCGACATTAAATCAATGGCCGAAGCCTGGGATTCGAATCGCGAGTTCGTTCGCATCTAGGTGCACGGGGGTCGAGCTTGATTCGCGAGCGCACGGCAGGCCAGGTTCTCGCGCTCGTAGTCGCGAAGGAGGGACGTCAGCGATTTCGATCTCGGCGTGTGAAGCAAGGAGGTCGCGATGCCTTCTCGCGTGCGTAGGGCAGTGTGGGTTTGCGATTGTTCACGCCGGGCTAGGGCACGCGAACTGGCGAACTTCGTCGAATAGGGGAGTTGCGGCATGGGCAGTTTGCGATGTCATTGAACTGTACGAAGGTTGAGGCATTGCGATTGGTAGTCGCAGTCGATTTTGGCATCAGCGATGGATTCGCAGCAGCTAGGGTTTCGCGAGCAGAGAGGCAACATGATCGATTTGGGATCGATGGCTTCGAGCGTTGGGATGGGTTCTGGAGTTCGCCGTGGACTTAGATGGGGCGCGTTTTGGTCGATCGCGAGTTCGTCAGGAAATTGCTGTAAGGTAATCTCGACCCTTTTTGAATAAAAAGAAAAAAAAATGTATATAATATTGCAGTAAGGGAATTATTGTTTTAAGTTAGTGGTTAAAACTAATTTAGAATTGTAGAACTTAAACTGATAGAAGGAAATGGGTTTTCTTTTTGCTCTCTTTAATTTTGAATTTATGAATGAGTAAAACTTGAGGATTTGACTTCTGAAATTTATACAGTAAAACAAAAAAGTTTGAAAGTTAATTTTTAGTTAAATATTTTATTTCAAGAAATTAGAACATTAGGTTATAGAAGCAGTTGTTTATATAAAAGGCAAATCGGTTAAAAATATAATTTTTAGTTAAATCAATTATTAAAAAGGAAGTTTAATTGTTTAAATTAAATTTTAGTAGAAAAAAGATTATAAAGGAAAATTTCTAGTAAAAATAAAAATAAATCACTGGCTAATTAAAATTTATCAAATGAAAGTTGATCACTCGATTTTGTCCAATATTAATAAATTGTATAATTGCTTGTACAAGGTCTAAATCGAGAAAACAAGTCTGGAATATAAATGGATGGCAATGAAAAGCTAAGGTGAGATCTTCTCACTCAATTGAATGTGGAATTATTTACAGTTATTGATTGATGATTGACTGCTTGGATGTGATATTAGATATAGTAGGATATATATATATGTAGCAATATATACATATTGGTATATGTATATATTGGATTGATTGATTTCCCGCCTCGTATAGCGGATGAGACCCTATTGCGCCGTTAGTAAGCGGATTTATAAAAACCTATATACCGCGATAATTCCGTACTGGAGCGGAATTGGTATTGTGCTAACGTCTTTGGATGCAGGGAAACAGGTTGGAGGGATCCAACTGGACCCCTCACATTGATTGAATTTATTTCTATTGTGATATGAATCTGTGAATGAATATAGTGATGCTATTAATCATATTGATATCTGGAAATTGTTTGAAAGCTAAAATTTAGCTGAATGGATGTTTTGACATCATTGGATTCCAAAGATAAACGAAATTGAATTTTTGAAATTCAAGTAGAAAATTTCTAAGTGAATCAATTTTTGAAATTGAAGAAATTTTGAAGAAAAGAATTTAAAAGTATAAAAGCTGTTTTTATAATCTTATCGAATAAATTCCAGAATAAAGTGAAAATGCTAAATAAATGGATTTCATAAAACAGTGATTTTAAATTGAAGAAATTAATTTAAATTTGGATTTTTAAATAGATTGAAACAAACGATTGAAATTTATTTTCTTAAAAAGGAATTTATTTAAAAGAAGATAAGTTGGAAATTCAGTTTGGAATTTAATTGGTAAATTGAAATAAGTTGTGAAATCAATGTAAAATGATTTCAATTTGAAGAATCCATTTCAAAACAGAATATTGAATAATTTGAGAAAAATAAGGAATTTATTTTAGTAGTGATAAATAAAATTTGAAATCAATCTGTAATTGATTTAATATTTAGAAATGAATTTTTGAGAAATCAATATGGAAATTTTATTCAAACGTTGAAAATAAAATTAGAAATCAATATTGAGATTGATTTGGTATTGAAGCTTTTATAAATAGAATTAAAATTTATAAAAGTTGTTATAAACCCAAAGTCACTTATTTTGATAAGTTAAATATAGAAGTTGATAAAAGAAGGTTTATAAGTCGAAGTTGTTATTAAAAAGAGAAATAGAATTTATAAACGTGCTTATAAATTCGAAAATAGATTGAATGTGATAAATTTAATATAGAAGATTATTTAGGAAGATATATTCACGATTTTGAATAGCGAATTTTTATTGAAATAAAAATGTGTAGGAATGATCGAAATGGGATTAAGTAAATTTTATTCACGATTTTGGACAGTGAATATATTGTTAAGTAAAATGGATTCATTTTTGAAGAAGTAATATTTTAAAAATGAAGTTAAACATTTTAAAGGTGTTTTAAAATGTGTTATGAATCGAAAGCATAGATTTCAACATTTATTGTTGAAATAGACGTTTTCGAGAAATATAAGGAAATGGTGGACTATAACACTATTGTTATAGTAAATGATTTCCGAAAGGAAATGTTTTTATCTAGTATTGGGATTTACATATCTATTTTAATCTCGAATCCCTATACTAGTGATTTTTGAGTCGTCGTAACGATGTTTTACGTAACATTCGTTTTGACTCAAATTGATGTTGTTATAGAAAATGATTTCCTTAAAGAATGAAATGTATACTTAATATTGATTTAAGTATATCGAATATTTTCAAATGTTGAAAATAAAAGATTTGTGAAACACTTATTTTTTTAAATAAGTATGGGATTGCTTTTCCAATATGAAATGAACGTTTTGAGAATTTATCCTTGTAAAGATAAATTGAAACAGAATATTGAAAACGATTTGAAAATCGAATATCAGTAGATATTCGAAAGTATAAATTCGATATGGAATTTATAAAAGAAAGCGAAGTTGTTTAAAAATAAATATTGATTTATTTTTGAAGTGTGGAAATTGATTTGAAATTGTTTACAAATGGTTAAGTGTGGAAATTTTATATCTAGTAAAGATATTTTGGAAGATTAAATAATTTGGAAAATTATTTGGAATCTGATGATGTTGCGCATCTTTATTGATAGTTAAATAACCGACTATCAATAATTACCTTTAGATAGGTAATTGTTGTGAATTGGATGAATTTGAATGCCACACTTATTTTTGAAAAATCGCTCACTATTCGGGTTAGCCGGGAAAGGACCATGGGGTCGTATAACCCATTCCGAATATGTGATACGTCGTTATGAATTGCATTCGAAGACCGGTGTTGAAGACCAGATATTTTTGAAAACGGAAGGATTACCGTCGAGTTACTCTACATCGGCTGATCTCCGGTTTAGAGGTTTTATCACCCTTAGTGACGGGAAGTCCTGACGTGATTGAAAATTATCCGGATATGCAAGGGCTTCGTGAGAAGTGCCTTCGGTTCTGTTCGATCCCGGAACAGACTTATATGGATTGTGTGTCTGACGTTACAATTTGAGATATAAAGCTGATTTCTTTCAAATACATATCTGTTGGTGGCGGAGAATTTATTCTCTTAGCTTAACACCCTTCTCTGAGACGTACGAGCTCAGAGGTTATGTAATTGAAATTCATCAGCGATATATCCCAATTTGGTAACGTGGCATACTGAGTGTTGCTGTGAAATGATCAGTGTTTGATCATTCGTGATATGATCATTTGTTTGATCTTATATCTTTGTGATCATAGGTTGATCATTTTTGTTAGACCCGAAGCAGGGCTTTTTGAGAAAGCGTAGCTTTGTGGACGAGACTTCGTCGAGCCTCACACCCCGGAAATGGTCGAAACAGGAAGAATGCGGCAAGGTTCTAGGGAGTAGCGCCCCTTAGTGTATGTCATTACTTCTGGATAAAGGTGGTATCATGGTATGGAGCCCAGATACTTAACCTCTGTGGTTACTGCATTATTATTATCTATGTGGTTTGTTGGAAATCGGGGATCCTCGGGAAGATCGGTGACGATCGGGGGATGGCATACGCGTGTCAGTAGTTACCTATTTTTGCAGAGGTAACCCGGCCTTGTGTTGGCAGAGATCCGGTTAGGTTCTCGGGTCGTCTATTCCAGGGACGTACCCATCGTGGATAGGAAGTTCCTTTGCCTGACCATTTGTTGGAAATCCAAAGAAACAATACGACACTTGTACGGTTTTAGTTGTAGAACCTATCATTCACTTATGGTGGTCACCACTGTTTGGATGGTAGCTATAGTAGGCATAAGTGCGGAATGCCTATGCTGGCTAAGATTAATATTATACTTTCGAAATGTTTTCTACACTATGCACTAATAATAATATCAAAAAAATGATTTGATTTTTGCGTAGTAAGCATCTTTGACTATCATAAGAAGAAATCTCCTCCAATTCTGCGTTTGCATTGTGTGTGTGGTGGGAGGTCTTATGGTAGTTTCATTTTCCAAAAGCATTGCGAATTGACTTTAAAAATTCTCTGCTGTTTATTTTTAAAGAATAACTGTTTTACGATCTCACACCAGTCACCATGACTGACTCGGAGTTTATTGTTCCCTTCTAAACTCTAGGTGCCCACCAATTTCCACACGGGCAGCCTAGAGTTAGGTTATCAGGATATTCTGGATATTCTGGAGCTTTGGAAGCAAGCTGGATGGCGAGACGTAGTATTTGTATCTGATAGTATTTATTCCGCTGTGTATTCTGTATGAGGACAAGTTTATATAACTGTCTATTGTTGTTTATTGACTCTGATGATATGATGTGATGTAATGTAATAACAGATATAATTCTTTTGTTTTTAAATGATATTCATTTATCTATTATATATTGTTCCGCTGCGATATGTGAGATTCTGATATTGTTTTTCTGTTCTGCTCTTGTTCTCTGTTGTTTCTTCTTTCTCTTTTCTTCTTTTCTTCTTCTTCTACCTTTTTCTTCTTCTTAAAACCCTCACTATTGGAGTTTCCGGCGTTCGATTTCTCGGCAGTCGATTAAGTGAGTATCGATGTCGAATTTTCGAAAGTCGAAAATTTCGGGATGTGACACCTAGGTGAGCTCGTGTCAAACTCTGACCCCCACGTCGAACTCCTCTGCTACGCGTCCATGCTCGAGTATCGGGCTTCCACCTTGGCTTGCGCCCGTGTTGGACCACCAAGCGTCACAATGACGAAGCCTTTGCCTAAGTCGAGCAGTGACTTATGTGCGACATCCTTGCGCAAAGTCATGATAATAAATCTAAGGATTTTAGGGCTAACAAATTTTGATTTGGGGATTTAGGGATTAGCTCTAGATTTGGAAATGAAGAAGAAGGTGAAGTGGGGACTTTGTTTACATGGAAAATATTAATGAACGTATATAGTTTTGCTTGTGAATTAGGTGAACCAATGGGCTTCAAGTCTATTAAGGCCCAAACAAGAATTAAAATAAAAGTCACTTTTCTTAACTTAATAAATAAATTAAGCTGATCTAACTAATTCAACCAACTAAACTAGGTTAGATTAAATTATCACAAACCAATTTAGTTATTAATTTATAAATCCAATAATCGATTTAAATAATATTTTACTAGATCGAAATACACTATTTAAATTATTTATTCAAACTAGACTGAATTTCATAATCAAACTATAAAATTTCGGATTTAAATTAATCACACTAACTAATCAAAATTAATTGGGCTATTAATAGGGTTGTTACAGACTTCCCCCTTAGGAAAATTATGACCCTGTAATTTCCTTAAAGAAAGAAATCTATAATATAAATTTCTTCTTAAAACAATTATTTACTAATTGATTTATAATTTCATTCCAAAATTACTCAATTAATACCATATCAAATTATAAAATAAAAATTAAATTTTAATTATCAATATTTCTATCCAAAATTCTCAACAAAAAATCTAACGCCTTAATTTACGAAATTTTTCGTCAGAGTCTTCTTTGCGCGGCTAACGTTTCGAAAATTTACAATATGAACATAATTACATAATATACATCTCATCTCAAGGATGAGGCATCCCGTAGGAAAATACATAAAAATGTGGTAAGTAATCTATGATACGTACCTTATATTAATTTTAGCAAGCATATACGCAAAAACAAATGCAAAAATGAGCTCCAAATGCAAAGCACTCGCCTTCACTCAACAATCCAAATGAGAATAGTATCCAAGTATATATGAAAAATGCAATCAACTACATAACCACATTATACTAATTAACCACATGAAATAAATCTGACTTGGTTTTTTTATACCAATTCCAAATTTTAAAACATTTTCCTTAACCTTCTATCACTATATAAAATAATATTAAGCCATGAAATTTTAGTGATTTATATCTTCACTTGGCTGCAAAGTTAATTAATTAGAATATCAACATTACCTTGCCTTGCACTATACTTATCAAAATTTATTTGTTAGCTAAAATATTATTTTAAATTAATTTAAACTCAAATAATTATCGAAATTACGAATTGATTATTTCTCATGTCAAAATGTCTCGTTCGATGTTTAGAAACCCCTAATGATAACATGGCATCCCATATATCGATCAAAAATTCTTAAACAATTTCCAAACAAGTCAACACAAACAAATAATTACAAACATTCTTTAATTAAATCTAATTTATAATCCCTAGCATCCATGCAACCAATAAAAATCACAACTAAACAACCAAGTCCTAATAATCGATCAACCATGCATACGTCATCCAATTAACCAAATAAATGGTTCACTATATATTGTGCTCTGTGGAAATAGTCTACCAACTTCCGCTGCGCAACTCTGATCAATCCTAGATTATTTGAATACTTTTAAACTCGTATTATATATTTTCCAGATCTAAAAACAAAATTTTCAAACTCCAAATAAATTTTAACATATCACAAATTCTAGCTTTGATTAATTATATTTTTAAATCAGAGTACATCCCAAATGGTTATCCCAAAAATCAATTTTTTAATACTCCTGTTCCTATATAGATAATTGGAATAATTATCTACCACACACCACAGGGGACAGAACTCTAAGTCTCACTTGGTCTAGATCTGTGATATTATACGTTATAATTTTCTGACACAGCCCTGATACTGCTGTAACGACCCCACTGCGATGCCCAGTTTAGCAAAGAACATTACAAGTAATGTCATCTGCTAATATGGAGAATATGTCTTGTTAGGGGCGATCAAATGTGAATATATCTTTCTACTAACACTGACGTCATTTATACCTTTTTCAGTTAATATCTGAACTGAATTTGACGTGTACAGTATTAATACAAAGTAATAGACACACCGTTTTCTCAAAATCAGAACAATATATATCATATAAATAACAATCATAGATCACAGTTGAATAAATCTCAACTTATACATATACAAATTATTTAGTTTACAAAATGAAATACTAAACTTGATTGTTATACAAATTTTACAATTCTTTAATCTCAATTGTACATCTTATAAACATATTCACAAATTTCCTAAATGAGATAAACTAAAATGTCAAAAGTGTTTATCTCCTTGCTAGTCCAAACATCCAAAGGTCAACTTGTCCTGTAACCTGAAAAGTCTCGATCTGACCCGAGCAAAATAACACATGGGTCAGACTATCTCTAAATATCCAATAGGGTGAGAACAACATATAACACAAGAACAAATGATATATAGGTAATACAAATGTCCAAGACATAATAAGTCACGGGATTAACTCAACTTAGAATTCATCACAAGACACATGTTTATACATTTAGGCCACGAATACAAATTAGGCACTAAGCACTGAATTCCCATAACAAAGCACAACATCTCTAAGCACAAAAATATCAATAATTTAATTTAGAATCCATCACAAGACACAAGAATATATATATATATATATATATATTTATTTCACTAACATAGAATAGTTACAGAATCCTAATTTCCAGAATCCAAGAGATCTTAATCCAAACCGATCGTAATGATCGTCCAAAACAATTGCAATGATTATACTCAAAACCTGTGCCAAAAAAATGAATAAATTGGTATTACTCGAACCGATCTGATACTAAGGATCGTACTCAGATTGAAAACATAGAATTACAAAATGATTTCAAGGATAGTCCATATCGATCAAGGTGATCGTAGAAACCATGGCTCGATAAATCCACATTTATTTAATATTATTATATTATTATGTTCAAAAAGAAATCCAAGAATAAACTTCTTAAGGATCTAGCAGCCACACACCAAAAGGGAGTAAACTTTGAAGTGCCAAATACTATCACCTTCAGTAATCACTAGAACTTAACCAATACGTCCCATACCATATGGTGAAATCTACGTATTTACTAAAAGCTAGTAAATCACACTCATTATGGATACCATCCAAAAACCTGTACTACATTCTCTTAAAGATCTAGCAACCACTTGTCGCACACAAGAAGAGAATACAACTCTAAAGTGTTAAGTACTTTCCTGTAGTGATCAAATGAATTTAACCAAAGTATCCTATACTACCCGGTGAAATTCACGTATTCACTAATGGTTGGTAAATTCCACTCAAACATTCTATTCAATGAGTTTATGCCATATTTGACGAAGCGTTATACGAAAGCATTTAAACTAATCGATAATACTAAGTCGATTATTAGCACTCCTCATATTATAAAACTAAGGCTCTCAAAACATTTTTATTTTTGAGTTTATTGTTTAAAAACAATTATTATAATTTTTCCTAAACCCATTTATTATTTAACTTTGAATAAATGTTCAACTATTGGATAAAATATTCCATTTAATTCATAAAATTATAAATGAGTTTGAAACCTATATTTCTTAATAACTCATTTTATAAAATCTTTTCCGCAATCATTTTGTACTTTTAAGTATTTACCTATATTTATATATAATAGAAACAGGTTATTTTCTAAATAAATTATGATTGAAAATAAGTTTAAATTTATAAATTATTAGGCTACTTGCTAACTTATGCATAAATTGATGTCCATTCAACTTTCAAATTAATATGTGTATAATAATAGTTTTAAAATGAAGCAGGTATTACAAGAATGAAAATATACCAAACCCGACTTCTTGTAAACCTTTATATATATATATATATATATATATGACTAAAACAAAACAAATGAAGGCGCAAAGATTTATTTAAAGACAGTGCATGTACCTACTTTTTATTTTATAGTCTGACATCTTCCTTTTAAAATCCATTAAAATATTTAATTCATTATCTTTTAAATTACTTGAACACAGTTTACTTGCTAATGTTTAAGCACATGCCTACAAGTTCTATCAATGCTATTTATAGATATCAACTTTATTCCTATACTTTAAAATTCTTATTCAAAACCAGTTTTACAAATATATGGAATAACTTTCTACATATATATATACACACACACACACACCCACGCTTATAGCCTGTGAACAATTTAATAGCTAAAGGTATCATTGCAATATAGGTGTATATATATGTTATATTATAGAATTAACTATGCCAAACTGAAATGAAACTAAGATGCACTGTTATAATTACTTCCGTCTATTCATAAGCAATTAAAATATCTAGGTTTACAAAACATTCCTCTAAATATACAAACATACAATATATATACAACAACTACGTAACTTATGAATACTAACAAAATTATGATATAATGTCAATGCAAGAACTATCACAGCCACCTAGGGAAGAAGAGCAAACATACAGAAATTCAGCTGCACTAAAATAGAACAAAAATCCTAGAACTAAATTATTCTAGGTTCGTCCAGATTTAAGCATGCATGCATAAGATAATACAATACTGAATTAACTAAATGATTTCTAACATTGATTTCTAATTTTACATGAGTGGAGCATTGATTTCAATAAAAACAACAGTTTTTTCCATGGGAGAACAATCACTTAATCATATAGCTTAATTTAATCATCCACTCAAGCTACAATGATTTAGAGATAGATTTCATGAGATTTAACTCACCGAAGCAGCCACCAATGAGAATGAAATCGCCATCAAACCCCAGCACTTTATCGGGCACCTAAACGCCATCTTCTCCCTCACCTAGGCGAGCTCGTGTCGAACTTCGACCCTCACGTCAAACTCCTCTACTGCGCTTCCACGCTCAAGTATCGGGCTTCCACCTCGGCTTGCACCCGTGTTGGACCACCAAGCGTCGAAACGATGAAGCCTTTGCCTGAGTCGAGCAGCGACTTATGTGCAACATCCTCGTGTAAAGTCATGACATAAATCTAAGGATTTTAGGGCCAATGAATTTTGATTTTGGGATTAGCTCTGGATTTGGAAATGAAGAAGAAAGTGAAGTGGGGACTTTGTTTACAAGGAAAATATTAATGAACATATATAGTTTTGCTTGTGAATTAGGTGAACCAATGGGCTTCAGGTATATTAAGGCCCAAACAAGAATTAAAAAAAGTTACTTTTCTTAGCTTAATAAATAAATAAAGCTGATCTAACTAATTTAACCAACTAAACTAGGTTAGATTAAATTTTCACAAACCAATTTAGTTATTAATTTATAAATCCAATAATCGATTTAAATAATATTTTACTAAATCAAAATACACTATTTAAATTATTTATTCAAATTTGACTGAATTTCATAATCAAACTATAAAATTCCAGATTTAAATTAATTACGCTAACTAATCAAAATTAATTGGGTTATTAACAACAGGGTTGTTACATATAACATATATATTGAATATATATATATACCATAACCTTTATATTAATACACATATATCATATATAAGTGTATATTATTTAGTTAATTAACCTTTTAACTAATTTATTTAATTAAACAATTTTAATTAAATTTATGTTAACTTCGAAATTCATTTATAGACATACGTGTATACTTTTGTTAATCTAATATTTTAAAACAACATAAGTTACATCATAATATATAATACATGTATATATTTATTAATTATTAACTTATTTAATTAATATATTTTATTATTCTTATTAATAGATTTTAATTTTGAAATTAATTTATATTAATTTTTAAACATTTTGAAAATTTTCAATATATTATAACATTTATAATATGTATATATTATATTTTAAAATTAACTTTTAAATTTAAAAATCTTATATTTTCAATTTTCAAAACAATTAGAAAATTTATATTATACCAATTTTAATATTTTTCTTATTTAAAATTTAAAATTTTTATTTTAGTATCCAACTTTTTTTTAAATTTAGCACAACCCCTAATTCAAATTGGGCCTTTTCTATTAGGGATAACCTTTTGGGGTTACCTCATCATTTCGGGCCAGGCTAATAGCTTGGTAGCGCAGAGTACATGATTACCCAAACCCAACCTTAGACGCTACTTTTCTAGACATCCTACTATATGGGTAGGCTTTAATTTGTTAACCCTAACATAACTAATTTGTTAAGTTGTTGGAACTGGGTCAGCCCGCAGCGGAAGTTATAGGTGAATTTCCCTAAAATTTACCATATTGGATTTTTTTTGAGCCAATGAAGTCTAATTTATTAGAGCATTTCTAAATTTGATTTAGGTAAAATCTTTTATTTTATTTAAATTTATAAAATGATATGGTTTTATTTAATTTATGTTATGAAATATATATACGTGTATCATATATGTATGTGTGTGTATGTGTGCGCATATATAACATATTAACCAATGCAAGGCATAACATGTCCATGTATAGATGTTGGGATTTACATCGTAACAAACACGTTAGCTCACCCAATATGTAAATATATTTTCCGAATGTATGTATGTATGTATATACTTTAGTTTACATATATAAAAATACTTTAAATATGTATAAAAAAATTTAATTAAAATATGTTTATTTTCTTTTTTTATAAATATAAATGTAGATAAAAATAAAAATAAAAATATTTATAAATATAATTATGAAATATTAGCATTATATATATAATTATGTGAGTATATTTAAATCAATTGTAAATATATTAAATAAAATAAACAATAAAAAAATTTATTATATAAAACAAAGAACAATACATGCATATGTAATTAAAATATATTTTTATTTAATGTATATATACACACATTACATTATATGACCAAAACGGAGACCATATATGCGTGCTGCTCGACCTCCTTTACCTGCTGCTGCCCTCCGATCGTCGAATAGTCGACGATCCACCGTTGGATCGAAAACCTTAGCAATGAACAGCCGAGGATAAATCGATGATTTTTGGCCATCCCGTGACTCGAATCAAAAAACGAACTACAGCAGTAGATTGCACTCATCGAGAGCTTTCCAACGATATATAATATAACATAGTTTGACGAGTTTGAATTTCGATTTGAATTTGAAATTAGGGTTTTGGATTTGCAGCCATTTGAGGAAGAAGCAGATATATTGAAGATGACAGTACATACAAAAATAAAATGAAGGGCTACTAGGGTTAGAGAAATATCTATTTATATGGACAAAGCTAGATAAGAATGAATGGACAAATCGAACTGGGTCGAAATGATAACGACGACCCGAAAAGCCCGTTTCGTTTTCGAAACTACAATGGGTCATTCGATATACCGAAATATATGTTTTCGATATTTTTAAATTCAATGGAACTAGTTTTAAAACCTAATTCCATTGTATACAGAAGTTAGGTTACAAAAATCAAATTATTTTAATTGAATTCATTAAATTTATTTCTACGCGTTTCAAGCTCGCACGATCAAACGATAAGTCCAATCGCTACGAAACTTGAAATACTACAATAATTCACTGTTATGGATTCGGTGAAACTAGTTTCGTCGAAATCCGAGACAGTGACCAAAATGGCTATTTTTACACGTTAATTAAATAAATTATTATTAAATAAATTTAATCACTTTTAAATTATGCATTAAAAGTGAACAGTTTTCATCATTCTTGATTAACCAATAATTTATAAACTTTTACAATATATTTTTTCATGTTAAATCCAATATTTAAATATTACATAAATTTTAACGTTCAATTACAACTGTAATAAAAACTCATTTAATTATATTTTAATTTCAATTAAATTCTTATATTTTATTTCTCACTCTTATTATTGAATCAACTATTACCTTAAGAATATAACTAACATTAGTTTACATTCTATTGCATTTGTATTCTACAATTATCATCTTAACTCATATTAGCGACAATGTTTAATTACACTAAATTTTGATTTAATATTCAAACGAATTAATTAATGAGATGATAATTAAAACAATTGTCTTACAATAATAATTCATATCCATTACTTATTGTTTACAACCAAGGGTTATAAATTGTTTACCAAAACTGATTTTATATTCTATATTAACCTATTTCAATTTATAACAATAATTTCATCATTAAATCCAATATTTAATTTATTACTTATTTACAATTATTAACTTACAATAATTTCAATTGATTGAAACTACATTAAAATAGTTGTTAATAACATTCAAACAATAAAATTATATTATATTCTAGTTATTTTTCTCATTAATAAATCATAGATTTTAATTTCTCTCAACAATAACTTTCAAAATCTTATTTCATTTAATATTTTTAATTATCGAAAATTATGGCTCGTTACAATATATACCGCAATCGACAATATATTAACCATAATAAATTCAATTGCCTATAATTTTCCCACTTGATTCTGCTATCTTCATCTCTGCACGCAAAACAACCAAACACGATACAATAAGAATTAAATCAACACAACCTCAATTGGTCGGTCATATATTATCTTAGGTAAATACAAGCAACAAAGTACAACATAATCATATATCTCAAACAAAACATTTGACTTCATTACCTCCTATGTAAGAATCGCCAACCACTGCACCAGCTCAACATCGTATCACGGCAATATCTGGTTTCACGCAACTACAAACTGCTTCTAGAATTCAACAAGTCAGACTCTAAATTCATATCTCGCAACACATAGTAGGTGACACAATATTCTTCAGTGACGGTTCAACATCCAAGTTTTTGAACCCAAAGTAGCAATAAATGTTAAATTCGAAGCAGTAATTTAAGGCAAAGTTGAATTTCTATATGCCAAAATTTTTAGATCTCGACTTTGACCCTAGCAACTCAGCATCGATAGCTCATATATCGATATCATCAGGTACTAAGATATCAGATCCAAGCTCGCAAATCCCGCAGCGAACTTCCTCAGGCAAGCGCAACTCTATGGCGCTTTATCTACTCTCAGGCGAGCATAACGCCAAGAAGTAGCCACAGAAACGGCGAGTGGAGTAACAAAGAGCAAGTGATGATATTTTTTAAAAGGCAGCAATGAAGCTTCTTTCAATTTTTCCAGAGAAGACATGATTTTTATAGGGAGCAGATAGATTTGTTTTGAAAATTTCTTAGCTGCCGATCGCAGCTCAAATCACCTCAACTCACATTTGATTTTTGAGGAGGCGGAACTAATTTGAGGTGTTGGATTTTAGGAAATAGGGATTTTAAGTATCGTGATTGGGAAATGAATGCAAATATGGGACATAGGGAAGGGAAGGAATAAACAACTGAGCGAAAATTTTGCAATTGGAGCCAATATTTTTGCACTGGAGCCAATATTTTTGGATGAGAGGTAAAAGTTTTGAATTGGAGCCAATTTTTGGGACGGAAGGGAAATGTTTTGGATTGGAACCAAAATTTTGGTTCTTTAAAGCCAAGAAAATTTGTATACAAAAGAAAATATTTAATATATTATTGTTAATTATAATTATTAAATATAAAATACTAAATAATAAATTTTACTTCTTAATTACTAAATATTAATTTCTTACTAATTGTTAATTATTAGTCCTAAAATAGGGGATAAGTTTGGATTAACAGTTGCAAGATTGCCAGCTAAAGCAGAAAGAGGAGACTCGGTGGATTCTTTAAAATTAAATAATTAACAGTTGCAAGATCATAATGTGTACCTTAATGAGCCTTTAGCATTTTTTTTCCTTGAAATAAATCATTGTATTCTCTTCCAAAGCACATATTAGTGGAAGATGGCATGGTGATAAGGCCAGCATGCGCCATTCGATCTCATTCTGGGAGAGTATGGTGGTAGAAGGAAGAATGAGATCTCATTGATAAATTTTGTTGTTTGGGGGTATCATTGATTTGGGGTTTCGTTGATTTAAGGATTGGGGAAACGTGAGTTCGGATATGTAGATGATTATAGAGATAAATCATGGAGGGAACTCGAAATTTTCATGGTTTAAAGAAGCAGAAAATTGAAAATACATAGGGGAGAACATGGTATGTATAAATTGTAATAACTTATTAGGTATCAATTATACATTGTTGGGTATATGTTACTATTATAAATTATCATTTTAAATTATCATTTATATTTTATTAATTATTAATAAATTATTATATTAAATTATTATTTATTAAATATAATTATAAATCATATTTAAATTATTTATTAATATTCATTAGTTATAATAGAAATTAAGACTAATTCAATAGTTTACTTCTTAATTATAATTGAACATTAATTATTCATGCTAATTATTATGTATATACTATTAACTATTAATTATTTATATAGTGTTTATTAGATATTAATTATTAATTATTGATTATCAGTTATTTATTAAATATATTACTAAATAATAAATTAATTATAATTATTAATTATTAATTATTAAAATAGATCATTTTAAATATTATATATTATAATTTCAATTATTGGATGTTAATTATTTAATATTGATTAATAATTATTAATTATATTTATTAATTATTTAATGTAATTAATAAATATCAAATGTAATTTACTAGTTATTAATAATTAACTATAATAAATTATTAAATGTAAAAATAGTTATTGATTACAGATAGTAATTATTAATTATAAATTATTTATAAATCATCATTAATTATAATTATAAATCACTAATCATTAATTATTAATCACTAAATATATTACTAAATAGTAAATTATTAATTATTAATTATTAAACCTTAGTAAATTACTGAATAATAATTATTATAGTAATAGTAATTACTAATTACTAATCATTAATTATTGAATATATTAATAAGTAGTAAATTAATCAACGGTATTGATTATTAATTATTAAACTATAGAAAATTACTAAGTAATAATTATTAAAATTATAAAATTAGTAAATAGTAAATATTAAACTTTGATTATTAAAAATTAATGGTTAAATTTTAAATATTAATTATTATTTATTAATAGTAATATTTAATATAATTATTAATTATTTAATACTAATTAGTAATTATATTTATTAATTATTAAATGTAATTGGTAAATATTAAATGCAATTTACTAATTATTAATAATTAACTATAATAAACTATTTAATATTCAAAATTAATTATTTATTATAGATAATAAGTAGTAATTATGAATCATTTCTCAATAACCATTAATTATTATAAATTATAAATAATGTCCTATAAAGTTGACATTTATAACTATTATTTATAAATTACCATTTATAAATTATTAATCATGTATTATTGGTTATTAATTATAAATTACAAATTATTATAATATTTAAAGCAATAGTAAATATATGCAAAAAAATTAACATAATTTGGTCTTATCCTATAGTGAACATTTCCTTAAAAAATTTAACTAATGATTAACATTAATACCATTAATAATAATCATTAAATATTAATAAATACTTATTATTAATATTTTTGAAGAAAGCATTGTAATTATCCATCATTAAGTACTAATTATCAAAAATTGACAATGGTCATTTATTACAATGAGCATTTTGTGACCGTTGTAAAATTGACATCTATTACAACGGGAAAAAGAAAACTGTTGTAATAGGCATCTATTACAGCGGATAAATAGGTATGAAAACCGGTACCTATTACAACGGGTAGAAAATAGTTGTGATAGACATCTATTACAACGGGCAAATAGGTATGAAAATTGATATTTATTACAATAGGTAGGAAACCATTGTAATAGGCATATATTATAATGGTCAAATTGAAAACGTTGTAATAGATGTATATTACAACGTGCAAATGATATGAGTTGTTAAAAAGTGGTATCTATTACAACGGGCCTTAAAAAACCGTTGCAATAGGTTTCTACCACAACGGATATTTAAAGACCGTTGTAAAAACGGCATTGTAATATGTTATTTTTGTTGTAGTGTATTACCTCTAGCTCCTTCTCCTTGAATTTGCACTTATTGTAAATTCTAGTTGCTCACAATTTACGGATTAGACTAGGGTTTCTCCTTGCTAGATAGGGTAGAAGCATGTCAGGAGGCTTGCCTTAGAGTTTGAAGATTTTTAATAATTTATATTATTCATCCGGAATTTCTGAAGTTAGTAGGAAGTAGGATTTAAGTTGTTGAGATTCTTTTTCCTCTCCTAAACAAGTACGCATGGGTTTTGTTTATGGTTTGAGGAGAAGAACCGAGATAATAAAATGTCTGAAACTAGGAAAGATCAGGAAACATGTTTTTGAGTTTGAGTTTGACCAAATTGGGTTTTAGGCTTTGTTTCATTTGCCTTTTCTTTTTCTTTCTTTTCTTTCTTTCTCTTATTGCACGAAACAAATTATTCTCAAACCCAAAAATTACTTCTATCACTAAATTACTTTCCAATAAATTACCACATTGTTTATTTTACAAAATCATTTCCTAAAATTTTATTTATTTAATCAAATCATTTTATTTAAATCATTTACTAGTAAATTTCAAAACTATTTATATTAATAAATCCATTCTTCTATCAAGATAAACTTTATATTTACCAAAACCTAATTTATCATTATTCTCAAAATAATTAAGTCATATTTTCTTATTAAATTCTAATCACCACCATAATGCTAATTATTCAACTCAAATCTCAATTAATCCATTATTTATTATTATTTAATTATTAATAAATTGTTTCTCGACAACGGGTTGTTACATTACTCCTATATGATTATATTATTATATCGTTACTCCCTTAGGAATCTCGACCATGACAGTGGACTACGATCGATATTAAAAAATAACAGTAATAAGAAAAGATTTTACCCCTCGCTAAATTACTACCCAACCTCTTCTCGCACGCCGCCCTCCCAAATGCAACAGTTGAAGACTATCTCACCCTAGGCCCCGAACACCTTTACCCACCTTCCATCTTCGATGCAGATCTAGTTCCTGAACTTCTCTCCGCCACAAATATCCTCCTGTCGATCCGCCCTTCCAACAGTCAAGACCTCTTTCTCTGGGCCCTTGCACCTTCCAAAGGATTCTCAGTCGCCTCCTGTTACCAATACCTAATTCATCCCGGTCGCCTTTTCTCCTTCCCCAGGGTTTGGCATTGCAACCTTCCACCTCGTATAGCCTTTTTCCAATGGTGCCTAATTTCTGGCAGAATTAATACCAAAGACAGACTCAACAGACTCAACATCCCCATTGATCCGCGCTGCGTCTTTTGTTCAACTCAGAACGAATCAGTAACTCACCTTTTCTTCGAATGTGATTTCTCTTACTCAATTTGGGCTGCAACTAGTGCCTATCTTCTGGGGTTTATCCCCAGCGTGACCTCTTACTTCGAGTATTGGCAGTTTAATCAGCAGAGTTTGCTGATGGACACCTTCATATCAACCTTTAGCTGGTGCATTTGGAAAGAGAGGAATGCCCTTGTATTTGGGAAACCAACACGCCATTTCGAGGGAACCTGTAGAACTATCACTCACATTTTCTCCTCTATAACAGGTCAATGTCACTCTGCGCCTTTCCGCCTGAGTCTCCCGCAGTGCAGCGTCCAGCCAGTAGAATCCCAAGGAAGCACCACTGCATCTCCGGAGAGGTAGTCCTAGTCTACAGGGGGATATCACGTACTACAGTTAATATGTAATAGTCTATGATACTCTAGTATTACCTATTTTTTGGCCATCGATCGGGCTTGTCGATCGACCTCTTCAGTACTATATAATATAACTATTTAACCAGCTGTGTAGTTTCACGCTACACACCCGTCACTCTCAAAAAAGAAAAGATTTTACCTACCGATGATCAATGAAGGAAAGATGTCGATCTGGGCGTCCAGTGCATGTGTGGCTGAGACTGAGTGTTAAGAAAATGCTTCAGGACTGAAACATGTCCACGTGTGTTTTTGTTTATATGTTAAGTTGATTGTGTCAAAGTTTATTCCTGTTTTTTAGGAATTAGTTATTTTATTATTAATTCTTTGTAATCGTGGAGCAAAGTTAGGATCATGTTGTTAGTGGGTTGTTATTTTTAAACTTTAAATATTGTAATGTTTTGATTATGTTAAAATGAAGCACTCTGTTTTTTTTTGCCTTAAAAATCATTAAGTGACAACAATGGTATCAGAGCCTTCTTCTTAAGGGATCTGTGAGTGAGTGTGTGAAGTTGCTGTGTCATGGACGTCGAAGCAAGTTCCAGTTTCTCTTCAATTTCTCCACCGGTGTTTGATGGAGACAACTACCAAGTTTGGGCAGTTCGTATGGAGATGTATATGGAAGCTCTGGATATTTGGGAAGCAGTGGAAGAGGATTATGAAATTCCTGCTCTTCCAAACAATCCGACCATGGCGCAGATCAAATCGCAGAAGGAGAAAAAGACAAAGAAATCCAAGGAAAAGGCCTGTTTGTTCGCTGCAGTCTCATCTACTATCTTCACTCGGATTATGACTCTGAAGTTGGCATATGAGATATGGAATTATCTCAAGTCAGAATATGAGGGAGATGAAAGAATCAAAGGAATGCGTGTGCTAAACTTGATTCGAGAATTTGAGTTGCAGAAGATGAAGGAAACAGAATCAATCAAAGAGTATCTGATAGGTTATTGGACATTGCAAACCGAATTAGATTACTTGGTTTTACGTTCAAGGACTCAAGAACTGTTGAAAAAATTCTTGTAATAGTGCCTAAAAAATTTGAGGCGTCTATTTCAGCCTTGGAAAATACCAAGGATCTGAATCAGATCACTCTTGTAGAGATTCTCAATGCTTTGCAAGCACAGGAGCAAAGAAGAGCCATGAGGCAAGAAGGTGATGTTGAAGGAGCCTTACCAGCAAAGCATCATGAGAATGGGAGGAACAAGAAGAAGAAGAAGTTTTTCAAGGAAAATTAAAATTCTATTGGAGAATCTTCAGCCTACAACAAAGCAGGAGTCAAGAAGGGGTCCTACCCTCCATGTCAACATTGTAATAGAAAGGGTCATTCTCCTTTCAAATGCTGGAGAAGACCAGATGCCAAGTGCACCAAATGTAACCAAATGGGGAATGAAGCAATAATTTGCAGGAGCAAGAATCAACAGCAAGGTGAAGAGGCTAAGATTGCTGATCAGGAGGAGGAGGATCAACTGTTTGTGGCTACATGCTTCGTGGGCAGTGAATCAAATGAAAGCTGGCTAATTGATAGTGGCTGCACCAACCATATGACTCATGACAATAAGTTGTTTAGAGATTTGAAGCCAACTAACATCACCAAAGTCAGAATTGGCAATGGGGATTACATCTCGGTCAAAGGAAAGGGGACTATTGCGATTACAAGTTGTACAGGTACAAAATATACACAGGATGTTCTCTTTGTTCCTGACATTGACCAAAATCTGTTGAGTGTGGGTCAACTTATTGAAAAAGGCTTTGAAGTTATTTTGGAAGATGGATATTGCTTGATTAAGGATGCATCTAATCAAGATATCTTCAAAGTAAAAATGAAAGGAAAGAGTTTTCCACTCAATCTTTTAGAGGAGGAGCAATCTGCTTTTCCTCTCAAAGAAGATGTCACACAGATTTGGCACAAGAGAGTCGGACACTATCATCATCAAGGGTTGCTGCAACTAAGAGAAAAAGGAATTGGCACTTAATGTTCCCAAGCTTAGTGATGAAATTTCAAGCTGCAAAGCATGTCAGTTTGGAAAGCAAAATAGGAAGCCATTCCCGAAGTCAACCTGGAGAGCCACTCACAAATTGCTGCTCATCCACACGGATGTTGCAGACCCTCAAAGAACACCTTCTCTAAAAGGTAGTCTCTATTATATTGCCTTTATTGATGACTTCACCAGAATGTGCTGGATTTTTTTCTTGAAGTTTAAATCAGAGGTAGCTCAAGTTTTTTGGAAGTTTAAGGCAAGAGTTGAGAATGAAAGTGGCTGTAAAATTCAGATTGTAAGGTCTGACAATGGGAAGGAGTACACTTCGACAGAATTTGACAAGTTCTGTGAAGATTCAGACATAGAGCATCAGCTTACAGCTCCTTACACACCTCAACAAAATGGAGTTAGTGAGAGGAGAAATAGATACATCATGGAGATGTTAAGATGCATGCTGCATGAGAAGAATTTGCCAAAGAAGTTTTGGGCAGAGGCAGCAAATACGGCTGTGTTTCTTCAAAATAGGCTTCCCACAAAAGCAGTAAAGGAACAGACACCATTTGAGGCATGGTATGGTTATAAGCCATCTCTGAAATTCCTTAAAGTATTTGGTTGTTTGTGTTTCACTCATGTTCCATAGAGTAAGCGTGACAAGCTTGATAGGAGAGCTACACCAGGTATCTTTATAGGCCATAGTACTGTCAGCAAGGCCTATAAAATTTTCTAGCCACAAACTGGAAATATTATTGTTAGTAGGAATGTTCACTTCATGGAGGATGAAGAGTGGAGCTGGGATGATGCAGAGAAGAAGGGTCAGACCATGGCAAAGCTGAAACTCAAATTTTCCGGTTCAAGCATCGAAGAAGAAGATGACTGGCAGAATGAAACAGTGGATTATGCTCCTGTGAGAGGAACAAGGTTGCTCTCAGATGTTTATGAAAGGTGCAATGTTGCTGTGTGCGAACCTGTCGACTATGCAGAAGCAAAGAAGGATCAAAGGTGGATAGCTGCAATGGAGGATGAGCTATCAATGATAGAGAAGAACAAGACTTGGATCCTTGTACAAAGACCTCAAGGCAAGAAGGTAATTGGAGTTAAGTGGATGTTTAGAACCAAGCTTAACGCTGATGGCTCGATCAACAAGCACAAAGCCAGGCTTGTGGTTAAAGGGTGTAACGTCACAGATTTTTCGCGTTCGAAAATCGACATCCATACTTTACATCGTACTCGAATTCCGTAGATTCGACCGTTCAAATCCGAGTCGCTGGAGCTTATAACACAGTTAAGTAAATAACACAACGGAAGAAAACGAATAATACATTGATATACAATATCTGATACAACAGAGTGATACAATGAATATCAATATACATAAGAGATATGATACAAGAAATAGCAGCGGAAAAGAAAACAATAACATCAGCAGCGGATAATCTCCATCTTCAAAGCGCCAATCCAGAAATATCTTGAACTCTCAATAACGATGCACAAAGATAAGCAAGTGCAGTCCCTATCCAAAGACTGAACTAGCTCCAGATAAATCTACAAATCTGACTATCTGAAAAACCAAACTCTAGACTGCTCGTATAGAAAATTTTGAGCATCCAGAGTTTAGGAAAGAACAATAAACTCCGGATCAGTCATGGGACTGGTGTGAGCAACAAAAACAGTTTATCTTTAAAACAATTACCAGAGAATTTTAAAGTCAATTCGCAATGCTTTTAGAAAATGAAACTACCATAAGACCTCCCACCACACACACAATGCAAACGCAGAATTGGAGGAGATTTCTTCTTATGATAGTCAAAGATGCTTACTACGCAAAAAATCAAATCATTTTTGATATTATTATTAGTGCATAGTGCAGAAAACATTTCGAAAGTATAATATCAATCTTAGCCAACATACGACCATTATCGTATGCCCACTATAGCTACTATGTTCAATAGCAGGTTACCGCCACATTCCATAGCAGGTTATACAACTAAAACCGTACAAGGTTCGTATTGTTTCTTTAGATTTTCCAACAAATGGTCAGGCTAAGGAACTTCCTTCCGCCGCATGGGATCGCCTCTGGCTGGACGTCTCGAGAGACAAACTGCTCTCTGCCAACAAGGCCGGGTTACCCCTGTAACAGGTAACTCACGAATATGCCACCTCCCGGTCCTTTGGGACCTTTATCCGAGTGCTCGGTAACCAACATCACACATAATAAATAAAGTGTGTCGACATGAGTAAGCATCAGGGCTCCATACCATAATACCACCCTTTTCCAGAAGGAAATGACATACCCTAAAGGGCGCGACCCTCATAACCTTGCCGCAACATTACTGTTTCGACCATTTTCGGGTTGTGAGGCCCTGACGAAGTCTCGTCCACAAAGCTATGCTTTGTCACAAAGCCATGCTTTGGGTCAACAGATGATCAAAGAAATGATCACAAAGATAAATGATCAAACAAATGATCATATCACAAATGATCAAACAATGATCATCACACAGCAACACTCAGCATGCCACATTACCAAATTGGGAATATATCGCTGATAAATTTCAACTACATAACCTCTGAGCTCGTACGTCTCAGAGAAGGGTGTTAAGCTAAGAGAATAAATTCTCCTCCACAAACAGAAATGTATTTGAAAGAAATCGGCTTTATATCTCAAAGTGTAATGTCAGACATACAATCCATACAAGTCTGTTCCGGGTTCAAACAGAACCGAAGGCACTTCTCACGAAGCCCTCGCAAATCCGGATAATTTCCAATCACGTCCGGACTTCCCGTCACTCAGGGTGATAAAACCTCTATATCGGGGA
This sequence comes from Allium fistulosum, assembly GCA_030737815.1. Taxonomy (NCBI): domain Eukaryota; kingdom Viridiplantae; phylum Streptophyta; class Magnoliopsida; order Asparagales; family Amaryllidaceae; genus Allium; species Allium fistulosum. The sequence goes on along the minus strand of CM060902.1, from coordinate 1,247,449,280 downwards.
TCAGCCGATATAGAGTAACTCGACGGTAATCCTTCCGTTTTCAAAAATATCCGGTCTTCAACACCGGTCATCAAATGCCATCCATTACGACGTATCACATATTCGGAATGGGTTATACGACCCAAAGGTCCTTTCCCGGCTAACCCGAATAATGAACGAAATATTTAAAACATATGGATATGGGATTTCAATTAAGTCACAACTTATTACCCATAACTTTTCATTCGAATGGTTAAAATAAATTACCATTTCCAATCTTTTAAACAAAAAGATTTAATTCACAAAGTTAACCCCATTCACAAAGATCCATTTATGGATTTCAAAACAATTTCCATTTTAATTGAATTAACTCGCTAAATCTTTAAATCAAGATTTCAATTTCATTTCGAATGGTTTAAATAAATCATCATTTTAAATCTGTTAAAAATAAACAGATTTAATTCATAGCTTTCAAAAAGAATTCATTCATAACTTGGAAAACCATTTTTCAATTCAATCTTGAAATTCCTTTAATTAAACTGGAATTTCATTTCTTATCTGAAAGCTTTTATTCTTTTAAAAAAAACAGTTTCATTTCAGAAAATCTGATTCATTCATACGAGTGGAAATCCTTGGGTTAAGTCCAAATTCTCAAAATTATACTTTTAAATGGTTTAACTTCATATAAACACATCTATATCATCTTTAATCCCTAGTTTCAAATCATAGGATTCAATTTCAAACTTGAATTCAAATTTAAATCAAATTATTTAAATTTTCAAAACTCGATTAAGTTATTCAAAATAACTTTTATCTTTGAAATTCCATTTCAAAAGTTTTTCACTTTAAACCCGAATTTCCAATTTCAAAATCAATTGAAATTAAAATCCCAATTTCAAAAACATCAAATTTAAATTATCTGTGACTTAACCGATTTCCTCGTGGAATCCATATTTTGTGTGTGTAAAAGTGTAGTCCAGGGGTTTCACACAATAGTGCAACATCATTCAATCATCATAGATTAAAACACAGAAATATAGTTGATAAGCGATACAAACTATAACGCCTATCATATAGATCACAGATATATATCACAAATAATAAATTACATCACAGATAATTTATCACAGACCACAACATAAATCAAGGTATATCACAAAGCATCATATATCAGGAAATATCAAACAATTTAACATTCCATAGAATCTAAACATTCACAAGTGAATCTATTAATCAACTGATTAATTTAAATCAGATGTATCAATTTATTAATCCGGGTTAATTATCGTAATTTAATTACAAATTATTTGAAAATCTTTCTTTCAAATTTATCAGTTAACTCTTAATTATTAACTAATCGGTTCTTAATTCATGAATTAGTTGATCTTTAATTATTAATTAATAAACCTCAATTATCAATTAATAAACTTGATAACAAATCACTTAATCCTTAATTAATCTCTATAGATCAATCATTTCTTATTCATTAATTAATTAATAAAACCAAGTTATTAAGCAATACACTCAATTTCACTAAGTACTTCTTAATTACAAATTAATTAACCTTAAATTTTCTTAATCAATAAATTTTCAATTTATTAATCTCTAATTATTAGTTAATCAATCATAATCATTAATCAATTAAATTACTTAATTATTCTTAAATTAATCACTTAATTAACCTTTATCTTTAATTAATTAAATCAACCAATTATACTTAATTTCCTAATTAACTTAAGTAATTTCCAAGATAATAAAACTCCTTTTAACTTAAGCTACATTATCTTGTAAATACACTAATTACCATTTACATTTAAAACCCCTTTAAATCTTTAAAATTAACTTAAACAAATTTTAGATTAAATAAATTCTAAAACTCTTTAACAAATGTTAAGAAACCATTTGATATTCATAAAGTAATGTTTTAAAGAAAGTTTTAAAAAAATTTGTTTAAATTTCGAAAATAACATTTTTAAACTTTTTATAAAAACTGGGTTCTTCCTTCACTTCGGGTCATACCCGAATGATACTCGAGACCATCTCTGAGTTTCTCTACTTCTTTCCCTTATCTTCAAAACTTATTTAAACTACTGTTTTAAAAACTGAAGCTCTAACACCTTCAATATGTTTGGAAACATCTATTTCACTTCCCTTTGAAATTTCGTTTTAAATTTCAAGTTACTTTCTATACATCCAATTATATTTCCAAGTCATTTGAAACAAATTGAATTTCAAAACTTTATTTATATTCAATAGTAAATTCCAATTCAATTTGAAATATATTTGCGTTTTGATTTAAAATTTGAATTTAGTTTTAATTTCCAGACAACAGACTCAGGTTTAACTTGTTTCAAAATCTTTTGTTTTAAACTCCTTTTACACTTTAAATTTATTTAAGTTTAAAAGCTTAAACACTGACAGGTTTAAACAGAAACTCAAAACAACAATTCATTCGAGTCAGACAGAATGACTTCGGGTAATTCGTTTTAAAACTTCGAGTAGAATGTCAGATTACCCGAGCCAAATTCGCGAACAATCTGAAACACCCAAACGAAACAGCCCAAATCCAACCAACGTGCTCGTGCACGTGTACACCTCCGTTCGCCACCTCCGTTCAACGCGACATCGACGAGCAAATCGACGCTGACCCACTAACCAAGCTCCGACCATCCTACGTCATAAATTTGCTTCCAAACAAAATCGAGCATAGCTCGAGTAACTTCCACCCAGACTACCAACCCAAAACGCTTCGCGATCACAACTCCGACCACCAGAGTACCACCACCTCCGGCTACTGCTTCGCCAACCTTCCCTCTACCGATCCCCAAACCCTCGTTGAACTCGATCACCTCTGGTCACCGAACGAGACCAAAATACCACCATAACAAAAACTAGGTTTACAGGAGAAAATTCGCCACCGCTGCCTCCTCGACGAAGTTTAACACTACTCACCATTTTTGCCTTCAACACTGATCACTCCTCCACCATCACTGAGAATCCCAGACCTCCCAGGCAACTAGATCACCAGAAAAACCCATTTTTGCGTTTTCAGTTCAACAATGAACTGCTCCCTGCCTACTCAACTAAAATACACCATTTTAGTTTTAAAAATCATATTTTTTGTTGAGGATTCAATTTACATCCCTGAATTTAAAAATTTGGAAATTCAATTTTTTAACAATTTCAAGGTGATATTGAGTTTCTTGAGTTCCCGAGCCAGTGCTAACTTATTTTGGCTGAAAAGAAATTGTGTACTATAGTATATGCTATAACAAACAATTCTTGTTTTAACACTAACTCCAATCATCAAGTAGATCAGGTGAGAAAAATTTTGAATCAAAGCCTGGCATCTAATATTTCCAGAGCAGAGGATGTATACAAGCAAATACACATACTTCCAGTTTTTCTTAAATGTATTCAGAGAATCCATGTATATCTAAACGAGTTTATTCACAGAGATACGTATATGTGAACAATAGATTTATACCCTTAAAAGTTAAGAAAAATATGTCACTCACTTTATTTCCAGGAAAGAACAGAGTTGCTCCTCTTCTTTGATTTTAAATCTGTTGAAGCTTTGGTTTTGTTGAACTTTGATTTCTTTAAACTGAAGTTTTTGTTTATGTTCAAGATGATACACTTTAGTTTTTCTCAGTTTGAAATGGAACGAAGCAAAAATGAATTGAGGAGTTTGATAAAAAGAACGAGTTTGCTGGTTATAATATTTGGTACAAGGTGATGATATTTGTTTAGTACAACCAACAGAGATGTTTTCTTGTTTATTGACTGTGCATATCTCTTTGGTGGCTGATATCTTGTTTTGGTGGCTAAAGATGATCTTGCATTAATTGTTTTGTACAACTTTGCTTATTTTATTTTCTAAAGTCTTTGTTCAACTTTTGCAATCTTAACTTGATTTCGGCAGAGATGTTATATTTTGTACTTGTTTTATTTGTTTAACTTAAATGCTTAGCATACTTTTGTATTACTGGTTTGATGCTAGAGATGTGGCATTAATTGCCTTGGTACATATTTTTTCTTTACTCGGCTGAAGATGATGTATTGGTGTAGTTTAGAGATGTTAATGTTTTTGTTTTACTGGTTGGTGCATTGTTTTGTATGTTGATAGATTTTTGTTTGTTATTATACTTTGTTTGTTATTTTATATACATGAGACTCTATTTCAATATGTTGTTAAAATTAAGCAAATGTTCTACTTTCTATTTTTATTAAAATTTATCTTATATTATTTTCTATTTCTAGTTTAAATATTTATTGTCTTATATTATTTTATAACTCAAACCATTATTAACCATCAACTCTAATATTCATTATCATCGATTACCATTATTAAACCATTTTATACTTAATTTTACAAATTTTTATTCAAAATTCAAATTAATTATCAATTTAAATGTAATTAAAATCCGGGGTCGTTACAAAGGGTATGCCCAAATCTTTGGTGTTGATTACTCTAACACTTTTGCTCCTGTTGCTAGATTGGACACAATCAGGTTACTTTTTGCAATAGCAGCACAAAAGGGCTGGAAAGTGTTCCATTTGGATGTCAAATCCTCTTTTTTAAATGGTGTCTTACAGGATGAAATTTATGTCGAGCAGCCCAAAGGATTTGTGAAGGATGGTGAAAGAGATAAAGTATACCTTCTCAATAAGGCCCTTTACGGTCTAAAACAAGCTCCAAGAGCTTGGTATAGCAAAATTGATGAACATTTGTTGAACTTGGGATTTGTGAAAAGTCTATCAGAAACAACCTTGTATGTCAAGCACAATGGTACTGACATTCTTATTGTTTCATTGTATGTTGATGACCTACTGGTTACAGGAAACAATGCAGATCATATTCAAATTTTCAAACACGAGATGATGAAGGTGTTTGAAATGACAGATCTCGGGTTCATGTCCTATTTTCTTGGCATGGAGATCAAGTAAGGGCCAGGTGAAGTTTTCATCTGCCAGAAAAAGTATGTAAAGGAAATACTGAAGAAGTTTCAGATGGAGGAGTGCAAGGCAGCAAGCACTCCAATGAATCAAAAAGAGAAGCTGTGCAAAGAAGATGGTGCTGAAAAAATTGATGAAGGATATTTCAGGAGTTTGATTGGTTGCTTGATGTATCACACAGCAACAAGGACTGATATTTTGAATGCTGTAAGTATTTTGTCTCGATTTATGCATTGTGCAAGTGAATTACATCTCAGAGCTTCCAAAAGAGTGATTAGATATGTCAAAGGCACAAGTGATTTTGGTGTTAAGTTCACAAGGAGCAAGGAGTTCAAGCTGGTTGGTTTTTCTGACAGTGACTGGGGAGGTTCCATTGATGATATGAGGAGCACTTCAGGCTACTGTTTTACTCTTAGCTCTGGTGTTCTCTCATAGAGCTCGAAGAAGCAAGAAACTGTAGCCCAATCCACTGTCGAAGCAGAGTTTATTGCTGTAACAGCTACTGTTAATCAAGCTTTATGGCTGAGGAAAATATTACTTAATCTTGATCTGGAGCAGAAAGAAAGCACAGAGATTCTTGTTGACAACCAAGCTGCTATTGCTATCTCTCATAATCATGTGTTTCATGGAAGACTAAACATTTTAATATCAAGTTATTCTTCCTAAGGGAAGTACAAAAACATGGAGATGCGATTCTTGTCTACTGCAAAACAGAAGATCAAGTTGCAGATATTTTAACCAAACCGTTGTCTGCTTGCAAGTACGAGTTTATGAGGTCAAGACTTGGTGTTTGCAGCTCCTAAAGCAAGGAGGAGTGTTAAGAAAATGCTTCAGGACTGAAACATGTCCACGTGTGTTTTTGTTTGTTTGTTAAGTTGATTGTGTCAAATTTTATTCCTGTTTTTTAGGAATTAGTTATTTTATTATTAATGCTTTGTAATCGTGGAGCAAAGTTAGGATCATGTTGTTAGTGGGTTGTTATTTTTAAACTTTAAATATTGTAATGTTTTGATTATGTTAGAATGAAGCACTCTGGTTTTTTTTGCCTCAAAAATCGTTAAGTGACAACACTGAGAACAACGCGACTGCATTTTTAAGGTTTTTCTGTTTTATGCTGACGTATGTTGAGAATGAAAGAAATAATAGTGGTAAAAAATAAAGTCAGTAGATGGGTGATTTTGTAAGTTGTATGTTGTACGGAAAGCAAAAATAGAAGTATATTTGAGAAATTTTGAATGGATGTATAGCAGCCAAGACCGACCTGAGGGCAAGGCGAGAAAGACAGACGTCTAAATCAACGTGTCCGGTAGAGACAAATATCAGAGATGTGATGGTTCTAGGACTTTATAATGATGAAAAGGTTTCGTATAGTAGTAATGTTGTCATTGTGGTGTGGTGGCAATATATCATTTATTGAATGTGCCAACCTAGGATTGAATCTGGACAAACTGCATTATTTTTTAGGTAATTGTTAGTGTATTGTGTTGGGCCTACGAAGTTGTTTGGGCCAACCCTGATAACAGCCAGTAGCTAATTATCTGCGTAGTGCATGATTTCTACGTAGGTTCTCAGCTAAAAAGATATTTCTCAGTTTTCTATACCACAGGTTTTATCCGATAAATTTCATAGTGTCTTCAAAACTTACCAAGTTTTAGTGGCAATAAACCAACCCTGGCTTTTATTTCAAATATGTTCTACATTGTTACTTTTACTTGCTCAACTCGCTTTCATTTCAGCTCCTCCCAAACCCTAGAAGGTGAGTTTTTCTTATCTCTTCCTTTTCATTTCTATGCTTATTCATTTTCTTCTATACCCGAGATTATCATTTGGTAAGTAGTATACCCAGCTAGTTAAATATCAAAAATTTAAACCTTGCAACTAGCAACTGTTGTTTCTCATCTCTTGATTTGCTTGGAGTATGTGTTGCATTCAGTGCATTCTCCCTTGACTTTACAAGCGTGGTTGTTTGATATTAAAAAAGTAAGTTTAAATGTCAAAGAAATTTTGAAGCTATGTTCTTTGAAATTATTAACTTTACGTACCTAATTTATAAAAATATTTTAAGACTATAATATACAATGGTTATATATAAAATTAGTGGAAATTATTCTTGAAGAAAAGGTAAGTTGGACTAACCAAGTTTCAACCACAATATACATGAATTAACTAGTTAATTTATTTAACAATTATCTTTAAAATATTATGCTTTACATACAAAATTTATCTAACCATATCTGAATAAATTACAGTGCTTTGTTATCAATAACTTAGACCACCAAAACTTATAAAAGAAACATCACATGAATCGATTGCATAAAGCGGGGCATTATTTGATAAAGGACAAATTTTCAAACCAGACTGCTTTTCAAAACTATTTGCATCAATAGGCCAGTTTCAAAACTATTTGCAATTATAGGCTGGTTTTGGCCAGCTCAGCGATGAGCTGGCCTTTTTTTTAAAAAAAAATAATACGGGGCGCATTTCAGAAATGCGCCCCTTATAATTTACACTGGCGCATCTGCCAAATGCGCCAGTGTAAATCTCAGGTTCAAACCTGAACTGCAAGCTTCACCAAACAATTCAAATTCAAATACACAAACTCCAAATCCAAATGCACAATCTTAAATGATAGCAAACGTTTATCTACATTAAAGCCAACAAATAAAACTACCATTAAATAAATTCTAGCATAACATAATTAAAAGTTGATTACATTCGAATTGAAGTAGAAGTTATAGTTAGATTACAGAAGCGTACTAATAGTAAACTAAAAATAGGAATACTCATGGTTGAGTCGGATCGTCTTGAGTACGTGGGGGTTGAGAAGGTCCAACGGGTTACGATTGGTGTGTATCTTGCCTTCTTTTAGTTCTTTGCTCTCTAGTCCGCATAGCTTGTTCGGAAGAGCTTGGCCGTGTTAATCGATTTCTAAAAAGGAGTGTGTCAATAAGTTTCTTCAAATCAAGACACCGTGGTTGGACTTCTCGTTCGGGTACTCTACCATGCCCGATATCGTCCAACCCTCTTCCTACCGTCTCTAGTACATCGACCTACAAGTTGTAGTTATTTATTCAACATTAGAAACATAATTCAAGTGAACAAACTAAATATATCACGATAATGTGAAGATTTACCACATCCCGCTCAAGCGGTGCACGAGCGGTGTATGCTCGTTCGTGAGAAGTCCGATCTGCAACAATGAATCTTCGAGTAATCAACCAGTACCAAGTCATGTATCTCGAAATAGGAATGGTAGGAAACTGTTGGTGTATGATATGGTTATGTCTATCGTTCCACTGGACGAAAGCAAACTCTAAATCCGGCTTTGGTTCGCATGGATCAGGTATGTGTTATTGAAGACCAAACTGTCGCATCACTCGATCAGGATTATACATTTCTATATCTCGCATGCATATGATAGGTGTCTTACAAAGCCAACTATGCATCCCACTTAGACATATCTGCGGAAGATCGACTAGCACATCCTGTGTGTACGGATTCCATATAACAGCTTCATCTGTTAACATATCGAGCTGGTCGCGGTAGTAAGTGGCCACCTGCTTTGGAGACTCAACCCAACTCCTTGAACCAAACCATCTATATAAATAGTTATACAATTAGAGTTTTATTAGTACAAGAATACACACATGTAAATGTAGTTGGAAATTAACAACCTTGCACTGTAAGGCAATGTTCTGTCAATCTGCATGGATGAAGTCACGTTTGGACGACCAATGGGAAGATGTGTCCATGCCCAAAGCTGTAAAATAAATAAAAAATTTGAATACATTAGAATTAAATATTACATATGAGTTTATAACAAATATATCTATGCATATTATACCTGTAAAAGCGGAAGACAACCAGCTATCGATTTGGATTTCATGAGTGCAACATTTGTTAACTCATTATATAATGTTGCCAATATAGCACTGCCCCAAGAATATCGTGCACACTCATCCAAATTTCGCAAAAAAAATAACCAAAAAAGGTTTAGTCGTCCTTTAGAATGATCGAGAAATAGACGACAAGATATCAAATGTAGAATAACAGCTCTCGCATGATATTCAATTTCTACATCTGAAGCATCTGGTGATGGCTCATCTGCAAACATATCGCGAAGCCATGTCAACTTAACTATTGAACCTCTTATCTCACTTCGAGGTGGAACCACACCAAAACACTATTGACAAATATCTTCGTAATTACTTAGATGTCTAATAGTAACAGGATTTCCTTCCACTGTAACACCTAGAAGACAACTAACATCTGCTAATGTGATGGTAATTTCACCAGTAGGAAAATGGAATGTTGAAGTCTCGGGTCTCCATCTATCTACCAATGAAGTAACTAGCGCATAATCTATTTTGAAAAAGCCCAATATATATATTTCCCTGAATCCCGCTCTTTGTAATGCAAGTTGAACTCTTGGAGTATTAGACTTGATGAATTTTAATTTGCTTGAATGATCATGACACTCAAGTGGCTCATCACTCTACACATTCATAATCGAACAAAAGGTAAAAAAGTGGAAGTAGTAACCAAATAAAGACATTCTAATGTAAGCACAAATGTTTTAAGAAAATTACCTGCATCAAGTTCCTATTATTGCTTCGATGTTCATTCTGAAGACACAAAACACTTGCATTCACGGGACCGGGTACCAACTCTTTAAGAAAAAAAGTGAACAAATTACTTTGATGTAATTGAATGTAATTGCTTAGATGTTCATTTTGAATGTAATTGCTTTGATGTAAATGAATGTAATTGCTTCGATGTTCATTTTGAAGATACAACACTAAATTGATAAACAAAGGTGTATACTTGAAATTTGAAGATTATACCTCTAACTCGAGAAGATGATGACGATCATTCCATTTTTTAGTAGATTTGACGAAGAAATAATTGCAATTGATGTTGGGGTAGAGATTTTAGGAAATTTGGGGTTTTAGGGATTTTTAGTGAAATGGAGGAATAAGATGAAGTGAGGAAGAAAGGTTGGCTGGATGTCTATATTAACAGCACGGGGCGCATTTCGTAAGTGCGCCTATGCAAAATTGTTTGGGCGCACCTACGAAATGCGCCTGTATAATTTTTTATGTGCGCACCTGCCAAATGCGCCTAGGCAAATAACAGAGACCTGCTATACAAATTGAAGCTAACAGACAACATACAAATTGAAGCTAACAGACAACATACAAATTGAAGAGAAACATCCGAACGAAATATCAAATACAAAATACGTTCAAATCATTCACTACAAAATACGTTCAAATCATTCACTACAAAATATGCAAATTATTTTAACAGACAAGTTGATCTTTTATGCCCCTTTTGACCACATTTGCTACAAGTATTTTGTTTACTTCCTCCCATTTTATCCATCATGCTTTTGATTCTTGTCGACCGTGGACGTCCCGTCTTTCTTTTTGTAGGCGGTGGCAATATGGTCGGACCGTGATATGCATCCCAATATCTACTATCTGGAATAGGATGAAAACTTGGAGCGTAACTTGCTTTATAATTTTCCACTGAAAACCACATTGAACAAAAATCGTAATATGATCTATTCGCTCCTCCAATGGTTCGAGCACAAGCGGCCATCACATGCAAACATGGCAATTTTTGCAATAAAGGTATGTTGCAAGTGCACGTACATATATTATCTTGTAATATCACTGTAAACGCTCTTCCAAATTGATCATTCACTTGCCATTCGGTTTGATTGAATCTAACAATTCCACAATATCTTGCTTGTTTTGCCCTTTTGGCTAAAAGAGTTTCGATTTTTGGACTCATTTGCGTTTCAAATCCCTCGGCATCGGAACGACGTTTCATGAAATAGTCGTTTAAACGATAAAACGTTCTTGCTACTAACGACTTAACTGGCAAAGCACGAGCACCTCTTAGAACCCCATTAAACTTTCAGACACATTTGTTGTCATCATCATAAATCTTCCACCATTATCCTTGCATAGAGCCCAATTTTCCTCTGCACCTCGTAAACTCCTTTCAATCCAAGCATGTGCATCTGAAGCAATAGTTTTCAAGTGTCCCCTTAACTCTTTGTACTGAAAATCATATGTAGCACTAGCACATGAATAAAACAAGTCTACCAAATTTTTTTAGTAAATCCAGCAACTTGAAAGTTAGCTTTGAGATGTCTAGCACAAAAGCGGTGATGGTGTTCTTGTGGCCAATTATCTAATGCTCTCGGAATACCTTTCATTCGATCGGATATTAAAGCTAAACACCTATTGCGAACACTATGTATATAATAGTACATACATCTAAAAAACCAATCCCAACTATCTTTTGATTCAGAGTCTACGATTGCATAAGCTAATGGAAATATACCATCATTTGCATCTATTCCAGTCGCGACTAGCAACGTACGTTGATATTTACCGTATAGATGAGTGCCATCAATGCAAATCAACGGTCGACAATGTGCAAAACCCTCAATAGATGCACCGAATGCCCAAAATGCACTCTTAAAAAGAACTTTATCATTGGCGATTCTTTCGACATCAACTTTGAAAACTGTTCTCGGATTATGTTTTTAATGGTAGCTAAATATTGTGGTAACTCAGCATATGATGTTTCCCAATCTCCAAAAACTCTCTCAAGTGCATTACGCAATGCTCTATATGCCTTGAAGTAACTGATTTTGATAAAAAAAAGTTTCAGACATTAGCACTTGAATCGCAGAAGGAGTGGTATTCAAATCCGATTTCACAAAAGGAAGTATTTTATTAGCAATAAGTCTGCTTGTAGCTTGTTTATGATTTGAATTAATAATCGGATTAACACAAGTATGATTGCCATCATATTTTCTAATTTCCCACCACCCCATCAATGATTTTTTAGGGACAATTGCATGTATTCTCCAATGGCAATTTTTATCAACACTACAAATCGCGGTGTATTCTGTTTTGCGGGATTTTATGGATTTAAAAGAAACAGAATTCTTGATGGACCACTCACTTAACTGCTGAATAAGTATTTCCTTTGTTTGAAATTGCATTCCCACTTGAAAACCAGAATCAACACATTCTGAGGTAAAAACATCTCTAGTAGGAGTTACATTTTCAATCAATGATGCCGCCATAATTTTTGCACTACATAAATCATCCGTCAAAGGCACCTCAAATTCCATATGTTCATCGTTATCATCATCATCTTCTTCTTCCACCAACCAAAGATGCTTCATTATTTTCATTTTCTTTCTCATGATTAATTTCAAACTCTAGCGCTTCATTATTAACTTCCATATTTTCCATCCATGACATATCATTATCCATTGAAGCAATTTGCATACTATCTATGTGCGGTGAACTACGGCCTCCATCATCATTGTTAACCTCTCTAACATTTGAAGGAACGGAGTGTAAAAATTGATCATTTGCCAATCTAGAGCTTGAACCACCCGGATGCACCGTAGAACTGTGAAAAAAAGAGTATGAGATCAAAACACTATAAATTTCAACTACTCGAATGTAAATACTTTAACAAATTACTTACTTTGTATTCACACAAGTAGGAAATGCTAGACTTGGATTGCTCTGATAAGGATAACTCAGAATAGTACCAAGAATTTGAGTAGAATGTTGGTTTAAATTAGTGGTAATTGCCTCTTCAAAATGTCTCAACTCCTCTTTTATTACAAATAATTCGATCACTTTTATATTAATGGAAAACATAGCATCGACATCTTCATCATCATTTACGTCGATAGCAGAAGACCCAGAATCCGTTACCCACTTGCTTACTAGTTTTACATCATACTCTTGTGAATTGATTTTTGTAACCCTATACACTGTTTCTTTTAGTTCATGATAGGAGCAAATTTTTTTAACCTTTGAACCTTTTTGTTTACCACCAACATTTACCGGTGTATTGTTTTCTTTCATAGTCAATTTTCCATCAAAGTAGCAAATAATTGGGATGAAATCCGACATACTTCTACAAAGGAAAACATTATTAATTTTAGAACAATCAATTGCTACACAAATACTAAAATATCCAAAAAAATTGAGCTAGAGTTTGAGTTTAAGTTAGTATTTTACCTTCAAATTGATGCCAAATAGTTGATAGAAGTAATCCGGCTAGTAATTTTGAGATTTTGAGTAGATTTTGATGAATTTTTAAGCTGAATGGAAGAAAGGTACAGAATTGGATTTTGTACGTGGAATATGTTTTGTTTTGGGTATAAAACAATTGACTGGCGTATGGTTTCTGTTTTGTGTTTTGTTTAGAAAATTTTACACTGACGCATTTGGTAGATGCGCCAGTGTAAATTATAAGAGGTGCATTTCTGAAATGCGCCCCGTATTATTATTATTTTTTAAAAGACCAGCTCATCTGAGCTGGCCAAAACCAGTCTATAGTTGCAAATAGTTTTGAAACCAGCCTATTGATGCAAATAGTTTTGAAAAGCAGTCTGGTTTGAAAATTTGTCCCTTGATAAATGATTCACTTCGTTTTACCAGTTATATTTTATTACTCCTCTTGTGGGGATAAATACAAAAATTAGACTCTCTATCTGGTCCACCATAACAATGTCTGCAAACTCGATAACACATGATTATTTAATACACCTACGCACTTATGTCCATAAATTTTCATTTGTTGTAATTTATTCCTGTATGGTATCATTGTGTTTGCAATGATAACATGCATCACATAGATATGAACTTGGTTCAATGATTCAGTCTTCCTTACCTTTACCTCGAGTCGAGGACTTGCTTTTAAAAAATTGTTAGATAATAAAAACGAATTGCTTGTAGATACACCGATGGAGGAAATGTAGTCTGCGATGCTTGCAAGATTATTTAATTCATTGAACTATTATACTCTTTAATGCTTAATTGGATCTTTAATATTCTCCAAATGAAGTTTGATATTTTAGCTCAATATTATCCTATATATGCAAAGGGCCGAAAAAATACATTGATTTACGAAAACAAACCCTTTCACCTAACATCGTACTTCATTAAAGATAAATTTAAAAGAACTCTTTTCCAATGGTTTCGAGCAACATGCAAATCCATAACAGAGAAATATAATTCGAATTTTAAAGTCTACAATATGCATTTAAAAGGCGATGAGGGCAGTAGTTGCATACTTTCATGGTACTTTAGGTAGTAAGTAGAAGACATAGCTGTATCATTTTAGGCAGAACATGAATAACTAAGATAGGTACAAAGTTGTCCCAAATTTTTGAATAAACAGAAAGCAAAGAAAATACTTAATTTATCTTGGTATAAATTTTGTTTCTCTAAAATCCCAACGCACATTTATTTTGTTAGAATACGCATATATCATTGATTTCTCTGCTCACTTTATCCTAGTGTTATATATAAATATTATTGAAATTTCATGTCCTAAATCTTTGCAGCTTATAGTGGAATTGTGTGACATACTTGAGAAAAATCAACTCCTTCAGAACGATTTGGAATTCGCAACTTGAAGTTAATATTCATAGAGTAAGCGAAATTCATTGTAAAAGCAATCTCATTAATCAAATTTATCACTTAGCAAGAGTATCTAGCTAAAAGCATGAAGTTTCACTCAGATCTGAATAATGCAAAGGATGTAGAGTAAGAACGGAAGCTTTGGAAGCCTCCATGAACGAAGATAGCGGCATCGACAGAATAAAATTTGGAAATCGCCCTAAATCGCCATGAGCTAGGGTTGGCTTTAATTTGAAATGTGGGTTATGAAGAATTGCGGCTAGGGTTAATGATTTATGTTTTAGCCATTGGAATATACATACCCGACTATTGGTAATTCATTTTATCTGGGCCTTGGGCCTGCTTACTATTTAAAAAAAAAGTCAAATCTCTGACATGCTCTGTTTTTTGCCATAGTTGCCCTGCATTAACAGTTCAGTCACGCTACTCACTGAATTACTTCATAAAACATGATGCTTTTAGGAAGACAGCGTATAATCACTGAAAATAAAAATTATTCCCACCGAACTGTAGTAGAAAAGCAAAGGTCCGCATGAACTAAGTATGTGGTAGTTGTTATTTGTACTTAAAAGTGATTAATCAACTTTTTATTTTCGTAACCAAAAGTGAACCAAATACCGGAGTCATATATATATATGTATGTATATGTATGTATGTATATGTATGTTACAAATTTACAGCCCATTGTCAATGGTACTCACCTCTTGTTTCACAGTTTACAAATGGAAGTGTCTTATGGTTAAAAACACACCAAGTAAATTTCAAATAGCAATTTGAAATCATTCGCCCCACTTTTTCCAATAGGTTATAACTAGAATATTTGAAGGGTTTTGTTGTAAAATTGTTAAAAAATGAATCAAATGATAGCCAGTGTACTTCATTTGTCCATGGCAGGAGAAACTTGTTACCAAAAAATTTGGTTGATCTCGGTAATAAAAGGAATTTTCAACCAAATTTCAATTTAGTGCCTTTGATTACTAATATCTTTGAGGTAGGCATTGAAGAGTTTTTTTTTATTATATATATGACAAAACTAAACCTTAACATTTGCCATTCTAAATCATGGTTGCGGCAGCTCTAAATTTAATATTTACCTTTTATGCATTTCAAAGTTGATTATACCACGTAGACAAACAATACATGCAAATACGATTGTTTTTGTAAGCATCAAATTGTAACGTCATTAGCTTGCATATTTTCTAATCCAGTCCTCTAGATTTGCACTGGCTTCTAGAATAACAATTGTCATGGATGGTAGGTTTGCTTAATATGAATCAAGAATGACTATGACAACAGATATAATAACTATATACAATTAAGAATTATTATTTTTTAGATAAAGAAAGCAATAGCTTTAATGGTATTAAAATTATCATGTGGAAAACAAATCTATTCTCTTCAAATACGCTAAAGCCATTTTATAGTGTAGTCAAATCGGAGAATCTCGTTCTTTAATTTAGGAATAAAAAATCCAAGAATCCGTAGTTAAAGAAATAAAAGTCCATTACTCTTCAGAATACTCTAAATATTAGACAGGCTCGGCCCGATTGATTTTGTTGCCCCAGACAGAACAAAAAATTTAACCATTCCAGAAATTATAAAAACATGTGAAGATGATTGATGTCAGTTTCGAACGCTGGTTGCTGCTGTCAAAGTAAATAACTGCCACCACTGAGCCAACTTAACATTTGTAATTAAGTTGTAATAAAAGCATATACCTACCCAAACTAGGAGGTTGTTGCCCCTCCCCTCTCATTGTCCTAGACGACTGCCTTGCCAGCCTTACCCTAGGGTCGGGCCTGATATTAGAACGTATCCAAAGAGCTTCAATTAAGCCTTAATGTGAAGGATACCACAAAATTCTCACTTCAATGGTTTATATTCAACTGAATATTAAAAGTTATCCTTAATTAGCTACGGGCACCTATTTAACAGACGCAAAATGCTGAAAGCTTATTTAATAGACGCTCGGGAAGTGAGTGTCTATTAAATGGACGCTAAGAACTTATTTAAATAAATGTTCAATTGATTGTATGTGTTTATTTAATAGACGTCTAATGCCTAAGCGTCTATTAAATAAACGCTCAGATAAGGACGTTTATTTAATAGACACATAGGCATTAGGCGCCTATTAAATATGCGTTTTCTGTTGGGCTCTCTTCTAAATCTAAAGGTCTCAATATTTAACTCTTTAGCTGCTGGTGGAGATGTTCTTTGAACTTCCAAAACTTTTACCAAAACCAAATAAGTGCTTGATTGTGAAATTAGTCAACAAAGTAGCTATAATGCTTAAAACGTTTATAATCTTGTTTCTAAATATATTTTTATTTTATTTTATGTAATAGACTAAAAATGCATTTTTTGTAGAAATATAAGAAAGAAATACAAAAACTCGATCATACATGCCTTTGAATAACTTTTTAACACATGCTTTTCTCTAATTGATATTTATGTTACAAAATTTCATTATGTTAAACATTATCCACATTTCATGTTTGCTAATATATACAATTCTACATTAAGTCCTTTCTTTTCATTATGTTAAACCTTATATGAATTTTTGTGTGTTATTTTGAGGACAAATACCTAACAAATGATTCTCTGCATTAAAAAACTTGTGAAATTTGAGAAGGGACAATTGTCTCCTTTTGACCCAATGTAAAGACATATGCCAAAAATCAGAGTCATGGTGTTCCATCCAAAAACCACATATTTACGTGGAAAATTATACAACCAATACATGCAAACATAGAACCAACACTTTTGGTGTAATGAGATATGAAGGGATACAGGAATATTTAATGTTAACAGAATAGAACACATATTTTGAAAACAGAATCATCTGTTAGATCTTCATCACATGTAAAAACAAATAGAAAATATAGACATACATAAAATAAAACAACAAAAATTAGTGTTAGGGTTATAAAATACTAACCAGTGCAGTAATGATGTTTAGATCGCCAATCTTATATGCAGAATAGCTGTCGGAAAGAGCGGTGGAAAAAGAGGGGCAACCACAATCAGAAAACCAAATCGCGACGGCTAGTTAGGATACAACGTCGATTGCCTTGACCCTTATTTAATTTCATTGAGAAATGAAAGAGGACTTCAGAGTTAAGTATTTCATACTCGATATTAATATTATAGCACAGTGGTGGATTTTGTGAATTAAATTTGTTTTGATGCATGCATTTTACTCAAAAGAAATGACTCTAGTCAAATGTACATGTAAACACGCACACATTCCTCTTGTGAAATTTTGAAATATACAAATATTTCATTTCCGGATTTCAACTCTTATAGCATCCAGTGCCGTATAACTTTATATATAATTTCCGTTTTCATGCACCAACAGAATAAAATCTGGATTGCATTTATGGACAACTAACTGACCTAAAACCATGGAACTGGCATAAAGCTATTAAAATATAAAGTAATATTGAGTTATTATATTAGAATATAGAATGATACTGATAACATGTCAAAAAAATAACGTTAGGTACTAAGCTATCGGGGTTGAAGTATCATTATCAAGGTTTGACACGTCAATAGAAATGTGGGTTTCTAACTGTGTCCAGATGAAATAACAAAATTACCCTTTAACGATGGATTGCGGATATAAAAGGAAAGAGGGTGAGGTTTCTAGTTGCTATTTTATATGAGATATCTATCTATCTAATGAGAAAGTTGCTATTTCAACATGGATGGGACCACATGGTAATAAAACCTAGTTATAAATCATGCAAAACCAGACCATCAAATGTGATTCTAAAAGCCTTCCTGGCATTATGCTTCTGAACTATCTGTTGGAGAAAATCCCTTCAGATGATCAGTTTAAGGGAATAAAAAACTCAATGCACACTACACCAAAACAGGCAAATTCTAACATTTATAAGTGTTACAAATAATTTCAGTAACACTTTTTAAGTGTTACTAATGGACTGTGAGGAATGGAGCGGCTAAATTTGTAACACTTATAAGTGTTACAAACATACGTATTACTAACACTTATAAATGTTGGTACTTTAATATACGTTAACGCTTATAAGTGTTGGTAACGAAATATACGGTAACCCTTATAAGTGTTGGTACAGAAATATACGGTAACACTTATAAGTGTTGGTAACGAAATATACGGTAACACTTATAAGTGTTGGTATAGAAATATACGGTAACGCTTATAAGTGTTGGTAACGAAATATAAGGTAACACTTATAAGTGTTGGTATAGAAATATACGGCAACGCTTATAAGTGTTGGTAACGAAATATAAGATAACACTTATAGGTGTTGGTACAGAAATATACGGTAACGCTTATAAGTGTTGGAAAATGATTATTTAGTAACACACACATATATACCAAAACTTAAACGCAAAGTTTAAATATAAACACTCTGCAAATAATGGTTTCCATATCACAAATAATTCATCATACATATTCAATGCAAAGTTTAAACGCTCTGCAAATGTAGTATAATATATCATAAACAATTATTTACATATCTAAAATGCCACAATGTCATATATTCAGAAATTATTACAACATAAGCTTTAATTTTTTTTTCAAAATACACTTAAAGTTTAACTTCCGGTTTACCTAACCATTCAATTTTTTTTTTCAAAATACACTTAAAATTCAAACTCACAGTTCAATGCTGTCTCCATTAATTCTGCAAATTAGTCATCAATTCCATGGATTAGTTGGCCCATTGTTCTCTGCAGTCTGTACTTAAGCCTGACACCTGAAAATGAAATTTTCCCTATAAACAACAGGCCACAAGAAGGTAAAAGACAAGCATTGTTATCTTACCTACATATAAATAGGTAAATAAACTGGACAAAAAAAAGTTTATAGTTCATAAGCACAAGAATGGTCAGTAGTAAAATGTTTGGAGAAATAAAATAATAATTACTTATATAAAATAATATGTAGTAAAATATATTCTCCAATATCTTAAAATTTACAATGTGTACTGGAAAAGGTGATTCTAGCCATCAATATTTGCATATTTTTCTTTTTCAGTTTCTTGAACTGGGCAGCAATAATCATCAATAATTTAATATAATATTTACGCTTCCAAGTAAACTTCTTGTGATTTAAAAAACCTTTCATGACCGAAATGAATTAAGAAAAACATATGAAAGATAGAAGAAAGGTCATGAATGAAAATCAAACATGTGCTATATGATATTAAAACTAGTTTCTTTTTTTATTTGGTGGTAGTTTTTGTAGTTCGCGTCTACATTAACAAAATGTAACACCAAACATATTATAACTATTAATAATGATAAAGATGTATAGAGGTTCAAACCTAATACCTCTAACAACAACTCAAACTAAATGTTTTACCGGAGGACAATGATCCGCTACTAGCACCATTTTTAAATTCAAATTTGCATGTATATACTTGTCATACTGTGAATCCTTTATATGAAAAATGAAATTATATTTATGCCTGTATATTCATATCAATTGTGTTGAACCAAATATGATAATGCGAGTCACTTATGCATATATATACATCCTAACACAGACATTAATACGCACTTTGTTGAATTGAAAAGGAAAATAATGATGGTGAAAATTTAAAAAATAAATGGTTATACAAAAAAAGATCAAACTTATTGCACTCAGTTTTAATCAATACTTTTGTCAATACTCACAAACAAACCATATGAAATATGATATTTTCACATTTCAAACATTCATGAAGAGATAAATTGATAAAATAGCTCATAAGTGAATTATTGTCACATTGAACTGAAGAAATTAAATTTATTTGCAATCTTCAGATTAAGTATTATCATCTACGAATAAGATGAATTCTTACTTGAACCGGTGATCCAGCAAATTCTAAAACCTGTGCAGCAAGTTCACCAGCAGCTTTCATCCGAGCAAAGCCTTCATCATTGTGTATTTGATGCTCTTTTGCTATTTCTGGCAAGAATTCTGAAGTAGCATATGGAGGTCTAGGAATATGTTCTGGTACCGGGAGGCATCCAGGAACATTTCCAGGCCTTAGTGGTGCTCTTTTTGTATTTTTCTGTTATTCTCTAAGCTCTCGAGATCTTTATGTAGCAAGAAAAAAAATCAACTATTAAGTGAAAGATTATTTACAATGAGAAGCGGTAAAGAAACCTGTGTGATGCAAAATAAAAAAGTGAAATTTGGTCACATAACTTCTCTATTTACAAACTTCAACAACTCTCTATTTACAAACTTCAACAACAAATTACCCACAGACCTGTTCGACCAAACTTCTGCATCACCCACCAGAACATATATCACAACCACCAGCAACTGCAAACTCAAACCCAAATACATACAGTAACCATCCTCTGCCAAATCCATCCCTCTTCTGTACACTAGCAAACAACTCCTCTTACACCATCTATAACCAAACCAAAGCTCCAACCTTCATCACCAAATCGCTAACAACTCCTCACCCCTGCATCATCCAAAAAAAATCTACTGCAACCACCTACAATCCCTCGGCACCCGAAACCACAACCTGCCTCCATTTTCAAGCAAACCCGAACCCTCAACTACACCCAATCACCAACCCCTCACTGATATCTTCCTCGTCGCCTTAATCTCCCCATCACCTTTTATCACTTCTATGACAATTCAATCCACCTCAGCAGCAACCTACCAAACCACCTCATTCTAATTGCCTCACCAAAATTTGCCTCACTTTGGTTCCTCAAAAATTTATGTTCACCAAAGAAATTACCAAACAGCAAAACACACTTACAATCTACATCACCCACGACCATGTTTTTGTACTATTTTAATCATAAACGTTAGGGTCAATAAAGTTTTAGCTTATTCCAAGCAATGTTAGGACGTATTCGTGCAAGATCATTAGACAAATTCAAAGACGATTTAGAAACTTCTTTAAAATGCAGAAAAAGTTTTGTAGAAGCTACTAATACATGTACACACTTTTCAACTTATAACTATTTCATCTTCTTAGTTATTTCAAATTTTGAAATACATCTAAACATTTGTTATCTACTGCAAGATACCATCAAAAAATTATCAATATTTTGTACAACAAAAGCACTAGATTGTGATTTTTATACGCACTCGATTAATTAACACAAATTTATACGATGATTACTAAAATGATCCATTATTTTATTTAAGAAATGTTAACACGTGCCATTAAATATATGTTAACAATGATTGAAAAACAAAAATTCAAAAGAAAGAATACAGTAAAACACCCCTTTTACCCAATGAAATTTTTGTCATGAGTTGAGTGATCAAAATAAGGCAATTAGGTACAATGTTCGTTTTTAATATATGCAGTCAGTACCAAGTCAAAACAAAAGCTTTCACTTGCATAAAACATTTTTTCTGGCAATAATATAGCAAGGACACACCTTTTTCATACTCTGTTGGCTTTAAAATCTAAGATGATAACGTTAGCAGGACCATGTGTGATGTGTTATATAATGCTTAATATTATCACCCAATAAAACGAGAAACTCCCAGTATTTATGATCAGATTACTGAATTTTGTTATGTTATCCTACTTCAATTGCTTCTAACAACTACCCAAATATTTTGCAATAAGCTAAAAGCGAAGCAGCTGCTGCCGCTGGAAATGATGGGATTCATTTGGAAAAATGCATCCTGACCAAGGCACATTGAATTTCAGGTGCAATATGCCTTCCTATTTGTTTTGCAAAAAGAATATAAGCTCATAATTGAAATTCTACTAGTTTTTTAGTAACTTTCAAATTTTATTATAAGATCATATACTCTTATATCATGAGTTACAATTTTTCTAGAGGGTGAATAAGCTTGTTAGTAACTGCTAACTTAAATCAAAATATTATTTATTTTTCAATAACAAAAAAATTTCCATAAAATAACAACCTAACCAGTATGCAAAAGAATATTCAAAATGCACAAGGTATTAAAAATGAAAATGTAAATGGTTCAAAAAATAATACTTACATAGGCTTTTGCTGCAGACGGAAGAACTTGTCTAGATTTCTTATTTATATGTCCTGTCTTCCAAACCATGTCCGCGTAACTTTCTCTTTCGGATTTTCCTTGACCTGCAAGAACGAATGTTTAATGCCATGATAAATTAAATTTGTAGCAAATTTACAAAGATACAGATTATAGACAAAGCTTCAGAGAAACAATTTTGAGTTCAAGCATGCAAAATAAAACTTTCAGCAAGTTCAATGAACAGAAAGTGAACAGGTTACCCATCATTCGAGTAAACTACCAATTCTCCTTTACAATCTTGGACTTCTCAAGAATGAATTTACCTTCTTTGTACTTTTGGGTTGCTTTGTAGGCCCTTTCGTACTTCCATCCTAACACCTTACGGCATTCACAACATGATATGTCCGCAATAGTGTGAAGCCCAGTTATGAGTTGTCTATCCTTCTTAGGCCCTACAACCACGTTCATTGCATGAGAGAAGAGAAATGCTCGACCATGTCTCCCCTATAAGTAAATGAACACAAAGAGAAAAAATTTATATAATGAAGAGAATGATTGAAGATTCCTTTAGAGTTCAGTTTAGATAGACTAGTTCAATTCAAGATTTGCATGAAATTAATAAATGTAGGCGGAGTTGCCTTATATGTCATACTTGGCAAATAATGTTTAGTTCATTGTCTGAAGAGAAATTTTAAGAAAAATCATGCATAAAATACAATTAAACGTTGACACCTGAAAACTATACACTACAAGCATCGTTTTTCATTGTTAACACAGAAAGGACACTAGAATGCTCCTTACAAAAAATGATTAATGGATCAGTAGTCAGTAATGGTTTTCTTCCCAAATCTTTTTGAATGGAAATGCTCACATATTTCTTTTTAAATACTCTCCTTGCATAATCATAGGAACACACATTTATTGCTTTATAATAATCACTTGCTTTATATAATATAAGTCTGTTTTGCTTGTTCGCCCAAAAATGCTAGAATTGACAGCTGTTAAGCTATGTAAAAGTGCTTTTCAGTAACAAATTTTGATAGTGTACTTTACAGTGATGCCTTAAACAAATATTTGAAAGAAATAATCAAACAGATTGTCCATTAGGTAAAATTTCATGCCAGAACATGTATATCTACTTCTTACTTGATATGCATCAAACCCATACCACACCATTTATTACAAAACACTAATAATAAAAGGATATTAAAAGATCTAGAGATCAAGAGCAGCTATATACAGTCCAATACCGCGATACCCACTCCCAAAAAAAATTATGCTATCACTCTTTAACACTATATACTACCTATTTGTTCAGTAATATACTTTCCGGTGACCAAGAATTTGATTTGTGCCATATTGCAGACGTGGTAAAAATTCTTGCTTTGAGTTACATCCTTTGTTGACTTAATGTTTGATCCTTGCTCTAATGCATATTGGGTATTTGAGTACATTGGAGGGTGCATATGTATTATAAAGTAATAAGAGCTAGGTACATCAAAGAATGAGCAATTTGGAATGAGGATAAGAGTGTACATTATAGGGTCAAAAAACAAACACCTATACACATGACACTCGTATTTTAAGTGACAATTCTCCAGGTCATTGTTAAAGTTGTATTGTACTTGATACATGGGACATGATTGAAGAAAGTCGTAAATGCATATGTAAACAGCACATCCACAAGATGGTTTCGACAAATTATTTTGTTGCTTCTTTAAAACTTTTTTTTGGAAGCTATAATCCAAACATCAAACGCTCCTTACTGTTTCTTGGTTAATATCACGTCATTGTACTAATTATTCAAAATAAGCAGCAAAAACCCTAAATACTGAAGCACAAAACATAACCCAAGTTACCCAACACAATAGTTCGCACTAAATCACAATTGATATTACTCCGGTTCTTTATTGCACAATAAAAGATACATCAACAGTTACAATTAAAATATAAAAAGGATACGATACAATAAATCAAGAATAAACGAAAAACAAAACGAACAATTACCTGAAAAGCTTTAGAAATAACGTCATCGTGAAGGCAAACATGATTTCTACAATTGCTGCAGCTGTAGATTCTTGGACCAACTATCTCATCCATCAAATTCTTGCCTGTATTCATCGAGATTCAAGTATTCAAATGTGATGCTCCTTAATGCCATGATAGATTTAAAAATGAAGAGTTTGACGCTCGACTGGAGATGACGCGCTAGCTGAAAAGGGGAACCCTAGTCTTAAGTCGCTCGATGTTAGATGTCTGGTAGCTTGGAGGATGCGCGAATGACTGTCGACGCTAGTGATGGAATGCGCGAAGGGGAACCCTAATCGAATTGAAAATTATGCGGCCGATAGTGGTGATGGAAGGGGAAAGCGTTAGAAAATTCTATATATACAAGATTACATAAGGGTCCAATATTTAGCGAGTTATTTACAAATTTACCAATCGTTCTAACACTTTATTGTGTTGTAAATTATAACTGATGTGTTGGAAAGTTTATAAAAAACATTATTTATATTTCCCAACACTTTTTTAGGTACCCTAACACTTTTTTATTGTCAGTAGGTTGTAACATTTATAAGTGTTAGAAATTAACAAATATAAAATGTTGCAAAATCACTATTTTGGTGTAGTGGCAGCGAAAAACAACTGGATCGTGATTGTAGTGAGACGAAATAAATAGAGATAAGCACCAGAACAGACAGTCATAGATCTATGCAATGCAAAAAAATAAATAACACCGGTATTTATAGTGGTTCCACTACCGCGAGGCAATGTACGTCCACTTGGGGAGAGAATATTTTATTAATCACTAAAAGATTAGAGTTACAAGATTGATTCACTTTTGGAGGCTATACATAAGATGAATTAACAATACATACAAAATTCTACAGAGTTTCAGCTCTATAGAATGACTGTCATTATGGTCCAGGAGCTCATTTATTTATTGAATGAAGAATGATGAGGGGTAGATGCTATATAGCTGCCCTGAGGTTTGGTTCGACATTCATCTGGACCTGCAAAGAACACACATGGTTTGGTCCGGTATAATTTGGACCGGCATGCTCTAACACTGAACCAAATATTTGGTTCGGCCTTCAGCGTTTCAAATCTGGATCGACATGTCTCAATCGCCGAACCAAACATCTAGAGCGGCACTACTTGGTTCGACAGAGCGCCAAATGAAATTTTTGGTTCGGTATTCCCATTGGAGCGGCATGCTTTAGTTCGGCGTTCTCTTTAAAACTTGTTTCGGCAATCAGCAGCTCATTTGGACTGGTATGCCTACTACTCACCGAACGAGATTGCTGGTTCGGCATTCATATTTACCGAACGAGAATACTTGTTCGACATCCATATTTACTGCTCCAAAACATTCCTCACTACCAAATGAAAATATTACTCCTCCAAATTCATGTTGCCGCTCCACTTCTACTGCCACCAAACGACCTTTTTCGTTTGGCACAATCACCGAACCAAAACCCAGCACCACGACTTCATGTTAGGGTTTTAGCTTCCTCCTGCACGAGCTTCTCCTTCTTGGCTATCACTCCTTCTACCGCACCTAGGGTAATTAGGGCTTCAGCCTACTCCTTACTGCTGCTTCTCCAATAGTTCATCTTCTTCAGTCATGAAATCAGGTATCTATCTAACAATCTTCCCCTTGATACCAAATTTCCAAACAAGCCTTCCAACTCCATTTACACCTTCATGCTCCAAGCAATGGATACTTATCCAATGAGCTTTGGCAATGTCATCACTCATTACACTCTGTCAACGAACTCCGGCAAGGCCACCGCTCGTCAATAAAGTGTTCGAAGTACCCAGTCCGTGTAGAACCTATCAATCTCCACCATGAAAACAAACGTCTCCATGAACCATATCAACTCTCCCTCTCGTGCCACCCCGTGGCACCTAGCACTTTATTAAGCGAATCAAGTCTGCGCAATACTCGAACTTAGCAACAGGCAATGATTTGATAAACATGTCTGCTGCATTCTCCTTTGTGTGAATCTTCTGAAGACGAACTAGCTTCTCTTCACTCATCGAGACAAGGAACGACTCTCTCATCTCAATATGCATCGTTCTCGAGCTGAATGCCAGATTTTCAGCTAAGTGAATTGTACTTTGACTATAACAATGCACATTCACTCCTTCGTATGAGAAGCCCAAATCACACAACAATCACCTTAAATAAAGTGCATCCTTAGCTGCTTCAACCACAGCTATCAGCTTTGCCTCTGTAGTAGACAAAGCCACAATCGTCTGCAACCTCGCTCTCCAACTGATGGTTGTCCCACCAAAGGTGAACACATATCCGGAGGTTGAATTTCTTCGATCTCTATCACCGGCATAATCGGAATCACAAAATCCAACCAAGCTGAAATCTCTACATCTGCCGCCAAAGACAAGTCCATGGTTTGGAGTTCCTCTAAGGTATTTAAAGATACACTTCACTGCTTCCCAATGCATCTTTCCTGGATTTGCCATGAATCTACTCACCAATCCAACCACCTGTGCAATGTCAGGCCTAGTGCAGACCATGGTATATATCAAGCTGCCAACTGCACTTGCATATGGGACCTTCATCATGTAAGCCTTGTCCTTTTCCGAGATCGGAGAGCCTTTACTAGAAAGCTGTATGTGCAAAGGCATGGGTGTGCTGATTGCCTTTGCCCCTTCCATGCTAAACCGAGTAAGCACCTTCCAAATGTACTCCTTTTGAGTGAGGCTCAAATGTCCTAGCTTTCTATCCCTTTGGATTTCAACACCCAAAATTTTCTTTGCTTCTCCAAGGTATTTCATTTCGAATTCCGTTTTTAGCTTTCGCTTTAAACTATCGATTTCAGCCTTATCCTTGGAAGCAATCAACATATCATCCACGTACAAGAGTAGGTACACCCATCTACCATTCTTTAAATGCTTGAAGTACACACAAGCGTCTTTGATGCTACGATCAAAACCAAGTGAAAGCATAAAAGATTCAAACCTCTTGTACCATTGTCTAGGCAACTGCTTAAGTCCATACAATGACTTCTTCAATTTGCAAACCTAATTTTCTTTCCCATCTACAACAAATCCTTCTAGCTGCTTCATGTAGATGGTCTTATCCAAGTCTCCGTGCAATAAAGCGGTTTTCACGTCCAGTTGCTCCAGCTCCAAGTCATGAGCTGCGACGATAGCGAGCAAAATGCAGATGGACGTATGCCTCACTACTAGAGAGAATATCTCATCATAGTCCAATCCCTTTCTTTGTGAAAACTCTTTAGCAAATAGTCTAGCCTTGTATCTCCCATCATCCTTCACCTTGAACACCCACTTGCAACCCATGGCTCGGCTTCCTTGAGGAGGTGGTACCAAATCCCAAGTCTTGTTCTTCTTTTACGACTCTAACTCCTCTTCCATAGCGTACTTCCACTTCGATCTATCACATGACTTCAAAGCTTCATCAAGGTCAAGCGGCTCCTCACAAACCACATGTAGGGCATAGTCAAACTGATCACCAAAGCTAAGATTCACAAACTGCCAATCACCATACCTTTCAGATGGCCTAATAGTCTTACGACTGACCTGGGTAGGTACTGCTTCGTCTAAACTTCTTTCAGCTCCACCTTGAACTGAACTTCCTCTAGATTCATGCACATCACCAGCACTACTAGAAGGTACCTGTGGACTATCCTATGATGTTCCATCAACTGCGTTTTCCTCGACAACATCAACAACAACTCTACTATTTGGCTGTAACACGAGAACTTCTTCCATCTCCTTAGGCCTATTAGAATCTTTTAATGTGGTAGGTAGCTTCTCCTTCGGATTGAACATGGCAGACTCATCAAAAGTAACATGTCTGGTATGAACAATCTTCCGATCAACAGGGTTCCAAATTCGATACCCTTTGATACCATCGATGTATCCCATTAGTATGCCCTTGTATGCTCTAGCCTCCAACTTGTCATCACCTGTATGGTGAACGTACACAGGCAGCCAAAAATTCGAAAGTAACCAAGATACACTGATTTACCTTTCCACTTCTCCTTTGGAATCTTCCAATCTATGGTTGAGCATGGAATTTGATTTATGATATGCGCCGCAGTTGATAATGCCTCAGCCCAAAATCCTCTAGACAAGCCCATCGTCAATCTCAAGCAACGAGCCTTCTCCAGTAGAGTCCATGTTCATCCTTTTTGCAACCCCATTGGATTATGGATCGCCGGGTGTAGTGAAATGTCTTTGAATTCCATGCTATCTACAAAAGTCGAGGAACTCCCTAGAGAAAAATTCACCGCCATTATCAGATCTCAGCACCTTCATCCTAGAACCAGATTGGTTCTCAACAACCGCTTTCCAGTCTTTGAACTTCTCAAAACTTTTTGATTTGGCCTTCATCACATACACCCATACTTTCTGAGAAAAATCATTAATGAAAGAGATAAAATACTTTGCTCCTCCAAGAGAAGGAGTAGCAACCGGTCCCCAAATATCCGTATGCACATACTCAAGTATCCGCCTCGATCTATGGCACTACACCAAAACAGGTGATTCCCAACGAGTATAACTGTCGCAAA
Source organism: Allium fistulosum (assembly GCA_030737815.1). Taxonomy (NCBI): domain Eukaryota; kingdom Viridiplantae; phylum Streptophyta; class Magnoliopsida; order Asparagales; family Amaryllidaceae; genus Allium; species Allium fistulosum. The sequence goes on along the minus strand of CM060902.1, from coordinate 1,247,420,331 downwards.
CAGTTTCAGCAACGCTTATTAGCGTCGCTGTAGGGGCGTCGCAATTTATTGCCAACGCTTATAAGCGTTGGCGAGTTTAGCTTCCCAACGCTTATAAGCGTTGGAAGATTGTATTCGCCAACGCTTATAAACGTTGGTGTATATTATTTAGCAACGCTTATAAATGTTGGCAAATTAACCATCCAACATTGTTTAATTTTCTATGCTGACGCTTATAAGCGTTGGTATATTTTAATTGCCAACGCTTATAACGCTTTAACAGCACTATTATACTACATTCAATAGGAACCCAAAATTTACAATATTCATGATCAAATAACAATATAAATTTCATAGTCAACTACTTCATAACAATGTCAACTACTTCATAACAAGTACAATACATAATTAAGTTGGTTAATTCAATACATAATCAACTACTTCATAACAATGTCAAATTGGAATACAAAAGATACTTGAGTGTTTAAAAATCCAATTCATGGTAGTATAATCTGCTAGCTTTCACAGTAGTAGTGGCGATAACTCTTGCATCAGCAACATGGGTTTTTTGAGAAATGTAGATACCTTCATTTTCCAATTTAAACAATTTGATGAAAGCCAGTCCTAACTGCCCCATTGTTTCTTCAATATCCTACTGAGCTTTAACAAGTTACTTCAACCTGTAACAAAAGGAATAATAAATAAACACATCTACAATAGGTATCTAGAATATTATGCACAAATAAACCAACAAAGCTTAAAACTACCTCTGTAGATTGTTAAACAATGATACATAATATGCCTATAATGCAAGATCATGGTAATCTGAGAATCACGAAGAATGAACTTTAATTAAATTAATTGTTTTATAAACTAGGTAAACAAGAAACATTAGAACCACAACAGAAACACATGATAAATATATCAAAATGATATCCTAATGGGTGCACCATCAACTCATACTAATTGTTATTGCTGCAACCTGTACAAGTCATAAGAATATTCAATAAGAGAAAACATCATGTTACCTTACTGCAAATATTCAAGGCCTGCATTAGAATATCTTCCATTGCGAAGGAGGTTGACTTGGCGGCTCTAGCCAAGTATACTCAAGACTTTAGTGGTACTGTTATCATGAAAATTTGCTAGCATGCTTGCAAATATACGATAAGAGAAAACATTGAGAAGGTATGCTTTTATTAGACTATCTCCAATTGATATCATGAAATAATATATCGTTACATTTGCTACCTAAGCCTCCTTATGTTGAAATATGGAAATCTTAGAAATCAGATAACCACAAGATTGGAAATCTCAATTAAATTTACACAAATTTGAATGAAATCAAATTTCAAACTTTACATACTCTATTCTTATTTTCATTTAAATTGGAAACAAGTAGCTTTGTGTTTACCTTCTCAATTAAATTTACACACTCAACCCTGTATTTTAACATGGCTGTTAACATTAAAAAAGTTCCAGCATCAAAGCTTTAAAAGCTACCTTGTTTTCAGCAACTGTAGTGTCAGAGAAAACATCAGCCACCAATTTAGCAATTTGCACTTTGGCCACCTACGACAACAATTGATATCATCACAGTAAACCCCACAAATCTGTAACCATGCATATAAGTTTTGAAATAATCAAATATTAAGATAGTTCAATACCTTGGTCTCGCTAACAACACCTTCCTTTTCAACGACAATGCCAAACCCATTAACTTCAGAATAATCCTCATCAATTGTGTCTTTAATCACTGTATACTTCACCTCCGTGCTCTCCACAATTTTATCCAACAGTCCTCCAATACTCAAAATCTCATACTTTACAAACAAGTTTGAAATGTTGGAAAAAAGCGAACTAAGGTCATCAAGTACATTGTACGTAGAAGACTGATTGGAAGGGGAGAAGGAGTCTGAGTTGGAAGAGTCATAAATGATCGCCACATGGCTCACACCTGCCAGCTGGGCAGCCAGGATCAGCTGAAAGGCATTTTCTGTTGTGATCGATGAGGTCGGGCCATTTTATGTTGGCCCAATTGTTATGCACAGTTTTGCGGCTGGGCCTATTGCTTTTGCAATTTGTTCAGGCATAGTGAATGTTGTTTGCACTGCATTCAGGCGCTTCGATTCTACTGGTGAAATTAGCTACAAATCCTTGAATCTAGTGAAATGAGGATATTATAACATATTAGGCTAATTACACTATTTCCGTTAAAAGTTACAACTACAGACGCTAAAATTAATCAAACTGATATGCAATTAAAAGTTTATCTCATTTATGCACATATAAATGTCAAATTGAAACTTTAGTTACAGAACTAAATTTACTTTTTTATTACTTGATCCATAATGACGAGAACTATGTTGTCTTGTTTCATAATAAAAAAATACTGAGATATGCAGGGTGAATGGGTAAAGGCGGATCAAGCAGCCAGTCAGGACAAGCGACTAGTTTCCCCTTTTAATATACCTGATTCAATTTTTACTTATGAAGGAGTAAAATTTCATTTAAACAAAAAATCAAACAAATAAAATACACATGTCACTATAGAAGATGAATCTAATTGCTCATAAACAATTGTAAAACTATATATACTGTCATTCTAATTTAAAATTTTATCTACGTTAGCAGAGTTCAAGAACTATAAGTGATCACTGTTTATTAAGAGATGATCATTAAAAACAAATAACTCTAACATGGAAAATAAAATTAAAATTAAAATTTTAGCTACTTTAGTGCTTTGTTAGGAAGTTTTGATACTGATTGGTTGAAAATCTTTAGTTGTAATAATTTTCCATGTAGTAAATTAAAATTTAGTTATAATGCGAAGAAAATATAGTGGTGTTTTTGATTGAATTTGAAACACTTGTAGCGTACAAACAATATTTTTTTTGCTTCCTGTTTTCGGATCTTATCTATACAGTTTTTCCTTCTATTTTATTGTTTTAAAGTTATTAGCTACTTTTTTATTTCACTGCTTAAATAAAATTTACTAAATACTTGTTCTTATTTGCACTGTCAGTTTTACCATGGATGCCTATTGTTCAAGTGTACAATTATAATTTTCATATTTTACCTGAGACCTGACTTGTTCAGTTCTGTAGTGAAAAGTGGAATATGTTTTCAGACCAGAAGAGCGAAATCCCCATTCACAAATGCTATTCTTGCATTCTATTATAAAAATTCTATATATTATCCAATCATTTTACTACTTTTTTTTTTATCAGGTAAGTATTTGTAACACATAATTTATAATATGAAAGTGACTAGATGACATAGAATTTGAGTAGGGTTGTGAATACATATTGCATGAAAACGGCATTTTAGTTGCTAAAATAAATGTGATATATTTGGTATGTTTTTTATAAGCTATGATATGCTGAGCTTACAATACATCAATAAAGATTTAAGTAGTAGTCAGAGTTTAACTTTAAATGTGGAACATTGCATCGATAAATCTGTCAAATATGTCCATAGATTACTTGAAACAATTTACAATCATAGACTAGACTGTATGTAGTTTATGTTTATATGGTTGCTTCAATGTTCTTCTAAATTGTATGGTTATGTTAAAAATACAACAGAACAAACAAATAATAGAGAAACTTTTGAATAGGAACTCTGGTGAAACTCACTATTATTAGTGTGTCCTGATATTGGTTGGGCGGTCCATGTTTTGGCTCACAAAGTCACATTATACCATTTTCAGAGAAACAAATGCCTATTGATTTATTAAAGCAGACATTTTTAGAGAAGTGTGAAAGACATTACAGTAAGAATGATGCCTATTTATTTGATTTCAAACTGCGTTTATGTTCATATTGCTCCGTCAATGACTCTACTCACACATCTCATAATCATATTGCAATTCATCGTCAAAGGACTCTAACCATATTTTATTGTTTTCATCAAACACACACTTGTATTTGTCAGAAAAGTGAAGGCCTAGCATGAGGAACAAGAGCCACTTAAACAAAGCAAAAAATACTTGCCTAAAAGATACATCAAAACTTTTATTTACTGATTTATTTTCAACCGTCCAAGACATTTTTTCAAGTAACAACCTAAATCACCTTATTTACTGATTCTTAAACAATTATTTACTGATTCTTAAAAAATTGTTTTTGGTTAACCAATAAAATAACAACCTAAATCAGCAGCTTTGTATGCAATTACACATATATTTGAGAGCCTAATGTTTTCTGGTACAGACCTTCTAAGAGGATGGATTCGCGGTTGCGTCTAAAGCAATGGCATCGGAAATCATCACGGTTGCGGATGGATTCACGGTTGCTTCAGATCTAAGAGGGTCGAGGTAGTTGCGAGAGAGGATTCGCATGGTTGCAAGTAGAGTCGGCTAGTCTGAGATGCTCGAGGTGGAGTCGGTGGAGTTGCCGATGAAGGCGGAGTCGCGGGTGGAGGCGTAGAAGGGAAAAAAAATCGCCGCGATATCCAATATTTTTTTAGTAGCCACAGGAAAAAGTAAAGCGTGGAGAGGTTGGGTACTAGGGCTGGGATGAAGAGCTCATTTACTTTTTTGCCCTAGCCCATTTCATTTAATTTCAATTTAACCGGATTTTCCAACGTATATATGTGTTAACAATAAAAATAATATAAATATGTAATTTCAGCAACACATTTTTAGCTTACCAACGGTTATTACTGTCGTTAATCTCCAACACAAATAAGTGTTGGCAATTGAAAAAAACAAGCGTTGCAAAATGACTGTTATGGTGTAGTGTGGTGTCCAATTCCAAAAGATACTTTAGTTTGCTTGCCTAACACACACTCCTGGCAAAAGTCCATCTTGTCAAAGCTTTCTCCTTTGATCATCTTCCATCTTCGAAGCAACTCTAAGCCATTCTTTGAAATATGACCCAACCTGAGATGCCAAAGCTTTGTGACATCCAATGCACGAGAATTATCTACTCCAACACACGACTCTCCAAGAACTATGGTTCCTTTCAACAAATACAGATTTTGGAACACATCTCCTTTCATAAGAACTAGTGCACCTCTCGAAACCTTCAGACTATCCTTCTCGATAATTACCTTGCATCGCAAAGATGCCAATTGTCCTAAAGAAATTAAGGACTTCCAAAGACCTGGAACATACTGGACACCTGTCAAAGTACGTATCACTCCGTCAAACATCCTGATCCTCACTGTACCTTCACCTATTGCTCTACAGCTAGCATCATTGCCCATAAGAATATTGCTTCCCTTCCATCCAACGAAAGAACTGAAGTAATCCTTATTAGGCGTCATATGGAAAGATGCTCCCGAGTCTAGCACCCAATGGTCTGAGACATCCGATACTACTGTAGACAACACATTGTCAGATACAAACTTCTCCACCGCAAATGATGAAGATCCGTCTTCTTCCTTCTTCTTCAAATCTGGACAATCCTTTTTCCAATGACCAGGTTTCTTGCAGATAAAGCACTTCCCGTCCTTAGACTTTCCTCTCCTGCCATTACCGGGCTTCCTGGACTTGGAACGCCCTCTAGAGTGCCAATTCTTCTTATCTTCTCTACCTCTTTCAACAAACAGGCCGTGACTACTACTTCCACCTCTAGTTCCTTCACTTATCTCCTTCATCTGATCTTTCAAACCCTCAGATAGAAGGCCTGACTTCACATCTTCCACTGTCAATGTGTCTCTAATGAAGATAAGGTTATTAGCAAAACTTGTGTAACGCTTTGGAAGAGAACACAAAAGAATCATTGCCATTTTCTCCTCATCCATCTTTAAGTCAACAGTCTTCATCTTCATCACGAGATCATCAAAGAAATTAAGATGTTCATTCACTTGAGTACCCTCTCTCATCCGCATGGTGAAAAATGTCTTCAGCAATATCAGACGGTTAGTCAGAGATTTCTTCAAGTAGAGATTTTCCAGCTTGGTCCAAATGCCCCTAGCAATAGTCTCACTGCTAATCTCTGAGATAACATTCTCTCCCATAGCTAGTTCTAAAGTAATAAACGCCCATTTCTCCTTCTTCTTCCTTTCCGTGACTGAGATGTCAGCCGTCAACTCCTCAGGGGCAAACACTACTGGATGGACTTCATTCCTCATTAGAATAGTTTTCATCCTCCATTACCACTTCTCGAAGTCTTTATCCCCATTCCATTTCTCAATTGCCAACTGTGATCCTGACGCGATATACATCCCTCTAGTGTAGGGTCTTGTAACAACTGGAGTCGCTTCATCTCCTACCATAGCATCTAACACTCCTCAATCAATCTTGTGGCTCTAATACCAGACTGTTGGGGAAAATCCCTTCAGGTTATCAGTCTAAGGGAATAAAAAACTCAATGCAGTAGAAAACAACTGGATCGTGATTGTAGTGAGACGAAACAAACAGAGATAAACACCAGAATAGACAGTCATAGATCTATGCAATGTAGAAAAATAAATAACACCAGTATTTATAGTGGTTCCACTACCGCGAGGCAGTGTACGTCCACTTAGGGAGAGGAGATTTTATTAATCACTGAAAGATTAGAGTTACAAGATTGATTCACTTTTGGAGGTTATACATAAGAAGAATTAACAATACAGACAAAATTATGCAGAGTTTCAGCTCTCTAGGATGGCTGCCATTGTTGTCCAGAATGCTCGCTAGAAAGAAAATAGACTAGGTGTAATAACGACGCAAATGCTCGCTGTTCCATGCGCGAGGAAGTGTCACGCCATTTACGGTCGCTAGCTTGAAGGTTCCTTCTCCAAGCCTCCGTTCGATGACATACGGACCTTCCCATGTGGGATTCAGATGTGATGGGACCGAAAAGACTAGCTTCAAAATGAGATCTCCCACATCAAAACTTCTTGGTCGGACTTTTTCGTTATAATATCGAGCAACTCTGTGCCTGTGTACAGCTGCTCTTAAATCAGCTTCTTTATGCTTTTCGTCAACAAAGTCCAATGACTCTAATAAGAGATTTTGATTTGTCTTGGGGTCATAATAGGTTACCCTATGAGAGGGAACTTGAAGTTCCACAGGTATCACGGCTTCAGCGCCGTATGCCAAAGTAAATGGAGTATGGCCAGTCGCGGACTTGTGGGTGGTTCTGTAAGCCAGAGCGCTGTCGGAAGCTCATCCACCCACTTGCCTCTAGCTTTCTCCAAACGCTTCTTTAATATTGACTTGATTATTTATTTACGGCTTCCACTTGTCCATTCGCTTTAGGGTGAGCGACCGCCAAAAAACTTTTCTCAATGTGATATTTTTGACAAAATTCTTTGAACTCTCTACTTTCATATTGAGTTCCATTATCCATGATGATAGTTCGGGGGAGGCCAAAACGGCATATAATGTTTCGTACAATGAAATTAATTACTTTTTTGGTGGTGATCGTGGCTAGAGGCTCTGCTTCTGCCCGTTTAGTGAAGTAATCGACTGCAACAATTGCATATCTTGCACCACCTTTAGAAATTGGTAAGGAACCGATTATATCGATCCCCCAAATCGCAAATGGCCATGGACTAACCATTTGTGTGAGTTTCGCTGGCAGAGCTCTTGGGATTTTTGCAAACTTTTGACATTTATCACATTTTCTTACGTAGTCTGCAGCATCCCGATTTACAGTGGGCCAATAGTATCCATAGCGGAGGATCTTTTTTGCCAGTGTCTGCCCCCCAGTATGGTCACTATATTCGCCCTCATGAACTTCTTTCAAGACCCGTTTTATCTCGTCGTGGGCGATGCAACGAAGTAATGGAACCAAGAACCCTTTTCGATACATTATTCCGTCCTGCATCACATATCTTGAGGCTTTGCGAATGACTTGTCGTCTTTCGTTCTTCTTTTCAGGCAAAGCTCCGTGCAATAGGTACAGCTTGAATGGGGTTATCCATGACTCCTTTTCAGTTTCTGCTTCTAGCAGAAAGTTTATTTCCATCTTGTTTATACTTGGAAATCGCAAAACTTCAACAGGAACCAAGCCCATCTGTTGTGCATCACCAGTACTTGCGAATTTCGCTAATGAATCGGCTTCCCTGTTTTGTTCATGCAGGACATGCAAAATATCATAATATTCAAGGTCTGCCAAAAGTTCTTAGACCCGAGCGAGGTATGGAGCAAGCCTTTGCCCCTTTGCTTGATAATCTCCTCGCACTTGGTACACCACCAATTGAGAGTCACAAAAGATATCAACCATTTTTATTCCGAGCTCCCTGACGAGTTTTAAGCCAGCGAGCAATGCTTCATACTCTGCTTCGTTATTCGTAGCTGGGAAATCAAGCTTCAAAGCATAACAAATAGATCGGTTTTCAAGGTCACAAGAATAACGCCGGCTCTGGAACAACAGTCATTTGATGCCCCATCGGTGTATAGCTTCCATCGAATGGGGGGAAATAATGTCTTCCTACTTTGCTCGACAGGTATTGTGAATTCTGCAATAAAGTCCGCTAATGCCTATCCTTGGATAGCTCTCCGCGGTAGGTAGGTGATATCGAATTGACTTAACTTGATGTTCCACTTTAGTAACCTTCCAGAGGTTTCTGGTCGCTGGAGCACCTGTCATAGAGGTTGATTGGTATAAACGCTGATCGGGTGTGCCTGAAAATACGGACGAAGCTTGCGTGATGCAATCACCAAGCAGTAGGCTAGCTTCTCAATTTTAGGATAATTTCTTTCTGCCCCCGTTAAACGTTTACTGACATAGTACACTGGCTTTTGAACTCGGTCCTCCTCGCGAACCAAAGCCGCACTGATGGCATGTTGAGATACGACCAAGTATACATACAACACTTCATGATCTATAGGCTTTGACAGCACCGGGGGACTTTCCAGATGCCTTACCAGAGCTCGAAATGCATCCTCACAGTCGGGCGTCCAATCAAAGCTTCTCTTTCCCTTCTTTATCACATCGAAGAAGGGAATACACTTGTCTATCGCTCTGGATATGAATCGGCTTAATGCGGCCACTTTTCCGTTCAGACTCTGCAACTGCTTTATAGTTCTTGGTACTTGTATGTCCCGAATAGCCTGAATCTTTTTTGGGTTAGCTTCAATTCCTCGTGCGTTAACAATGAAACCCAAGAACTTTCCCGACGCAATGCCAAAGGAACATTCTAATGGATATATCTTCATCCCATAGCATCTGAGTATATCAAACATTTCCGCCAAGTCTCGAATGTGGTCGTCTGACTACCGTGACTTCACGAGTATGTCATCCACATAGACTTCCATTGTTCTACCAATTTGGTCTTTAAACATCCGATTCACCAAGCGTTGATAAGTCGCTCCTGCGTTCTTCAGCCCAAAAGGCATCACCACATAATAATACAGTCCGACATCCGTAACAAAGCTAGTGTGCTCCTGATCCGGAACATGCATTGGGATTTGATTGTATCCCGAGTACGCGTCCATAAATGATAATAACTCATGCCCGGTAGTTGAATCGACCAACTGGTCAATTCTGGGTAAAGGGAAACTATCCTTAGGGCAAGCCTTGTTCAAGTTTGAGTAATCAACACAGGTCATCCATTTCTCGTTCGCTTTTCTCACTAGCATAGGGTTAGATACCCATTCAGCGTAGAGGGCATCGCGGACAAACCCATTGGCTTTGAGTTTGTCCACCTCCTCTCTGAGAGCGGCGGACCTCTCCGGGTCCATCCCTCTCCTTTTTTACTTTATTGGCATGTATTATGGGCATATATTCAACATATGACTCGCAATGGCGGGAGAAATCCCGCACATATCAGATTGTGTCCAAGCAAAAACATCCAGATTTGCTCGGAGGAAATCAATAAGATCCTCGGTCATTGAGGGGTCAAGTTGTGATCCAATCTTAAGTACTTGCGATGGATCATCATAGCTGACTGGAACATCAATTGTCAGTTCAGCCAGTGCTGCTTTTGCCTTTGTGGGTTCTTCATCGTCATCTCTTGGATCTATGTCCTTATAGATCCGATCATGTTGCCCGAGCCAAGGCTCGGGCACTACTTGTCAATCTTCTGCAACTTGGATGCGGACGGAGCTGTCCATAACCTTTCCTTCATCCCTTCGCTGAGCCTCTCTCATCTCAGCCACATAACATGCACGACCAGTCGCTTGATCGCCATGCACTACTCCAACTCCACTTTCTGTCGGAAATTTCAGAGTTAAACACCATGGGGCCAAAGCTGCCCTAAACTCTGCCAGGGCCGGTCGGCCTAGAAACACATTGTACGGGGAGTCAACATCCAAAACTACGAATGGTAGGACCCGCACCCTCCTACGTTCACCTTCCCCAAGTTCAACTGGCAACTCAACAAAGCCCACCGCATCTGTAGCCGCACCATTAAAGCCATGAATACGGGCTTTAGATGGTTTCAGGTCCTTTGTCTCCATCTTCATTTGATCATACGCCTTTTTGAAGATGATATTAACAGAACTTCCACAGTCAATCAGTATCCTTCTCACAAATGCTGGCCCGATAGTGGCCGAGTTGACCATCGGGTCAATGGTAGGTGCCTCCACTTGATCGGCATCTCTACTTCTAAACACTATATCATCCGTCTTCATTCGCTGCTGTTTAGCTGGTGTACCATCTTCCGTGTTTAAACAACATTCAAAATCTGCATGTTTTAGGGAACTAGCATAACGTTCCATCTCTTGCCAACTCTTGTCTGTCGGTTGAGACCCTCCGACTATCGTGTTTATGATTAGTCTTCCTACGGTCCGAGCCGGTTCCTCAGGATGGCGTGGAGCTTGCCCGCGACCGGGGTCTGATGCTCCTTGTCCACTCCCCGGTGGAGTTTTGACAAATTCCTACAACTTCTTCTATCGAATCAGCTTTTCTATAGCGTCGTGGAGGTGTCTACACTCCTCGGTATTGTGCCCGTAAGTCTCGTGGAAGCGGCAATATTTCCCAGTCTGCTTTTGCTCCTCGGTGGACTCTTTTGGTCGTGGCTTTCGATATTGGAAAGTATTACAAGTTGACAAGTAGATATTCTCCAGGGATGCGTTCAGAAGGGTGTATTCGTTGTAAGTTGGGATCCTTGGTTTCCACTTTCCAGCTTCCCTTTTCTTTCCGGGATTTCCCCCACCAGATCCTTTAGATTGTTCAGGCTTGCTTTGAACATTGACTTGTACTTTTCCAGAGTTGTCACCGGATTGTTTTACAGCAATGTTGCTCTGCACAGTTTCCTTGCCAGGTACTGGTGTGTTATCTCGCCTCGTCCATCTAGCTTCCTCCCTTCTCATAAATTGGTGTGCTTTTGAATAAAAACGTTCCAGCGTAGTCGGAGGCTTTCCCGCCAACCAATCACCAAATTCCGAATCCGGATTTACTCCTCGCATCACGACCATTAAAATAGCATGGTTGTTGGGGTTGCTAACTTCAGTTCCAGCAACGTGGAATCTTTGTAAGTACTCTTTTAACGACTCCCCTGGAGCCACTGGACAAGGACATTACGTCCTTGGGACGGGTGGCATGAATCCTGAACTGTTCCACAAATTTCGTCGCTAACTCATCAAAGTTGGAGATAGTCCGCGGAGGAAGTCGGGTGAACCATATGGTAGCAATTCCAAATAAAGTAATTGGGAAGCATCTACACTTAGTTGCGTCGTTTGCCCTAGCTGAGTCCATCATCCATTCGTATCTCATCACATGCTGTCGGGGATCAGTCTTTCCTTCGTAAGCTGAAATAGTCGGCATGTTAAACTTCCCGGGGTACTCGGCCTGTAAGATAGCATCTGCGAATGGAGTATGACTCCTGGATCTCCCCCAATCATCATTAGACAAGCCTTGATTCTCTCTCATCAACTGTCTGACCATAGCTGATGGGTCTGGGGTTTGTATGGAAGATGGCAGATTGGTGTCTGTCCTACGTGACCGTTCTGGTTGGTGTCTCCTCTGTTGGCGATCTACCAAGCGTGTATCCCGGGGACCAGCATCATTAGGACCTTGATGAGCCACCCGTCCAGCTTCCACACGTGCTCCGGATCCTAAGTTCACAGTTTCAGCTTGGGCATGATTTTCTTGATGCACTGCACCTGTTTGCATTGTTTCAGCCCTACGGCGCCTACGCTTGGGTGGTTCATCAGATGAAGTAGAGTTGTCGGATGAGGAGTAAGGAGCGGGGCTTCCTCCAGCGTTCTGATGTTGTTGTTGAGTAAGATGGGTCATAAGGTTGGCGTTGGCTTGGATCTGTTTGCTAAGTAGTTTCCTGCTTTCCATGAGTTCTCTCATTAGCCCGTTGAACTCTGTCCTAGTGACAGCTTCCATTTGGTTTTGGGCGGTGATGGTCCCTGCGCCCGGATTAACCTGTTGATTGCTGGGTCCTATTCCCTGGACGCTAGCAGTCTCGTTTACATCTGCATTGTGTGAGGTTAATCTGGTACGTGGTCTTCCCATTGTAGATTTATTGATAGAAACTATGAGTAGAATCAACGGACTTCCTGTGAATCACTTGGATCTCCTTCGGGGGATTTCTTCAATCCAGTAGCTACAAAGTAGATCCTAGTAACCTAAGAATGATTTCTCAGTGAAAGCATCAAAATGTTAGCACTAAAATTGGTCACTAACACTCAAAGGAAGATTTGCGTAGAGAGATTAATGAAGATAGAAAATTAAAATAGAGGAATGTGTGCAAAACTAAATGTAAAAAAACGAGAACACCGGAATTATAGTGGTTCGGCGTAACTGCCTACGTCCACTTTGATTTTAATCTTTATTGCTTTTTCCAATAATTGAATACATATATAATCCGTACACCAACAACTTGAATACAAGTTTGAACAGAAAATAAATGAGTCTTGAAAATGGCAGAGTCTCCCCGAAGTTCTCGAAAAAAGGTCCCTTTTCACTGTGCCTCTGCCGCTCTATTTATAGGCGAAGATAGGTTGGACTTCCTTCACGAGCCCAAAAGAAAAATACTTCGGCCTGTAGTAAGTGACTTCTGCGCACCGAACCAGGGATGTCGAACGGCAGCTGCCGAGCGATCTTGCCGAGCGACTTTGCCAAATGATGCTACCGAACAAGGATGCTAAACGGTGTTGGCCGAACGATAGATGCCGAGCGACGATGGCTGAGGTCTTTGCACTTCTAAGGCTGAAACAATTCTACACCGAGCGGTAATTGACTGATCAATGAACTTTGGGTAGTTGACTCGAAACGAGGTCATGCCGAGCGATGGTTGCTTAGCAGTGTAGGCCGAACCACATATTCAGGTCGAACGGAGGTAGCCGAGCGATGCTGTTCGAACGAAGGATGCCGGGCGATGGCGTTTGAGCAGAGAGTGCCGAGTGATGCCGCTTGAATGAAGGATGCCGAGAGATGGACTTAGGCCAAACGACACTTGCGTACCGAACGACACGCCTAGACAGAACGGTGCACTTCCATCCTAAGCTGAGCGACATTCAATCTTCTTATTTTGACCGAACCACCCAGATTGACACAAAAGCCTATATGATCAGCATCCTGTAACTGGGTCAAACATCCGGGTAACACGAACAGAAGGAGGCGAACAGATGGATGCGAACGAATTGATTCCCTTGGTTTGCATCGATCATATCTTGAGAATACGAACTCGGATTAACTTGAAATTTGAAACGTTGTTTTTCATTGCTTTGCTCGTCTTGTCATATCAATTGTAGCTTGATCCGGAGTCGGACAAAATTTATTAACATCCATAGTGAGCCTGCGTATAACCGATCTTCGGGATGGACTATCCTCAGTTTCCAGTTAAGTTCTTGGTGTCACGGCCTTGCCAAAAGGCGGGATAACATTTTCCCTCCAAAGTACGTCCTACGAAAACATGACATGCTTTGAAAAGTTGCATTCTTCATCCTAAATAGCTTGAGTTGTCTGAATGGTTGTCGTCTTTTCGTCGAAAGCTGTGACCTTTGATTGATCCACAGAAACATAAATCATGAACTGCTGTCTGCCAATTGTTTTATTGTGTACTGTTGTAACTGATTGTTGTACGATAGCGATCTGTTGTTTGTTGTTGTAATCGTCACCAGATGAGTATTCAATTCCTGTGAATTTTAAAAATTGGATGTCAGTCCATTATACAGGAATGTATGTTAGCCTGACTCCCGTTAACGTTTGCATGTTCACGAATCGTTGTCAGTTTTTTAGTTTTTTTTGAATCGAGTTTCATATCGATCCTCTCCTGAATTGATGTGAAATTCAAGTTGTAATGACGCTTGATAGTCATTTTGAAATGTCCCCTCGTATCGATCCTCTCCTGGATCGGTTCGGGATGAATGAAAGTAAATCTCGTATTGATGGACTTAAAAGGGATACGAATAGAGCAGTTGGTCCTCTGGGTACTATTCATATCGATGGATACAAGTCTTCATGGGCTGTGTATTGATGGATACAAATAGAGCAATTCGTATCGATGCGTTTCATGTGGATTTAAATTTCTGCAGGCTCGAAAGCAGTGGATACGAAGTACGCGTTTCGTATCGGGAGGATCCAGTGATTCAGATAAGTAATTATTGCAGGTTTCGTATCGATAGGACCTGAGTCGATGGATACGAATAACTCCTTCGTATCGCTTTGAGGAGAAACCTGTCGAAACCGATTGTAGTGACTGGGAGACGAATCGTTTTTCTTCTTTCCTTGGGTCCATATAAATACAGTTTCGTACTTAATTTTTTTTTACTTGCCCATTATTCCTATAGCCTTCGTATCGACTGAAAAACTCGAAGATAGAATCTTGCCTTCGACTCAAACTAGGCCCTTAGTCACTGTCTTCGAATCGCTCAAGTGTTCGAGAAAAGAAAACCCTCGTCTCCGAACCTATCAACCCATTAATTCCTTGAATCACTTGTTCTAATTGCGTAAATAACCTATATCAATCAACTTTGAACGATGAGACTCGAATTCTTATGCCATTTGATATGCTTTTGTGACTGATTTTGGTGATGTGGTGGTCGTGGGTGGCCGGAGCGAGGTCAAAGAAAACTGCCATGGTGTTTGAGTAGTTTGGGGAAGAAGAAAGGCAGAGGGATACAAAGGATCTACATGGATATGGATGAGTTCTACTTTCGTATCGATGATGGAGGGGTGATGGATCGTTCGAATCGATCTGGATCATAGGACATCGAGATGATGAAATGGAAGTCTTCGTATCGACTGATGATGGAGTTTCATACCGACTCGAGGTAATCGATACGAATGCTTCGGACTTGATGATCGATACGCAAGGGTTGTATTTGATCTATATGAAATTTGACGTTCTCGATCGATACGAACTACGTGCCAGGAGATCGATATGATGGCAACTCACTTGATCGATGCGAACTTGTATCTCGATGGATACGAAACCGATCGTTACGAACTAGGGGTTTTGCAACCGATACAAGTTGAACCTTAATGAACCTAAAACCTCTTGCACATTTGAACACCTGACTCCGATGAGCTTCAATCTTGCATAATTAGACTTGACCGTTTCACTGCATATTTGACTGCCCTTCGAAGCTCGTCGATGGAACTTGTAACTGAACATAATTTTAACAAACTTAAACTCGGATCGGCCTTTAAAGTCTTGATGGCATGGTAGTGACGGTCAGCGATGACGGTTACTCCAGTTGAATTTCAAAGTCTCGTCGTTCGAATATATCTTCAAACTCTGTAGAATTTCTCAAGTAATATGTAGCACTGCACTGCACAACACACTTATGCACTTCATACTGGGGAATGTACGGGCTTATTATCATCTAATAATGGTTTTTAATAAGTTGATTAGCTATGGAATCCACAAGTTCACAACAGTAGGAGCTTCAGAGTGCATCCTCTTTTGTCCTAGAGATACCGGCCATCACAGCCGAAGTTATAGATCTAGCTCCGGACGAGCTGCCTGGTGCCACGTTTATCATGAATCTACAAGATTCTGTGCCATCTAACGTCTCCGAAGATATGATGGGACGAATATGTCTAAGGTATGGTCTACCGTTGGACGACGTATTATTACCAGGACCGAATGATAGACCACATGCTCCTCCAGATGGGTTTACGGCCTTTAATCACCATGCATGTACAACGGGAACACTTCCTCCGTTTAATTAGTACATTAGAGAAGTGCTGTCTTTCTTTGAAATCGCCCCATCACAGTTACACCCGAACGGATATGCTCTGCTCAACAGTCTGTTCATTGTATTTATGGAGCATTTTTCCCGACCACCTATCCCGATCAAAATTAGATACTTATTCAACGTTAAGAGTCGGGGAGATAGTCCCTCGTTCACATTCTTAGAGGCAGTCAGGAATTGTCAAGTCGTGACTGGCTCCTGGACCAGACTGAGTTACTTTAAAACTAAGTGGTTCTATGTCCGATGCCCTCACGGATTTGCTAGCCGATGGTTAGTCAGACGTAAGTGCTGCAATCTTTTCCAGTTGTTAATAAGATAATCATAGCTGATATTAAAACTAATGTCTTCTATTCTTTACAACTGTAATTCCATGACCTGAGGGTGTGCATTTTAAAGAAATAGTACGGGTCCTCCAAGAAGTTCCAGGCGAGATGAGAGAAATCGAGTCGGTGCTCACCGATAGGAACTTAAGAATTCATGGATTAATCGAACGAAACCAAAGTATCAGACTAGATGGAACGCTTAGGGAAGTCCCGACAAAGTGGGTAAAGCGCAAAGTGCCCGGGGTCGTAATTGCTGAGGAAGGTGATGAAGAACACACGCCTACAAACGACGAACCCGTGGCCGGGCCTTCTGACAGTCTTCAGGATTCAGAGTGAAAGAGAAAAGGCAAGGCAGTTGCTCACAAGCGCCCTAAGTCTTTAAGGTGGAAATCAGTAGTGGTGTCTTTGTCGGCCTCCGGCGTTAGAATCCCAAAGGCCTCTCCCTCGCCAATTGAGAGTCCTTTTGAAGGGCTTGCAGACATTCCGATTCCGGACGACGTGTCGCTCCAATACGACACCGGATTGGAAGGGCTTCAGAGCGCCTTAGATTTAGGCGAGCTGCTTCCTGCAAGTGTAACCGATATAACCGGTCGGTCGGGGGGTTTACACATACATGCATTTACTTCACGACACTACACGATTTCCATTCCTGAGCTATTTACTTCCAAAGATCACTAACTCTGTTGTTCTTACCTTTTTACAGATTCAATGAATAGGCAAGAGTCTATGCTCGGCAGTCTCCGCTCAGCACGTCAATCATCGAGCTCGTATTATGTGTCCCATCGGAGGGAGGATGATAGAAACCACGATCGCGGTTATTCTAGCTATGAACGCTACGAGAGGGACAGAGACAGAGATTACAAAGAACAGAGATATCGATCCTGATCGCGTTCTCCACCCCCTCGACTCCCCACACAACCTTTAGGCCAGGGAAAACAACCGATAGAGCCCCCTCATCACAAACCATCTTCGCAAACTTCTCGGCCTGAGTCGCAATGCCACAGAACTGAGGTTGAGCCTCCAGTCGTCGCTGAACAAGATATCACTGAGCCTACTGGGGAAGGGGCTATTAGAATTGCTCAGCTAAAGAAAGATTTTCCAAATATATGCTTTGACAGCTACATCTTCCCTCCTCACTTAAAGAGAATTCCGTTGGATGCAGAGAACACAATGCATGATTACATTCATGACATCTATGCCCAGTACAAAGAGTGGGTGAAAGCTGTAGAAAAAGCATCAAAGGTGGCCTTTGAGCGGGCAAAAACGGTCGAGAAACTAGAAACTGAACTTGCTCAAAAAAACCAGATCATTCAAGTGCTTAACGATGAAGCCGAGTCCTCTCGGAAATAAGAGATAGAGGCCACCAAAAAGGCCGATGAGGCGAACTTGGCTATGGAGAGGATGAGGCAGACACACTTTGCTTTGGTGGAGCAGATGGGCCACCGAAACACCACAGTTACTGCGGAGAGGGACGCTGCCCTGAAAGAACTTAGCGAGTTAAAAGCCAAATTTTCTGAAATCATCAAGGAGAAAGATGATGCAAATAAAGCTGCTAAGGAAGCGTGCGAGCAAGCCGTAGTGCTTCGGGACGAGCGGGATGCGGCAACGGCTAAGGTTTGGGAGGTGGAGACTAAGGTCAAGGAGGAAGTCCAAATGGCGAAGTCCACGCTAGAGGCTGATATCGAAGATCTCCTCGTCACTTACAATGCTAACGTCTTGAAGCATAGGAATCTGGCTTGGCTCGAAAATTATCCAACACATCTATATAACGCCTGGGGCCGATTAGTAGGAGATGAAAAAGCTGCGCATCATGGCGAATCAGTTGATGAATTTGAGCTTGAAAACCGAATGCTGAATGAAGACGAGCGGAAAATCCTCCACGATACAATGATCTCATATGAGAAGGAGAAGCTCGGCGCTTAGCATTTGGAAGTTGGAGAGGGTTCCGGCGTCGAGCACCATGATACTAGTTCTGAAACTCCCGTGCCGACTCAGCCCGAATCCATACCTGCGGTTGATCCTCAATCCGTTCTTGCTTACAAACCGGATCAGCCGTAGTTATCTCAAGCTAGCGAGCAAATTTCTGAGGCCGTTTAGCCGCCCACATGTCAAACTGAGGAAGGTACTCTGAACATTTTGTACACTTTTACCAAAACTGGAAATGCACATGAAGCGATTATTAACAGTTCTTCTTTTGTTTTTACCCAGTGATTGATGCTACACCGGTCGTGCCTCCTGCCACTCAAGAACCACATCACATGCAGGAGGCCATTATAACTGAAGCGACCACCATAACGACCATGGCACCGACTGATGGAGCGCATGGGAGCACACTTATATTTGATGAGTAGATGATGGAGGAACTCCTCGGTCATCACAGTGAACCCTTTGTAGACTTGCCGTTCGTTATGGGTGGAAGCGTTCCAATGACAAGTTCTTCGACTCCAACCGTAGGAGTCTCCAACGGTGCGCAAACACTTCACGAGGAGGAAATCCTAGCTGAAATCGACGCTGAGATGTTGGCAGCCGCGCGGGGCAGCGGTTTTGGCGTTGGAATGGCTGGACCTGGTCCGGCTCCTTTGCGGATGATATCTCCGGGTGGAACGGTCATTGAGACGAGCGCGCCTGCCCCACCTCCTTCTGTTGATCCTATCCCTCCGACTCCGCCTCTAAGAAGCGTTCCAATACATTTGAGTTCGGAGGAGGATGTTGACATAATGCCCCCGACTGGAGATCGACCGCCGAAAAGCAAGGGCTCAAAAAGAAAACCGAGTGAGAGCTCCAGCGAGTCCATACCGAAGAAGAAAAGAGAGTAGATACGCATCTTAGGCTTGTTTTTGAGTAGATAGGAATTTCTTTTGTTCTTTTTGCTAGCCATGTATAGATGCGGGTTCGGCCCCTGCTAGTAGAATTTTTTGGATAAACTTGTACTTAGTTTTCTTCTACAAACAGTTGAAATGAAATTCCATTTTGTCTTTAACTCAATTTTCGTTTATTTGCTTAAGTGTTCCAGCATTTGATCTCCAGTCCAATGTACTTGTTGAGTTTTGACCTTTGGATTGGACCCAAGTTTAGTCGTTAAGTCCTAAAATCACGACTATGAGTGATGACTGAATGTCAAACTGGACTCTGGTGCTGCGTTGTCTCAATCAGTGATCGACGCTTAAGTTCTGACCCCAGTTTCAGGGACGAATTGTAAGATCAAGTAGCAATTGCACTCCACTTTCAACTCATCGAGCTTAACGTCGTCGAATTGATGCTGAAATAGAGAAATTCGAGTGGTCGAATTGCACTCGTTCATCCATTGACGATTGCATCCACGCTCCGGGGATTTGCATTCATACGTCGGCGGTCGGGTCCGCCTACTCGAGTTTCAAGGATACGTCCACGCTCCGGGGACTTAAGTCATTTTAATGGGTGATCAGTCACACCCGCTTAATGTTTGTAACGATGTCCACACTCTGGGGACTTTAGATGGATTCGTGGGTGGTCAGTCACACCCAATTTGCATTTACACTCTAACCACGCTCCGGGGACTTAGAGTTGTTTTACGATCGGTCAATCCCAATCCGGTTTGCGTTCAAACTCCAATCCACTCTCCGGGGATTTTAAGTCAACGTTTATACTCCAATTCACGCTCTGGAAATTTGGAGTTGGTATTTATGTTGACACTACGGTTCACACTATGGGAATACAGAGTTAGTTAATGTTTATACTCCAATTCACACTCTGGGAAATTGGAGTTAGCCGAAAGATGGTCAGTCACATCTGTTCAGGCTTTAGGATTTTGTTCGCACTCCGGGAATGACGAATCTATCAGGATCGTGGACGATTTGTTCACATCCACCCTAAGTTAACAAGAAAGTTCATTAGATGGACAGATCCATCCTCCTCAAACTTAGTCAAGATACGAGCGAAGTCGTTAGGTGGACTGATCCACCCTCTTCGAGACCGTATTTGTAAGTTTATACTCCAGTTAACACTCTGGGAATTTGGAGTTGGTTAAAGGATTGTCGTGTATCAATCCTTTTTTGACTTCAGTGTGATGACTTGCCCCCGAGCTCGGGTATCATCTAGCGAGTAACGGTCGTATCACAGTCACTTCCTATTTGAATAAATTCCACCGTCGAGTGGAATTTAGCTCTCCGTGCATAGTGATAGTTGTATGACGCATTCGATAAATCACAGCTTTGGCTCGAAGAGATTGCATTTTATTGCTGAAATAAAAAAATACGGCAAAATCAGTTGCCTTATTACAAATTCAAATTTCGAAATGCAGAAACAAATTGCAAATGAAAAATAGACTGATTAAATAAACAGAGCCTGTCATGTGTAGTAGCGACGAAGACTTTCGCTATTCCAGGCTCTCGGAAGAGTGAGGCAGTCAACGGTCGATAATTTGAATGTACCGTCTCCGAGCTTTCGTGCAATAACATACGGCCCTTCCCAAGTTGGCTTCATATGCGAAGGGATCGGATAAATTCTCTTAAGGATGAGATCGCCGAGTTCAAAGGTTTGGGGTCGGACCTTGGCATTATATAATCGGGCGACTCGACTTCGGTATGCGGCTGCCCTCAAATCAGCCTCTTCACGCTTCTCATCCAATAAATCTAGAGATTCGGCAAGTAATATATCATTCGTCTTCGGATCATAGTATGTCACACGATGAGAAGGCACTTTTAATTCGACTTGAATAACAGCCTCTGAACCATAAGAAAGAGAAAAGGGAGTATGGCTGATTGCGGACTTATGGGTTGTTCGGTAAGCCCATAAGGCCATAGGAAGTTCATCGACCATTTGCCCCCGACCTTTTCCAGTCGTTTCTTCAGAATAGACTTTATAACTTTATTAACAGCTTCAACTTGTCCATTCGCTTGAGGGTGTGCGACTACGGAGAATTTCTTCTGAATGTGGAATCATTGACAGAAGTCTTTAAATTCGGCACTATCGAATTGGGTCCCGTTATCAGTGATGATAGTGTGTGGGAGACTAAATCGGCAGATGATGTTATGCACTAAAAAGTTGATCACCTTCTTTGTTATAATTGTAGCAAGGGGTTCAGCTTCCGCCCACTTGGTGAAGTAATCAACTGCTACGATGGTGTACTTTGCACCACCTTTGGCTAGAGGTAGAGAGCCAATAATGTCAATGCCCCATACTGCAAACAGCCATGGACTGACCATTTGAGTTATTTCGGTAGGTGGGGCCCTTGGAATCCGAGCATGCTTCTAGCGTTTGTCGCACTTTCTGGCGTAGTCTGATGCATCGTGATTTACGGTTGTCCAATAGTATCCATATCTAAGCACTTTCTTGGCAAGGGCTTGCCCCAGGTGTGATCGCCACATTCCCCTTCGTGCACATTACGCAATACGCGTTTGATTTCGTCATGAGCGATACACCGGAGTAAAGGAACTGAGTATCCTCTTCTATACATGACTCCATTCTAAATAGTGAACCGCGAAGCTATTCGAAGAATCTGTCTCTTCTCACTCCTACGTTCTGGCAGGGTTCCATGCTCGAGATAATTTATGAACGGAGTCATCCATGACTCCTTATCGCAAACAACCTCAAATATCCAATCTATCTCCATTCGGTCGATGCTCGGGGAAGCTAATGTCTCCACGGGAACGAGTCTCATTTGCTGTGCTTCACCTATACTGGCTAACTTCGCTAATGAATCGGCTTTTTGATTGTGCTCTCGGGGTATGCAGTAGATGGCATAATAATCGAACTGATTTAATATCTCCTAAACTTGATCAAGGTAAGCAGCCAGTCTTTGGTATGGTATTCCCCCCGAACTTGACATACGACCAATTGTGAATCACAATAAATATCCACAGCAATGATTTTCAAATCTCTGGCAAGTTTCAATCCAGCCAGTAGGGCTTCATACTCAGCTTCATTGTTGGTTGCGCGAAAATCAAACTCTAAATCATAACATATAGATCGACCTTCAGGAGTTTCAAGCACAGCTCCTGCACCGGAGCAACGGTCATTAGACGCACCATCTGTATGCAGTTTCCAGATATACTTGGGGGATTCACTTGTCTCAGGCAGGTCCTCTGGGACGGTAAATTTAGCTATGAAATCTACTAGGACTTGTCCCTGGATGGCTTGCCTTGGAGTGTAAGTAATGTCAAACTGACTTAACTCTATATTCCATTTGAGTAACCTACCAGACGTCTTAGGCCTCGTAAGGACCTGTCGTAACGGCTGGTCGGTGTAAACGGTGATAGAGTGAGCCTGGAAATACGGATGGAGCTTCCTCGAGGCAATAATAAGACAATAAGCCAATTTCTCTAGCTTCGGATAATTTCTCTCAGCTCCGGTCAGCCGTTTGCTAATATAATAGACCAGTTTTTGTATTCGGTCTTCCTCCCGAATTAGGGCAGCACCGATTGCGTTTTCTGATACCGCCAAATAAATGTACAATTTCTCGTGATCGATAGGCTTTGACAAAATTGGCGGTGTGGAGAGATGTTGAATTAGTGCTCGGAATGCGCCCTCACATTCCATGGTCCATTCAAAGTTTCGTTTTCCTTTTCGGATCAGATCGAAGAAGGGAATGCATTTGTTAGTTGACTTTGAAATGAACCTGCTCAGTGCTGCTGCTTTCCCGTTGAGGCTCTGGACTTGTTTTATTGTTCTCGGAGTTTCAAGATTTCTGATCGCCCAGATCTTTTCGGGATTGGCTTCAATTCCTCGAGCGTTGACGATAAACCCAAGGAATTTTCCGGATACGACCCAAAATGACATTTTAACGGGTTGAGCTTCATTCTGTATTCTCGAAGGATATTAAACATTGACTCCAGGTCTCTGATGTGATCAGTGGAAAATCGTGACTTGACCAGCATGTCATCCTCATACACCTCCATGGTTTTTCCAATCTGGTTAGCGAACATTCGATTAACTAACCGTTGATAAGTTGCCCCAGCATTCTTGAGTCCAAAAGGCATAACTTTATAGCAATAAAGCCCCATATTGGTTACGAAACTGGTATGCTCCTGGTCAGGTAAGTGCATAGGTATTTGATTGTAACCGGAATACGCATCCATGAAGGATAATAGTTCATGCTCGGCCGTCGAATCTACAAGTTGATCAATTCGAGGAAGAGGAAAACTGTCTTTAGGGCAGGCTTTATTCAGATCAGAGTAATCAATGCACGTTCTCCATTTCCCATTTGGATTTCGGACAAGTACAGGATTTGAAACCCATTCTGGATATAATGCATCTCGAATAAATCCATTCAATTTAAGCTTGTCTACCTCTTCCTTAAGGGCGGAAGATCTCTCTGGATCCATACCATGCCTTTTTTGTTTGACTGGGATGTGCCGCGGGTCAAT
This sequence comes from Allium fistulosum, assembly GCA_030737815.1. NCBI lineage: Eukaryota > Viridiplantae > Streptophyta > Magnoliopsida > Asparagales > Amaryllidaceae > Allium > Allium fistulosum. The sequence goes on along the minus strand of CM060902.1, from coordinate 1,247,396,647 downwards.
GTTCAATGCGTGGCTCGCGATGTCCGGCGAGATTCCACACATGTCAGATGTTGGTTTAACTGAGATCCAATCTTTATCATTCTAGAATCATCGCTATCATCGATCGGAACATCGATCGTCAGTTCGGCCGGAGAAGCTTGACTGTCTTTACTTTCGTCTTCACTTTCGGTGTCTCTTGGGTCAAGATTTCTTTGGAATTGGTTAGGGTGCCCAGGCTAGGCCCAAGCGTCAATTGTCAATTATCAACAAAACAGACGCATAGAGATTCCTCTATGCCCTTCCCTTTCTCTTTTCGCTGCACCTCGCGCAGCTCAGCAACATAACATGCTCGTCCAGCAGCCTGATCTCCTTGAATGACTCCAACTCCATGATCGGTGGGGAACCTTAGAATCAAACACCATGGGGCAATGGCAGCCCTGAACTCAGCTAGAGCCGGTCGGTCCAAGAAAGCATTATATGGCGAGAACCACTTTTAAAATCAAAGGTGTCGCCTTTCTTTTTTCTCGGTCGTCCGTCAACATTCATGTTGTAATGCGGTCGTTCTCTACTGCAATTGGTGTTTTCACTCCCCACTCTCCACCATAACCCCATTTTTCTACCATATCTTAGGAGTAGTCAAAGGAAGTACAGCGGGCATCCAAAACAACAAACTGCAGTATCCGGACTCTCCAGCGTTCTCCAATACCTAACTCCATTGGCAATTCCACCACTCCAGTGGGTATAGTTGCACTCCCATTGAAACCATGGATATGGTACTGACAAGGTTTCAAATCTTTAGTCTCCATTTTCATCTGGTCATAGGCTCGCTTGAACAATATATTCACAGAACTTCCATTGTCTACCAAGATCCTCTTCATCCAAGCAGGACCTACTTGAGCTGATACGACAAGTGGATCGATAGTTGGGGCTTCGATCCTATCGGCATCTATGTCTCAGAAGACGATGTCGTCAGTCATCATCTTTTGTTGCTTGGCCGGAGCCCCATCTTCCAAACTACTACAACACTCGAAGCTCGCATGCTTGATAGAACTGGCATACGACTCCATTTCCTTCCAGCTTCGGCTTGTTGGATGAGGACCACCGCTAATGGTATTTATCACCAACCTCCCGCCGGTACGAGCGGGTTCCTCTTGTCTTGCCTGAGTCGGTGCATGATTCTGATTTGATGGGCCCGCACCTCCAGACTGCGGCGCCCGCACAAACTGTTCCAACTTCCTTTCATGTATAAACTTTTCAATGAGATCCTGCAAATGACGGCACTCATTTGTGTTATGGCCGTAGCTTTCATGGAATCTACAAAATTTTCCTGTCTGAATCTGTTTCTCCGATGACTGTTTCGGAGCAGGCTTTTTATACTGAATAGTATTGCAGGTCTGTAAATACACATTTTCCAGTGACGTATTCAGAGGAGTATAATTATCAAACATAGGAGCCCTACGTCGCAGACCACGGTTCTGATCCCGTTTTCTATTTTGGTTACCATTGCCTTTCTGCTGATTTTGTTTGTTCTGAATGTTCAATTGCACTTTCCCGGAGCTCTCCCCGGATTGTTTAACAACAATATTACTCTAAATTCCTTCCATATTAGGCCTCGCATCATCCTTCTTCCTAGTCTATTTCACATCCTCCCTTCTCAAGAATTGGGCTGCCTTGGAATAGAAACGGTCCAGTGATGTAGGGGGTTTTCCGGCCAACAAGTTGCCGAATTCGGAATCGGGGTCAATCCCCTTAGTCAATGCCATTAGAATGGAGTTATCATTAGGGTTGCTGATCTCAGCGCATGCAACATGATTCTCTCTAAATAACGCCTGAGTGTCTCTCCAGGAGCTTGAGTGACACTAGATAAAGTATTAACATCCTTCGGTCTCGCGACATGTATACAAAATTGCTCAATAAACTTTGTTGCCAACTGATCAAAGCATGAGATAGATCGAGGTGGCAGTTAGGTAAACCACATTGTCGCTATGCCCCCTAGAGAGATCGGGAAGCTTCGGCACTTAACTGCATCATCAGCTCGTGCAGCATTCATCAACCATTCATATTTCAAGATATGTTGATTAGGATCTGAGCTCCCTTTATAAACAGGTAAAGTCGGCATCCTGAATCACCGAGGTGGTTCAGCATAGAGTATCTCATCAGTAAAAGGAGTATGACTCCGGGAGATTCCCCAGTCGTCATTAGTGAGGCCTTGACTCTCTCGGATCATCTAACGGATCATCGTCGGGATGTCCGACATTTGCACATTTTGGGCATGTTGGCCAAGGTGTGGTCGGGTTCCACAATGCGAGGAGGGGCCGGTCGTTGTCGACAGTCCATGTCTCGCCTCCTTGGTTCTATGTCTTCGGGGACATAAGGCTCGGGAGTATGGTTGCGTTGATGGCAGGTCGGATCCGTTTGGTTCCGAGCGTCGACTCCCAGATCAGTAGTAGTGGTAGTACGATTGTCAGTGATATGGTACGGGGTAGTGCCTCCTCAGGAGGAGGGTCCAGTCTGGTAGCTGGTTGATGGACCAACTCTTGGTTGCCCAAGGTTCAGTGCATGCTGATGTCCAGTGGCTTGAGTGTAACTCCCATCTATCCTTGGGCATGTAGATCTATGATGGTAATCCGAAGAGGCTGAACTCTCGGTGGAGGAATAGGAAGCTTGATCCCTCCTGGATCCCCTTCATCTTTGACGGTTTAGCTGGTTGGTCAATTTCGCATTAGCACAGAGCTGTTGAGTGAGCTACTGGCGGCTCTGAGTTAGTTCTTGCATTAGCATCTGGAATTCTTCCCTAGTGACAGGGCCTTGCGGATCTGATGGTTCGGCAGCATTCTGATCAGTTGGAAGTGGTTGTATGGGATTCTGCCTGCCCGTCCTTCTGGTTCTCTAGCAGTTGAGGTAGTCCTTGTGTTAACCATGATGAATAGTGAAGCTCTTTCCTAGATTTGATGCAAATCTGAATAGGATGAAAGAACTTTAAACTTTGAGATCTGGATCTTCTTCTTAGATTTGTGCAATCCGATATCGATAGTAGATCCAACGAGTGGGAGAAAAAATTGTGTTTTCTCAGTGAAAGCACCAAAGTGTTTGTACCAAAATTGGGCACAACACTCTTCGGAAGTGTTTGAAGAGATAAAATGAAGAATGTAAATGTAAAAAGAGGATTATCTAACAAACACTCCAGACAATAATCAGAAAAACAGCAAAGAACATAGAGATTTAGAGTGGTTCGGCGTGTTGCCTACGTCCACTATGAAATGATTGATCTTTATTAACTTTTTCTTGCTGGTTACAACTGATTACAACAGTAGATTTCGAGTATAACAGTGAAATTCGAGTACAATGGTAAATTCGGTAGAGTCCGGACATCAGAGAGCCAAAAGATCCCTTTTATGTAGGCTTTGGGATGCTATTTATAGGCATAGGCTACAAATATCTCGCTCAGATCTCGGGAAACCTCTTTTGGCACGTGGGTGGACCCACGCAATCGATCCCACGTGATTTGCACTCAGTCCGTGATCGATACGAATGAATTTCGTATCGATCAAGATTTGGTCCAATCGAGTCAAAATTGGGCATGGACATTCTTTAGGTTGTACGTAAGTCCCTGTGAAAATTTGGTGGCATTTGGACTTGTAGATTGTGAGTTATGATCGATGCAAACTTGCATTTTCTCTAGGCTATTGAATTCGTATCGATACCCTTCGTATCGATCAGTTCGTATCGCTCTATGGGCATGTGCTTGCAAGTTGGCATGTTGCTAACTCCTCTGGTCGATCCACTTTTCATGCCGAGTTGACTGCTTCCCCCTTCGTATCCATTGAGCGCTATGTCCTTCGAATCGATGCCGACGTGTATCCTTCGTATCGATCGACTGAGGCTTTCTTCATATCGATACCCGTAGGTCATGTCGTATCGATGGTGTGTTGCTATTTTGCATCGATTGTTTCATACCGATTGCTTTTAGTGGTGTGTTTCGTATCGATCGATGGCCGATCGATACGAACTGAGTTATTGGAGGGACCGGTATGAATCACGTATGAACGAGATCGATGCGAAGTGTTGTTTGTTGATGGATACGAAATGAAGCAAATATGATCGATACGAAACAACAAGTATTCATGGATACGAAGTAGCCTGGCTTTGATGGACACGAAGTTAGGTGTACGCGATGGATACGAACAGATGGATACTCGATGGATACAAAAAGAAGGAGGCGAACAGATGGATACGAACGAATTGATTCCCTTGGTTTGCATCGATCATATCTTGAGCATACGAATTCGGATTGACTTGAAATTTGGAACGTTGTTTTTCGTTGCTTTGCTCGTCTTGTCATATCAATTGTAGCTTGATCTAGACTCAAACAAAATTTACTGACATCCATAGTGAGCCTGCCTATAACCAATCTTCGGGACGAACTATCCTCGATTTCCAGTTAAGTTCTTGGTGTCACGGCCTTGCCAAAAGGCGGGATAAAAAACGTCAACCAATGCAAGAAGGAAACAGTACCCATATTAAACCATTCTAATCAATCATCATAAATATGGGGTAACAATAATAATAACACACGTAGTCATTAAACATAACATCTGACAATGCAATGTCAACCTCAAACATCAAATAAGCTAATCATGACATATATGCTCACATATACCACGTATCAACTATAAGTAATATACCATCAATTTAGTTATAAGTCGATCAAATGTGTACTAAACCTCTATATTAGTAACACAAACACCAAGTCATCATATGTGTAATAAACCATTATATTAGTAATATAAACACCAGAATAATAAAACCATAGTTAACTACATATATGTAGTAATAATGGCAAAATATAGTACATACATCCAAATGTAATCTCATCATCATAAAACAACATATGTGATATTTCAAATCAATCATTAATCATATTATTAAATAGTTATAATAAGCTTTCCAATATTAGTTTAAAATATATTTTTCTGTTGTTATTTATGGATTTCCCTAGAAATTCATAAATAATAACCTTATTAAATTTCTTCCATTAATCTTGTTTTAATTCATTAAACCACTGTTATTTGCAAATATTTTCCAAAATCGATAAATAACCTTGTTCATTATTTATGTATCCAATTTTCCCCCTTACTATGTAATTTCACCTATTTTATTTCAGTTAATTACCTTCACATCTTAAATCCACATTTAATTACAACTAAAAATCGAATAATATAACAATCAACCCAAGGCATAACCTATCCAAAATATCCAAATATTCACTAATATATCACAACAATACAATAATTATAATTTTTCATCAAAGGATATGCATTTAATATCTTAAAATTCAATTAAATAAATTAAATAGACCATACCAGCACGCTTTCACTAACAGCCTCCAAATTTAGCAAACCTAGTGCCAAAATGTTTGGAATTCCTCCACGAGCCTAATGGAAGAAACCACACGTGAATCAGAGTTTGTATGCAATAGATATCACTATTAGAAGATATAGAATTTTATTTTAATAACCAAAATAAAATAAATACGTATACATACCGTATTGTATATGTTCACCCCCACGTATCTTCTCCTTTCTCCATCAGTATGCATGCACCCAAAACCATTTGGACGCCACTCCTCCCATTATCGCCGCCAACACAACCACCTACGACCAGATCAGTCATCTCCTCTGGCCCCCATCAGGTCATCGTTGCGCTCCCCTTCTTTCCATTCTTCCTTGATTTCTAGCCAATCTGACGCCCATTCATCAATTAAACCATACTGATGAACTCCACTCGCCTTCCTCTACACACCAGTAACTTCCGATCATCCCATAGTCGACGTTTCAGAGATGATAACTAAGTCTTAGAACTGATGACCATAGATAAATCGTCAATTACTGGTCAACCGGAGCGTTGGATGGAAATACGAATCTCAGACACCTCTTCGTCCCATCAAGAGATTCGAATTCATATATTATTCAATATGGTTTGGATACTTCGGACTTCAATCACTTTTTAATTAATTTGCAAATCACTATTAGTAGATAATTAAGCAATTTCGGGATTAGGGAAGAAAGTTGAAAATAATGGTGATGGCTAGGGTTCCGTAGCCTCACTGATATAGTCATTAGACCGGGTTATGTGTTGTTATCCAGTTTGGCTCGAAACAACTATGTACGCTATTATGCTATTAAACAATATATCGTCTCTATTTCACAAATTGTAACTCCGAATGCATCAAATTGACCATTCGAAAAGACCTTTGCAATGGTTATAAACACGGTACCCAATTCACTCTTTTATTAAAAATCCATTTTTAATTACTTTAATTTTAAAAGCGTAAAATTTGTTGGTCGTTACATTCTTCCCCCTTAAAAGGATTACGCCCTTGCAATTTACCAGATGCAACCTGGACTAAGTTAATAAAGCCTCATCATGGGTTTAATTACAAAATATAAAGAAGTATAGTAATTAAAATCAACCATCTTTAATTGAAATACATGACATCCGCATAACACAATCAATCATGACATATAACAATTCATTTACAATAATGAATCCAACAGACATGCTATAATAATACCTATAATTCCTCAATCGAGTATCCAAAGTATAGCATAGAGAAATAACACTCCATTAATAAAGGGTGAAACAATCCCAATATATCAAGTCCATACACAAGTCACCACATGCATCTCAACAATCCAAACGCAACCACCCAAGAAAATACACAACAAAATTTAGATTGGTTAAAACATGCATGCATAACTAGAATATACATAAATCGATAATCAACATAGCTCATTAAAGTAAAGCATGCACACACCAAAAAAAGGTAATCATTACACCATCATACCAACAAATAACACATGTATGCTAATCCTTATGCTGACTACCCTTCCACTATAATATGTATATCTTCCAACTTATCGATGAACTTCCTTATAGTCTCATCCTTATAACGATTGGTGTACCATCCCATACTTACACCTTCCAAAATAATATTTGTGTCTACTTATGGCTAACTCCTTTTAATATCACACACGCATCAATTCTCGATTCTTTGGTTCTTCACACATAGTTGGAAAACACAAACCATCTCCAAGGAGAACTAAACCACCATCAAGGTCTTATACCGAGGGCTTCTCGCTGCCACCAAGGTAAATTAGACCATTACCAGATCTTCACATCATATTAGCCATTACCAAGGTCCCACCTTGTCATGCATCATCATCGAAGTCCCACTCCACCACGATACTCACCAAAGCCGCGCTCCACCGCAATCATCACCGAAGACTCACTTCACCACGATCATCACTAAAGTCTCACTTTACAACGATCATCATTGGAATCTCACCCCCATTGCGACATTCTCAATGTTCCCTTTATTATGACCTTTTCAAGGTCTCTTGGTTATATGATAACTCATTCTATGACCTCTCAGGCCGACAACATCTCATGCCATAATTGTATCCAACGTTCGTTCATATACCTATCTCATAGGTACTGCACTCTCAGGGTAGGCCAGACCGTCTCACGGTCCAGGATACATAGTAAGCATCCTCACATACCCTTGCCCCCCGGAACATCCATCATACCTAGAGTTACCAATGACCCCATCACCACTCGACATGATCCAAAACATCTTATGCCCTTCTACATAACTTCACTTTGTCGAATGTGCTTTCCCTGACTACTATAGTCCTATTCATTCATTTCCCATTTGAAGTACTTGATCAAGCGCCTCATGTCATCGATCTATCAAAGTTAGAACTTTCACTTGGCTCTTAGGATTTCCTTGCACTTGATCTGAAGAAAACCACCATTTCCCTATGCATGGGCCAAAGTGAACTAGAGAAAATAACATATCATCCACCATGACTAATCCAAATATGTCCTTTGTCATGTCTATAACGACCTAGAATTTTGAACACTCAGTATTTAAATATTTGAATTATTTAAATATTTGAATTATTTAAATATTTGAATCTTAGATTTAATATGATTAAATGGATTTTATAACCTTGTTAACCCCTTTTTAATAAATAATTAATTATGGTAAACTTGTTTTTAAAAATGTTTACAAAAATAAATATTTCGTAGAAATATTGATAATGTGACCGAAAATCATTTTATTGATAAATGACTTTTTAATTGATAGGAGTTATTGAACTTATTGTGCTTGCCTTATTGTGTAATTAATTAGAAACTAAAAATATTTTGGTATTTATCGCTAATAAGATGCTTCTAGAAGGTATTTCGAGATATTTATGGAGAGGGGTATTTTGGGAAGCCTTAAGGGTAAAGCAATGAGGTGTAAAGGTTGCACATGAAAAAAACATACGGGGCTTATTTTGACTAGATATAAAAGGTTTAGGAGGTGGTGGTAACCTCTCAAGAAAGCCTACATAATTGTCTTCTAGGTTCACAAATTTCATTTGCTAAGAAGAAACTAAAAACATGCTTCCTCACGCATCTTTCTCTCCTCTAACTTTTTCAAATCAATAGCAAATGAACTCCAATCTTTTCCAAACTTTGGAAAAGGTCTTAAAACAACTAGGGGCATGGAAAAGCAACTAAAAGTTGATGGAAGACGAAAAACGTGGACATGCAGTTTGGGTTGTGAGCATTAAAAGAGAAGGGGAGGTCAAGTGCAAAAATGAGCTAAATGTTTGATATTTGGATGTTTGGTGATGGTAGGAAGTGTTCATGTGATTCTAAGTGGCTTGTACGTGTGTTATGAAGGTTATAGGATAAGTTTACTCACCATTTGATTGTATATATTGTGTTATATATGTAGTGTATAAATATATAGTTAATGAACTAATGAAGTTATAACTTTGAACCATACTTGCTTTTGAAAGCAAATGACAACTATATATTGTATATCATCACTTTTATTGCCCTCTGCAACATGTATCGTAGTCTAAACTTTGTGTATACATGTTTACTTATATTGTATATGCCATTGAAGTGTGTTGAAAGTGTTTGAAGTGAGAATAGTCGCTATAAGTGCACTTTGAATCCCTTGTGTTTTAACTTGTGTTAAACGGTTATATGTGAATATATTATGAAAGAATATATCTTGGTTGTTATTTACACTTATAATACTGTATGGGACAGTGAGGAGATGGTTTGGAAAATTATAGAAATGATAGGATAAAGTTGTAAAAGTTAGAAGTGACATAGTCGCTATAGATGCATTTTGTAAATGCCTTGTGTTCGGCGATTTTTAATATTATTTTGAAAATTATCCTAAGGGGTTTCTTTGCATGGTTATTAATTACTCTAAGTATAGTACTTATTGTAAAACAAATCAATGTTTAAAATCTTTGTTTAAATGGAGAAAATTGGTCAAAATTTTATGCATTTTTCAAGTGTTCTCTAGCCAGGATTTTTAACAGCACTTACGGTAGTACTTTTTGGACCAATAGCATTTCTCGACCTTTTATAACATTGGCTATTGTAGTGTCATTTTAACACTTTTTTTGATTTTAAAATGTTTGAAAGTGTTATTCAAATAAAGCAATTTTCCAAGATCTTTTTAGGGATGTTTAGCAACATTCATTATAGTATTTTTAAAAATATTTTTAATAATTACTTATGAATTTTTAAAGTAAAGGGTTTTAAATATAAAACATGCTTTTTTAATGATTTTTGTTAAATTTGAAATTATTTTTGAGTAATGCTTTATATAGATATTTAATATCTATTTATAAGTATTTTTGAAATATTTTTACATATATATAAGTTTGGAAAAGTAAGTTAAGTATTTTATAAAAGGATAAAGTGGTTTTGTTATAATATCAAGCTAAATAAATGGTTTTGAGAAGTTAACTAAAAGTACAGTACCATGTTAAATAAGTGTAGATGTAATTAGATATTCAAAAAGAATGTTTTAAAGATAATGAAAAGTATAAAAGTGTTTTTAGGTTTATAGTAATGATGTTTAAGCAACATTTGTTTTTAATCCATTTTGAATATAATTTTAAAAATATGAAATATTGTTAAGATATTTGTGTATATTCTTATACCTAGAAGATAAGAATATGAATTCATTTTAAAGAATGTAAAGAGTAGAAATGAATAGTGAAATAGTAGAATACATGTGTGTGTGTATTGTAAAGGTATTTTAAATATATATACAAGTGTTTGCAAAGAAGTTTAGATTGATAAAAGAATTAATTAAATTAAAAGGGGATTAGAAGTCGCTTATGTGACTTAATCGTGCTTTATGTGATTATCGTTTATGAGAAGTATTTAATCCTATACTTAGTGGTAAAAGCCGACACATTAGATTTATTCTATTTGTAAGAGTTAAGAATAATGTTCGAGTTGGGCTTAGAAGCAAACAATGCTCTAACCTACTAGTTTCACTCTTGACTGAGAGATAGCGTAAGTTGAGAGGGTCAGAAACATGATAAGTATACAAGACTTGATTTCCATATGCGATTGTTTCTATTTCATGCTTGATAGTCGATTAGTTGACTATCAAACTTGACCAAAATTAACTTTGGAAGTATATGTAAGCATCACATATTGATACAGTTTGAGATCCCCCACGGAGGACTCATTCTTATGAATCATCTCTTGCTTTAAGAACGTATATATACGAGATCCTTAGGGAGGACTCCTTTATATCATCCGTTTACTTCTTAAAGAACTAGAGTTAACCGGAAATTCACTGATTTGGTTTTGAAGAATCTAAGATCGGATAAATATACTTATGTATTACTTACCAAATACCACTTCAAAATGGATATACACGTTCTATGTTTTGGAAGTGATTATGGAGTGAAATGTTATATAGTTTAATTGTCTATCCTAAGGTTAAGTCTAAGGGAGAGGTTAGCATTAACATTTCAAGCGATGCTAGCGAGGTTACTATCTATCTTGAGGTTGATTCTAAGTGAGAGGACAAACTTAGCATACGTCGGATGGCTTATGCTAGAATCCATGGAGAGATCGAGATCCGTTCGAGTGATAAAGGCTCATGTGATGAGATGTTGAATATGACATCACCATTGGTAATGACAGAAAATAGAGTAGGATGCATAGCCAAGGGTTCGGCTAACCTAAAAGGTTACATCAACTCCAAATATCTAGAGATGCTTTCGATTGGTTGGCCCTGGGAGTTGATGGTATTTGGTAACACGTGTTTGGACATGGACCAGCTATGTTTACCTTTGTGGTATATTTTATCTAGAGATATATGTGGTTTTAGAAGGTACTTCCTGACCCTTATCAGGAGTCTGATCTCGATGTACTAAGCAAACCTCCATGGAAATCCATGTACGAACACTCCTTAGAGGTTTTAGTTGTACTCCTAATGTTGTTGTGTGGTGAGATGCAAGAAGCACAAATATTTTATATTTTATATTCTACACCCTTGACACTATTTATTATACCCCTTATTTACCTGTTAAATGGTTTTGGTTCTTTGAGGGGAAAGCTGTTACGGTGATTCGAACTGTAACGACATGTAATTTGATCAGTTTAATTAAAGATATTTAAATTATTTTAAATATTCAAATATAGATTATTTTTCAAAAGTAATAAAGTTTTAAGTGATAAGTAATGATAATGAACTTATTTTGGAAAAATGTTCACAAAAATATTTCCTTTGGAAATATACCGATAAAATGGCTGAAAACCGTTTTATCGGTAAATAGCTCTATAATGGTAAAACGTTGCGCACGTAGCTGGATACATACACTTATTTTTATAATTGAACAAGAATATGAAATAAAATTAATTTCATTATTTTTGGAAATTAAATGAGTATATGACATCATTAGTGATACCATTATATTTAATCATTGATTTTTTATTCTAAATTAGCAATTTCGCGCCATAAAAGTCAAACGAGTATATAGAATGGAATATAGCTTGAAATTCTTCGAGATAAAAATTTTCCAAACTATTATATCCATAGTTGTCAAACAAAAGAAGAAATTGAGATTTCGATAAGTAGATTTTGAAATATGAGTAAAACAAGTTTTTGGAAAAATCGCGGTTTTGCAGTTTGGAATCTAGAAAAGAATTTCTTTGAAAATGATATTTTAAATTGTCAAAAAATATAAAATAAATTCTAATTTTTTTTAAATGTTTTAAAAGTGATTTGATCAATATAGGTTTAAAAGCACTTTCCGCAGCACTTTTTCTATAACTTTTGAAATATAGTTTTGAACTTAACGATTATTTTCCAAATCTTTTAGTATACGTTTTTAAACGATTAACAAAGTATTTTAAAGGTGATTTGAAGGATTTATGAAGTGGTTAAATAAATAATTAAATGTTAGTATAGTATGTTAAATGATTTAGAGTCGATCAAATTACTTGACCGTCTTATGGGTGTTAGAGAGGTACTGTCTAGGCTTGGGTTTGGAAAACTAGTTTCCTGCTCTCCCTGGCTATCCAGACTGGCCCGACGGATGGGATACTAAATTTGGTTTACTCGGATCGAAATTTCCCAAAGTATAAAAGATAAAATTTTCCAAATTTAAATAACTTGGATTGCATAGAAATGATTTGGAAATATTTCCTAAATAAAAGGTGAAAGAATTTGGAATTATTCCAAGATAAAAAGGTTTAAATTAACCAAAATTATTTGATAAATGAGGCTTAATGATTTCATATACTATTAAGAAGATAAATATAATAATTTAAAATAATATGTCTCCCTGAGATATTTATGAATAAATAAAAAGATGAATTGAATTGATTGATGATTGATAATCATATATGATCTTAACATCTTTTTAATCCATGATTGGTTCGGAGGAACCGGGGTCGGATTTGGGTAAATCCTATCCGAAAACCACTCCGAACCAATGTATACGTTCGGAAGTGAAGACATGATGATGATTTTTGAAGACGGGGATCTTCATGACTGTGCGGTTAATGCCCCGCTAAAACTCCGCTATATCTCATAGCGGATTTCTACCGCTACGATTTTTCCTTATAGCCCCAAATATAGCATTTCCGCTTTATTCCCCGCTATTTCCGCTATATCCCATTATTCCCGCTATTTCCGCTATATCCCGTTATTCCCGCTATTTTCGCTATATCTTCTTTAAAAGAAATGACTTGAAAAATTACATTTATATATTTTAAAAATTATGAAATTAATTTGTTTAATTGAATTTTTAATATATTTTCAGAAATGAAAATGCTATAATATTCTACTAAATTCAATTATGTTATATAACAGTTTTATGTTTTTTACAGTATATTCGTGTTATCCCGCCTTTTGGCAAGGCCGCGATACTAAAAGATTGATTAAAAAACCGAAGATAGTTCGTCTCAAAGATTGGTTGTACATTGCTTCACCATGGATATCGACGAATTTTGTCCAAGCTCGAATCAAGCTACAATTGATAGGACACGACAAGCAAAGTCATGGGAGTCAGCGTTTCAAATTTCAGGTTAATCGGAGTTCGTATGAATGAGATATGATCGATACAAGTTAGAAAAAACATGCTGGTTCGTATCCACCAGGTTCGAATCGATGGCGTTCGCATCGATCAATCACCACCGCTTCGCATCCATCGGTGCACCCTACTTCGAATCGATCGGTTTCGTATCCATCCCCAAGCACTACTTTGCATCGATCAACCTCGCATCCATCATCAGTGGCAAGTCACTATTTCGTGTCCATGAAACCTGCCCTGTTCGTATCCATTCGACTCGTCTCGATCCAGTTCGTATCGATCAATGATTCGTATCCATCAGTTCAAACTGGGTCGTGGCACTTGATGCAAACAAGGCGAAATTCGTGGATACGAGGCGGCCAACTCGGAGCAAAGGGTGGATCGATGCGAGATACGCGCGCCACGTTGTCTCAAAGGCACGTGCATCCATCGATTCGAAGGCGTGGAGTCGAAATGATCGAGTCGAAACGAACAGCTAACCCGGAAACCCTTACTCGTATCGATCATATCTCCCAATCTACAAATCCAAAAGCTACGAAATTTTCACAGAAGCTTGCGCACAAGGTAAAGAATGCTCCTGCCAAGTTTCAGCTCGATAGGACTAAATCTTGATGGATACGAACTCACTTCGTATCGATCACAGATCGAGTCGAAACTTGGTGGGACCGGTCGCGTGGACCCACTCACGTGCCAGATGAAGTCTCCCGAAGTTTGAGCGCGATCTAAGCCTCCTACGCCTATAAATGGCCCCCTGAAGCCTATAGAAAAGGGATCCTTTGGCCATTGAACGTCCAGACTCTGCCGGATTCAATTCTACACCTAATCATTGATGTTGTATTCTAGTTTCAGATCTATAATTCATTGTAACCTGCTGTAATCAATTGAGATCATCAAGTGAATCAATAAAGTCTCATCTTCAGAGTGGACGTAGGCACGATCGCCGAACCACTATAAATCCTGTGTTGTTTATTGCTTTCATCTGAATTTTCTGAGTGTTCTTCATATCTGTTTTTCTACATATTTGATATCTGAGATCTATGATTGCAAACTGGTGCTTTCAACTGTAATTGGGTGTTTGTGACCAATTTTGGCGCAAACATTTTGGTGCTTTCATTGAGAGTGGCTAACTCAGGAGTTCTATCATTTAGAAGTTGAATTTGAAGACTTAAGAGCTCAGATCTGAGAAGATATTACAAGGCAAACTAGTAAAAGACAAAGGCCAGAGCAAAGTCAGCATGAAGGGAGTCAAGAGGCTTCCTCGGGGACAAACCAAGCATCGATCTTCATTACCAGGGATGAGATGGAGACAATGATGAAGAGACAGGAGGAAATGATCCAGAATTTGCTTCAACAGATTGGACAACTTAGAGCGCAAAATCAAGCAGCAACCAGAGTCCAGAATAGAGCAGGACCATCTGGCGCAGCGCCAGAGCTGGGGGGCACACACTTAGAGCATGTTGATCCAATCCCGGGAAGAGAGACAAGGACATCCGAGCAACCTGGCGGTGATAGAGGGATGAACGCTCGGCCTGGGGGGCAGACACCTGAAAGCTCACACAGACTCGAGGGGTAGATCGAAGGTAGTGAAAAAGGACTACCGCTTGGAGACAATGATAGATTGGCAGAGATGGTCAGGCGAGCCATGAGAGGCGGATTAGTAAACAGAGATCTTGAAGACGTGAACAAGAGTCCCTTTTCTCCTGCGATTAGGCTGGCTAGGAACCCACCAGAATTCAAACTGCCAACAGTGGAAAGGTATGATGGGAGGACGGATCCTGCGGTCCATCTAACGAGGTATATAAGGCACATGGAAGTGCTGGGGGCATCACAGGAAGTCATGGCCCGGTGTTTTCCATTGTATTTGACAGACATAGCAGCTTTATGGTTCAGACAGCTAGAGAGCGGCTCCATTGGGACAGGGACCGATTTGATTGAGAAATTTATGAGGCAATTCAGGGTTCACATTTCAAGGCCCAAGAATGTGATGAGTTTGGCAACGCTAAAGCAGAAAGTTGGGGAGTCTTTGAGAAATTTCCTAACGCGATTCAATGCGGCAGCAGCATCGGTGGATCGACCAGATCCATCCATGGTTATGATGGCAGCTGTGTCCGGAATAGCTGACGGCACAGAATCCAAAAACTCATTAACCAAGGATCCGCCTATGGATCTAGGAGAATTCTATCACGAGGCAGAAAAGTTTTTGCGATTGGAAGACGCTAATGCTGAAAGAGAAGAAGGAGAGGGAATAGAAGTTTATGCACTTAAAGACAAAAAGCCTCTTGAAAAGGGGTCAGACAAGAATAAAGGAAAGCGGAAGGCTGAGGATAATGGTGACAGGCCAACGCGACTGCGGAGAGAGCCACGATTCACCACCTATTCAGAGCAGAATGAGAGTTTGGATCAAATCTATCGAGATACCCGAGAGCAAGTTCCCTACCGTACGCCAATACAAAGGGACCCCACTGTTGACGAAAGGAAATCAGGCAAATATTGCTTATTCCATGAACTAAATGGTCATAACACTAACGACTATAGATATCTGAAGGATGAGGTGGAAGGGCACATCAGGAACGGTATGCTACTTCAGTATGTGAGAAGGAGAGCTCCAGTAGTGGAGCCAGAGCGACCACCATCTACATCAGCTAAGGTGACCTTGAGCCGGGACATCGTATGGTTATCAATTAATTAAAATAACGATGAACAAGTCGTAAACCTCTCACCAGCACGGGTAAGTCATTTACACATGTACGAGATCACGAACGGTCCATAGACATGCTTTGAATGACCATCAACCCTATCGCTGTGGGAGTTTACACTTTGACATCCTTGCTTTGCTTTTGTTTCGTCTTGATTTGAATATTTGAACTTGATTCTGTTTAACATTTCTGCTAAAGACTCATTTTCAGTAAAAGAATGCTACTTGTGATTCCGTGACGGCTAAACTACTTACACATGTACGGGATCGCGAACGGTCCCTAGGCATGCTCTGAGATAGTGATGAACCGTTGCAACAGACAATCCAGAAACTCACCTGAACGTGAATCTGGTTTGGATGGTACTAAGTCCCCCCCCGGGCACACATAAACTCGCCTCGAACGGCACTCGACCATGAACGGTCACAATTCGCCACGAACGGCACTCGACCACGAACGGTCACAATTCGCCACGAATGGCGCCCGACCGCGAACGGTCACACTTCATCTAATATAACATTCGATCGCGAACGATCACACTCTATCTCGTGCTTCATATGACCAGGAATGGTCATAATCCGTCATAACTCATCCAGAATGAAATCCAACCTCGAAAGGTCCCATAATACCTCAAAAGACATACGGCTGCGAACGATCGTCATTCATGGTCAGGAAAGACTATCAAGTTCTTTACAGGTTGTTGACAGGATATGAACGTCCAGCGTAAGGCATTACAAAACACACCTTCTAATTGCAAGGCATGTTTTGGGGGGCAAATGTTATCCCGCCTTTTGGCAAGGCCGCGATACCAAAAGATTGATTAAAAAATCGAAGATAGTTCGTCTCAAAGATTGGTTGTACATTGCTTCACCATGGATATCGATGAATTTTGTCCAAGCTCGAATCAAGCTACAATTGATCGGACACGGCAAGCAAAGTCATGGGAGCCAGCGTTTCAAATTTCAGGTTAATCGGAGTTCGTATGAATGAGATATGATCGATACAAGTTAGAAAAAACATGCTGGTTCGTATCCACCAGGTTCGAATCGATGGCGTTCGCATCGATCAATCACCACCGCTGCGCATCCATCAGTGCACCCTACTTCGAATCGATCAGTTTCGTATCCATCCCCAAGCACTACTTCACATCGATCGACCTCGCATCCATCATCAGTGGCAAGTCACTATTTCGTGTCCATGAAACCAGCCCTGTTCGTATCCATTCGACTCGTCTCTATCCAGTTCGTATCGATCAATGATTCGTATCCATCGGTTCAAACTGGGTCGTGGCACTTGATGCGAACAAGGCGAAATTCGTGGATATAAGGCGGTCAACTCGGAGCAAAGGGTGGATCGATGCGAGATATGCGCGCCACGCCGTCTCAAAGGCATGTGCATCCATCGATTCGAAGGCCTGGAGTCGAAACGAACGACTAACCCGGAAACCCTTATTCGTATCGATCATATCTCCCAATCTACAAATCCAAATGCTACGAAATTTTCACAGAAGCTTGCGCACAAGGTAAAGAATGCTCCTGCCAAGTTTCAGCTCGATAGGACTAAATCTTGATGGATACGAACTCACTTCGTATCGATCACAGATCGAGTCGAAACTTGGTGGGACCGGTCGCGTGGACCCACTCATGTGCCAGATGAAGTCTCCCGAAGTTTGAGCGCGATCTGAGCCTCCTACGCCTATAAATAGCCCCTTGAAGCCTACAGAAAAAGGATCCTTTGGCCATTGAACGTCCAAACTCTGCCGGATTCAATTCTACACCTAATCATTGCTTTTGTATTCAAGTTTCAGATCTATAATTCATTGTAACCTGCTGTAATCAATTGAGATCATTAAGTGAATCAATAAAGTCATCATCTTTAGAGTGGACGTAGGCACGATCGCCGAACCACTATAAATCCTGTGTTGTTTACTGCTTTCATCTGAATTTTCTGAGTGTTCTTCATATCAGTTTTTCTACATATTTGATATCTGAGATCTATGATTGCGAACTGGTGCTTTCAACTGTACTTGGGTGTTTGTGACCAATTTTGGCGCAAACAATTCGCACATGTTTTTATTTAAAATTAATTTTCTGAGTGTTCTTCATATCTGTTTTTCTACATATTTGATATCTGAGATCTATGATTGCGAACTGGTGCTTTCAACTGTAATTGGGTGTTTGTGACCAATTTTGGCGCAAACAATTCGCACATGTTTTTATTTAAAATTATTTATGTATTAATTATAAATCAATTGAATGTTAATTTTTCATTTAATTACAATTTATATATTTGTAAAAACATTGAGTACGAGTTTTATATGCTATTTTAGAGTCATCCGCTATATCCTCACTGTATCCCCGCTATGACTTTTTGCACCTCCGCCGCATTGAATCTACCGAGTGCTTTAACTGGACAGCTTCATGATGAAGGGCCGCTTATCACTAGTCCCTCAAGGTGAAATTTACCGTATCATATATTCATGGTGGCGGTAGTGATATGTTATGAAAATCTTCGATTACAAGGACTAATTGCTACTAATCCTAAGGATAACTCCCGACAGGATGTGGTAGAAGGAGCGCCTTCAGTTTTGTTCAGTCCCAGAACGAACTTGTATGGATGAATGTCTGATATTGCATTTATTAGATCACAACGTTGACTTTTGCAAACGTACATCTGTTTGATGGTAAAGAAGGAAACTTCTCTTAGCTTAACACCCTTCTTTGAGACGTATGAGCTCAGAGATTGTATGTTGTTGAAAGTCAATAGTGATCGAAGGAATGGCAATGTAAAGTCAATAGTGATTGAAGGAATGTTCGTGAAAGTCAATAGTGTAACGAACACAAATTCGGGCTAAGAAGTAAGAAGGTGACCAAAATGAATCTAGGCCTCATGGATAGGTATTGGAGGCTGACGGAGATCGTGTATAGCCACTGACTAATACCCTGTACCATAGTAGTGTAACAGCGTAGTTCGGAGGCTGACGGAGATCGTGTAAAGCCATGTGGAAACTACGGGTTATGCGTGGCTCGGAAAAAAAGGTCACTAGTTCCCTATCATGTTGGAAATCCAATTCCAATACGTTGCCTTTACGGTTTTTATTGTAGAACCTACTTTTAAAAAGTAGCTAGTAAGCCGTCAAATTTAATCAATGTAACAATTTCGGCTATCTTGATATATTATTTGAAATGTGTTTTCAAAGGAATGTCATTAAAGATAATATCAAATTATTTTGGTATAAAGTGTTTGGTTGTCATAAAGTAAAAACCCGTCTGTATTTATGCGTGGCGTGGTCTTACGAGATACCCTTCTTTTCAAAGGTTTTTTACTGGCATCAATTTATAATTCGAGTATCTCACGCTGATTTATCAAGCTTGATCCGGGTAAAATATTCGGGTCAGATCCTAGTAGTTTCAGGTTTAGTTGAAGATGCTTGGAGTTTCCAAAGAGAGGTGGAGGTCTTCATCTATGTATGGAAGTATTCTATTATCCGCTACATCTATTGCATTTGTTTTTATTTTTCAGCATTTGTAAGGACAGAGGATTTATAACTATCCAGGCTGAATCTAGGTTAGTCTCTGATATGGTATTCAAAATTTTCCACTGTAAAGATTATTGTTGAAATAATATATGTTATTCCATTCGTGTGAGATTCTGTTCTATCTGTATTTTCTTTTTCCCCTAACAATCGGGCTTTTCGGCACTTGGATTTGCAGCACGTGAATGCTGAGGTTGTATTAGTGTCGATTTTCAAGGGTGAAAACCCTGATCATTACATTTGGTATCAGAGCTTAGGTTGAGCGAACACCTAGGCTTTGGTGGGGTAAAACTCATTATAGATAGGGTTAGTAATACCCTAGAATGAGTGACTCATCAGAGATAGGGTTAGTAACACCCTAGAATGAGTTTGAGAGTAATATATTATATGAGCGCATATTTTTTATTTGATATAAAAATGTTTTGTGTTGATTTATCTGTTGAGTGGTTTATAGATTCTGGTTGATGCGCCTGATCACCGTTGTCGATAGGGATTTCTAAACACTTAAACAAGGCAAATCAACATACCATTTTAAAAGGAGTATATTTTACATATACAAAAGTATAAATAGTTCTGTGATTTGGAAAATTTATAAGATGTTATCCCTTTGGAAAGTTCCAAGAATAAGATCTTGTTCTGTTTGGCGATGGTGGGAATAATCTTCTAAGTATCGATCATATGTTGGCTTGGGCGAACGGTATCGAACACTTGGCAAATTATTCTCCTTATCATTATATGATCAAGGCAAGTTCAAATCCGAACAAGTTTATAAATGGTATAAACCTTTTAATGATATCTTGGTATATCACTTAGGTCAGGATGTCTTATATTTCGAGGAAAGATTTTTTAATGACTCCAAAGCAAGCACGAAGAGTATGTGCAGCAAAAGAAGCAGAAGAGAAATTACAACTAGGATCTTATGCTGGCATATATTGTTACAGATGCGGTAAAGAAGGGCATTATGCAGTTCTATGTAAGGATAGGAAAGGGATAAAAGGAAAGCAGAGAAAAAGAAGAAAGAAAAATCTTTTAGGGTTGATATATTCTATTACAAGTGTAAAAGGCAAGGACATTTTCTACGTAGGTGCCCTAAAACAAAGAAGAAACCCAGAATTCGGTCAAGAAAGGTAAAGGGTTGCTACCGTTGCAAAGGATTAGGACATATGGCTAAAGAATGTCCCTGGACATGCATTTGGTGCTACCAGGGTAAACACTTAATGAAAGACTATCCAAAAATGAAGGTGGCTAGCTTAAGGCCTCAAAGATAAAGTACCGTCTACCTCAAAAGTGATCCAAGAATAGCATATATATAGCAGTTCAAGTATCTATATATGTATGATGGTGGTGTGTGATAGGCTGTATTCCCTAGGAGTTATCCCTAAAAGTTTGTAATACATCTAGGAACGGATGTATAAATATGATGTTAATTAATAAACTTCTCTTTGGATTATCCTCTCGGAGCACTTCTTCTATCTTATATCCGATCAAATTTAATAAGATATTTTGAAATAAAAAGATTATATAATATAAAGTAGTGTCTTCATAAAAAAATGTTTAAATTAAAAAATAATTTAAGAACATATTTTATAAAAGTATATTTTATAAAATAAAGTAAAATTAGCAAAAATAAAATGTTGTTTGAGAAAGATGGGTGTGAGAATTCATATCCTAATGTTTTGAAATAGTATAAAAGGGAAAGTTAGGTAATATAAAATAATTTTGGAATTAAATTTTTGATGAGATTTATTAACAAATAAATTTCAAAGGAATTTTGAAATAAGAATTATAATGGTATTATTCCAAATAAAGGATGATCAATTTCTTTTGGAAAATAGATAGAAGTATTTTTGGTAATAAATATTTCGAAGAAAGGATTTATAAAGGTATTTAAATGAAAAATAAAAGTTTATGAGATGTTTTCATCAAAATTAGAAAAAGTTAAATAAGTTGTAAGTAGATCATTTCATCACACAATTTTGATCTAAGATTCGAGTACGGAATTTTGAGGTGTTTACACCAGTCCGAAAGAGGATTTATCACTAGATTCTTGACGGCGAACATTAATGAGGGTTTATGATTGGGTACTTGAGTTTTCTATCATAGTTGAGGGCTATGTAAGGGAAACAAAGTTTTCTGGTCAAGAAGCCTGATCAGAGTCCGCAATAGAGAATCGGGGGATCAATACTAGTTCAGAAGTAAAGTTGTGAATTCGAATTGTATATCAAATCGGATGATATGTATACATCATACGAATGTAAGTTTGAAAATAAATATTTTGGGCAAATACCTTTGGGTTTTGATTTGGTGTAATTTCGGGGACGAAATTCTTTTAAGAGGGGAAATCTGTAACGACCCGTAATTTGATCAGTTTAATTAAGGATAGTTAAATTATTTTAAATATTCAAATATAGATTAAGTAATAAAGTTTTAAGTGATAAGTAATGATAATGAACTTATTTTGGAAAAATATTCACAAAAATATTTCCTTTGGAAATATACCGATAAAATGGCCGAAAACCGTTTTATCGATAAACAGCTCTATAATCATAGAACGTCGCGCACGAAGCTGGACACATACACTTATTTTTATAATTGAACAAGAATATGAAATAAAATTAATTAATTTATTTTTGTAAATTGAATGAGTATATGACATCATCAGTGATACCATTATATTTAATCATTCATTTTTGATTTAATGATTTAATAATTATTATAATTATTCAAATAATTATTTCTAAATGATAATAATTCATTTTAAATGGTTATAAAGTGATAATAAATTATTTATAATAGTTTTATAAAGATATATAATCAGTTTGAAAATATAAGAAAATTGGTATCGCTTTATCGGTATAATAGCAATTTTTGTAAATAATTGTTAATATTGATTCATATGATTTTATAATTCAAATGATATCATTTTAATTAATTAATAATGATGACAAATTTATTTTCAAATTTTGTTTACATATGTATGTAATTTAAATTAGAAGTGAAAATGTGATCGGGAATCGGTTTCCCGATTTTCAACGATTTAACGAACGGAAGTTATTCAAAGTTATTGCAATGTTATAAATCACACTAACACATATTTATATGCATGTATACATATCACATACTCACATATACATACATATAACATATATACAAATACACACACACACACACATACACACACATGTTATAAATATCAAAGATATTTTATGAAACTTCACCCTTAAGCTTGCATATGTCAACAATTAGGACATGATGTGATATGAGAAGATGGTGGCACATGGGGGGGCTGGTTTGAACTTGTAAAGGGGCACATTTGGATGACATAAGGATGAGTGATGCATGCATGATGATGTGTGGAGATATTTTCTACTTTACATAAGGGTTAAGGCTTGAAAAAGGCTATAAATACCCACCCATATCCTCCTTCATTCTTCAAAAATTCATTCTTCTTCTTCTTCACCATTCTTGAGCTCCTTAATGATCATTAATGGCTTCTCCTCTTTAAGAGAGGTAGGAGGGTTAAAAATAGTGGAGTGCTTAAGTATCAATCTGCTAATTACTCTCTAACCTCTTCTTAATCTACTTCTTCCTCTTCTCTTCTTTAATGGCGCTTGGCCGTGAGCAATATGGAGGTGGGGAGGCATGGCCATGATCATTGGAAGGTGGTTGGAGGTGATGGCATAAGCATGAGGTGATGATGATAGCATGGGCCGTGAGCTAGGAGGAGGTAGAAATGGTGGCCGAGCACTTTGAAAGCATGGTTGAGTTGTTTGGTGATGTTAAGATGAAGTTTAAATGATTTAATGAAGTGTTGTGGTGATTTGAATGTTGGTAGGAAGTTTAAGTTTGATAATGGTGAGTACTCAATGTTTATTAAATAATAAATAATCTCTAGAACTATTTTTAAGTATGATAATATGACCATTTACTCTTAATGATTTGTATGAATGTTTGATAACTTGGTTGATTATATGGATGTTGATATGGTTGATAACTTGGTTGTGATAAATTATGAGAAATCATAATAAAAATGGTTAAGAAACTAACCATGAATAATTAATGAAAAATAAATCCATATGGATGTGTATATGGAGTTTATTTAGCCTCTTAATGGTTTTGAAAATATAAAAATGTTGAAAATGAATATTATAATAATATAATATTATGAAATAATTTAAAAGTGAAAAAAGAGATTTACTATGGAAAAATATTGGTTTAAATGAGTTTGAAATGTTTTATAAACATATGAAAGTGTTTTGGTGAAGTTTGAAAGGTAATTGGAAATTTAGTCAAAAACAGGCGCGTTGCGTAATGGCAGTTCGCGATTACGCGCCATAAAAGTCAAATGAGTATATAGAATGGAATATAGCTCGGAATTCTTCGAGATAAGAATTTTCCAAACAATTATATCCATAGTTGTCAAACAAAGGAAGAAAATTGAGATTTCGATAAGTAGATTTTGAAATATGAGTAAAACAAGTTTTTGGAAAAATCGTAGTTTTGCAGTTTGGAATCTAGAAAAGGATTTCTTTGAAAATTATATTATAAATTGTTTAAAAATATAAAATAAATTCTAAAAATCTTTTAAAAGGTTTAAAAGTGTATAAAAATTGAATTTCCAAATGATAAAAAGTCGTTTTGATCAATATCGCTTAAAAGGTACTTTCCACAGCACTTTTCGCAGCACTTTTTCTGTAACTTTTGAAATATAGTTTAAACGTAACGATTCTTTTTCAAATCTTTTTGTAAACGTTTTAAAATGATTAACAAAGTATTTTAAAGGTGATTTGAAGGATTTATGAAATGGTTAAATAAATTATTAAAAGTTAGTAGAGTATGTTAAATGATTTAGAGTCGATCAAATTATTTGACCTCCTTATGGGCGTCAGAGAGGTAGTGTCTAGGCTTGGGTTTAGAAAACCAGTTTCTTGTTCTCCTGGGCTATCTGGACTAGCCGAACGGATATGATAGTAAATTTGGTTTACTAGGACCGAAATTTCCCAAAGTATAAAAGATAAAATTTTCGAAATTTAAATAACTTGGATTGCATAGAAATGATTTGAAAATGTTTTCGTAAATAAAAGGTGAAACAATTTGGAATTATTCCAAGATAAAAAGGTTTAAATTAACCAAAAGGATTTGATCAATGAGGCTTAATGATTTCATATACTGTTAAGAAGATAAATTGAATAATTTAAAATAATATGTCTCCCTGAGATATTTATGAATATATAAAAAGATGAATTGAATTGATTGATGATTGATAATCACATATGAACTTAACATCTTTTTAATCGATGATTGCTTCGGAGGAACCAGGGTCGGATTTGGGTAACTCTTATCCGAAAACCACTCCGAACCAATGTATACGTTCGGAAGTGAAGACATGATGGTGATGATGATTTTTGAAGATGGGGATCTTCATGATGAAGGGCTACTTGCCACTAGTCCCTCGAGGTGAAATTTACCATATCATATTTTTATGGTGGCAACAGTGCTATGTTATTATGAAAATCTTCGATTACAAAGACTAATCGCTACTAATCCTAGGGATAACTCCCAACAGGATATGGTAGGAAGAGTGCCTTCGGTTTCGTTCAGTCCCAGAATGAACTTGTATGGATGAATGTCTGACATTGCATTTATGAGATTACAACATTGAGTTTTACAAACGTACATCTGTCTGGTGATAGAGAAGGCAACTTCTCTTAGCTTAACATCATTCTCTGAGACGTACGAGCTCATAGATTGTTATAGGATAGTTTTCACCCTAGAGGGGGTAAATAGGGTGTACTAATAATAATAAAAATTAATGCGGAAATAAAAACAATAGCAGAAAGTAATGCAGTAAAAATTACACACAGATTTACCCAGCTTCGGCAATAACCTGCCTACGTGCTGCCCCCAAGGTTACCACTAAAATTAAGTAGTCAAACGCTTACAAACACACGTAAACTTGCGACACCCGCTAACTTGACTAACCTAAATCTAAGCTCAAAACCCTGCCACAACTCAGCCATCGAGTTGCGAATTCTCAAACTACGCCCCGTAGTTTGTACCTAGTCACAAGACTAGAAAGTTACACAATTTTAAAAATAAATTACAAATAAAAAATTAAAAACTAAACAAAACCCTATTTAAATAATTGATGCCCAATACTCAAAATTAAAACCGGCCCACTAAATAATTAACATAAAGACGTATTCCTCTTTTCTTTTATTCGTGATGACTTCGGCCGTTCTTGGTTACTCGTTCAAAAGCTAGGGTTCTGTTAATTTGATGTCGCCGCTTGAAATTGTTCGATTGGAGTATGCATTCGCTTCGATATGCTTCGCCAATCGAATCTCTAGCTTTGATTACTTACAGCAGCTTCAAATGTCGAGCTCGAATTGCTTGGATTAAATTGGTAAGTGATTTTCCTTTTTCGATTTCGATTATGCTCGACTTCAATTCGAGTTATTGGTTTGTGATTTACTTCCATGGCTTGCTCTGGTTTAGCATGAACTCGAATGAGAAAATGGTGATGATGAATTTGGGTTAAATAGGATCGAAACCCTATATTTTCGTTCGTATTTTTTGTTTGAATTCTTCACGTTGCTATGCTCGGCCATTGATTTGTAATCGAACGTTGGTGATGATTTCTGACTTGTTCTTAGTTGAATATTGCTTGAATAGTTTGAGTCGGTTCCTTCTTTTGCTCCTACGACTTTGGCATTTTGAATTTTGAGATGATCTGGACTTTGACTTGTTCACAATTGACTTGCTGGAAATTTTTGAATTGCTGTTTCATTCTCTTTTCGAACCACGACTTTGTTCATGACCCACAGCTTTGAATATCTTCATTTTTATACACTTTAATTAGTTCGAACTGCTTTCATGTTGCTAGAGTCTTGTGAAATTTGAAATGGTCATCATGAGTATATACATATATACATACATGTATGTATATATGTGTTTGCGTCTGCAATTGAAATTATTCATGTCTCTGTTTCATGTTCACTTATATGTGTTTACAACCGTGTTGTTGCAGTCTGGTTGGTATGTTGATCAGGTTCACTACTTTGAGTCTTCATGTGTATGTTTGGACTGCTGCATCTCTTTGTAAAATTATATTTATGAACTCTGGTTGCATTGTGAAGTGTCCACTGCTTTATTGCTTTGCACTTTGGTCCATGTTTTTGTTCATGTCTCTAACACTGATATATATATATATATATGCGTACATGTCTGGTTCAAGTGTGTTCATCATGTGTATACATACATATATGTATGTATATATGTATGTCCTGAGCATGTTTTCATGTGTGTTGGATCTTGTTCTAGCCTGAGTTGCATTTGCGGTCTGAAACTCGAGATGCTGTCTTGTTCCAGTGTCTACAATGTCCACACATGCATATTGGTTCCACATATTTGTACGTGCCTTTGTAACTGAGACTTTGTCACTACATATTTGTAAATGTCTATACATGTATGCTCCATTGTCATATTTCTCGAGTGCTTTCTTCCATGTATGATTCTGGTCTAGGTTACATTACTTGCTTGCTTCCTTGCATTGCTTCAAGTTGATTGTGCAGTTTGTTTGAGTCATTTCATTTGCTGGTCTTGTTACATGTCTGGTGTGATTGCACATCAGTGTATAGTCTGGTGTACAAGTTGTATGCATGTGTGCCTCTGGTCTGTGTTTCCTAAGTTGCTTTGAGTTAAAGTACCTGATGCTTGTGTGGTTCTATTTGTATTCACTATCATTGTGCACTTACAATTGTTGTGTTGGTAAACCTGGTTGAAACTGAAAGCTTGCACTCTGTCTTGATTTTGTCTTGTGAACTTTTGGTCCATTTCAGTTTGTTTTTCCTTGAACTGATATGGTGAGATCTTTTCCTTTTGCATGTAACCTTCCTCTGGTCTGGGTATTCATGTATATATATTATTGAGGCAGTTGTTATGTTGGTTGGACTTGATTTCATTGTACCATTTGAAGTCTGGATTCATGTATGTTCATGTGTGTGAGATTCTCTGATCAAGTCTGAAATGTTGTATGTTGTTTTGGATTCAAGTTGACGTGTCTGTTTTTGTCATTTTGCACTTGAGTTGAATCCAGCTTTTGCTTGGGTTTGACCTTGTGCTCACCTGTCCCTGCGATTTTAACAAGCAAGTGTATATCGATGTGCACGACCTTGTGGCATGTACAGTGATATATTGTGCACGTCACAAGTTGTTCATGTAAGATGAATTAAAAGAAATAACGACGAACATCCCAAATAACCGAGGTAAATAATATTTTCAAAAACACACATTTTATTGTACATTGTAAAATAATTTCTGTTTCAATTTTACTGCGTCAGTGTTTATTTTGCAGATAGTTCAGATGCTAGATACAGGCTGAAACAGAGTTGAAGATCAAATACGAGTGTTGAGTGAATATGTAGTGAGGTGTGATATGTAAATTGAAAATTGTGTTGTTTTTGAAATTTTATTGTAATTGAAAATGTGTAAATGTAGTGAGAGCTCAAATTTGTACTATTCGAATTTGTAATAAAATATTTGTTTGAATAAAATATTTGTTTGAATATAAATTCTGAGTTATTTATTTTATTCAACAAATATTTATTTAATTATGTGAAAAAATAAAATAGTACAACAACAAATATATTTAAATGAATATATATATTTATTATCATTAAACAAAATTCATATATTAGCATATTTTACAATCTCCCCCTTTTAATGATAACAACATATATTAAGATTTTGACTTTATTAAATGTATTTGGTCTTGATGAAATCTATTAGCTCCCCTTATTTGAATGCTCCCCCTACAACAAAACTCCCCCTACATAGATGTGTGTAGTTAAAACTGAAAAATTAATTAAAAATAACTTTGAATAAAGACACTCTCGAATATTAGTAAGGATATCGCTCAAAAATCAAAATCTTAACCTCTCTCCCCTTTTTGTTATCATCAAAAATAATAATAGTAATTGAAATAGCTATGATTTTGATTAAAAATATAAAATCAAATCAAGAGGGAAATATTAATTTCAAATTCCAATTAATCAAACAAAAATCACAATATTTTATTAATTAGAAACAAACTCCACTTTAGAGAAATGGTAGGATTATGGAAAATTTTATATAGTGACAAGAGTTGGATATTTTCAATAAAGGAATAATTTGTGCATTTTCTCTTTTCAAATATTATACAAAAAAATGTGAAGCACTTACTAACTATGCATAACCGTTAGGACTTTTAAATGAGGTTAGTAGTTACCCCTTTTTTTATAAAAAAAAAATATGTCAAGTATTTTCTAACCATGCATAACCATGAGGACTTTTAAACGAGATTAGAATATACTTGATATTTATCCCTTTCTTATATGCGTCCCATCCATGGATAACCGCGAAGACTTTTAAATGAGAGTGGAAGCCAATATATAGAAATTCAAGTAATTCACCCATGCATAACCGCGAGGACTTTTAAATGAGAGTGAATACTTTAGGATATAATTATTTTACAAAAAAATATTTCCTTATTTTGAAATACGAAATTCTGCATACTATATTATGATGTATGGAATGACAGAAAGGTGAAAGTGATAGAAATGATCATGCAATAAGTACTAATCTAAAAATATTATAAAATTTGTTTAATTTTCATGTAATTATAAAATTATACTTCCTCTTGTTATGGAAATATAATTTAGTCACTATCCATCACTTTTCAAGCACTATAATAATTTTGATGAGTTCCAATAAATTCAATTATTCAATGGTTATCTTTTCTAGAGTACATCTCTTATTGAAATAAACTATAGTATTTTTAACATGATGAAAACCCGAGTTTCAAAAATTAAAATAACTGAAAATCAAATTTCTGTAAAAGGGTTTTGTGAAAATGACTTCTAGTTAAAATCAATATAAATAATTAAATAATTGCAAAAATGATTTCAACATGAGATGATATCAGATACCACTTGTATTTGAGGTATTCATGGTGATATATATTGGTATATAAGAAAAACGCGTACTCCTCAACACTTGAACTGTTTTTTGAAATTTTCAGCACGTCCATTTATATTAAGCACAAGTAAAGTAATCTATATTGAGCAAAAACACACATTCAAAAAATTCATCAAAGCAGTTTTTCATGACATTCCAAAGTGAATCAATAAAAACAAAAAAAAAGTTGTAGCATTATCGGTTAGCTTTCCAGAACTTCAAGAATTTCAAAAATCAAAGTTGAGATGTTTAAGGTATTGCAGAAATACTTCAACAATGTCGATGAAAACATAATTAACAATATGTGAACAAAATTGAGTTGAGAGATCATACCTCACTTTCCTTCGATGCCGTGATATCCAAAATGCGATGATCTCCATCTAATCTTTATAGGCTAAGGAACATTTTAATTTTAGTTTATCAATCACCTAAAAAAACTCAAAATCTGTCTCCATCAAATTTGTTCCTTAGCCACTTGCGTGTCTCAATTTTGGAGAAGGCAAGTGGTCTAACTAAGGATGTAGGACCATTATTATTATCTATTGAAATCTTTGGTACCCAAATTTGTCTATATAACAAACCGTTAGCATCTACAATTGTACCATTGGGAATCCAAATTTGTTTAAATTTCAAACCATTTATATTCGTACTTTTTAGAATCCATATTTGTTTAACGGTTTTGTGTTTGTGTATATTTCGACAATCATTCTTGCCACGTCCAATATTTCCACACTTTACGCATTTGGGTATCACACTTTTCCCCTTAACAGTGTTATTAGTCGTTTGTTCATATTTTGATACTTTCCCAAATCCAAATCCTTTCCTTTTATTCACGAAGAGTTGATTTTCTAAGAGCATATTAAATGATTTTTCCCTAGTGAATAATTTCCGAGTAATCAGCTCAAGTTTATTAACTTTGGATTTAAAAAGTTTATTTTCATTTATTAGCTTCGAACAACAACTAATGGTACTATCTCTCTTTTCAAAATTATTCATTTTCAAGCCCATATTTTCATTTTCAATCTCTCTAATTTTAGTCTCAATTTCTAGCATCTCAGTTTCAAAGAGTTGGAGTTTTTTAAATTTAATTTTTTCAAAATCCTTGATTTTTTCAATCTCCTTTTCAAACTCGTGATTTAATCGAATAATTTCATATTTGCTCAAAATCATGTTTTCTTTTTCAAGGGTTTTGAAATTTTCGTTGACCTCATTTAATTTCTTTTCAAAAATCGCACATTAAAAACTATCCGACCTCTTAAAACTATCCAACTCTTTTTGCAAAATATTATTTTTACAAATCAACTCAGTTTTGTTTTTCTCCCGAATTAAAATTTCATTTTCTATGTTTTGAAAGATTTCATAAAAACATGCAAATTCTTTTTCAGAGTCCAAACACCTTTTGCAGTTAGAATTTTATTTTTCTTAATATTTTTAAGCTCATTTTCCAAATCATTATTTTTCTGTCGCAGTTTAGATTGTTGCCTTATCAACTTATTATTTTTCATCTCAAGAGCTTCATTATTTTCAATTAATTTTCGACAAAAGAGAACTAAATCATTGAATGAAACATCAGTTATCTCATCGGCTATTGAATCTTCATCACTGCTGTATTTTGCAAATCCTGTCAAGCACGTTTCTTCAACTGAGTCGATTATGGAGGATTTTTCACCGTTGTTGACTTTTACACCATATATTGCATTAAAAGTATTCTAGGTTTCATGTGCACTTTCACAATGAGAGATATGGTTAAAATTATCTTGATTAATACGAGAATATAATATATGCATAGCAAGAGTATTAATTGAAGTATTTTTCTTGTCTACTATATCACAACCATTTTCAATAATATCCCAACATTTAGATGTAACAGATTTTAAATAAAATTCCATTTTTAATTTCCAATTTAAAAAATCTGTTCCATCAAAAATAAGGGGAATAATACTGGACTGACTCTCGTTAGATTTGCAACTAGGGTTAGACATCTATGCTATTAACCTTGCTCTAATAACACTTGTAGGATCATATTCACCCTAGAGGGGGGGTGAATAGGGTGTACTAATAATAATAAAAATTAATGCGGAAACAAAAACTATAGCAGAAAGTAATGCAGTAAAAATTACACACAGATTTACCCAGCTTCGGCAATAACCTGCCTACGTGCTGCCCCCAAGGTTTCTAATAGAAATTAAGTAGTCAAACGCTTACAAACACACGTAAACTTGCGACACCCGCTAACTTGACTAACCTAACTCTAAGCTCAAAACCCTGCCACAACTCAGCCACCGAGTTGTGAATTCTCAAACTATGCCCCGTAGTTTGTACCAGTCACACGACTAGAAAGTTACACAATTTTAAAAAGAAATTACAGATAAAAAATTAAAAACTAAATAAAACCTTATTTAAATAATTGATGCCCAATACTCAAATTTAAAATCGGCCCACTAAATAATTAACATAAAGACATATTCCTCTTTTCTTTTGTTCGTGATGACTTCGGCCGTTCTTTGTTACTCGTTCAAAAGCTAGGGTTCTGTTAATTTGATGCCGCCGCTTGAAATTGTTCGATTGGAGTATGCTTTTGCTTCGATATGCTTCGCCAATCGAATCTCTGGCTTTGATTACTTACAACAGCTTCAAATGTCGAGCTCGAATTGCTTGGATTAAATTGGTGCGTGATTTTCCTTTTTCGATTTCGATTATGCTCGACTTCGATTCGAGTTATTGGTATGTGATTTACTTCAATGGCTTACTCCGGTTTAGCTTGAACTCGAATGAGAAAATGCTAATGATGAATTTGGGTTAAATAGGGATCGAAACCCTATATTTTCATTCGTATTTTTATTTGAATTCTTCATGTTGCTTTGCTCGGTCATTGATTTGTAATCGAACGTTGGTGATGATTTATGACTTGTTCTTAGTTGAATATTTCTTGAATAGTTTGAGTCTGTTCCTTCTTTTGCTCCTACGACTTTCGTATTTTGAATTTTGAGATGATTTGGACTTTGACTTGTTCACAATTGACTCGCTGGCAATTTTCGAACTGTTGTTTCATTCTCTTTTCGAACCACGACTTTGTTTATGACCCACGTCTTTGAATTTCATCATTTTTATACACTTTAACTAGTTCAAACTGATTTCATGATGTTGGAGTCCTATGAAATTTGAAATGGTCTTCATGAGTATATACATATATACATACATGTATGTATATATGTGTGTGCGTCTGCACTTGAAATTATTCATGTCTCTGTTTCACGTTCACTTATATGTGTTCACAACTGTGTTGTTGCAGTCTGGTTGGTATGTTGATCTGGTCAACTACTTTGAGTCTTCATGTGTATGTTTGGACTGCTGCATCTCTTTGTAAAATTGTATTTATGAACTCTGGTTGCATTGTGAAGTATCCACTGCTCTATTGCTTTGCACTTTGGTCCATGGTTTTGTTCATGTCTCTGACACAGATATATATATGCGTACATGTCTGGTTCAAGTGTGTTCATCATGTGCATACATACATACATACATACATATATGTATATATGTGTATGTCCTGAGCATGTTTTCATGTGTGTTCGAGCTTGTTCTAGCCTGAGTTGCATTTGCGGTCTGAAACTCGAGGTGCTGTCTTGTTCCAGTGTCTACAATGTCCACACATGCATATTGGTTCCACATATTTGTATGTGCCTTTGTAACTGAAACTTTGTCAATGCATATTTGTAAATGTCTACACATGTATGCTCCATTGTCATGTTTCTCGAGTGCTTGCTTCCATGTATGATTTTGGTCTAGGTTACATTACTTGGTTGCTTCCTTACATTGATTCAAGTTGACTGTGCAATTTCTTTGAGTCATTTCGTTTGCTGGTCTTGTTACATGTCTGGTGTGATTGCACTTCAGTGTACAGTCTGGTGTACATGGTGTATGCATGTGTGCTTCTAGTCTGTGTGTCTTGAGTTGCTTCGAGTAAAACTACCTGATGCTTGTGTGGTTCCACTTGTATTCACTGTCCTTGTGCACTTACAATTGTTGTGTTGATAAACCTGGTTGAAACTGAAAGCTTGCACTCTGTCTTGATTTTTTCTTATGCACTTTTGGTCCAATTCAGTTTGTTTTTTCTTGTACTGGTATGATATTTTCCTTTTTCCTATCCTTGAACATGTAACCATCCTCTGGTCTGGGTATTCATGTATACATATTGTTGAGGCAGTTGTCTTGTTGGTTGGACCTGATTTCATTGTACCATTTGAAGTCTGGATTCATGTATGTTCATGTGTGTGAGATTCTCTGGTCATGTCTGAAATGTTGTATGTTGTTTTGCATTCAAGTTGACATGTCTGTTTTTGTTGTTTGCACTTGAGTTGAATCCAGCTTTTGCTTGGGTTTGACCTTGTGCTCACCTGTCTCTGTGATTTTAACAAGCATGTGTATATCGGAGTGCACGACGTTGTGGCATGTATAGTGATACGCTGTGCATGTCACAAGTTGTTCATGTAAGACGAATTTTAAGAAATGATGACGAACGTCCCAAATAACTAAGGCAAATAATATTTTCAAAAACACACATTTTATTGCACCGTAAAATAATTTCTTTTTCAATTTTACCGCGTCAGTGTTTATTTTGCAAATAGTTCAGATGCTGGATACAGGCTGAAACAGAGTTGAAGATCAAATACGAGTGTTGAGTGAATATGTAGTGAGGTGTAATATGTAAATTGAAAATTGTGTTGTAATTGAAATTTTATTGTAATTGAAAAGGGGCATTTCACCAGAAGGACAAACTTTGCAGTCCAATTAGTTTCTAGGACACACGTTCAAAGACATTACTTTCAAGGCCAAAGCCAGCAGAATAATTACTTTTAAGGACTAAGTCAGCAGTTCAATTACTTTCAATGACATAATTTCATAGGTTTTTAGGCCCTACAAACTGATTGTTTTACGTTTTGTCCTTTAAAGTAATTATTTCAATTGTGTGTCCTAGAAACTAATTCCACTTGCTAAAGAGGCCCTTGTGGCTAATTTCCACAATTGAAAATGTATAAATGTAGTGAGAGCTCAAATTTGTACTATTCGAATTTGTAATAAAATATTTGTTTGAATATGAATTCTGAGTTATTTATTTTATTCAAAAAATATTTATTTAATTATGTGAAAAAATAAAATATTACAACAACAAATACATTTAAACGAATATATATATATATATATATGTTACTTATCATCGAACAAAAATCATATACTAGCATATTCTATAGTTGTATTTTCGTGAAAGTCAATAGTGATTGAAGGAATGGCAATGTGGTATTGTAACGACCTGAAATTTCCAACCATTCGCATACATATATGTCGGATTTGAATTTCTCAAAATATCAGATTGTTAATTTAAATTTGGAAAAACTCAACATATACAGTAAATAAATAATCACAGAATCACAGACACAGAGTAATATAACAATAATGCAGTGGAAACAAAAGGATAGTAGTTCATGAAGCTACTATAAATATATAACAGAGTTAAACAAGATACAACAGAAGTCTCGAATACATAGATGTCTCAATACAATAGTCAAATACAAGATCTGAATACATCACTGGAATCAACTGAATAACTGATAGCAGAATCGATAGATAGTTGGGTCTCCAAGCGAAGCTCCAACTTCAAAGGTGAGTCTCAAATGCTGTATCACTCAGTCTGACCCGAGCGTAAAGCAAAACACAAAACACTCGAGTCAGGATTAACCTTCTTATATCAATAAATCCAACTCAAGTGAAATATCAACTGCAAGTAACTCAAAGGATGTTTGGGATAACCATCCTCTAAGGATCCGTTAAACTATCTACTATGTAGTAATATACGCTTTTATAATAATGTCTAATATAAAATAAACTTACTTTAAAATAGCGTTAAGGAGTGACCCAATATTCCCCTTAACACATAATAGTCTCAGTAGTCTATCCAGTATTAGCATACTCCTAGATCGGGGGCTACCCTTAATACTCCACAGGCTACGGCACAAATCCAAACTCATAGTAAAGCTCGATATGGTAGGTGACACGGCACAACTAGGCAATGCCAAGGTAGATATACCAATTACGCATGCGCGCTGGTGGAAATGCATAGCAGCCACTACCACCCACCTCGGAACACACTCCCAATCAAAATCGAAGGGTGGCCACCAAATTAATCACAAAGTAATAGAATGGTATCGAAGAAATGCGTCCGATCAGAGGTGCTACCTCATTGGCCAATCGATCGCTCCTGTTTTAGCCACCTTATGCCAACTCACGGGAGCCGAGTCCACGTATATACCTCAATAGGATCGTCGCCACCATCCTACTTCATTCTAGAATCTCCACCGCGTACACAGTTGTTAAAGTGGTTTTCGGTATCGACAGAGAGTATGCCCATAACTGATCCTGGTCTCTTTAACAACCAATCGTTATTATAACACCGTGGTCATTTAAAAATAGTTTATACTTCAAAACCCAAATATCATTTCCATTTCAAAAAACAAATCAATACGATATTATTTCCATTTCAAATATATCACTTCCAAAATCATATCACTTTCCAAAGTTATAATGCTTTCGAAATCATAAGTCTTTTAAAATCAAAACACTTTGGAAATCAAAACCTTGAAATTCATAACACTTTGAAAATCATACACTTCCCTTCAAACAGTTTAGATATTAATAATAGTATATAAATAAAATAGTTTATAAAATAAAATAATGTTTTACGTTAAAATAATTTATATTAAAGTAATTAGTATGTTTAAAATAGTTTATATTAAAATAGTTTATATTAAAAATAGTTATATATTAAAAATAGTTTATAAAATAGTATAAAATAGTTTTAAATAAAATTTAGAATACTTTATATAATAAAATAGTTTCCACAAATTTTATAAATCAATTCAAATCAACTCGAATTACAAAAATTCACATTTAATCAAATCTCAAATCATCAATTTCAATTCGATTCAGCTTCTCAATAAACCATTTCAAATTATCGATTTTCAAATACATATTTAAACCATAAAATAATACATTCAAATTTCAATATATTTCAAAGCTTTAAATATTCAACATTTCAAAACTAAATTCGATAATTTCATGTGTGTGTGTATATATATATATATCAAATTCACTTTACTATTATTTAGTTTTGAAATATTTACTTAATCATTTCAATAACATCTAAATACAACTTCAATTTACAAATTTAAATAACAAAATATCCCATTTAAATTTATATAAGTTTGAAATATTCATTTAAATCACTTTTAATCAAATTCAAGTTATAAAACATATCTTTTAAAATTTCAAATTTAATAAATTTCAAATCAAACTTATTTAATTAAAATTCTTAAATAAATATAATTTTAAATCAATTTCAAATTTATCTTTCCAACCTGAATCATTATAAACTCTATATTTGAAAATATATAAACATATACATATTAAATAAATACTTAAACATATTATATATCAACTTTATTAAATCAACTTTAATAAATCTTTAAAATCAATATTTATCAAAACCATATATTTCTTTTCAAAACCATAGAAATCATTTTCAATATATATATATATATATATATAGAGACCAACTGTGTCTGTATATAATTTTCTATCCTATGGTCAAGTGATACAGATATTTATCATTTCAATCCGCAATTTAAAATATATACGGGTATATATCATTTCAACCCGCAATCCTAAATTCAATTCAAATGAGAATCGCTTGGGTCGATCATTTCAACCCATAACGATTTTCTCCTATTCTAAAGTCCGTTCGGATATGTATCATTTCAACCCATAGTGATTTCTATACTAACAGGGAACTTATAGAGTGATAACAGATATGATAATAATATAACAGGCATATATCATCAATATAAATAACAGATAATGGTGTCAGAATGTCACAGGTGAACTGATACAGATATCAACATATATATAACAATGTAAATAACTAGCAGCAGCATATTTCAATTGTCGTTTCAATTGAAATCAAATTTAATAAATAAAAGAATGTTAATCGTGAGTGATTGCTCACCTTTCGAGGCTAGAGAATAGACAACGGAATGAGATGAGATATGAATCCAAGCACGGATTTCGAGGCAAAGCAAGATTGGCACGAATTCGATAAATTCGACGAGCACAGCTGATCGTTGGAAATTGATGAAAACCAGTCAAAACAAGCTTGATATAACACTAAAACAAACTATATATTATAATATATATTTGTTTCAAGATATTAACATAACATACATACATATATGTGTATATATATGTATGTCTTTGAAATTAATATTCAAATTAAACATATTTTTAAAGTAAAATCATATAATTTCAAACCAATATTTAATTTTTAAACACATACAAAATAAGATATATGTATATTTCAATCGTTACTACTTTAAACCATATTTAAATTTAAATAAACCCCTATAATACATTCGAAAACCAATTTCACTTATTACTAAGAATCTTTAAGAAGGCTTTATACTTCATATGGATGGAGAGGAACACTAGGGTGTTTAAAGGGCAAGCTACCTCTAAACATGTATTGGTCCTCTCTATTATTAGTTCTTTATAACCTTTTCTGGTCCTTTGTATTGACCCTTTTGTTTTTGGTGATTTCCTTGTTGTAATATCTTGTTATTATCCTTTTGTTAATAATAAGTATGGTAGGGGTCCATTTAACCCCGCTGGCTTTGCCAAAAAAATATGTAACTAATCTATAACCTAGGCACACCATAGAATTTCAAAGCAATATTTATATAAATCAGTATAACCTACTATATATAGTACTTACAACTTTTACAGGCAAACCTTCCACATAGGAAATATATATGTAAACCTCAGTACGTATTACTACTATATATATTCAAACTGATATATAACCAACATTTATCAAACTGCCAACCATTTAAGTATATATATACATATATAACAATGTAATATATATTACCGACATATTAAAGAACAACAAATTATTAACATATTATATACTTTTTAAAACAAAAGTATGTTATCAAAATTTGCCTACTAACATATTACATTGTACAATTACAGTAGATCCCTTACAAAGCTTGTATCACAAGATCAGTTTATATACACATAAATTCACATACATATACTTAAAACGCATCATATATATATATATACCTTTATTAACTAATAATTAACCATTGCAATATATATAGTACTGTTATAAATAAAATATATACCATCGCTAATACTATAATATAAACAATATAATATATATAAACATCAACATATATATAAACGAAACCATGCTCACTGTTGCCAGGGACATCACCTATATCATTCAATATACCTATGCACATATATAGATATATAAACTGAAGTATTGAAACCATTATTTATATAACATTATAAACAACCCATACGTACACCAGCAATATACTATACATAACTTATAGATATATATAAAACACACAGCTGAAACCTATGACAATATATATCATAATATAGTACAATAAAGTAAAATATAATATAGTATAATACCTTTCAAAGTTTGAAAAACAGTTCGATGGATAGGGATGGGCGGAGCAAAGCGGAAAGCAAGTTGACGATGGTGGGCTCGGCACACGATCCAGACTAAATCGAGCAAGTTGGAGCTCGGGTAGATCCAGGATCTGAGAATGGCACATGGACCGACCAGAGGAATTGAGGAGTGGAAAACTCGGTGATGGTTGGAGGCCTAGGCGGAGAAGACGGTGGCCGTGTTGAGGTGGAAGACAAGGTGTTACGGAAGCAAGTGGAGAATGAGGCTTCATTTGCGAGGACGACGGAGGAGATAGAGAGGTCAGGGAGCACGACCGGAGGGTAGTGACGTAGCGTCTGATGGGCGGAGAACAGGGCGAAGTCTGGCGTGGGGTTGATGCGGTGGTGTGGGCTTTGGCATGGGCGTTGGTGGACGGAAAGTACGGCGGTGAAGGTGGCGAGAGCATGGAGGGTGAGGGCTGCTCGCGTGCTTTGGTTAATAGAAATGAACAAGATGAACAGTGAATTATGAACAATATATATAATGTTATGCAATTTCCCTTTACTAAGTTAGGCAGAGAGAAGTATGTAGCTGGGAACGAACAATAAAAGAATGGCAATTATATTCAACAACCAAGATACCAAAAGTTTACACAATAAATTTTTGGGAATAGGAAAGGAGAACTGGGTTTTCGTGAATAGGCTTGAAAATAAAAAAGGAAACTCACAGAAGGGCAAAATGAAATATAGCGGTATATCAAAAGCAAGGCTGGTACACTGAATATCAAAAGTAATAATATCAGATGGCTATTTGAAACGTAAGAATCCAAAGGTCACAAATAATAATTTCTGAAAAATATTGAATGCAGTGACCATTGGGATTATCCGATGAATATAAATGGTCAGAGAAAGCCAAAAGGTAAAGATTTGAATACCGATACGTTCAACCGTTTCACGGATTCCGCTCTGAACCGGACTCCGAGCACAGAATTGAATATACCGCAGAGATCAGCATGACGAGACGATCAAAATGGTATACAGATATTAGTGGCACGATTATCCGATCAAAAGTCGATACGAACACTGATATATGTTGCTATTCCATACGGAAAAATCCAAACGGAGCTAGAAACGTCCGAAATTTACGAAACGAATTGCACAGTCTTATTCAGAGTATTCTAAATAAATTTTCTCATGTTGACCTATTTAGGTTTCGGAACACTTTTATTATCATCAATTTTTAACTGATATAAATTGGAATAAAATTACACTAGAAAATAAATTTCAAATTATCTGATGAAAATTTACCAGTTGCTATGTTCAAACAGACGCATTTCAATTATCAAATTTAAATTTCAAAACTTTATTGTTTAAAGTTTCACAAAATTTCAATTAATTATATAAATAAACAAATAAAATTTATCTAAAATTTACGGGTCGTTATAGGTATTCAAAGTGGAACCCGTGATGATCAAAGCGTGGCTTTGTGAAAGGCAAAGCATGGCTTTATGGAGCGTAGCCTCACGAGCCTCATATCCCAGGAATGATACGGGATACTATGTGATCTGCCGGACACAAATTCGAGCTAAGAAGTAAGAAGGTGACCGGAGTGAATCTGGGCCTCATGGACAGGTATTGGAGGCTGACAGAGATCGTGTAAAGCCACCGACTAATACCCTGTACCATAGTAGTGTAGCAGCGTAGTTCAAAGGCTGACGTAGATCGTGTAAAGCCATGCATAAACTACGGGTTATGCGTGGATTGAAAAAAAGGTCACTAGTTCCCTATCATGTTGGAAATCCAATTCCAATACATTGCCTTTACGGTTTTGATTGTAGAACCTACTTTTAAAAAGTATATAGTAAGCCATCAAATTTAATCAATGTAACAACTTCAGCTATCTTGATATATTATTTGGAAAGTGCTTTCAAAGGAATGTCATTAAAGATAATATCAAATTATTTTGGTATAGAGTGTTTGGTTATCATAAGGTAAAAACCATCCGTATTTATGTGTGAGCGTGGTCTTATGAGATATCCTTCTTTACAAAGGTTTTTGACTGACATCAATTTATAAATCGAGCATCTCACGATAGTTTATCAAGCCTGATCTGAGTATTTTTAATACTCGGGTAAAATCCGAGTAGTTTCAGGTTTAGTTGAAGACGCTTGGAGTTTCCAGAGTAGAATTGGAGATCTTCATCTACATATGGATGTATTCTATTATTCGCTGCAGCTATTGCATTTGTTTTTATTTTTCAACATTTATAAGGAAGAAGATTTATAACTGTCCAGGCTGAATCTAGGTAAGACTCTGATATGGTATTCAAAATTTTCCGCTGTAAAGTTTATTTTTGAAATAATATATGTTATTCCATTCGTGCGAGATTATGTTCTATCTTTATTTTTATTTTCCCCTAACAATCAGGCTTTCCAGCACTTGGATTTGTGGCACATGAATACCGAGGTTGTATTAGTGTCGATTTTCGAGGGTCAAAAACCCCGGTCGTTACACGAACAGTCTAAAAAGATACTGGTATATGATGCATCGTATTATTTTAGTTTCTTAAACCAGACTTATATGTGACTCATGGTTTTACCTTTCCCTTAATTCCTCAATTGCTCTTTCAAGCAGTTTGAGAAAGGCAAGTTTTAGTTGGATATTCATTGAGTCTAGGTAGATGCTTTCACTTACCGTATTTTATTTTCAATGTACTACTATTATGTATATATCGGTTTTTGTGAGGATAGGCTGTTAGAGCTATTCAAGCTGATGATAATACTTAGGATCGTTGCTCTGAAATGCTATTTATCTTAAAGTAGCATTTCGTATTGTCCTTTGATATTGTATATTATCATTCCGTCGTGGGATTCTGATGTTTTATTCTCTTCTTTCTTATTCTTATTTTTTTTCTTTTTATTTTACCCTAACAATTTTTTTCCAGCATTTGAGTGCTTGACACGTGAATAACGTGGATGTATTATTGTTGACATTTGAGGGTCAAAAAGGCGGATTGTTACAATCTCATTAGTTTTTGCAATGCACATCTCTTGGAAAGTTAACATTGGGTAACTACCTCATCATACGATTATTAACACTAACATGCAATGTATCCTACCATACAACACATCAATCATAACAAGGCAAACAACAAGCAGCCAATAATTAAGCAGATTAAAGAAAAATAGAAAATCAATAAAAATATTATGCAAGCAAAGGAATTAATTTAAAAATGTATAACATAACTAATGAACAATCATTATCAAACAAGTAAACAATAATAATACAATACAAATGGAATACTTAGTTTAAATAGTTGTGTCATAGACCATGAAACAAACGTATTCAAATGACACAGTAAAATTAATGCAACTAACATCTACAAGAAATAGAACAACACAACCAATTCAACCAAAATGAACAAGTACTATTAAAGTAAAATATCTCTATCCCATACGTCGAAATGGGTAATCATAACCTCATATCCTTACTCTTTCTCTTGAAAGGAATAACTAAGCATCCCTACAACACATTAGGATAAGCAACAAAAAAATTTCATCATTGTAATAGGTTTTGGATAGACTTAAGACTAATATCGCCGGCCGTCCCACATCTTATAACACCCGATCTAATTTTACAATCTTCAAATAGAGTTTCCAAAAAAATACACTTACAAAATTTTATTCAAATCAAATATTTTACTTCTTTTCATTTCAAAA
Source organism: Allium fistulosum (assembly GCA_030737815.1). Taxonomy (NCBI): domain Eukaryota; kingdom Viridiplantae; phylum Streptophyta; class Magnoliopsida; order Asparagales; family Amaryllidaceae; genus Allium; species Allium fistulosum. Next base: position 1,247,353,785 of record CM060902.1, on the reverse strand, counting down.
TTTACTTTGAATCTAATTCTTTTCATCCTTGTAAAATATTTTCCTAAAATATTTCTCAAAATATTTAACGATATTTTACTATACATCCCTTTTTTTGGAGGGGAAAATTATTTTCATACATATTCTCAATAAAACATTCTTTTAAAAATTAAGTACTCTCCTAATCAAAATCCTTTTAAAACAATTTTGAAATTTTGTCCTTGAAAATAATTTCCTGTAAATATAATTACAATTAAAATTTGCTTCCACACCAACGCTTTCAAATTTAAAGACGTTCTTTCGAACAAAACACTTCCCCCTTAAGTTAAAATGTTCCTCTTAATATTTACTCAAACACACACACACTTTTTGTTTCAAAACATTCTCAACAAAAATACTTTCAAATATTTTCTCTACCAAAATCGCTTGTCAAAAGTATTTTCTATATCTAAATATCTTTTTACTAACATAGCTTTTTTTTGCAAAACATCATCAAAACAAATTTTCATCAAGTCAAATATTTAATTTCATCCTTTTAAAACTTCAGTAGATCACTCTAAGTCCAAAACACAGATTTTTTACTTCTTAAATAAAATACCTTTCGAAATCCAAAATGAAAGTGTTTGTACACACACGTATACATACAACCTCTAAAGTGTCTCTCTCAGTTGAGACTCCCTTAAAAGAAAGAAGAGAATGGGAGTACGTTATGTTTCAGTGGCATATAATTGAAGAATGACTACTCCAGTCTTTCTTTTGCTATATATTTATCCCTTGATTCTAACTCTTTATCTATAAGGGTATGAAATGCAGTGGTAAATAAGTCTCGATTTACATTTTCAAATCTTTCTGGACTTTGGAAATGATTTAAGAAAATCATTATGAAGGCATCCCTAGATCAGAAGTTTTAATTATTAGGACAAGGAACTGAATCATCGATTGCAAAAATTCCACGTTTCGGCTTGCTATTTCTAATCAAATCAAGATCTGGGGAATCAAAGCAATATGGGGTGGAGCCCTATTGCCTCAGCGTAACAGTGCTTCCCAAGGCGAATTGATATGAAAGTTTCCAAATTTCTCGCCACCAAAGTTGATGATGATGATGGAATACACTAATGCGGCGACTTGTGAAACTCGTTCGTTGTGTGACCTGTGGAATCTTCGGTATGATAATAAATGAATGAGGAATCAAATTGGTAACCAGGGCTTTTAGGATCGATCTGTGCGGTGGCTGGAGATTACAAGAAGCGGTTACTGAAACTTTTTATGGATCTGGGTATGCGGTCTCCAAATTGTTATGATAACAGAGACGGTTATGGAGAATGCCTGGTTTAAAATTTTGAGGGTTCATTCTCGGAGGATTGAACGGGGCACTTGAGGATGGTACTTGAGTGGAAAAGTTCGTTGAAAAAAGAATATATTTGATGATGGGAAAATAATATTTAAACGGGGTATTTGAAGTGTGATTTTTAATTTAATCGATTTATAGTTGGTTAATTATTTGTCTTTATTATTGAATATACATCTAATTAAATGGAATAAACATACAAAATCGAAATACATTCAAATTAATTAAAATACCTTGAAAAATACAATGATGCGATGCATATAAAATACAATAGAACTACAGAATTCGAAAGAAAAATATAATAATTTAAAGATACAGATAAAATGATACAACTATAATGTTTCAGTGCAACCCTGCTGCGATAATTTCATCTGTTATAATATTGCAAAGTGTTGCCATTTCATTGCTTACGTATCGTTGTACCTATTTAGTCGCTATGTTTGCACTAGTTGTAATACCCCGTAATTTTAACAACAATTAATTTAAAAATAAATTAATAAATAAATAATAACACTAAAAATAGAATTTTTACAAACATCGTAATTTGGCTACGAAATTTGCACAGTTGGGTTCGTGGCGATTTTCTGATAAATTTTCAAATATAGATCGGAGCTCAAATGGAAAAGTTATTAATGTTAGATGTTTTCATGTCGAAAATAATTATATATATAACTAAGTAATAACAATAATTGACTAATGTTAATTACCATTAGTTAAACTTAACATATAATTAACGTTGCTTAAACGTTAGGAAAATGATAATGGAATAAATTATATTGATCGGTTTAAGAAGGAACTAAATAAAACAAAACAAATGACGATAATTTAATTACGACGATAACACACGACCAGTCGACCCCAGATTCTTGCTGGTCGATCGGTAGTGGTCGACCGTAGGTTGATGGCAGTCAATTGGTGCAACTATAAAATCGAAGATAATACGTAGCAGAACGGTCCAGATTCAATGTACTTCAATCGGACAGCTGGCATTGATTTCAACCCTTGTAAATATGGACCTAAACCCTCACTTTTCTTCTCATATTTTCAGTGGGACACCGGAGCTCTGCCATTTTCTTTTCTTCATAAAATTCTAAATTTTTAAAAATAGTTATAGTTCATACATACATACAATTGGAGAATCAAAGAAAATGAATGAGAAAAAGAGTAGGGTCAAATCAAGTCGTTAAAACCAAGGAAAATTGTAAGTTTGGATCTAAAATGTAAATCAAATCCAAATTTCTTTCTAATCTAGATTTCCGATAAATATGCATATGCTTGTGGTATGTATATCCAAATAGGGAGAAAAGAGAGTCAAATTGGAATACCAGAAATTAGATCTGGAGATTTGGAAAGCTAAAAAGGTGAGTGAGATATTATATATTTTTATATAATATTAGACTTATATCGTTGTAAATCTATTCTTGTATGCCTAAAAATGTAAATTGGAGTTTTAGGCTAAAAATTGTATACATGTAGTAAATTTATAAACCCTGCCTATATAATTTGTGATTGATAACTAGAATTATATATTACATGTATATGAATCTGGAAAGTATTGGGTAGCAGTAGTCCCTGAATTTGATAGATTATATTGTAAATCCAGATTTGTTGATTAATTGATTTATGCAAATAAATGCAAATTAGGAGTTAGTGTAATAAATTAAGGGGATTTAATTAGTATTTTAATTTATTGGAATATAGTGTGTTGCAATGTAAATTTCTATAGGTTATCAAGTTCAGATTCATAAATAAAAGTGTACCGTTTGAAATGACAAGGAATACGCCTAAAAGAAAGAGATGTTTAAATAGGGATATTTTACTGTATTTTGTACTGTCTATTTCATTAACTACAAAATATAATTCCTTATAATTCCGAACATAACACAAACTCCTTTTTTGGATAAGATATAGAGATTTACAATGTTAACCTTTCCTTTTAAGAAAGATGTGGTTCTAATGCATTAAAATGCAGAAATCCCTAAGTATTAATTAGAGAATTGAAGTGTGATAATAATAAGAGTTAAACTGTAAAAATCAAGATATAAATATATGCAATAGAGACAAGGTGGAAACTAAATAGTAAACGATAACAAGGTAGACAAGTAGTTATTTAATAGCAAAAAGAGTATGGAAAGTTTATTAAATAAGGGAGGGTAGTAAATGTTAAAATGGAATAGAAAGAAAAGTATGATAAAAAGAAATGGAAGTAAATGGGAAAATATATTTAGATCTTTTAAAAGAAAACGATAAATGACCTTCAATTAAATAGGATGTAAACGCATAAAGAAGTAAAGAAATGTTATTAATAGTGAACACTGGGGACATAATAATTAAACAAGTAAGCATGAACACACATACACACACGCGCGCGTAGCCTTAAGTATGCGTTGATGACGGGTGTGAATTATGAAAGTTGGGAAATAACTTAAGTGGATAAGAATGACATAGTCATTAAAATAGGTTGGAATGCGATGTTAGTAGTGTTATTATAACATCCCCTATCTTGAGGTCCGAAGCTAAGCGCTACAGATGCTGCATTCATCCATAGTATTAACTTCCGGTGACAAAATACGGTAATGTTAATGGTATCCATAATATCAGAAGCACACAAATATGAAGTAAAATCAACACAGATTTCAAAAACAACTTTTCTGATTACATTTCAAATCAATATTTCATATTTAGTTACATAATCCCAAACGATTTCCAGGTTTTGATCAAATATAACTACTACAAATTACGCCAAGAGCGACATATGAAGATACCCCCATGGATGATCAGAGTACTAGATAGATATATCTGTCTTAATTACATCACATCGGAAATAATACTAAATAGCTTCTACATAGCTAGCTTTGCCTCCTGCATGTCTTCGGAAACTTATTTGTCCAACCTACTAAACCTGATATGTCCTTAACTCTCCATCTACTCAAATTTAATTTTGAGCACCCGAGAGTTTAAGGGGAAAACATAAACTTCGAGTTAGACATAAATCCTGGTGTGAATAATAATATTACATCTTGATTTACTGATATTAAGTGAGACCACGCCGCTTAGCGGAATGGGTTTCCCCTTACTAATATCCTTTTAAAAGTATACCTTCTGCAAATCAAAACCCTACAATCAAACTCATAATAATAATAATAATAGCAAATACATATATGCATAATAATCAGGAAAATGGACTATCTGTCCACACTATAGTTTTATTTGGCTAACTATTAACCATTGGCTGACTTAGGCATACCAGACATAATCAATAATCAAACTTCTATTAGACACAATACTGGGATATCTGCCCTTAACTTTCTTCTTCTAGGGTTAACTAAACCTAATGGTTTTACGGGTTCACCAATATCCTATCTTTACTATGTATATTCCCTTTTGTGAGTAACATTATTTTAGTCCCATCTGCGACAAAGCCCTACACACTGGAATTTTGGACTTATATTAGCTAGGGGCTATTAGCTAAAGTATAGGGCGCGACTCTACACCAGTCCTATCTGGTCTTCTAATATCTGAGTAATAAACTTAGGGTTAACTACCCTATTAAATTTTCATTTCCTGTTATATACTTAGGGTTGACTACCCTATTCAAATTTCATTTCCTTGTAAACAACCTTTGCAAACGATTTACCCCTGAAATCATATCTTTATAAAACAAGGAAATCATATACTATGCTTTACTCAAAACACTTATGCCATGATATATGCTTTACACAAAAAATGTTGATGAAATCTTATCAATGGGATTATCTATCCCTTCATAATAAGTTAAAACCTCTTTTTAACTTAGAAAGCCTTAGGCTACAAGCCAAAAAAATATCTTTGAAACCTTTGTTTCAAAATTTAAACAATCTCTTTCGAATTCATTGAAAGCGCCCCTTTCAAAATAAGTTAACTACTTTAACCTTGAAACACTAGGCCGAAAGGCCCAAACATACCTTTCGAATGTATTGAAAATAGTCCTTCGAAGTCATTGCTTAAAACCTTAGACGTCCTCTTTTGAAACCATTTAGACTTGTCTTTCGAAAGCATTGGAAATCTTCCTTTCAAAACACTTAAAACAAACCTTTCGGTACACTTATATATACCTTTCGAAAACATTGGGGGCTTCCCCTCTGAAACACTTACAACATACCTTTCGAAAGCATTGGGTTCAAGTAAAGGTTTGTGGAAACATTGCTTTGAAACCATTTAATATCATTCCTTTCAAAACAATCGGGTTTAACTTTTAATACAACTAAAGGGTCATAAAGAACTAAGGCGAAAACATTAGTTTCGAAAGTATTAATCCCAATTAACAGAAAGAGGATAGTTTCGAAACCTACCCTTTCAGAACTATTTCCTCCGAAACCATTTAAAAATCAGCTATACAACCCTTCCGAAAGCTTTGAGAAGGCGGATTCCAAGTAAAAAGCAAAAGCACCCTTTCGAATACGTTGTTTTAAGGCTATAAAGAAAAGAGGCCTTAACTAGTTCGAAAGGTCTAAATGGGGAAGCATGGGTTTCGAGTAGGTTCAAAAGCGACTATCCTTTCGAAAGCTTCCTTTAAAATATAAGTAAGCGACAACTCATTCGGAAGCTCTTTTCTAAAAACAAAGGCAAGCGACAACTTGTTCAAAAGCTTTCTTTTAAAAACAAAGACAAGTTAAAAGCAACCCCTTCGAAAGCAAGCCTTCGACACCATCATCCTTTCCACCTTTCTCTAATGCACTCCATATCAATTTCTTGATATCATGTGCTTTGGTTTCGAACAGTAGTGAAAGGTCTAACTGGCATGTTACCGAAATCAAGCTAAGGAAGGGCCGAAGTGGTAATTCATAACAAAATTGATTTCATGCCTTACAAAGTAATTTCTTTTCACCTATCCTGCCTTATTTGTCAAAATGTAATTGGTTTCCATTTCTTTATCAAAATCCTTTTTCTAAAATAGCTGCCGAATTCACAATTATCAATTAAAAAACGTTTTAACAAATAAGTCCTTCTCCTTGGTAAAACATATAAAGCATTTAAGTCCCTTAACTTAAATAATTTTATAACCATGGTATAATACTTAGGAAAATTCCCCAAAAATCACCATAATTCACTTTTAATATGTTTTCTAACATATAAATCCCAGACCTGAAATCAACATATAGTTGTCTTAAATAATTTAAACCCAATATTAATTATTTTCTTTCATAGACAATTCATAATAAATACACAATAACTTAGAAAATTATGAAACTTGAAATCCACTTCTAAATTAATGCTTTTGAACATATATCAAAAATGCAAATCATTTGGATGTCATTTAAGAGATTTCCAATCTAAACTTATCATATAATCTATATGAAACAATATAAATCATCAACAAGCATATTATCCATTTAAACAAACATAACATGGCATATTATTTACAGAATAATTTGGATCAAACCTTGAAACTGAAATCATTAGGAAAAGTTAGATGTAAATCAAATTATTCACCTTAGCTTGATGGTAAGAAGGTTGAGATTTTCCCTTTGATTAATTTCTTCAAGCTTTCTACTTGTTTCCTAGCTTATCTTCTTTTGATTCTTCTTAGTGGTGGCCGGCCGAGCTTATAAGTGTTTTGGTTTTATTTATGAATGTTGAAATGAATAAGAAATGGGGGATAGAAGGGTTTAGGGTATAAGAACGAAGCCTATTCCTATTTTACCCTAATCATATTCCTCCTACTTACTTATTTTTATTCTCTTTTTCTTACACATTCATTAAGGCATGACCCCTTATTAATTAACAAATCTCAATCCCTTAACCATCTACATTATTTCAATTTATTTTTCTAATTAAATGTCCTAAATAATATTAGTGAAAATTAGGGTCATTACAGTTATACGATAGAAGTCAATCCACCGCAAGAGGGCTACCACAGTTATGTATACATTATACTAATGCGGGGCATATCCAACTGTAGGGCCCGTGGAATTATATATGCTTGCGTAAAGGTGAAGGGATACTACAGTAAGGTCTGCTTCAATCTTTTAGTAGGGGTATTGCATTGAATGCATTAGGAAATTTAAATGGGACAGCGAGTAAGGATCGGTGCCATGTTAGTGTGTTAGTACCATATTAGGGAGTAGGAGCTATACATAGGTTGAGAATGCCATCGGTCCTGAGCAGTCAATGGAAAGACGAGGGTTACACCTAAATGGGCTACACCTCCTACTAGTGTAGATCACGCTTGGGTCATGCACCATCACAGTTATTTTCTAGTTTGTTTGTTCAGGGCAAGGCTAGATAACCATTAAGCGAGGTCTTTCAAAACGAGTTAGGTAGTCTGAGGAGCTGAGTCCTCCATAGTCCATGGAGCTAAGTCCATAATAAGAAGCAGACAAGTAAGTAAATCCCCAAGGCGATATAAAATACGGCTAAACATTGTGACATCGTTATTAGGCACTACGAGAATTCTTTGGTATACACGACGACGAGGACGTGATACTGCATTGATGGTGGATCCTGATAAGGTGCTGGGACTGTAGTACTTATATATTTATATATACACATATGTAATTATGGTCTACTTCGGGTAGATGGGGTGTATCGTATGCATATGTGGAATTGAGACGACTAAGTAAAATAAGAAGACATAACAAGTGATGGAAGGCAATCAGCATAAACTAGTGTCATGTATAAAGTGTATCATTTGCCAATCACTAGAATGTTGTTCTGACCCTCTCCTCATTACAACCCACATGATAGATTTAAAGGGATAGAAACTGGATCAATGTGGGAACAGTAGAAGGGCAAGTATCCTTATGCATGCTCGACACTGACAAGGACGCTAGATATTGGAAGTGTCAATCTTGGTCAGTAAATATATGTTATATTATACTTTACTATTCCGCTATGAGGGTATATCATCGGTGCTCTCTGATATTCATTTATTTATTTTTAGGATACCAAACCAACGATCTGTACTTTGGTGAACTTGGGTTTTCGATTTAGCGAAAATTCTGGGCCACTAGGGTGCGGGTTGTTATAGTAGTTTGCATACTATAATATTCCTCCTGGTATTGGTCTAGAATAAGGTTGGGATCATCATCATAAGCCATAAAATATGGATCACCATTATTGTATTTTATTATAAAATTATGTATAGCCATTGTAGCAATGATGACTTTTACTTGCATTTCAAATAAGTATGTTGACATATTCTCCAAAATGGTAAACTTTTTCTTCCATATTCCAAATGTTCTCTCAATTTCCACATGTAAACTTGAATGATAGAAATTAAAATTTTCTTTGATCGATTTTGGTTGATTTGCGGTTATTTACTATTTCGATAAGGTGGTAAATATCCAGGTTGAATTTGATATCCTGAATCTACTAAATAATACCATCCAGTTGGAGGGTGAGGAAAATTAGCATTTCTATCATTTATAACTACATTAAAAATTCTACTATCATGAGTAGTCCCTTTCCAACCAGCCATATCATAAGTGAACTGTAAATTAAATGAGCATGTCGTTGAGATATTATGTGTTGCAAAACCTTTTCATCCAATATATGGAATAACCCGATCTATAGGTAAGTGTGTCATTACATGTGTACCATCTATAGCACCAACGTAGTTCCTAATATAAAGGTAGTATTGGTTAGAATTTCTATTATGTTCTGGAACTGTATTAGATTGAGGATTGTCTGCCTTAATAATATCTTTAGCAAGTAACAGTACTGTTTCTAAAACAATATGAAAATAAACTAAAATTGTGCTACTTGACCTTTGAAATCTTTCACTCATTTTTCGGTTTGAGAGCACTGTAGCTATGTCGTATACGAATATGACAACCGCTTCTTCGAGGCTAATACTTTCCGTCGAAGCCGAACCATAATATTTTAGCCTATCGCACAACAAGAGAAAACATAGCCTTTTCATTCAAAAATAACATTAACAACGTTCTTGATGCCTACTTAATATATCGTCCACCCATTGTAAACCGGTGTAGTTTGACATGTGAATTTGGCTAATATCATTCCTTCTACGTAGTCGGACGTATCATCAATGGTAACATAGTAAAATTTGGCTGCGAATGGTACTAGAATTTGCTTCAAACGTGGTAAGAACGCACGTAGAATACAAAAGATAGCATAAAAGATGGTTAGAACTCACGTGAGAGATGCTAGATATTTCAGATCTCTGTATAGGTTGGGCTATTTATATTATATTTTTAAATTATATTATGTAAGAAGTATATGTTTGGGTTAATATGCATATGATGTTGTACTTTTTATCCTTCTTTTATGGAAACCAATAAAGAACCCATTTTCAAAAAAGAAAAAACCTTTAGAGTAAAAATTTCACAAAAATTGGCCCACTTTTTAAGGTTCGGCCTTAATGTCACATGTGTTTCCTTAGGTCCAAACTAGCACTTAGTCCCTCCTATAAGTGCTCATCATACCTCATTCCTTGATAGAGTTAAAGGTATACCTGTTAATTGGGTTTTTGATCAAATAGAAGTCAACGGAAGTTAGAACGTCGAGATGAATACAAAACGACTTGAAATCTGGAAGGCACACTCAAATAATTAAAAAATAGCTCGGGAAAATTTCTGCCAAATATATGCTAAGGATATAGGTCGGTACCGACCTGGGCCTTATAACTCAGTGTTGAGTTATACTGGTCCATATCCAGCCTCTCCAACTTCACACGAGTTATTATCTAGCTCTTCCATGCATGAACAAGTGATTTCATAGGGTTCTGGATGACCTATCTCAAGGATTGAAGAGTTAGCCCCTGTAAATTACTATACAAACCAAGTTATGAGGGGGCGATCATCAAAACAAGTCATCGATCTACGAAAACACAAGGAACACGATCCAAAAGAAAAATATGGGTTTCCTCTTAAGGGGATAACTCGGTACCGAGTTATAGGGATAACTCAATACCGAGTTATACCTTTAACTTGTGAGCCCCCAAACTTTTAACGCCACTTCGGGTTGATATTTGGACCTCACTGCAAGCGGGCTTTAGATCCATCATGTTTGCTTCTCTATAAATACAACCCCTAGTGCAACCAAAATAGGATCTGACTTCTACCATCACTACGTGGAAGATCTGCCTCTTCTTCATCTTCTATCTCCATAGAGTAGTCACCAAGGCAACTATTTTGGGCAATCGTAGGACTCAGAATCTGCTAACCCCTGTACTTGTGACTTATTATCTTTTAAATCTTTTGTAATTTCAAACAAAATACATCAAATCTATAAGAAACAAAGCTATAAAGTGGACATAGGCCATAGGTTGCTGAACCACTATAAAATCTTATGTCTCCCTACTTTATTTCTATTACTTTTCTTTTATTTCTATTATTATCCACTAGATCTAGGTCTCACAGGTTCTATACAACATATCTTTGGGTGTTGATCCATTTTTGGCGTCAACGTTTTTGGTGCTTTCATCGAGAAAAGTGAATCTTGGCTTAGATTTAGCTTGCAATTGTGGATTTGAAGAGATCTAGTGGTTAGATCTAGAAAATTAGCTTTAAGAAGTTTAAAGAATTGTTGTTGAAGATCAATGGCACATAGAAAAGGAAAATCTGCTTTCGGTAGTTTCGTAGGAGCAACAGTTGGTGGTGGTGATGCAAACACCTATCAAATTGAAGTTAACAATGGAAATCCACAACCTAGATCTTCTACTCAACAAGAAGTAGTCACCAAAGGAGAGCTTAATCAGATGATCAATGAACTTAACTAGAAGTTTATGGATAGTCCGAAAGCTCCCATGGATTAGATGGTTGCGTTGCTAACCATGCAACCACCAACAATAAGAAGAGTTAGAAGAGAAACTTCTTCTTCAATAGAATATGAGAATTCCTCTGTTTCTTGTCTAAACCGGAGAGATATAAAACAAAAATAGAAGGAAGTAACTACCGGAGTCGCAGGAAATGTTGTGGGAAGAAGTAGGAACGTTCCCTCTGTAAAGAAATAACTCGGTACCGAGACAAGACAACTCGGTACTGACCTAAATCTTAGGGTGAACACTCCTCAGAATGATGGTCCAATGCTTGTTTTTGACTTTGATGACGAGATGCAGCTTGATTCGCCAGCCACCAACTCGTCACCGGAAGCTTTATTCGCCAAAATTTCTTAAACCTGAAAACCTCAACTCTCAGCCTACTCAAATCAATTTTGAGCACCCGAGAGTTTAAAGGGAAACAAAAACTTCGAGTCAGGCATAAAGCCTGGTGTGAATAATACTGTTACATCTCAGTTTACTGATATAAAATGAGACCACGCCGTTTAGCGGAATGGTTTTCCCCTCACTAATATCCTTTTCAAAATATATATTTTGCAAATACTTTCCTGCAACCAAAATGATTAATCAAATCGATAATAATAATAATAGCAATATCCGTTATGCTAAAAATTGGTAATAAATGGACTATCTGTCCGAAAAATGGGATGACTGCCCGCAAATTGGACCAACTATCCGCAATCTGGACTAACTGTCCTCAAACTGGGCTAACTGCCCCTTTGGCTAACTCGAGCCTACCAGATAAATTTCAAATGGTCTAAACATCTATTGTACAAAACTTCTGGACGGTCTGTCCTTACCTTACATCTCCAAGGGTCAATTGATCCTAATGGTTTTGTGGCTTACCATTAACCTACCTCTGTACATAAATATTCCTTTCTGTGTGTAACCAACATTATAGTCTTACCTGTGACTAAGCCCTACACACTGGAATTCTGGACTAAATTAGCTAGGGGCTAATAGTTGATGAGCATAGGGCGCGACCCTACACAAGTTCTATCTGGTATTCTAATCTGAGTCATTTACATAGGGTTGACTGCCCTTCATCTTTTCCTTGAAAACCTTTTCAAAATGATTTAACCTTTTAAATCATACTTATACAAAGAAAATAAATTCTTAGCTTTACTCTAAGCTATTTTTCCATGATATATATACTTTACTCAAAATAACGTTGATGAATTTTAATAAGGATTGGCTATTCTTTTAAAACAAGTTAAAACCCTTTTTAACTTGAAAATACTTAGGCTATATTTCTTATTTAATGCATTCAAAACCTTTGTTTAAAACCTTTAAACAACCCTTTAGAAACCCTTGAAGGCAACCCGTTTCGAAATCATTGAAAGTAACCCTTTCGAAACCATTAAAAGCCTTTCCTTCGAAAGCTTCATAAACATTAGACATCCTTCTTTAAATCCTTTAAATATTGCCTTTCGAAACATAGGAAAAACCTTTCCTTTCAACCCTTTCGAAACCCTAGGAACCACCCCTTCGAAACCATTCATTAAAACCCTTTCGAAAGCATTAAAATACTAAACCTTTCGAAAGCCTTTGGGTTTAATTTAAAACATGTGGAAACCTTTCGAAACCATTCAAAAATTTACCCTTTCGAAACCTTTGAAAACTATTTCGGTCGAAACCTTTTGGATTATGCCTTCAAGTAGGGCAAAAGGATCGGAAACCCATTAAAGTCAGAAGCACTTCTTTCGAAACCATATCTAAGTAAAGAAGTGATGGTGTCGAAGCCATCCATTTGAAAGCTTAGGAGAAGTGGCCATATTTTAAAAACAAAGCAACCCCTTCGAAACCATCTGGGCCAAAAGGTAGAAAGCGGCAGCTTAAGGTTTCGACTTAGTCGAAAGCAGTCATTTAAAACAAAGGCGCAACCCAATTGAAACCATTTCCTTTAAAACCATTTGACCTGGTCAAAAGCCAACCTAGTCGAAAGCTACTTAGTCGATAGCTAGCAGGCATATTTTCTTTTAAACAAAGTAATGCCTCAACCCCTTCGGAACCCCTGATTTCGACCGTATACCTTCCGCCTACGTCCAATTCACTACGTACCAGTTCCCTGATAACATATGCATTGATTTCGACAGTGTCTGAGGTGAAGGTAAGGAGACAGGACTTGGTGCCGAAAGCATCAAAACAGAGAAAAACATGTTTATTTATCCTTTTAAACTATTTCTTTTGTACCTAACCTGTCTTGTTTGTCAAACTGTGATTAGTTGCAAGTTTTTCTTTTCTAAAAGTACTTCCACCTTTCCATAATTAACAAATTTAATTTATTTACAAAAAGCCTTTTTTTCCTTTTATAAATATATAAAACATTTAAGTCCCATACTTTAAATAATTTTATATACCCATTAAAACACTTAGGAAAATTCTACAAAAATTACAGAAAATCTCTTTTAATATGTTTTCCAACATATAAAAATTTCAAACCCAGTCCTTTTATTATTTAACCATAAATAATTTATAATCCAATTTAACATTTTCTTTACTAAAAAATTCATATAAATTGCCCAAAAATTCAGAAAATTGAAACCCATCTCCAAAATAATATTTTTGGTCTATATAAATATTCACAAGGCATTTGGATGTCATTTAATAGGGTATTCATATCAAAACCTATCATAAAATCTATATGAACAACCATAAATCATCAACAAGTATATATATATATATATAGAATCATTCCATCATTCAAAAATATGGCAAATCAATGCAAAATATTTCGAATTTCATTATAAAATCAAAAACAAAAGAAATATGAGATGTAAACGTTATTCACCTTAGCTTTAGAGATTAAAGAGATTGAGATGTGAATGGATTTGATTTGCTTAAGCTTCTTCCTAGCTTTTCTCTATCTTTTTCCCCTTTCTCTTATTAATGGTGGCCGGTCTCTTGTTTAAAAATTTTGAAAATGAAAAGTGAACGTGTATAGGAGAATACACGGCCAAGTTTAAGGGATATAGGAATGGCCTCTTTACTATTTACCCCTCCTCTATTTTATTTTAATTCTTTTCTTAATTCATTGCTAAATGGCACAACTACCCTTTATATAAATCAAATCTCAATCCCCTAAACAACACATTATTTTATTTTATTTAGCTAATTAAATATCCTAAATAATATTACCAAAAATTAGGGGTGTTACAGACTCCCCACCTTAAAGAATTTCGTCTCGAAATTACGATAAGGCACAGAACAAATCAATCAAGAAGGTAAAACGTACCATCAAACAAGTCAGGATAAGCATCTCTATTCCCGCTCTCAACCTCCGAAGTACAGTCCCTGCCATCGTCGCTCCACTGGACATTGACTAATCCGAGTTCTAAGCCTCTTCTCATCTCTCGCAACTATGTGAATTGGCTTTCTCACTATAGTCAAGTCCGGTTCTACTACTAAGTCATCTAGCACAATCAGTGCAATAGCAGCCTTTGGGTCTCTAGCACACTTTCTGAGATGAGAAACATGGAAAACATCGTGGACACCTGCCAAAATGCTCGGTAACTCAACCTTATACGCGGTTTCCCGATCCTCTCAACAATAGGAAAAAGTCCAACGAATCTCGGTGCCAACTTTCCCGATCTTCCAAATCTGATCACACCCTTCATCGGTGACACCTTGATGAAAACCTAATCTCCAACCGAGAACTCTAAATCTTTCCGTCTCTTATCTGCATAACTCTTCTTCCTAGACCGAGCCTCCTTCATTCTAGCTGGAATGACCTCAATCTTTTCTGCAGCTTCTCTGACCAAATCTGGACTAAGAACCAACCTATCCCTGGTCTCCAACCAACATATGGGAGATTTGCATGGCCTTCCATACAAAGTTTCAAATGGTGCCATCCCAATATTAGTTTGATAATTGCTGTTATACGAAAACTCGACTAAATGCAGACGGTCTTCCAATGATCCCCCGAAATCTAGAACACAAGCTCTTAACAAATCTTCCAAGATTTTGTTAACTCTCTCCGTTTTCCCATCTATCTGCAGATGGTAAATGGTACTCATCTTGAGCTTGGTTCCCAAAACTTCCTGCAGACTCTTCCAGAACTCACTAGTGAATAAGGAATCTCTATCACTAACTATATTACTAGGAATTATGTGTAGTCTAACTACAATCTTCATACACAACTTCGCTAATATAGGTGACGTTTTGGTTGACTTAACTAGAATAAAATGGGCGCTCTTGGTTAATCTATCCACTATGACCCATATACTTTCATTTCCTCTATTCAACCTTGGCAGCCCATCAATAAAATCCATGGAAATAGAATCCCATTTCCATATCGGGATATCTAATGGCTGAAGCAACCCACTTGGCTTTTGGTGTTCAGCCTTTGCCTGTTGGCAAATCAAGCACTGCTTTACACAAAAGCCAATATCCCGCTTCATACCTTCCCAGAAGAAACTCCTCTTCATATCCTGATACATCTTAGTTCCTCCTAAATGAATAGAGAACTTCGAACGATGGCATTCCTCCAAGACTTCTTTCCTTATGTTTCCTACACTTGGAACACATAATCTTCATTTCTTTCTCAACTTCCCATTCTAGTCAAGACTGAAACCTTTCAAGTCATCGCTCTCGGTTCCATCTCTTAACTTCTTGATCCGTTAAGCTAACATTGGACCCTCTATCTGTTTAGAAGAAATCCTTTCGATCATCACTGGTCGAACTTCCAAACAAGATAATATAACTGTATCGCCACTAGACCCAGCCTCAGATCTCCACTGCACTCTGCAATGTGCCATGCTTCCAAATCTTTCCACTCAGCAATCATCACCCAAACCACATTCTGATGTTTCCTGCTAAGTGCATCTGCAACCTTGTTGCCTTTCCCTGGTGTGTATTCAATTCCAAAATCATAAGCGGCTATGAACTCCAACCATCTCCGCTGTCTCATGTTCAGCTCCTTCTAAGAGAATAAATACTTCAGCGACTTATGATCTGTATATAACTCAAACCATTCTCCCAAAAGGTAATGTCTCCATGCCTTCAATGCAAAAATCATTGTAGCTAATTCCAAATCATGCGTCGGATATCTGACCTCATGCGGTCTAAGCTGTCTAGAAGCACATGCAATTACTTTACCTCTCTGCATTAGCACAGCTCCAAATCATGTTCCACACACATCTGTATAAACCACCAAATCCTGATTCCCTTCCGAAACAACCAAAACTGGTGCATGGGTCAATAAGTGTTTCAAACTCTGGAGTGCTTCCTCACACTTATCGGTCCACACAAACTTCACATCCTTTCTCATTATCTCGGTCATCAGTGCTGCTATCCGCGAAAAATCCTTAATGAACCTCCAATAATAACGAGCCAACCCAAGGAAACTCTTTATCTCGGTCATTGTCTCGAGTCTCTTCCAACTATTTACCGCTTCAATCTTAGTCAGATCTACTGACAACCCTTTCTTTGAGACTTCACTTCCTTCTTCCAGAAATGACATTTCGAAAACTTCGCCTTCAACTGATGTTGCCTCAGCTTCTCAAGCACCACTCTAAGATGAACTTTATGCTCTCTTCCATCCTTAGAGTATATCAAGATATCATCTATGAAAACCAATATGAACCTATCCAAATGCTCTCGAAAAACTCGGTTCATCAAATCCACAAAGAATGCTGGCGCATTTGTCAGTCCAAACAGCATAACTAACCATTCGTACGACCTATATCCGGTCCTAAACACTGTCAAAGGTATACTATCCTCTACTACTCTGAGCTGATGGAATCCTGTAACCAAATCCAACCGGGAAAACACTTTGGCTCCACTCAACTGGTCGAACAAATCGTCAATTCTCAGCAATGGATATCGATTCTTTATCGTCTTCTCATTCAACTTACGATAGTCCATACATAGCCTTAACGACCCATCCGACTTCTTAGCAAATGCCGCAGCTGCTCCCCAAGGCGAACTACTCGGCCTGATAAAACTCTTGCCCTCTAAATCCACCAACTGCACCTTCAAATGCCTAATCTCTGTAGGGGTCATTCTGCTTGGCGGCCTGCTCACCGTTTCTGCTCCCGGAAACAAATCTATCTGAAACTCAATGGCTCGTTTCGTTGGCAATCCTACTACTGGCTCAAAAACATCTATGAATTCTCTAACCATGAAAACTCGACTCAGCTCATCTTCCAATTCCATAACACCCAAAAAAGCATTCACCTCACCGCCAAAACCTTCTACGGTGTGAACAATCCCGTTGCTACAATCAGGGTGCCTAAGTGATATTTTCCTATCCTAGCAAAATATCCTAACATCGTACTCACTTAACCAATCCATACCAAGAATAATTTTGAACCCCACAAAATCAAACACATGTAAACTACAAATAAAGGCATGACCTAACAAGTCAAACTCTAACTGGTCACATCTCAACCCCAGAGTTGCATACCCTCCTATTGGATTCGCAACCCGTAAGGAAGTAACTAAATATGTGGGTTCTTGGTTAAGCTTATCTATCAAACAGCTAGATATAAAAGAATGCGATGCACAATATCAAATAGAACGCTAACAGACATACCATGAATCTGAAGTGTACCTCCCAAAACTGCCTTTCCCTTCTCCTGAGCTGTTGGCTTCAAAGTAGTAGGCTCCAATGCATATTCCTTGCCCTTTCCATCCTTAGCGGGTTTCTTGCACTGGTTCTTATAGTGGCCAATCTGGTCGCAATTAAAGCACCTGACATTCTTCTTCCCAGCCATTTCCTTTGCCTTTCCAGCACGACACTCATTAGCGAAATGCCCATTCTTGTCGTACTTAAAACAGACAACCTCAGACCTCCCTTTCTTAGCTGCTCCACCCTTCTAGGTACCCTTCTTAGGAAAGAACTTCCTCTTTTGATTCTGCCCAACCTGGACCTCCTTAGCCTTACTCTTCTCTAGAGAATCAAGAATCTCCTCATGTTTTAAGGCCATCTCCACTACAACATCAGAAGGATCTCTAATATGAGACAATGTAGCCCTGGCCAACTCAGGCTTCAATCCCCTGATAAACTTCTCATTCCTCTTCATCACTGTATCCATCGAAGCATACCCATATTTGGCCAACTCCTCGAACCTTCTGGCATACTCCAAAACAGACATCTCTCCTTGCTCTAACTCAGCAAACTTTTTGATCAGAGAAGACTGTGCCATCACAGACATGAACCTCTCCTTGAACCTCCTATTGAAATCTTCCCAGGTTATTGTCTCCTCATCCACTGCCACAATCACACTATTCCACCAAAACAAAGCTGCTCCTTGCCTTGATGCCAACCTCCACTTCTGCTCATCATTGAGCCCCTGGTCTGTAAAGATTCTCTCACAATGCAGCAACCAATTCTCCACCTCAATGGCATCTTCTGTTCAAATAAATGGCTTCCCTCAAAGATTAGTATAATCTCCGCTCAACATAGCATAATGGTTAACTACCGGAACTTCCAGAACCCCTGCTCATGCAGCATTTCCTCCTAACACTCCAGCTGCAACTCCCGCTTGCATCATATTCATGAAAAACTGATACATAGCTTCCATTCCAACTTGCGAGACTCCCGCACCATCATTCTTTGCTTGTGCCTGACCTTGGGTTCTCCTAGCATTAGGTCTGGCATTCCCATCGATGCCTTCCCCTCCTGGGTTAACTCTTCCTCTTCTACCATCCATATCTGTACTCAAACCTCATGAGATACAGAAAAATAACCCAAATAAATATAGGAGACTAGAGATAAAGCGTATACTTATATATAGCAAATACAAGTACGTTACTATAGCATCATACCATATCCCAATCTTACTCTAATTCCTTAGGATTATGTTTTCAGAAACCATTTTTTTAGTTAAAGTTTTTCATAAACCTATGCTATGATACCAAGTTGTAACATCTTGTATATAGAGGCCAAAAGCTAAGTCCTACAGATGCTGCAATCGTCCATAATATTAACATCCGGTGACAAAATACGGTAATGCTAATGGCATCCATAATACCAGAAGCACTTGAATATAAACAAAATCACAAATATCCAAAAACAACATTTTACTAATTACATTTCAAAACAAATTCATATCCAAGTTACATAATCCCATATCGTTTCCCAGGTAAAGATCATATATAATCATTACAAAAATACGCCAAAAGCGACATATGACGATGCCCGCTTGGTTGATCAGAGTCAATATAGTCATATCTGACTGAATATACACAACGGAATCAAAACAAGATAAAACTATAACTCCTAATTAGCTATCCGTCAGCCACCTGCTCGTCTCCATAAGATTTATTTGCTAAAGTTTCTAAAACCTAAAACCTAAAACCTCAACCCTCAGCCTACTCAATTCAATTTTGAGCACCCGAGAGTTTAAGGGGAAACAAAAACTTCGAGTTAGACATAAAGCCTGGTGCAAATAATACTGTTACATCTCGGTTTACTGATATTAAGTGAGACCATGCCGCTTAGAAAAATGGGTTTCCCCTCACTAATATCCTTTTCAAAATATATATTTTGCAAATCCTTTCCTGCAACCAAACTGGTTAATCAAACTAATAATAATAATAGCAATATCCGTTATGCAAAAAATAGGTAATAAATGGGCTATCTGTCCGAAAACTAGGCTGACTGCCTGCAAATTGGAATAACTGTCCGCAATCTGGACTAACTGTCCTCAAACTGGGCTAACTGCCCCTTTGGCTGACTCGAGCCTACCAGTTAATTTCAAATGGTCTAAACATCTATTGGACAAAATTTCTGGATGGTCTGTCCTTACCTTACATCTCCAAGGGTCAATTGATCTGAATGGTTTTGTGTCTTACCAATAACCTACCTCTGTACATAAATATTCCTTTCTGTGTGTAACCATCATTTTATTCTTACCTGTGACTAAACCCTACACACTGGAATTTTGGACTAAATTAGCTTGGGGCTAATAGCTAATGAACATAGGGCACAACCCTACACAAGTCCTATCTGGTTTTCTAATCTGAGTAATTTACATAGGGTTAACTACCCTTCATATTTTCCTTGAAAACCCTTTAAAATGATTTAACCTTTTAAATCATACTTATACAAGGAAAATACATTCTTAGCTTTACTCTAAGCTATTTTGCCATGATATATATACTTTACTCAAAATAATGTTGATGAATTTTAATAACGATAGGCTATCCTTTTAAAACAAGTTAAAACCTTTTTTAACTTGAAAATACTTAGGCTATATTGCTTATTTAATACATGCTAAACCTTTGTTTAAAACCTTTAAACAACTCTTTCGAAACCTTTGAAGGTATCCCCTTTAGAAACCATTGAAAGTAACCCTTTCGAAACCATTACAAGCCTTTCATTCGAAAGCTTCACAAACATTATACATCCTTTTTTAAATCCTTTAAATATTGCCTTTCGAAACATAGGAAACACCTTTCCTTTCAACCCTTTCGAAACCCTGGGGAAGCACCCCCTTCGAAACCATTCATTAAAACCCTTTCGAAGGCATTAAAATACTAAACCTTTCGAAAGCCTTTGGGTTTAATTTAAAACATGTGGAAACCTTTCGAAACCATTCAAAAATTTACCCCTTCGAAACCTTTGAAAACTGTTTTGGTCGAAACCCTTTGGATTATGCCTTCAAGTAGGGCAAAAGTATCAGAAACCTATTAAAGTCGAAATCACTTCTTTCGAAACCATTCATAAGCAAAGAAGTGATGGTGTCAAAACCATTCCTTCGAAAGCTTTGGAGAAGTGACCATATTTTAAAAACAAAGCAATTCCTTCGAAACCATCTGGCCCGAAAGGTAGAAAACTGCAGCTTAAGGTTTCGACTTAGTCAAAAGCAGTCATTTAAAACAAAGGCGCAACCCAATCGAAACCATTTCGTTTAAAACCATTTGACCTGGTCGAAAGCCAACCTAGTCGAAAGCTACTCAGTCGAAAGCAAGCATGCGCATTTTCTTTTAAAGCAAAGTAATGCCGCAACCCCTTCGGAACCCCTGATTTCGACCCTATACCTTTCGCCTACATCCAATTCACTACGTACCAGTTCCTTGATACCATGTGCATTGGTTTCGACAGTTTCATAGGCGAAGGTAAGGAGGCGGAACCTGGTGCCGAAAGCATAGAAATAGTGAAAAACATGTTTATTTGTCCTTTTAAACTATTTCTTTTGTGCCTAACCTGCCTTGTTTGTCAAATTGTGATTGGTTGCAAGTTTTTCTTTTCTAAAAGTGCCGCCGACTTTTCAGAATTAACAAATTTAATTTATTTACAAAAAGCCCCTTCTCCTTTTATAAATATATAAAACGTTTAAGTCCCATACATTAAATAATTTTATATACCCATTAAAACACTTAGGAAAATTCTACAAAAATTCCAGAAAATCTCTTTTATTATATTTTCCAACATATAAAAATTTCAAACCCAATCCTTTTATTATTTAACCGTAAATAATTTATAATCCAATTTAACATTTTCTTTACTGGAAAATTCATATAAATTCCAAAAAAATTCAGAAAATTTTGAAAATTGAAATCCATCTCCAAAATAATATTTTTAGTCTATATAAAAATTCTCAAGGCATTTGGATGTCATTTAATAGGGTTTTCATATCAAAACATGCATAAAATCTATGTGGACAACCATAAATCATCAACAAGTATATATAACCATTCCATCATTCAAAAACATGGAAAATCAATGCAAAATATTTCGGATTTCATCATAAAACCGAAAACAAAAGAAATATGAGATGTAAACATTATTCACCTTAGCTTTAGAGATTAAAGAGATTGAGATGTGAATTGATTTGATTTGCTTAAGCTTCTTCCTAGCTTTTCTCTATCTTTTCCCCTTTCTCTTGTTAATGGTGGTCGGCCTCTTGTTTACAAAGTTTGAAAATGAAAAGTGAAAGTGTATAGGAGAATACACGGCCAAGTTTAAGGGATATAGGAATGGCCTCTTTCCTATTTTACCCCTCCTTCATTTCATTTTAATTCATTTCTTAATTCATTGTTAAATGGCACGGCTACCCCTTAAATAAAATCAAATCTCAATCCCCTAATCAACACATTATTTTATTTAATTTACCTAACTAAATATCCTAAATAATGTTACCAAAAATCTGGGGTATTACAACATAGAACATGTATATGGTTTTGGAGTGGTTACGGTTTCAAGTCGTCTCATATAAGTACACTTCCTTGCTTATCAGGTGGTCCAAAACCAATCGATGGATTTCTGATAAACTCAAATTTAGTTCTATGGGGAAATAAACAGACAATACATATGAGCGGAGATCACCTCCTAACCATTTAAGTGGACGATTTCCTTATCATAGAAGAGGAAAACGAGTTTATACGTACAATATAACATCATTAGAGATAACTGTACCATATAATCCCCGTGTTTTTTCTAGGTATTTCCAGAGTTATATTTGGTCAATTTCAACATTAATGAGAATGATCACATAAGGGAAACTAAGTCCTGTATAATATGCATAAGCAAGTAACGTACAAAGCATGATCGAAACATACAAGCACGATTAAGTCATATAAACGACTTTTAATCCCTTTTTAATTAATCTTCGTATATTAATTAAAAACCTTTTTACTAGTAAAAATCATTTTTACTCAATAAACTTCATTACAAATGAAATTTCATTTATTAATTAAACCTCACTATTTAATTAAAACTTCCATATTCATTTCTACATGTTCCAATACTTCTAAAAAATATTCATATACTTATCTCAACCATACAAGTATATTCACAAATCAATTTCAAAGGGCTTAAGACAGATGTTACTCAAACATTATCACTACAAACCCAAAACCATTTCAGTTATAGTTATCTTTAAAACATTCTTTTTAAAGATTTATTTATGTTCATAAGTATAATCAAAATGGGTTAAAGATGAATGTTATTAACACATTCTGACAACAAACCCACAATCAATTCATACTTGTTATTCTCTTTAAGTTCCATTACTAAAGATCTAAGTATTTTCCAAAATCATTTAACAATATTTTAGCACTTTAAAATATTATTCATGGGTTTAAAAACAAATGTTACTAAAACATTATTTACAACAAACCCAAAACACTTCACTTAATCGTTATCTTTAAAACTTCCTTTTAAAGGTCTAATGACTTTTCAAAAGTATAGTTAAATGGGTTAAAATAAATGTTGTCCAAACATCTTTACTATAAACCCAAAAATCACTTTTATACATGCCATTAACTTTGAAATATTCATTTAAACCTCTAAGTACATCTTCACTTATTAAACAAGATAATATACCTTTTTAATAAATTTTACAAAACAATCCATTATAACACAGTGTTATAATCTAAAAATTCCTTTATATCCTTTCACAAATACTAAACTTCCATTTTAAAACTTCTGAATATACTAAAACACCTTTTAAAATGACAAATATATATATGGACACACTCACACATATATACTAATTTATCGATAAAACTAAGATATTTACTAAAATACTATAAACATATTGAAAGATATTATAGTATAAAAGCCTTTTATTTCTTAAGTAAAATCTTTAACAAATTTTCTAAAACTATATATACTATATATATACTTTTAAAATACTTATACTATATTCTAAAACATTTATTTAAAAAACATAAAAACTTGTTTTATAATTTAAAACCATTACTTTAAAAATTCATAAATGATTATCCGTAATATATTCAAACCTTGATATTTTTTGATAATAAGTACGCTCATTTTACTTATTAAAAATGAGAAGAAGCCCCGGGATGTCTTCTAAAGTTAACTTTAGAATCGCCGCATTGCGATTTCAAAGTGCATCCATAGCGATCCTTTCGCTTCAACTATCACAACTTCCATTTCCAATTTCCATAAATGTCCAAACCAATTCCTCTATGTCAAACACACCAAAATGTGTGTAGCCAAATATAATACATATATATATTTCCACAATTTATCCAATTTAACACATGTCAAATATCAGGGATTTCAAAGCACGTTTACAATGACTATATCGCTTCAAACATTCACAACATAATTTTCAACTTAATCAAATAACAATATCAAACAAGTAAACAAGTAGTCCGAGCCACGATACATGTTATAGGTGATTACAAGAAAGATTATACTACATAATAATGTTGTCGCTTGTTTTACAAAACGAGGCGGGGTCCAAATGTAATAACTTGCATTGTTCATTATGTTATTTATATTATAATAAAACAACAATTTTATACACAACAATATTCAATCAATTAGTGAGTAAACTCACCCAAGCCCGAACCAATTCCAAATGTAGAAATTCCTGATACTTATGCAATGACGAAAACAACGTCTCGATTGGACCTCGTATGAACAAGATACGATTTATATAAAAATTTGGATTAATTTACTTAATTAATTAATTAAACTTAATTACCTTACTCATTCCTTTCTTCCCCATTCAAAACATTCGCACCCTGATTGCACGAATCTCCTCCGGGCATGTATCATTTCCACTGACACGGAGCTCCACTTCATAGAACCCGAATTCGATTGCGCCGATGCATTTCTTGTCGAAGACTCAACCTACCGACACTAATATCGACCCGTCCAAGTTCACCTACCAAAATCCGATCGTTGCTCCCTTAAATCAACCTCCTAGGTCGCGTTTTGCTTTGCTTCACCAAAGATTTTCAAACAATCGCCATTCCTCCTCTCTTCGCGCCACAAACCCGATGCACTAATTGATTTGACCTTCGACTCCTTGCCTTGATTTGCAACTGAGGCAACAATACGTGACAACCCATAAGTCACGATTTCCTATAGTTGACCAACCGCCAACAAAAGATCACCTAACGCTTGCCTTTACAGGAAAAACCCAATGCCATAAATGCCTTCATCAATCGCTGCCTAAACACCCTTAATATTGAACCCTAGTTCGATTGCCACCATGTCGAACGATGTCACTCAATGCCGCATGAAAATCGACACACACCACAATGAAGCTCTCGACCATATGAAGCCAATGAATCCAATGAAACCCGATTTCGGGATGTAAACTCTGGGAACAATTGATTTAAAATGGCGGCTATCACTTTTGTTTACTGTAAACAAATAAAAGAAGAGGGGGTAAAAATTAAAAGTGATTGAAAAAATATCTAAACGTAGATATTTATATACAAACATATAATATTTAATTCTCTCAAATTAAACGCTACACGTTTCGAGCATGCACACCATACATCATGTTCGACGTATAACAACTCATTATTCCGAACACAATGACACTAGTTTCGTCCAAATCCGAGATAGTGCCCCGGAATTATAGTCTCATGCATTGATTAAAAAGAATTATTATTAAAACAATTTTAATAACTTTTAATTATAAACTAAAATTTTACTATTATCATTATTATTTAAACAGAATTTAAATAAGCTTTTGAATTCATTTTCATTCATATTAAATCCAAGATTTAAGTATTTAAATAATTCCGATATTTAAATATAGATGTTCGAAAATCCATGTCATTCCATTCTCCCCCCTAGAATATTTCATCCTTGAAATACTAACACGAGAAACAAAAGCAACAATCACACATCAATACCCAACGGTGCAATCATAGAAACCAAAGAAACAATCACATAACAATGCTACAAGGTGCTGCAATCACTAGCAACTATAGCTCATGGTTTTCCCAGGTTCAAAAACCTTCTCATCCCATAAGGATGACAAATTATCTACTAAGCACACCTTATGCTCAACAGCCTCAGGTATTACTCTGTCGATCACTCAAGCTACTTCAACTAATTCGAAGAGTCATCCCCCAAACTCTCCACAAACCAACACACATAGCTTACACATATTGTTCAAGCCTGTACGATATACATATATCATCCGTACGCCTTATCAAATCTGATAACTAGCTCGATCACATAGATTTCACTTCGAAACTAGTATATCTCACCTGACCACTCTAGTGCGGACTCTGATCTGGTTCCTTGATTAGAAACCTCCATTTTCCTTACATAGCCATATACTACGATATAAATCTTCAGGATCATATCAAAAATCCGTATCAAGTGTCGCCTTTAAGACTCGAGTGAAAAATCTTAACTCGGACTGGTGTGAATCACCTTGAAATCATGTACTCGAATACTGGATCAAGAATAGCGATGCGAATAAAACAATCAAAGTACAACTTACATACTTTATTTAATTGGTTTCTTCAATATACTAATTTATTTTTCATATTAATTCACATTCATTATCACTTAGTATTTCTTATTTAATACTAATTTCACTTATGAATCATTTCATAATTTTTTTTCAAGTTATTAAACATATACAACTTATGTTTATACTCATACAATACTCCACTACATCCTAGGAGTATATACCAAACAATCTAATTTGTTTTTCTTAACAAGTATATTCAACATTTTAAAACTTGTTTATAACTCACTACCTTTCAGATCAAGCGTTATATAAAACTTACTTTTATAAACACTTAGCTTAAATTTCATATACAAACCCCGAACTTTCAACTGTCCAAAATCGTCAAAAATTACATTTCATTTCAATAAATGAAAACTACAAACAATATATCATACTAAGATGCATAAACCAAACTACCCTAATGCATAAGATACACGAGTCCATAAAATACCTTAATAGAAAACTTAAGAACTAAACATCGAGTTTCCATTTCAATTATTTAAAAAAATAATATATACATCTTTTGTATCGAATCATACTTCTGGGATTTAAATCAAAATTCGTTTTACCAAAACAACTTGTAGCAAAGCTACTATAGTAGCATTCCTCGCTTTGAAACTCGAAAATAAACACCGATGATGCTGAGAATTATTTTTCAATGATAGGAGTGAGTTCAGTACTTCCAAATCATGCCTTTCAGACTTAACGAAAATCATCTCCAAAACGCTATTAAATACTTCGTAAATATTACTAAGTAACATGATATCAATTTCGTAGACCAATCGCCTAATTTACTTTCAAATAATACTACTACTATTTTCCAAAATCTTAGAAAATGAATTTAGAAAACACCGAGATTTAAGTTCTGAAATTCTCAGTTTAAATCTTTTTCATATTTATAACTATACTCATAAACCAAACTTATATAAGTCACTTTTTTATATAAAACTATTACACAAGTGTTTGTTATTAAAGTACCTTACCTTATTAAGACTATAATAAACAACTTATATTAAATTAAATTTTAATCCAACATTATCATAGAAAACCTTATAGTCAAACTGTAAAACTTAATCCTCTAGGTGTTCGTTTTAATGATCCCACAAGTTACTAT
This sequence comes from Allium fistulosum, assembly GCA_030737815.1. NCBI lineage: Eukaryota > Viridiplantae > Streptophyta > Magnoliopsida > Asparagales > Amaryllidaceae > Allium > Allium fistulosum. The sequence goes on along the minus strand of CM060902.1, from coordinate 1,247,326,378 downwards.
CTACCCAACCCATGTAGTGAAAAAGAAAAATTGCTCATAAATTGGTTGACCACAACTAATTAAACAATAAATGATAATAATTGAATATTATCAATTTTCTAACAAATAAACACATCATAAATAACTATATCAATTTATGAAATTTATTATTTTATATATAAAATATAATCCTAGGTAAAATTATTTTATTTACCAATTTCAAAAACAATACCGTGTCTGTTTGTCTTGTTCAAGTGTTTAGAGATCCCTATCAATAACGATAGCAAATCATATTGATCAGAATCCATAAGCCACTCAACAGACCAATCAACACAATAGAAATCATTCTACAACAATAACAAATACGCACTCTTGTATATATAATACACTCAACTCATAATAAGGCATTCCATTACCCTAACTCTTAATGAATGATACCCCCAAAAAGCCAAGGTTCTCGCTTAACCTTCAGCTCTGATACCACATGTAATTGTCGAGGTTTTCGACCCTCAAATGTCAACACTAATACATCCACGGTATTCACATGCCAAGCACCCAAGTGCTGGAAAGATAGAACGTTAGGGTAAATAAAAAGAAAAAAAATAAGAAAAAAGAATACAATATCGGAATCTCACATGCGGAAAGGTAATATATAATATCTCAAATGGTCTTTACCAAAAAGAAAACTTCAATATACATATATCAATCAGATTAAACTAACATATCATCAGCCTAGACATTTATAACATCCTGTCCTTACAAATGCTGATAAGTACAAAACAAGTAATGCAACTAAAAATAAATACGGTAAGAAATCATCCAGCTCCTCTCCAAGAGCTCTAATGAACCACATCTAAATCTGGAAATATACTCGAGCTGACCCGAGCATTAATAAAATAACACCCGGATCAATCTGGTAAAGCAGCATGAGAAACTCAAATTATATGGATTGCTATATTTATAAAACCCTTTAAATGTAATGGTATCTTGTAAGACCACGCCGCCAACAAACACGGATGAGCTTTTACCTTACGATAACCAAATCATTTCTATTATAAAATCCAATGATAATATAATAATGTCTAAGGTGTGAAATATAAATAATCATGTAGCTGTGATGCATGTGAATGTACATCACAACTATAATAGGTATACAATCCAAACCATTAAGGCACATTCGCTAATTAGGTAGCATTTCCATGTAGATCTTCTCGGATCAAAGCCGATTCTGATCTAATGCACAAGGATCAGAGATATCCTTCCGAAGCAGCATACATCCCAGTGAATGTACCATAGGAAATACATAGCTGGCCAAACTAGCTGAGTGCATCGCTCCTACGTGCATATCTATAGTAACTATAGGATGGAGTCGCATGCACCCTCATCAGTTGCTAACCCTTTGGCTATGCATCCTATCTTTGGATTTAGTCATATCCGCTGGTAAGGCTACGTCTGACATTCCAACACATGAGTCACCACTCGAACAGATCTTCCATACGAGCTCCAACTCGAACAAATCTTGGAACCACACATGGATTCACATACCACAATCTCAGAATCACACATGAATTCCCACATCTCAAAATAGATCATGAACATCCACATGTGTTCGAGCATTTCAAAAAAATCTCGAATCTTCATATAGATTCCAGCATCTCAAACCAATCACGATCCTCATCTAAAGCATAGAACACATATATAATTTTGGAGTGGTTACGATTTCAAGTCATCTCATATAAGTACACTTCCCTGCTTACCGGGTGCTACAAAACCAATCGATGGATTTCTGATAAACCCAACGCTGGTTCTGTGGGAAATAAACAGTCAATACATAAGAGAGGAGACTACCTCCAAACCATTTAAGCGTACAGATTTCCTTATCATTTGCCCTAGAAGAGCAAAACGAGTTTATACGTACAATATAGCATCATCAGAGATAACCATACCATATAATTCCCATGTTTCTTCTAGATATTTTCAAAGTTATATTTGGTCAATTTCAATAACAATGAGAATGATCACATAAGGGAAACTATGTCCCATATACTATCCATAAGCAAGTAACACACAAAGCACGATCGAAACACAAAATCACGATCAAGTCATTTAAAAGACTTCAAATCCCCTTTTTAATTAATCTTCCTTTATTAATTAAAAACCTCTTTTATTTGTAAAACTCAATTTTACTCAATAAACTTCTTTATAAATGAAACTTCATTTATTAATTAAACCTCGTTATTTAAGTAAAAGTTCCATATTCATTTCTACACATTCCAATACTTTTCCAAAGTATTCATATACTTATCTCAACCATATAAGTATATTTACAAATCAATTTCAAAGGGCTTAAGACAAATGTTACTCAAGCATTGTCACTACAAACCCAAAACCATTTCACTTATGATTATCTTTAAAACGTTCTTTTTAAAGATCTATTTATATTAATAAGTATAATCAAAATGGGTTAAAGACAAATGTTATTAACACATTTTCACAACAAACCCAAAACCAATTCATACTTGTTATTCACTTTAAATTCCATTATTAAAGATCAAAGTAATTTCCAAAATCATTTAACAATATTTTACCACTTTAAAATATTGTTCAAGGGTTTAAAAACAAATGTTACTAAAACATTGTTTACAACAAACCCAAAACACTTCACATAATCGTTATCTTTAAAACTCCCTTTTAAAGATCTAATTACTTTTCAAAAGATAGCTAAATGAGTTAAAACAAATGTTTCCCAAATATCTTTACTACAAACCCAAATCTCTTTTATACTTTCCATTAACTTTGAAACATTCATTTAAAGCTCTAAGTACATCTTCACTTATTAAACAAGGTAATATACATTTTAAAACAATTTTACAAAACAATCCATTATAACATAAGTGTTATAATCTAAAAACTCCTTTATATCCTTTCACAAATACTAAACTTCCTTTTTAAAACTTCTGAATGTACTAAAAATACCTTTTAAACATACATACATACATACATACATACATATACACACACAAATACACATACTAATTTTTTTATAAAACTAAGATATTTAATAAAATACTATAAACAATTTGAAAGATATTATAATATAAAAGCCTTTTATTTCTGAAATAAAATATTTAAATTTTTTTCTAAAACTATATATGTTAAAAATAAACTTTTAAAATACTTATACTATATTTAAAACGTTTATTTAAAACAATAAAAACCTGTTTTATAATTTAAAACCATTACTTTAAAAATCCATAAATGATTATCAGTAATTTATTTAAACCTTGATATTTTCCAATAATAAGTATGCTCATAGTACTCAATAGAAATACGAAGAAGCCCTGGGATGTCTTCCAATTTTACTTTAAAATTGCCGATCACAGCGATTTCAAAGTGCATCCATAGTGACCATTGTGGTCCCACAATCACAACTTCCATTTCCAATTTCCACAAATGTCCAAACCAATTCCTCTATATCAAACACACCAAAACATGTGTAGCAAAATATATATAGATAAATATATTTCCAGAATATATCATAATTTATTCAATTTAACATATGTCAAATATCAGAGATTTCATAGCACGTTTATAATGGCTATATCTGTAACATCCCCCACTTGGAGGCCCAAAACTAACGGCTATAGATGCTGAAGTCATCCATGGTTATTAATTCTCAATGACCAAATGCGGTAATGTTAGGTACATTGATATAACAGAAACACATGGATATGAATTGTTTTTAAAACCATTAAACAAATTTCTCATTCCATTTCAATTAAATTTCAAATTCATTACATAATCCCAAGTTCGAGAACCATGTTCAGAGAAAATATAATTATTACAAAATACGCCAAGAGCGACATATGAAGATGCCCCCTTGGATGATCAGAGTCCATATATATAGGCAATTAAACAACTTCGCATTTACATTACAACACAACGGAATCAAATAGAAAAGAACGCCTATCAGCTAGCTTGCCTCTTGCACGTCTCCGGAAGCTTATTTTTCTAACGGAGAACCTGAAAACCTCAACTCTCAAACTAACCAAAATCAATTGAGCAACCGAGAGTTTTAGGGGAAAACAAAAACAGACATAAAGCCTGGTATGAATAATAACTTACCATCTTGAACCATTTAGATATCTAGTGAGACCACGCCGCTTAGCGGAACAGGTTTTCCCCTTACTAGTATCTTACTCAAAAATTTATAATAACCATATGTTGTGCTCCAACATCCATAATGGTTAAAAACATAGCAATTTAAAATACCATGATGATATGCAAACAAGCAAAATATCCTAGACTTCCCATCCCCATTCAATGGAATATCTATCACAGTTATTGTTTCTAGAGTCACTATTAACCTATTAGTTTTCATAGGCTGACTAATAATCTGTTTAAAGCTTATGGACTATCTGTCTGGTCTTATAGTTTTCATGGGATCACGAAGAACCTATTGGTCCCTGCCAATAACCTCATTCAATTATTTCATGGGTTCTCCTTGAACCTATTGGTATCTCCAATAACTTCTCTTATATCATAGTTTTCATGGGTTGACTATGAACCTATTGATCCTTGTCAATGACTTTATCCAGATATAGTTTTCATGGGATCCCTATGAACCTATTGGCCCCCTGTCAATAAATCTTTCCAAACATAGTTTTCATGGGTTTACTATGAATCGGTCTAAACTGACAACTTCTTGATCAGTCTTTGGGCATCCTATGTTCTAGTCTACCTGACCTCCTAGATGCAATTCTACTCATCAAGAGTTAATTTATATTCACTACTGGGTCAACCTAGCTGGTTATTCTGCCCTTACTCCCCAAAATACAGTTATAGGTCCATTATGTAGTGAATGTATGTATAGAAGAAGCATATACAATAACATAACAATATCAAAATTTAAGGTTTAATATCCTTGAAATCATTTTAACATGAAACATGCCTAATCCCTTTAACCCATTCTTTTTATCAAGGAAAGCTTCTTGAAAAACTCTAAAATTTAAAAACCATTTCAAATCTCTTTTATTGCCATGGGTTTTTCCTTTAAAAAAGAGATTGGGTTCTTTGTTTTGAAAACTGAGGCTTTCAAGGCCATAGACCTTTACTTTCGAAACCATTAAAAAATTTCTTTTGAAAGTATTAAGGCATATCTTTCCAATTCATAGAAGCGTGGCTTCGAAACCATTTGAAAGTAGCTCTTTCAAAACCATTGGGTTTATCCTTAAAAATAACATTTGGGTCAAAATGAATATAAACGTAAGTAACCCTTTCGAAACGCTTAACCTTCAAGTAAAAGAGTTTGGGTAAAACAGATGATTTTCGAACCATCCTTTCGAAAGCTTTAATCTTTTAGTAAAACAATTGGGAGGATAGCTTCGAAACACCTTTCAAAGCCATTGCTTTCGAAACCCCTAGTTCAAATGGCTACTGGGGCCCTTTCGAAAGCATTGGGAAGCAGCTTTATATTTATAAAAACAAAAGCTTTCCATTCAAACTCATTGAAAACTTCAACCTATTCGAAAGTTATAAAGACGGCAGTAAGATTTCGACTAGGTTCAAAACTACCCTTTCGAAAGCTTCTCTTTAAAACATAATATATGACAACTCATTCGAAAGCTACCCTTTAAACAAAAAGGAGGCAACCCTCTTCGAAAGCTATATAAAAGTATTTCACCCCTTTCAAAAGCATCCATTAAGAAAAAGGCAAGCGACACCTCTTTTGAAAGCAAACCAAAGACCTTCGAAAGCTATTTAAAATGGCCTTGACCCCTTCGAAAGTATGCTTTTGACTCTATACCTTCAGCCTTTCTCCAATCCACTATGTACCAAAGCATTGATACCATGTGTATTGGTTTCGACTTGGTTGGGGTAGAGGTAAAAGGTCGAAAGGTTGCTACTGGAAGTGGCGAAATAATAAATATATACAAAACTGTTTTTTTGCCTTTTTAAGTAAATGCTTTTCAACCAACTTGCCTATTTGTAAAATATAATTGCTTGTCTAATCTTTACCGAAATCTTTTCTAAAGGACTGCCGAATTCATCCAGAACTAATTAAAAATGATTTACAAAGAAGCCCTTCCCTATAACAAAACAATTAAGACATTTAAGTGCTCCAACTTAATTAATTTAATTTTCATGGTAAATCACTTAGGAAAAATACCCAAAAATCATTAAAATTCACTTTTAATATGTTATGTACCATATATAAATTTCATACCCAAAATCCTTTATATAATAGCCGAAATAAATTTTTAAACCCAATTAATTATTTCTTCCTTCAAAAATTCATAATAAATTATCCATAGCTTGAATAATTATGAAAATTTAAACCCATCTCCAAAATAATGTTTTACATAACATATTAAACCCTTATGGCATTCGAAATTCAATATATATGATTTTAGCCTTAAAACCGAATAAAACAGTTATCAAACATACTTGTTTGAATCAAACATATCATGTAATCCAAGCATATCATCATTAAAATCATCATAAAGGTTTTAAACTTAAAACCCGAAATCAAATGCTCTTTAAAAATGAAAATGAGATGGTTTTGATTATTATTCACCTTGCTTTGGATAAGGAACTGCTACGACGAAGGCACCACTTATCAAGGGTGCCAAAGCAGTGATCCAGACTCCCAGGTTCTGTCTTGTCTTGTGTCTTGTCCCGCGGGTGGGCAGGTAAGTTTGCCCGAGAGAAGACCCCCGATAGGGCACACCGTGGCGTAAAAGGCTCCATTTCCACCACCCAGTGCTTGCGGTTTCGCCCGGAAATGATTCAGGGTCTGAGGGGGCTCTCAATTCTTCCGCCTCGAAGAATTTTTTGGAGTCCTTCGAGCTCGGGGTCCTAGAGGAATCCACTCCGAGTCCAAGTGAAGGGACGGGCTCGGTGAATCAGCCAGAAGCAAGGCCTTCGCCCTTTTAGATTTGATTTTGCTTAATTCCTTAGCTTTTAATTGATTTTTCTCCTCTTTTTCCCTTAGGTTATGGTCAGCTTGAGCTCTTTGGTTTATGTTTAAAATTATGAATTTTTGAAAACGAAAATGGAATAAGGGTTTAGGGGTTAAGGATTATGATGGACGACTATTTCCCATAATATCCTTGCCTTATTCTCTTATTAGATAACTTATAAAACCATTTCCATAAACCCATTCTTTTAAATTTTTATTTAGTTAAGCACGACGTCTATTTAGTTTTCAAATCTCAATCCCATTATCACTCTAATCTTTATATTATTCTATTTAATTTATCTAACTAAATCACCTGAACAATGTTATTTGAAATTAGGGTTGTTACAGGCTCCCCTCCTTAAAGAATTTCGTCCTCAAAATTCAGTAAGGACTAAATACTAAGCATAGCAATCATCTGTAACAACTCTTAGCTACCATACCAGCATACCTGACTAGCAATGGTCTACATAAATCAAATATATAACATACCCTCATAGAAGATCAGGATAAGTATCTCTAATCCTGTCTTCTATCTCATAAGTACAGTCCTTCTCGTTGTCGCTCCACTGAACTTTCACCAACTTGACTGTCTTGTTTCTTAACCTCTTCTCATCTCTCACTACAACATGAACTGGTTGTCTAAAAAATGTCAAATTCGGTTCTATTATCAAATCTTCCAACTCTGTCTGAGGAATAGTAGTCTCTGGATCGTGCACATACTTACGAAGATGAGACACATGAAACGCATTATGGACACCTGTCATCCTGCTTGGCAACCCTACTCTCTATGTGTATTGGTTTCGAATAGGTTGGAGGCGGTAGTATGGGGTCGAAAGGTGCTGGCGAAAGTGGCGAAACAACAATCCTTTAAAAAAACTGATTTTTAACTTTTTAAAACAATATCTTTCTAACTAACCTGCCTTATTTGTCAACATCTAATTGGTGCCAATTTCTTTTCAAAAATCTTTTCTAAAAGTGCTACCGAATTCAGTATTTAGTAATTTATAACATTAACCAAACTGCCCCTTCTCCTTTTATAAACACATAAATCATTTAAGTCCCATACCGTAAATAATTTTATATCTTTAATAAAATACTTAGGAAAATTCTCCAAAAATTCTCATAAATCACTTTTAATTTGTTTTCTAACATATTTAAATTTATGACTCAAAGCTAATATATAATAGCCGAAATTAATTTAAACCCAATTTAACCTTTTTCTTTACTAGAAAATTTATAATAAATCCACAACAACTCAGAAAATTATGAAACTTGAAACCCATCTCTAAAATAATGTTTCTGACCTTATATAAAAAATGCAAGCCATTTGGATGTAATTTAATAGGTTTTCCGATTCAATTCTTATCATAAAATTTATATGAAATAACACAAATCATCAATAAGTATATATATCCATTTAAACTATCAAAACATGGCAAATCATTTGTAAACTAAATTCGGATCTCAATTAAAACCTGAAAACAATAAAATGAGATATAATACATTATTCATCTTTGGCTTGTTGTTAAGAAGTTTGATATTTGCTCTTTGATTAATTAGCTTAAGCTTCCTTCTTGAAATCTTTCTTATCTTCCCCTTGTTATCTTCTAATGGTGGTCTGCAAGCTTTGTATTTAGTTTTAGTTTGTGAATGTTGTAAATGAAAATGGGATAAGGGTTAAGGGTATAAGAATATAATCTATTCCTATTTTGCCTTTATCTTATTTTCTCTACTTACTTTATGTTAAACTATTATTTGTTCATTCATTCCTAAGGCACAACTACCTTATATTTATACAAATCTCAATCTCTTAACCACTTTAATCTTTACATTATTCTATTTAGTTTATCTAATTAAATCTCCTGAATAATGTTATTTAAAATTAGGGGTGTTACAGACTCCCCTCCTTAAAGAATTTATTCCTTGAAATTACGATAAGTTACTCATAACAATCAATCATAAATGTAAAACATACCATGAAACAAGTCAGGATAAGTGTCCATAATCCTGTTCTCGGTTTCCCAAGTACAATCTCTCTCGTCGTCGCTCCAGTGGACATTAACTAATCTAACTGTCTTATTCCTTAGCCTCTTCTCATCTCTTGCGACTATACGAACTGGCTTTCTAACTATAGTCATATCTGGTTCCATTACTAAATCATCTAACACAATCGGTGCAATAGCAGTTTCTGGATCTCGAATACACTTCCTTAGATGAGAAACATGAAAAACATCATGGACTCCTGCCAAACAGTTCGGTAACTCTATTCTATATGCGAGTTTCCCGATCTTTTCTACAATAGGAAATGGTCCCAATGAATCTCGATGCCACTTTTCCTGATTTTCCGAATCTGATTACACCTTTCATCGGTGATACTTTGACGAAAACATGATCTCCAATTGAGAACTCTAAGTCTTTCCATCTCTTATCAGCATAACTCTTTTATCTAGACTGAGCTTCCTTCATTCTAGCTCGAATTAACTCAATCTTTTCTACAGCTTCCCAAACTAAATCTGGACCAAGAACTAATCTATCCTCGGTCTCTAACCAACAAACGGGAGATTTGCATGGCCTTCCATACAAAGCTTCAAACGGTGCCATCCCTATACTAGTATGATAACTATTGTTATATGAAAACTCGACTAAGTGTAGATGGTCTTCCCATGATCCCTAATAGTCTAGTACACAAGCTCGTAACAAATCTTCTAAGACTTTGTTAACTCTTTCCGTTTGCCCATCTGTCTTTGGATGGTAAGCGGTACTCATCTTGAGCTTGGTACCCAATGTATCCTGTAGACTCTTTCAGAACTCGCTAGTGAATAAGGAATCTCTATCACTTACTATACTACAAGAAATTCCATGCAGTTTAACTATATTCTTCATGAATAACTTAGCCAAAACAGGTATTGTCCTAGTTGACTTAACTGGAATGAAATGGGCACTCTTGGTCAATCTGTCCACTATAACCCATATACTTTCATTTCCTCGATTTGACTTTGGAAACCCGTCTATAAAATCCATTGAGATAGAATCCCATTTCCAAACTGGAACATCTAAAGGCTGAAGTAACCTACTTGGTTTCTAATGTTCGGCTTTTACCTGTTGACAGTTCAAACACTACTTCACCCATAAGTCTACATCTCTCTTCATACCTTCCCAGAAGAAACTCCTTTACATATCCTAATACATCTTAGTTCCTCCCGGATGAATGGTGAACTTTGAACGATGACATTCTTCAAGAACTTCCTTCCTAATGTTTCCTACATTTGGAACACAGAGTCGTCCTTTCTTCCTCAACCACCCATTCTGGTCAAGGCCAAAATCCTTTTAGTCATCGCTCTCCATTCCATCTCTTAACTTTTTGATCTGTTCAGCTAATAATGAATCCTCCCCTTGCTTAGATGCAATCCTTTCGATCATCACCGGTCGAACTACTAAACATGACAACATAGCTGTTTCCTTACTAGATCTAGTCTCAAATCTCCATTGTACTCCGCATGTAATCAATGCTTATAAATATTTCCACTCAGCTATCAGTGCCAATACTGCATTCTGATGTTTTCTGCTACATGCATCAGCCAACTTATTGCCTTTTCCTGGTGTGTACTCAATACCAATGTCATAAGCGGCTAAAAACTCTAACCACCTCTGTTGTCTCATATTCAACTCCTTCTGAGAGAATAAACATCTCAATGACTTATGATCCGTATACAACTCGAATCTCTCTCCAAAGAGGTAATGTCTCCACACATTCGATGCGAAGATTACCACAGCTAATTCTAAATCATGAGTTGGATACCTAACCTCATACGGTCTGAGCTGTCAAGAAGCGTAGGCAATCACTTCACCTCTTTGCATTAACACAACTCCAAATCATGTTCCACATGCATCCGTATATACTACAAATCATGATTCCCTTTTGGAAAAACTAGCACAGGTGCATTAATCAATAAGTGTTTTAGCTTCTAGAATGCTTCCTCACACTTATCAGTCCAGACAAACTTCATATCTTTCCTCGTTAGCTTAGTCATTGATGCCGCTATTCGTGAAAAATCCTTAATGAATCTCCGATAGCACCCAGCTAATCCAAGAAAACTCTTTATCTCAGTCACTATCTCGGTTCTCTTCCAACTTTTTACTGCCTCGATCTTAGCTGGATCTACCAACAACCCTTTCTCTAAGACTACATGACCAAGAAACTTCACTTTTTTGTTCTAGAAATGACACTTCAAAATTTTCTCCTTTAGTTGATGCTGACTCAACGTCTCGAGCACCAATCTAAGATGAACTTCATGCTCTCTTTCATCATTATAGTATATCAAAATATCATCTATGAATATTAATACGAACCTATCCAAGTGCTCTTGGAAAACTCGGTTCATCAAATCAACAAAGAATGCTGGCGCATTAGTTAGTCCGAACGACATCACTAACCATTCGTACAATCCATATCTGATCCTAAACATTGTTAGAGGAATACTATCCTCAGCAACTCTAAGCTGATGGAATCCTGTTTCTAAATCCAACTGGGAAAATACTTTGGTTCCACTCAACTAATCGAACAAATCGTAAATCCTAGGCAACATATATCGATTCTTTATCATCTCCTCATTCAACTTATGATAATTGATACATAACCTTAACGATCCATCCGATATCTTTACAAACACTACGGCTGCTCCCCAAGGCGAACTGCTTGGTCCGATAAAATTCTTACCTTCTAAATCCACCAACTGCACCTTTAACTCCTTCATCTTGGTAGGTGTCATTCTACTTAGCGGTCTACTCACAGGTTCTTCTCCTGGTACTATAACTATCCGAAATTCAATAGCTACTTTCAGTGGTAGTCCTACTACGGGCTCAAAGACATCTGCGAATACTCTAACAACGAAAACTCGATTCAATTCATCTTCTGCCTCCATAACACCCAACAGAGCATTAACATCCAAACTAGGGTTTTCTATGGAGTATATAATCCGGTCACTATAATTGGGGTGTCTAAGTGATATTTTCCTATAATGGAAAAATATCCTAGCATCGTATTTACTTAACCAATCCATACCCAAAATAATTACGAACCCTACGAAATCAAACACATGCAAACTGCAAACAAAAACATGACCTAACAATTCAAACTCTAGGTGGTCACATCTCATCTCAAGAGTCGCATAACCTCCTATCGGATTTGCAACCCTTAAGGAAGTAACTAGGTATGAGGGTTCTAGGTTAAGCTTATCTACCAAACAACGAGATATAAAAGAATTCGATGCACCAGTATCAAATAGAACTCTAACTGACATACCATGAATCAAAAGCGTACCTTCCAACATAGCTTTTCCTTTTTCCTCTACTATTGGCCTCGAGGTAGCTGGCTCCAATGAAAATACTTTGTCTTTTCCATCCTTGGCTGGCTCCTGCACTGGTTCTTATAATGTCTAATTTGATCGCAATTGAAGCATCTAATATTCTTCCTCCCGATCACCTTCTTTCTATCTCCCGAGCGACAATCATTGGTGAAATGCCCTTTCTTGTCACATTCATAGCAAACAACCTCCACCTTTCCCTTCTTGGCAGCTCCACCCTTTTGAGCTCCCTTCTTATAGAAAAACTTTCTCTTCTAGTTTTGCCCTCCTCGAGCTCCACCCACCTTGTTATCCTCAAGAAAAGCAAGCATTTCTTCATGCCTCAAAGCCATTTCAACAACTACATCGCACGGATCTCTAATTTGCGATAATGTGACCTTAGCAAGCTCAGGCTTTAACCCATGGATAAACTTCTCATTCCTTTTAATAATAGTATCCACCATAGCGTATCCATATCTTGATAGCTCCTCAAACCTGATTGCATACTCAAGCACTGTCATATCTCCCTGCTCCAACTCAGCAAACTTCCTGAGCAGAGTAGACTTAGCAATCTCCGACATAAATCTTTCTTCAAACCATCTCCTGAACTCAGCCCAAGTTATAGTCTCCTCATTGACTCCAACTGTAACACAGTTCCACCAATATAGCGATTCTCCCTGTAATTGCCTAGAAGCGAGTCTCTTCTTCTGCTCATCATTGAGCCCCAAATTAGCAAAAATCCTCTGGCAATGAAGTAACCAATTCTCCACTTCAATTGCGTCCTCAGTCCAGATAAACGGTTTTCCTCCTAGCCTTGTGTAATCCCTACTCAATATATCATAGGTATCGACCACTGGAGCTCCCTGATATCCTCTAGCATTACCTCCAGCCAACCCCGCAGCAACACCTACTCGCATTATGTTAATGAATAACCGATACATTGCTACCATGCCAACTTGCGGTATTCCAACACCCACATTGGCAGCTTGTGCCTGACCTAGATTTCTCCTAGTGTTTGGTCTGGCATTTCCATTAGTTGCGGTGCTTCCTCCACCAATGTTAACTCTTCCCTTTCTAGCATCCATATCTTACGTCCGTAAAATCTGCATTTGAGACTTTGTAAGATACAGAAGAATAACCTAAGAGAGATGGGAGAACTGTGATAAAATATATGCTTATATATAACAAATTCAAGTACGTTACTATAGCGTTATCCCATACCCCAATCTTTTCTCTAATTCCTTAGGATTATGTTTTCAAAATCATTTTAAGTTAGAAATTTTCTTTTAAGTTTTCATAAACCTATGTTCTGTTACCAAATTGTAACATCCCCTATCTTGAGGCCCGAAGCTAAGCGCTACAAATGCTGTAGTCATCCATAGTATTAACTTCCAGTTACAAAATACGGTAACATTAATGGTATCCATAATATCAGAACCACATGAATATGAAATAATATCAACATGGATTAAAACAACTTTTCTGATTACATTTCAAATCAATATGTCATATTCAATCACATAATCCCATAATCGATTCCTAAGTTTTGATCAAATATAATTATTACAAATTACGCCAAGAGCGACATATGAAGATGCCCCCTTAGATGATCAGAGTACTAAATAGACAATCGGTCTTAATACAACACAACGGAAATAAAACAAAATAACTCCTATATATATAGCTAGCATTGCCTCATGCACGTCTTCGGAAGTTTATTCGTCCAACCTACTAAACCTGTAAAACCTCAACTCTCAATCTACTCAAATCATATTTTGAGCACCCGAGAGTTTAAAGGAAAAACATAAACTTCGAGTTAGACATAAAGCCTGGTGTGGATAATATATACATCTTGGTTAACTGACATTAAGTGAGACCATGCCGCTTAGCGGAATGGGTTTCCCTCACTAATATCCCTTTTTAAAACATATCCTTTGCAAATCAAAATCCTGCAATCAAACTGATTAAAGCAATAATGGAAATATCATATATGCATATAGATCAGGTAATCAATGGACGATCTATCCGAATAATATAGTTTTGTTTGGCTAACTACTAACCTTTGGTTAACTAGGGCCTACCAAACATAATAAATAATCTAACTTCTATTAGAAACACTCATGGACGGTCTGTCCCTAACTTAATTCTCCCAAGGTCAATGGTTTTGCGGGCTCACCAATAACCAATATTTACTTTGTATATTCCTTTTCGTGTGTAACATCATTTTAGTCTTACCCGTGAAAAAGCCCTACACACTGGTATTTTGAACTTATATTAGCTAGGGACTATTAGCTAAAGTATAGGGCGTGACCCTATACTGGTCCCATCTAGTATTCTAATATCTGAGTCATTTACTTAGGGTTAACTACTCCATCAAATTTTCCTCGAAACATTTCTTTCAAATTGATTTAACTCTTTAAATCATACTTAAACAATGAAAATATACCCTTTGCTTTACTCAAATCTCTTTGCAATGTTATATATACATTACTCAAAACAATGTTGATGAAATATAATGGGTTTATCTATCCCTCCAAAGTAAGCTAAAACCCTTTTTAACTTAAAAGCTCTTAGGCCATGAGGCCCGGGTAAACCATTCGAAACCTTTGCTTAAAAACTTTAAACAACCCTTTCGAATCCATTGAAAGCACCACTTCCAAAATATATTAACTACTATACCTTGAAACACTAGGCCGAAAGGCCAAAACATACCTTTCGAAACCTTTAAGATAACCTTTTAAATCATTGAAGGTAACCCTTCGAAAGCTTTATAACCCTTAGACGTCCTCTTTTCAAAACACTTTAAACTTTCCTTTCGACAAAATTGGAAACCTTCCATTCAAATAATTAAAGTACCTTTCGAAAACATTGGGGAACCTCCCATTCGAAACCTTTATTATATACCTTTTAAAAAACATTAAAGTCCTTGACTTAAAACAACCTTTCGAAAGCACTGGGTTTAAGTAAAAGCTTGTGGAACATAGTTTCGAAACCATTTAAAACATTCCTTTCGAAACCTTTAGGTTTATCCTTCAGTAGAATAAAGGGTCTTAAAACAACTAGGGCGAAAGCAACTCTTTCGAAAGCCTTATTCCTAAGTAAAAGAAAGCAGATGGTTTTGAAACCATCCCTTTCGAAAGCATAGAGAAGCGGCTTCTTAGTAAAGACGAAAGCACCCTTTCAAAACCATTGTTTAAAAGTAAAAGCGGCCTTAACTAGGTCGTAAGGTACAATGCCGTAGTAAGTGTTTTGACCCTGTTGAAAGCTTGTTTAAAACAAAAAGGCGGCAACCTCTTTCGAAAGGTATATTAAAGCCCTTTCAAAAGCATTCTTTTAAAAGCAAGGCAAGCGACATCTCTTTTGAAAGCAAATCAATGGCTTCGACCCATTCGAAAGCATGGTTTCAACTCTATACCTGCCGCCTTTCTCCAATCCACTACATACCAAAGCACTGATACCATGTATATTAGTTTCGACTAGGTTGGAGGCAGTAGTATGGAGTCGAAAGGTGCTGCCGAAAGTGGCGAAACAACAATCCTTTAAAAAAACTGATTTTTAAAATTTTTAAGGTAATATCTTTCTAACTAACCTGCCTTATTTGTCAACATCTAATTGGTTGCCAATTTCTTTTTCAAAATCTTTTCTAAAAGTGCTGCCGAATTCAGTAATTAGTAATTTAAAACATTAAGCAAATTGCCCCTTCTCCTTTTATAAACATATAAAACATTTAATTCTCATACCTTAAATAATTTAATATCTTTAATAAAATACTTAGGGAAATTCTCTAAAAATTCCCATAAATCGCTTCTAATATGTTTTCTAACATATTTAAATTTCTGACCCAAAGCTAATATATAATAACCAAAATTAATTTAAAGCCAATTTACCCATTTTCTTTACTAGAAAATTTATAATAAATCCATAACAACTCAGAAAATTAAGAATCTTAAAACCCATCACTAAAATAATGTTTCTGATCTTATATAAAAAACGCAAGCCATTTGGATGTTATTTAATAGGTTTTCCAAATCAATTATTATCAAAAAATTTATATGAAATAGCACAAATTATCAACAAGTATATGTATCCATTTAAACAATCAAAACATGGCAAATCATTTGCAAAATAAATTCGGATCTAAATTAAAACCCGAAAACAATAAAATGAGATGTAATCTATTATTTGTGAGGAATGCGGAATATGGATCTTAGGGCTAGAGTGAACACTAGGGGGGGTGAATAGTGTTTTTAAGAAATTACTAAATCTTTTTGAGTTTATGTTAATTTGAACACAAATGTATGCAAAATTCAGACACAGATATAATCACAGAAACACACAGATGTAGAAATAAAGTAAATGCAGTAAAGGAAAGAACATACCGGATTTTATACTGGTTCGGGGTTACCCTACATCCAGTCCCGCACAACTAAGTATGGATTTCCTTTCAAAAGCAATTCAACAATTACAACCCTCGGTTTCAAGGCTATGAGGTACACCCTCTAGAATCACAATCCTCTGGGTAGAGATACTTGATTTCCGAGGCAACAAGTTCACCCAATTGATTTCCAAGGCTACAATCACACCTTTTCTCGCTTGATTGATTTCCAACGCTACAATCACACCTTTTCTCGCTAGATAGATTACAAAGAAGCCTATAACTCTGAATAGCATTTGGATCTTGTTGAGATAGTGATAGAGAATCAAACCAGAGATAATCTAGTTAGATTCAATGTTGATTTCGGCAGAGTAATGCTAGGATTTTGAATAAGAAAATGTGGAAGAAGAAGAGAAGTGAAAAACCAGAAAATCTGATATAAAATTCGCTGAAACTAACCCCTATTTATAGAAGAACAATAGTCATGTCCATTCGTGAAAGGTTATGGCGAATAGACACTTCTTTTGAAATTCAAATTTTTGAATCTAACTGACACTATGTCGACATGGGGTACTAAGGCATGTCGACATCCCAAAGGAAATTTTGATGTTTTGTTTTTCTTTGAAAATAACATTTATTTTATATTAAATCTATTTTAAAATTTATAAATATACTTGACTATAGATAAAATATATAGATAAATATAGAGAATAATATATATAAAATTTTACTATAATTTTATATTTAAATCTAAGTATAAAGATAGTTTAAAACAAACAAAGTTTAAAAACACGAGTTTATTAAAAACAAAAAACAGAGAATATTTTAAGGCTAAAACATCTTTTTGAAAATCATTTGAAAACATAATTTTTAAGGCTAAAACATTTTGAAAAACAATTTTGAAAATCATTCTGAAGTAGTTTTGAAAATCATTTTGAAGTAGTTTTGCAAGCTTCTTCCTGCAGAATATCTCATCATGTCAGGACTCTAGAACTTGTACAAAACCAGGATGTTCGTGGGTTTGTAAGCCACTTGTCGTAGGTTTGTAAGCTACTTGTTGTGGGTTTGTAAGCCACTAAAAAGGTAGAAATGGGTTCCATCCCAAAAGAAAAATGGAGTGAAGATTTCAGTGCTATTGTGAAGTTTTAACATAATTCTAGACTCAATACTTATCTTGAAATCTTGAACTCTTAATAATCTTGATACTCATGAGTCTTTAATCTTGATATCTTGAATCTCTATATTGTACAGTCTTCATTCTTTGTACCTGCATGGTTAAATCCTGCATATACATATATATCTAAACTATAATGTTAGTATTTATATTTTATAATCTTATTCTAAGGTTGTTGTCATCAAAACCATCAACTCATGGACTAACAATCTCCCCCTTTTTGATGATGACAACCTTTGTTTATAAAATATTACTTCTATCCTATTGACTCCCCCTAAATCTAATAGCTCCCCCTTAATCTATGCCTAACTCTCCTATCTTATATTTCTCCCCCTTTGTCATCAACAAAAACAAACAAACTCTAAACTACACAACTCCCCCTCATTCTTGTACTCAAGTACCTGCATTAATAAACTATATAATAGAGTATATTTAAGAAATAACTATACTTATAGACATGATATTCAATCAACGATTATAAATATATTAATGTATATTTATACAATCATCAAACCACACCAATGTATAAATCAAATCAATCAAACAACCAATTTCAATAAAAACAATCAATTCAAACAAAGTAATAAAGCAAACAAATTAAATGTTACGGGGAACTTCCACCCATCCTTCTTCTCCGAAAATAGGGTCTGCTTTGATGGCATCCCAATTTTCATTGTCATTTGTGAGAGAGATAAGAGGATGTCCTTCGTTATCATCCTTGTGCAGGGAAGAAATCATCCATCGAATTGCATCGAAATGCCTTTCTTGCTCCTTGATCATCTGCATTTGACTCAACTCTAAGTGTCGCTGGTTACGAAGAATGAACGAGAGAATATTCTTGAATGAATTAAGAGTTTCTTCAAGATTCTCGGATAAGTTATGAATTGGATTAGCCATTTTTAAAATTGTGAGAAGAATGAGAGATATAATAGATAAGAAATAATATTCGGTAATGAATTCTGGAAGAAATGGGTATTTATAGGTGTAGAAATTCGTTTGAAATAAATAGACATATGGTAGTTATTCAAATTTCAAATTCAAAAATGAAGTGTCGTTTCTGACCAGTACATGTCGACATAGTCAAGGGGGGGATGTCAACATTAGGTAATGAAATTTGATGACCATTTTGATTTTGTGAATAATTGTGTGTATATATATATATATTTATATAATATACTAACATTTATTCAAGAGATAAGATAAGCTAGATAATAGAAAGGAATTTCAATTTCATTGCATAGAAGAGTGGTACAATGATTAATCATAAACAACTACATAAACACTCAAAAACAAACTTAAACTTATTCGACATGATATGAGATTATAGAACTAGTTAGAAGATGATGAAGATGAAGATAATCCAAGTTTCTTGCTGACTTTGGAGAAAAACTTGTTCATCTTGGATGATATTTTGTCCAACTTCTTACTAACGGATCTTTTAAGAACTCGTTGATTCTCAACAATATTCTTTTGGTTTTTGAGAAGGGTTTTGTTGGTAGGATTGGAGGGATATTCAATACTTTCTAGGGATGTTTCTCCTCCTTCATCTTCTTCTATTTCCATTTCATCCCCTTCTTCTTCTTCTTCTTCTTCTTCTTCTTCTTCCTCTTCCATTTCTTCACGAGCCAAGTGCTCTTCCTTTTCGGTAAGAGTTTCATAAGGTTGAAAAATATATGGGATTTTCATGAGAGAAATGTTTGAGATATTAAACACTTTTCTTGAAATAAATTCTTCTCCTTTGAAATTTACTCCAAAATAGTTAAAAATCCGAGTAAGGTAAATTCCACGATACAAAGTGTTTTCTCCCATTTCAAAAATTTTAGGACGAAGTTCATCCAAAATAACTTGTGCCCAATTGATATCATAATTTCTGAAAATAGCAAAAAGTGCTTTGCACACTTTTGAAGTAGGATTATTAAAATTTCCCGATCTTGGGGTCAAAGTATGTTGTAAAAGAAGATTGACAATTCTTGCTTTAGGACGAAAGTTTCGGTTTTTAAATTCAAAGTTTTCATCTCCTTCAAAAATATGATGAAATGTCTCACGATCATGTTCATCGATTTTAAAAATAGAAAGATCCATTCCCGTGCTTTTGCAATTGAGAATGGTACCCAAAAGATCACAATTCAAAATAATTTTAGTGCCTTTGACAGTACTCCAAATTTCATTATCATTTCCTTCATAAAATTCTCGATTGAGATTTGCATAGAAAATTTTAACAAGATTTGGGTAACAAACAAAATCATTTTGAGAAGAATCAACAAGACTAAGAATTTGATTGTTTGCAAAAAGAGTATCAATTTCATAAGAAGCAAAATCTTGAAAAATAGCAAACTTTTCGGGATGGACTTTTCCATAATTAGCATAATTGATGTATGCTTTTATTGCCTCCGGATTATTGAGGAGTTGCTCTTTCAAATTTCTGGAAAGTCTCATGGTGGATGGGTTGCTTGAAGAAGCTATTAAAATAGAGAGTAGAGAGCTTGGAGTTTTGAAGATAGAGTTTGAATTTGAAAATGAAAGTGAAAAGTTGTGATAAAAGATAGTGACTAAATAGATTTTTGAAAGACATGTTCTCTTGTCAAAAGATGCCTTTTCAGAGTATTAAATGAAGTAAAAAGATGGAGGGAAATTCAACCATTTGAATTCAAATTTTGAATTTCAAATTCTAGTACCTATGTCGACATCAGGGTAGGGACCATGTCGACATATGCCTATGAATTTCTATGAGTTATTTTTCCTAAGTATTCTAATATATATATATACTTATTATTTTAATGTTTATACATATATATATCTGGAGTATTCTTATAGTATATTCCCGAAAATATTATTATATTAAAAATAATAAAAATAATAATAAAATTATAATAATAAAAAATAAAAAATAAATTTAAAATTCAATCAACACACCAATTCAAAATCAATCAATCAAGCAATCGATCATCTAATTCTAAGCATGCAATTTCAATCAATTGTATTGTAAATGTGTACCTTTTTTTGAATCCGTTTCCTTGAATTTGTTGAAGTCGTGAACTGCTGTGAAACACAAATTTGAGTTATCTGTCTTCTGATCATCATTGCTTGAGGACGAGTCTGAGTCATCTAGAGTAGTAGTAAATGCACGCTTCCGTTTCTTTACTGAATCATTGTTTATAGGAGGATTCTGCCTTTCCGGATACGGACAGTCTCTTCTGATATGGCCTGGTTCATCACAGTTGAAACATTTGACATTGTTTGGTACTGCATTCTGATTTCCAGAATTCTTATAGTTGTTTCTCTTGAGATTATTCATCTTTCTGTATTTCAGAAATTTCCAAAAATTCCTGGTCATAAATGCTATCTCTTCATCATTATCACTGTTTGAGTCTGATCCGTCGGTTAATGCATTGAATGCCATTGATTTCTTTTTAGATGCTTTGCTTTCTCTTCTCCCGATCATTTGGACTTCAAACGACATTAGATTTCCAATCAATTCTTCTATCTTTAAAGTACTGATGTCATTTGCCTCTTCAATTGCAAGTGTCTTTTAATCCCATTCTAGAGTGAGAGAATTTAAAAAATTTCTGACTTGATCTTCTTCCGAAAATTCCTTTCCCAAGGATATTAAAGAATGCACAATATCTTGAAATCGACTATACATATCTGAAATAGACTCATTAGTATTCATTTTAAATAACTAAAACTGATTTGTGAGCATGGAAATTTTGGTCTGTTTAACTTTGCTTGTTCCTTCGTGAGTCACTTGCAAAGTTTTCCAGATTTCATATGCAGACTTACAAACTGACACTCTATTAAATTCATTTCTTTCAAGTGAACAAAACATAATATTCATTGCTTTAGAATTATTTTGTGCAATAGTCTTTTGCTCAGTGGTCCACTGTGCAAAATTAGTTGTGGGTTCATAATATTCAGTTTGTGTGATATTACAAGTATCTAATCCTACAGATTGTAAATATATTTTCATCCTACATGCCCAATATGCATAGTTACTGCCATTAAAAAGTGGTGGTCTGGCAGTAGACTGACCTTCTACAAATGAACTAGTGACAGGGATACTAGTGTTAATAACAGTACCAGTGTTGGTAGCCATTTTGAAAACTTTTCAAAATTCAGATTATGAAACTTTTGAAAACCTTGCTCTGATACCAAATGTGAGGAATGTGAAATATGGATCTTAAGGCTAGAGTGAACACTAAAGGGGAGGTGAATAGTGTTTTTAAGAAATTACTAAATCTTTTTGAGTTTATGTTAATTTGAACACAAATGTATGCAAAATTCAGACACAAATATAATCATAGAAACAAACACAGATGCAGAAATAAAGTAAATGCAGTAAAGGAAAGAACACACCGGATTTTATACTGGTTCGGGGTTACCCTACATCCATTCCCGCACAACTAAGTACGGATTTCCTTTCAAAAGCAATTCAACAATTACAACCCTCGGTTTCAAGGCTACGAGGTACACCCTCCAGAATCACAATCCTCTAGGTAGAGATACTTGATTTCCGGGGCAACAAGTTCACCCAATTGATTTCCAAGGCTACAATCACACCTTTTCTCGCTAGATAGATTACAAAGAAGCCTATAACTCTGAATAGCATTTGGATCTTGTTGAGATAGTGATAGAGAATCAAACCAGAGATAATCTAGTTAGATTCAATGTTGATTTCGGCAGAGTAATGATAGGATTTTGAATAAGAAAATGTGGAAGAAGAAGAGAAGTGAAAAACCAGAAAATCTAATATAAAATTTGATGAAACTAACCCCTATTTATAGAAGAACAATAGTCATGTCCATTCGTGAAAGGTTATGGCGAATAGACACTTCTTTTGAAATTCAAATTTTTGAATCTAACTGACACTATGTCGACATGGGGTACTAGAGCATGTCGACATCCCAAAGGAAATTTTGATGTTTTGTTTTTCTTTGAAAATAACATTTATTTTATATTAAAACTATTTTTAAACTTTATAAATATACTTGACTATAGATAAAATACATAGATAAATATAGAGAATAATATATATAAAATTTTACTATAATTTTATATTTAAATCTAAGTATAAAGATAGTTTAAAACAAGTGAAGTTTAAAAACACGAGTTTATTAAAAACAAAAAACAGAGAATATTTTAAGGCTAAAACATCTTTTTGAAAATCATTTGAAAAGATAATTTTTAAGGCTAAAACATTTTGAAAATCATTCTGAAGTAGTTTTGAAAATCATTTTGAAGTAGTTTTGCAAGCTTCTTCCTGCAGAATATCTCATCATGTCAGGACTCGAGAACTTGTACAAAACCAGGATGTTCGTGGGTTTGTAAGCCACTTGTCGTAGGTTTGTAAGCTACTTGTCGTGGGTTTGTAAGCCACTAAAAAGGTAGAAATCGGTTCCATCCCAAAAGAAAAATGGAGTGGAGATTTCTGTGCTATTGTGAAGTTTTAACATAATTCTAGACTCAATACTTATCTTGAAATCTTGAACTCTTGATAATCTTGATACTCATGAGTCTTCAATCTTGATATCTTAAATCTCTATACTGTACAGTCTTCATTCTTTGTACCTACATGGTTAAATCCTGCATATACATATATATCTAAACTATAATGTTAGTATTTATATTTTATAATCTTATTCTAAGGTTGTTGTCATCAAAACCATCAACTCATGGACTAACATTATTCACCTTTGGCTTGTTGTTAGGAAGGCTGAGATTTGCTCTTTAATTAATTAGCTTAAACTTCCTTCTCGAAATCTTGCTTATCTTCCCCTTGTTATCTTATAATGATGGCCGACCAAGCTTTGTACTTTGTTTTAGTTTGTGAATGTTGTAAATGAAAGTGGGACAAGGGTTTAGGGTATAAGAATATAACCTATTCCTATTTTTCCCTTATCTTATTTTCTCTACTTACTTCATGTTAAACTTTCATTTGTTCATTCATTCCTAAGGCATGGCTACCTTATAGTTATACCAATCTCAATCTTTTAACCACATTAATCTTTACATTATTCTATTTAGTTTATCTAATTAAATTTCCTGAATAATGTTATTTAAAATAGGGGTGTCACATAGGATGCATTGCCAGCGGGGCATAGCTAACCTAGAAGGGTGCAGGAAACTCCAACCTAGAGACATTTACTTATATGCATGCGAGAGTGGTGCACTCGGTCTCTCTTAGTGAGGGCCAACTATATTTTTCCTATGTACATCGGCTAGGGGTATATGATACTTCATAAGGATAACTCTGATCCTTATGTAGGAGATCTGCCTTATAGCATCAAGGGCGTCTCCGTGGAATCATACACAACTAGCAAACGCGCCTTAGCGATTTTGATTATATTCCTATTATTACTGTGGTGTACACTCACACGCAACATAAGCTATTTCTTATTTATATTCATCATCGTAAACATTATTATAATATCACTAGATTTTCTTATGAAATGATTTGGTTATCGTAAGGTAAAAACCCATCCATGTTTATTTGTGTTATGGTCTTACGAGATACCTTTATTTTGAAGGGTTCTATAAATACAAAAAAAAATCCACATGATTGAGTTTCTCACGCTGGTTTGCCAGACTGATCCGGGTGTTATTTTCTTATAATGCTTGGGTCAGCCACGTGTATATTTCCAGATTCCATTAATGTTCATTGGAGCTCTTGGAGAGGAGCTTGATGATTACCTACCATAGTATTTATTTTCCACTTCATTGCTTTATGTGTGTATATCAGCAATTTTAAGGACAGACTGTTATTACTGTCCGGGCTGATGATAGCTTGCTTATATTATTGTATCCATATAGTTTTCTTTTGTAAAGATCAATTTGGTATTATATGTTATCATTCCGCTGTGAGATTCTGATGTTTTTGTTCTCTTTCTCCTTTTCTTTTCTTTTATGCTAACTTTCCATCTTTCCGGCACTTGGGTACTCAGCACATAAATATTGTGAATGTACTTAGTGTCGACAGTTAGGGGGCGATCGTTACATTTGGTACCAACCAATACATCATTTGCATATATAAGGTGGGTGATAGATGTTTGTATGCTGTATATAGGATGAATGAGCTTTTGATGGTGAACTTACTCCATTTAAAGCGAAAGCCATTCCATTGCTGTAGTAACAACTGGTACCATAGAGAAGAGGCCATAAACTAGAAATGGTAAGGGGAAAGAGGATCCTTTTGCCTTAATCCTCTAGAACTGTGAATATAACCCTTTAACACACCATTTATTAGTACAGAGTATGTTGGGGTTCTAATACAATGAGCAATTAGAGTAATTAGTTTATGTGGAATACCTATGGCTTCTGACATGTGAATAATGAATTTCCCATTCATCCTGTCATATGCTTTGTGGAGATCAATCTTTAGACACGTTCTATTAGCACTCTTTTTGTTAAAGTCATTACTAGTCCATGAGCTAATGAATTTTCTAAAATGAATATTCCTTTTATAAAGGAACTTTAACACTATGAAATGAGATCTGGCAGAACATTATTTAGTCTCCTATGGATTTTCTTGCTTAGCACTTTATAGACCACATTACAACAAGCAGTTGATTTATACTCCTCTATCTTCACTAGTTTATTTACTTTTGGAACTAGTGAAATAAAAGTGTGATTAATTTCCTATAATGAACTCACCATTATCTAAAGCCTCTTGATATGTAGCAAATATGTTTCTTTTAGGTGTATCTAGTATATTTTGAAGAATATTGCCTCCACTTCATCGCGGTAAGAGCTAAAGTCATCATGTAATGAGAAGGGAGCCTTTTTTTATCTCCCTTTCTTGTATAATGGATATCAGAATTTGCCCACCTTCTGGAGAAATCCTACATCCTGTCTTTACTTCGGATATATTCTAAGGATAATCTCCATTATGTAGTTCAGTGAAGTAGTCAGTAGCCTTAGTCTCTAGGTCTTAAATTTTATCTACAGCTTCTCCTTGTTCATTTAAACAATTAGTTAGATTATTGTGATTTTTCCTTTGAGAATTTTCTTTGTAAAAAAATTTGCTGCACTCATCCCCTTCTATAAGCCATTTTTCTTTAGCTTTCTGTTTGAGTTCTACTGCCTGTTTTTTTTCCTCTTCCTTAAGTTGTTTCTATAGACAGTAAAAATTTGAGTTAAGTCCTTAATGTTGAGGATCTTCATCAAGCTTGATTTGAATATCTTCTAACTTTTAATGAAGATTTTGAATGACATTTGAAGTCTTTGTTTTTTTGTTCCACTCCTTATGTTAGTCCTTCATATTTTTAATGAGCATCACAAATGAGTTCATATATCAACCATTGTATAATTGAACCTCATTAAAATTAATTGCTTCATTATAACCATTGTATAAAGCATCTTTAAATGGATTTTCCTTCCGGGCTTGATCTCCATTATTGAATTGAATGTAAAGTGGGCAATGGTCACTAGTAGAGCTTGGCAAAACTGTTACTTTAAAATTGGGAATAGAATTAAATAAAACAGAATTTACCAGAGCTCTATCAAGCCTTGAAGCAATTATTTTCATCTGACAACTTTTTCAAGTGTATTTCAAGCTAGTATTGAATGCCTCAGTGAGCCCACTAGTTAAATTGCAGTCATTAAATTCAACAACTTGGAAAACTTTCAATGTAAATCCATCCTTTTTCTCATTTGTTCTCAATGCTACATTGAAATCTCTTGTAACTACCCAAGGGTTTATGAATATCTGGGCTAGTTTTTTTAGAATAGAGTCCCAGTAGAAGCCCAATTGCTTGCATACACAAATGTAAAGTAGGTATCCAGTCTCCCGTAATGCGCAAAATTGGCTGTAATTTGTTACTCATCAAAGTTGGTAGTAGTTGCATACCATACTTCCTTATTCCGTAACACCATAATTCTACCTTTAGCAGTATTAAAACTATTATGTAGTAGATCCCACTACTCACCCATTCGTAATTTTAACATTTCAATACTATCTTCATTGAATTTATGTTCTAAGATGGCTATGATAGTAGGGCTATACCTAACCCTTAAATTATAGAGGTCTAATTTTCTAGTGCCATTATTTGGACCCTTACATTCCACCAAATTACTATCATTAGGATTTAGTAGCTTTAGTCCTGGTTACAAGAGTAAAAACTACCTTGGCGGAAGTTGTGGCCTTTTTCCCCTTTCCTTTATCAAATTGTTTTAGATATTCTTCATTCGGTGTTGTATATTTTACATTATCTATATTTGTATCCTCCATCTCATCATTGGTAGATTCTATGTATATGTTTAATTTATGAATCGCTTCCACAGTGGAAGGCCGTGCCTCCTCCTCCTTAGTAGGCATAGACTCAGACTCTACAATCTGATCAAGAACAAGCTTAGCAATCTGACCGGAACCCAAATGACATTGAATTTTATGGTCTTAAAGCTCATCTGGAAGACTTACTTCATTAGCTTTAGGATTTGGCAGGTGCATATATGGTTCGGTGTTGCTAGTCCCCGCAACATTTTGTAAATTATATTTTGTGGTTGTAGTATTTTTTTGGGAAGAAATAGTATTAGAGTTGTTTAATGTTTGTGTATCACTGGTAGATGCTTTGGTAGTGTTAGCTTTCTCCACCAATACTTGTTTTGGTTTTTCTGTTACCATATTGTATTGTTGCTCAGAGTGCCCAAAGCACTTGCATTCCCTACACCTTGGAGGTACAAATTCATATTCAACTTCTTACAGGTAAACATTTCCATGCTTATCAATACTTTGATAAATTTAGGAAGTTTAGAAATGGTTTCTAATTCTACCAAGACTATCGCCTATTTAATTCTTTATACCAATCTAGTATTTTCATCCATGTCCAATGGTTTACTAGTTAGACTAGCTAATTTGCTTATACCCCTTGTATTCCACAGTTCCAAATAATTAAGTTTCGCACAAACTGGATAAGTAGAGAGCATTACTCTTTCAAAATTGAAATTAGCATCCCATTTTCTCATAAAAATAAGATTTTTATCCATAAAGCTTAGGCCTCCTTTCAAAATTTGTACATAGTTATTTTCTCTTTCAAATTTTATCAAATAAAAACCATTATCCCTTGGGAATACGTCCCAAGATCCTTTCTAGCTCCATACTATCTTAATACAAGCATCAAAGTAAACAAAGTATGGTCTTTACCTGCCAAGTATGCATAAATTGAATTTTTCCACATAGTATTAGCTTCTTTATAATCCTCATCGTCAATAAATTGGTAGAAATTCTCTTTATCATTGATCGGGTTAAAGTAGTCCACTTTGCCCATTATTTCGACTTACTTTCCTAGTGCATCAACCCTTGTTCTTGGATTTCTCTCTAACCCTAGCATGTTTGAATATGCCTTAAGGTTTGATTTTACTGCCTCTATAAATGTCTGCTTCTCCTTATGCTCAACCTCCTTCCAGCCACCACCATCATTGTCTTCTCTTTTTTGCTAGTGTTTTGGGAGAGCTAGTCACTGTTATGTTATCCTTTAATTATGAACATTATATAATAGATTATACACTTTATATTATATATATACACACACCACTCAAATCTTGATATTAATTAATTAAAATAAAGATTTTATTTAAAATTATTTAGATTGGATCAAAATCAATTTAGACTTCATAGGTCCTGTAAGGCCGAAAAATGAATTTCTTTTAAATTCACCAATTTAAATCGCTACGTATTGTCCTAGTTCCATTAATGTTATTAGAGTCCAATAGACTATTGTAACAACCCTAGATTTTGGCCTAAATTTTTAAATGTGACTTTATTTTATTTTTGAAACTATTTTTAACTTGTATGATTTCAAACATTTCATTTTTTAAATAAATGTTAATTATTATGTGAACTATAATTTCAAACTAGTATAAATTGGTTATTTTACTGAAAAGTGAATTTCTGGTCAAACCATTCAAACTTTGACTTTTAAACTTCAAATTTAAATTATTTTAAAATCTTAAATTTTATCTCTTATTATGAAAATAGATGTAATAACTTGAACACTGCTTTTCATTTCGTTGAAAATGGAGTTAAACAGTGAAAGTTATGTATATTTCAGTATTAACTGCAATTTGTTTATGCTGCAATTTTGTTATTTTTAAATTGTATAAATTATATTTTTATTGTCATATTTCATTTTAATCTGGGTCAATATGTTATTTTACGAATATTTTGACTTTCAAATATTTTTAAAATGATAATAGGATTTTTCCAAAATTTACTGTAATTATTCCCTATTTTAAAAGGCTGTTTTCTATTCTTCTGCTAATTTCTTCATTTAATTTTTTTTAAATTAAAATTTATATATTTATTTGTGAATGCATTTTTACTTTTATGTTGTTATCTTTGTTATAAATATTTTCACAAGTCCATATAAATTTTCCAATGTTCATTCTGTTTATTTTCCATTTTTGTAGACTAGGTTTGCAATTTTGCGCTATTTTCTTATTTTAACCTTATATAATTAATAAATATTTATATATTTTTTATATTTTGTTATATTTTCGAATTTGTAACTGAAATTATTATTATTTTCAGTAAGGTAAACTTATATGAATAAATTAAGGAAATTTAAAAGGTTTTAAAAGCTTTTGAAACGTAAAGTCGTTTCACCTCCTAAGTCGTTTCTTTTACCGTTTCCTCATTTACTCCTCTTTAGTCGTTCAAATCTTTTCTTGCCATCCACACCACTTCATAATTCACGTACACATTTACTTCACATTTCATTTCTAGAAAGAAATGTATGCAAATATATGGCTTGGAGAAATTTAAGAGGCATACGTTTCATTGTTTAAACACTGTCTTTTCATTGCATTTAGGAATAAATGATATATTGATTTGGGTTTGGATTTAAATGATTTCTATATTTAATTTATTTATTTATTTTCCTATGTTTATTTCCCTAACTTTTATTTTTTTATTTTTATTTTTATTTGTATAAACTTTGTATATATTCATTTGATTTTTGATGGGTTTTCTTTTTAATAATAGCTTAGAAATTTCAAGAGATATATGTTACTTGTTTGTTTATTTGTTGCCTTTTCCTTTTCCCTTGCCTTTCCGTTTGCATAGCTAATTACTTCCCACATTCATTAACCATGAATTCTTCTCATAATTCACGTACATATTGTTCCTCAAACTCCTCTTTTCGTTGCATGCAAACAAAGAAAATAATAATAATAAATACATCAAGTTATTTGTTGCCTTTTTATTTCCCAAACCATTAAAACTCCTACCTTAAATTGTCTTGCCTCTTTATTGATTTAGTCGTTTACCATTTGCTTAGCCATGTATTACTCCCATCAAATTTCGCGCAAAATATTTCCCAACATTTCCTTCCTCGTTTGACTCTTCTGATTTAAAGATCTTTGCATACGTTTCTTTTATTAAATAGGAATTAAATCCCCTTTATTATTTTCTTACCATTTATTCTCGTAGATGTTTTTTTCCATAACCTTAGCCGCCTATTACTCTTACAAATCACGTACAAATATTCTCATCTCACATCTCATTCTTATTTTTATTTCCTAAGAGAATTTTTTTTTTTAGATCTAAATATCCATGGCTTCTTCTTCCTCTTCTTTTTTTTCGTTTTCTTTCTTTCTTCTTTTTTTTCGTTTTCTTTCTTTCTTCTTTTTCTTTCTTTGTTTCTTTCATGAATAGGCTCGGCCTCTACCTCCTATTGCTAACGCCATCACCACCTCCATCACCACTTGCATAAGATAGAGCAAGGTTATGCCATCTTATCTCAATCATTTTCATTGTTTATTTCATCTAATCTTTTGTATTAAATATACTTATGTATTTTGTATTTGTTTGTGTACATAAGTTGAAATCTTAGTTCTCCTTTCACTCAAGTTTGGATCGTGCTTTGTCGTGCCTCTTGTGTTTTTCGGAGTTTGATCTTTGTGTTTGAATTGTTGTCTTCAGCTTTAAAAAGGTGAGTAAATCTCACCAGACTAATATGTACTTATATAGTTGATAAACTGACATCACTTGAATCTGTAAATTTATATCATCCTGTCATAACTGTTATATAATGAATATATGATGTTCATCCCTGTTTATACACATGTTATATCATCTGTTACTGTTATTGTAAGGACCCGATTCTTCGACTTCCAAAAATCGACATTAATACGTCCACTGTATCAAATGCCGCGCAATCGAATGCCGGAAAACCGAACCATTAGGGTTAAAAGAAGAGGTAGAAGAAAAGATAGAAGAAAAAGAAAGAAGAACAAATACAGAAAACACAGAACAGAAACAACAACAGAATCTCACATTCGCAGCAGAACAAAATATAATAGAAAATCACTAGTCTTTTAAACAAAGAACTATATCAGTTATACAATACATCAACAGAGTCAATATACAACTCGATACAATAATAGACAGTTATATAAACCTGTCCTCATACAAAATTCATAGCAGAAATAAATAACAAGTACGGAAGTATGTATTGCCATCCAGCTTATCCCCAAAGCTCTAGAATATCCAGAATATCCTGATAAAAATAACTCTAGGCTGCCCGTGTGGAAAATTATGGGCACCCAGAGTTTAGAAGGGAACAATAAACTCCGAGTCAGTCATGGTGACTGGTGTGAGATCGTAAAACAGTTATTTTCACAAAGAAAATCAAATTAGTTCGCAATGCTTTTGGAAAATGAAACTACCATAAGACCTCCTGCCACACACACAATGCAAACGCAGAATTGGAGGAGATTTCTTCTTATGATAGTCAAAGATGCTTACTACGCCAATCATTGGATTATTATTATTAATGTCTAGTGTAGAAAACATTTTTGAAAGTATAATATTAATCTTAGCCAGCATACGACCAGTATCGTATGCCTACTATAGCTACTATGTTCAATAGCAGGTTACCGCCACATTCCATAGCAGGTAATACATCTAAAACTGTACAGGGTTCGTATTGTTTCTTTGGATTTTTCCAACAAATGGTCAGGCTAAGGATGTAACGATCCCAAAATTTTAAACTATTTTAAATTAATAATTGAATTAAATTTAGTTTTAAATTTGTGAATGTGGTTGACTTTTTCAAGTTTAATATGAGGAATATATTAGAACTTAAAAATTTGAGCTAGTAGTTTGAAATTGAATATTAAATTTGTATTTAAAATTCGAACTAATGATTTAGAAAAATAGTTTGATATAAGAATTATTACTTATGTAATTAATAAATTGATGGTTAGCTTTAATAACATTTTTTTTCTTTAACTTAAATTAAATGGAATAAATTTTATCAATGCAAAATACAAGTATTAAATCGAATTGTAAAACATATTAATATGAAGCTTAATAAAGGAGACATCTACAAAACAAATTGAAAGAAAAAAAAAGAAATAAATATTAACTACAAAATAAATAACTTAAGTTAAAAACAAAAAGAAAAAAAATAACATACCTCTAGTACAAAACAAAATGACACCAGCCCATGCCCTAGACCACGATTTCCTCTGCAAATACACGCGATTTTTCCTTTGTTTCTGCCTAAAATTACGCCTTCCCCTTCTCTCATAAAACACGAACCCCCCTCACTTTTCTCATTCAAACCCTAAAACTAAAAATCGAACGAAGATAAAAAAATGGCGGCTTCAAAATTTTTGTTCGTTCGCTCATCTCCTTCGTTCACCGTTCGTTCAACAAACTAGAGCCCGATCCCCTATTCAATATCATCTTCGGCCCCGACTTCCTTTTGGCTTGTGAATTTGGTGGCTTTTCTGGAATTAGGGCTTCGGCCTTGTCGCTTCCAAAATTAGGGCTTTGTCCTTGTTCGTTTTGCTGGCAAATCTGAGCTTTGGCTTCGTCGACTTTCGTGGCGACTCGTTGTTGAATCTGAAATCGAGGCTTCGACTTCCTTCACCTTGCTCTAGACCGATTGCTAAGGTGAGTTATTTTCTATTTCACTCACATCTAATTCTTCCTAGTTGCTTTACTTCGACTGTTAGTTTCGTATATGTTGATACTGCTTCTCGAATTGACCTTGAGCTGTCGTTTGAGTGAATTATTCACTCACATCTAGTTTTAATTTCTGTTTTGTTCGGTTCGAATTTGCTATTCGTGACTTCTTTGGCTTGTTATGATTTTCGGGTATAGATTCGATTCGTGTCCCTTTTTATTTCAGTCAATTATTCACTATACTATGACTGTAATCATATTTAACTTGGCATTTATGTAACGACCCACTATTTTGGACCATTCAAATCGACAATAAATCCACACATGTCGGACTTGAATAATTCAAAACAATAGATTGTTAATTTAAATTGGAAAAACTCAACATATACAATAAATAAAATAATCACAGATCACAGACACAGACACAGAGTAGTATAACAATAATGCAGCGGAAACAAAAGAATAGTAGTTCATGAAGCTACTATATATATAACAGAGTTAAACAAGATACAATAGAAGTCTCGAATACAATAGTCAAATACAATATCAGAATACATCACTGGAATCGACTGAATATCTAAAAGCTGGATAGATAGCTAGATCTCCAAGCGAAGCTCCAACTCCAGAGGTGAGTCTCGAATACTGGTACACTCAGTCTGACCCGAGCGTAAAGAAAACACAAAACACTCGAGTCAGGATTAACATTCTTATATCAATAAATCCAACTCAAGTGAAATAACGACTGAAATACAAGTAACTTAGAGGATGTTTGGGATAACCATCCTCTAAGGATCCGTTAAACTATCTACTATGTAGTAGTGTACGCTAAGTAGATAATGTCTAATCAGTAAAGTACGATATCAAAATAGTGTTAAGTCATGGCCCGTTCCACCCTTAACACATTTTTATTCCCAAGAGCATATACAAGACCGTAGTTCGCCCAAAACCGGAAGTCACCAGAGGGCAATCCATATACTAAAGGTACAAACCAAAATCGTAGTGGTCGCGAATAGGATAATCAGTATGACAAGGTACATAAGGCAATACCAACTAGGATACTAGTAGTTGCGTGGTCCGAACTGATGTTGGGCATAGCAGCTACTACCCCAACACCACGAAACAACACTCCCAAATCAAGGGGTGCACCCAAATCGAATCACATAAGTAATAGATAAGGTATCGAAGAAGTGTGTCCGCTAGAGATGGCGATCCTCAATGGCCCGGCGTGGCTCCTGTTTTAGTCATGTCAGGGGTCATCCAAAATCGTTCTCTTTCTTCAGTCAACGCGTTCACCAAACCATCCACTTCATTCTGGATCAACACTCCGCGTATATTAGTTATTAAAGTGGTTTCGGTATCGACAGAGAGTATGTCCATATCCGATCCCGGTCTCTTTAATAACTACGTATTATTACACCGATGGTCATTTAATAAAATTTCAAAATAGTTATATTTCAAAACCGACATATCATTGCCATTTCAAAACCATATTAATACTATATCACTTTCACTTCAAATAAATTCATTTCCAAAATCATATCACTTTCCAAAGTTATATCGCATTCGAACTCATAAGTCTTTTAAAATCATAACACTTTGGAAATCAAAACTTGAAATTCATAACACTTTGAAATCCTAGCACTTTCCTCTTAAACAGTTTAGATATTAAAATTTGTATATATAGAAAAATAGTTTATAAAATAAAATAGTTTATATAAAATAGTTATAAGTTAAAATAAAATAATTTATATTGAAAATGCTTTATAATAAAATAATTTATATTAAAATTTATAAAGTAAAATATAAATAGTTTTAGATATAGTTTAAATACTTTATATAAAAATAGCTTCCTTAAATTTCACAAATCAATTCACATAAACTCGAATTCCAAAATTAAAATTTAATTAAATCTCAAATCGTCAATTTCAATTCAATTTAGTTTCTCAATAAATCCTTTCAAATTATCGATTTCAAATGCCTATTTGAACCATAAGTAAACCATTTCAATTTCAATATATTTCAAGTTTAAATATTCGACATTTCAAAACTAAATTTGATAATTCAATTTATGTCCCAATTTAATTTCATTACATTTAGTTTCTGAAATATTTCTTTAATCATTTAAATACATCAAAATACAACTTCAATTTACAAATTTATATAGACGAAATATCCCATTTAAATTTATATAAGTTTGAAATATTCATTTAAGCCACTTCTTAATTAATTCAAGTTATAAAACATATCTTAAAATTTCAAATTTAATAGATTTCAGATCAACTTATTTAAGTACAATTCTTAAATAATTAAGAATTCCAAATCAATTCAAATTTATCTTTCAACCTGAAACATTATAAATTCTATATTTAAAAATATAATTTTTTTTCATAAATACTTAAACATATTTCATATTGATTCAAATCAACTTATTAAATCAACTTTAATAAATCTTTAAAATCATTATTTATTAAAACCATATATTTCTTTCAAAATCGTAGAAATGTTTTTCAAAAACATTTATATATAGACCAACGGTGTCTGTATATAATTTTCTATCCTATGGTCAAGTGATACGGATATTTATCATTTCAATCCACAATTTAAAATATATTCGGGTATATATCTTTTCATCCCGAAATCCCAAATTCAATTTAATTTGAAAATCGCTTGGGTTTATCATTTCAACCCATAACGATTTTCTCCTATTCTAAAGTCCGTTCGGGTATGTATCATTTCAACCCATAGTGATTCTATACTAACAGGGAACTTGCAGAGTGATAACATATATGATAATAATATAACAACGGTAACATGCATATATCATCAGTATAAATAACAGATAAGGGTGCCAGATGTCATAGGTGAACAGATACAGATGACGGCATATATATATATATATCAATATAAATAACAGATAATGATGTCAGGTGTCATAGGTGAACAGATACAGATGATGGCATAGATATAGCAATATAAATAACTAACAGCAGCATATTTCAATTGTCGTTTCAATTTGAAATCAAATTTAATAAATAAAAGAACGTTAATCGTGAGTGATTGCTCACCTTTCGAGGCTGGAGAAATACGCGATGAGATTGAGTTACGAAATCCAGGCACGAATCCCAAAACAAGGCAAGATAGAAGTCGAATCGACGAACAAAGCTGATAGATAGAAATAGACTAATCAGATCAGAACCGGATTGATGAAGATAATTTGATAAAAGTGAACTTGTATATATGACTGTATATAACTATATGTATAAAAATCGTATCCTACATTCAAAAATATTAGATTTAAATATATACGTGTATTTCAAAATCGTTGTTTTAAATTTAAACACATATACTAAAATATATACATAATATATTCGAAATAAATACTTATGATTTAAAAATCTACCCATACATTACTAAGCCATTCACAGCAAACTAACAACATTTTACATAAAACTGTATTAACAAACTTATACGGCAATTTAAAAAATATACATATCATATTGAAAGTACAGTTGTCATACACTTTTGGAAAAATGGAATCAATAAAGCACATATCAAATCAATACTTATATAAACTCCTGTTTTAAAAGCAAACACTTATATTTCGAAACTTGTTTTTTTTACTACAGCACTTGCAATTTTATAATCAATATATATATATATATATATAAATAATATTCAGCTTACATATGTAGACTGCAAATAAACATAACACATTTCTACATATAATATGCAAGCATATACAGACTGCAAATAACCATATATATAAATGATACACGCTTCTTATACGACTTGTATACAAGTTTAATAAGCATTATATGTAACAGACTTTTACATTTTTTTTTCACAAATTTAGTTACAGAAATGGATATAAGCAAATTCAAACTATATCACTTATACATTCAACTATCACTTGTATATGCGAAGTTATATAAATATAAATTTAGATAATCAAAACTCATACATTATATTACTTAAAATCAGTATTTCTAAGATTTACACATGTATTAGACTTAAGATTAACAAGTAAATTTTCCAACAGAATTATATAGAGACGTGTATACACGAGCTTTGAAATATAAACCAGATTTAACTAACGTACAAAATACTAATATATAGATCTTATAACAAAAAAAACAAATGCAAACTAGTATATATGTAAACCGCACATAAACTATACAGCCGAATATATATACGAAACGAACTCAAGTATATGCTTATATATATAAACTAATACTATGTGACAAACAAAAATTTATATGTACCTTCATAAATACAAAAAGATGAGGAGAGGCTCGGATTGACCAGGGGAAGTGGAGCAGATCTAGTGAGGAGGAGGGAAGCTTGGCCATTGGATGAGCACGGAAGGAATGGTGGGAATGGTGGCTAAACAAGACGCTTGCGTGAGCATGCTCGGAGGGAAGGCACAGATCTGGTGAAGCTCGGCAGCAATGGGAACAAAGTGCAATAGGTGGCCGAAATTTGGTTACTTGGATGATGGACAGTGAGGTGGTGAGGAGAGGAAGCAGGCTGTGGAGGTTTGGAGAATGGGTCGGGTTGCTTGTCTGGAAGGAGCAGCTGCTCGGAGGCGAAGTGGGGCAGAGCAAGGTTTGCATGTGGGTGGCTGAAGCCTCGGTGGCAGTGACAGCGTGGAGGATGTGAGGCCGAGATTTGGTGGAGGAGGGTGACGATGTTGGCGGCGGGATGCCGGAGCGGTGGTGGGGCTTGATAAACGGAGAGGTGGAGGAATCTCAAGCAAAATGAAATGATAGCAGGTAGGGGAGGCTACTGTTTGCAGGCTGTTGAAGGGGAACGGAGTTGTAAAAGAATAGCCTGCGAAAATGAAGGGGGTAGTTTTATTTTCTTTCCTAAAAAAACGAATGCGAACGATAGCAAAAAAAAATGAACAGTTGCACAAATAAAGGAAACAGTGAAACAGTGGAAAAGGAAAGGTCAAGAATAGTAAAAGCTAAAAATAATTTTTGAGAATATAAAAAGGTAGTAACAATCACTGTTTGAATTTTGAGAATTGGAAAGGCTGCCGCCTATTAAACGGTGGAATATGAAAACAAGTGGCTGA
Organism: Allium fistulosum; assembly: GCA_030737815.1. NCBI lineage: Eukaryota > Viridiplantae > Streptophyta > Magnoliopsida > Asparagales > Amaryllidaceae > Allium > Allium fistulosum. The sequence continues at coordinate 1,247,288,565 of CM060902.1, read as the reverse complement.
TAGCTGGCATGATGGGAAAAGGAACAGACAAAGTATACAAAAGGTCTCAGAAGAAAGGACACACGGATACCGATACGATTACCGGTTTTGCAAATTCCACTGTGTACCGGACTTCAAAACACGAGAATGAATATACTGTGGAGATCAGCATCACGAGACAATCAAAACGGTATAAAAATATTAGTGGTATAATTGAATTATAAAAATTCGAATTTTCTACTAACGGAAAATGCAAGAAAAACGCAGAAAAATAAGATCGACGGAGTTAAAGAAGTCCGAATTTGGAAAAACGAAAAATGACGTCTTGCTCAGAAGATTGTTTAGAATTTTTCTATGTAAAATATTTGGGTTTCGAAAATGTTTTATTTTCATCGTTTTTTAACTGATTAAGTTGAAGTAAATTTACGCACGAAATAAACTTCCATATTTTCTGACGAAAATTTACAGTTTGCTATGTTTAATTAGACGCATTCCAAATAATAAATTTTTATTTCAAATTTTATCGTTTAAAATTTCACAAAATTTCAAATAATTACGTTATAAAAACGGTTAAAATTTACGGGTCGTTACAATTTATCTCGACTTGGTGTTTGGGACCTTTTGTGTGACTAGTACATTTTTGATGATGGTTACGTGAGGTCGTACGGTTGATCTCTTGTATGATCTCAGTATTACTTGAAACTGATGTTTACCTTGTAAATGTTTCTGGCTCCTATGAGTTTCGTCTCTGACCTTCTTCTCTGCTATTCGAGTTTATCCCTGATGCATTGATTTCAAAACTGCTGCTTTGATACCTGAAATTGACCCTTTTCTTTGTAGCTTCAACATTGATTTTGAACTGAATATACTTTATGACTTTGCCTTTGTTTGAACTTAGTATTGCCTGGATTTGAATTTGACTCTGTGATTTTGGCACTGTCACTGCTTGGTTTATCTATGTTCATTCACTAACTTTGTTCAGATCTGATGTTAAGGCTTTGCCTTTGTGGTCTGCACTTGCATACTACTGCTTGTTGCACTTGGTATCACTTATGACTGTAGACATTGTGTACTCGAGTCTGACCATTTTTGTGTTCATTTCTGAGTGATTTCCAGACTAGTTTGCATCTTTGTATTTTAGTGTGCTTCAATCTAGTTCATGTATATACATACATACATGTATGTATATATGTGTGTACCTGTGCATTTGTTTTGATCATTGTAGTCTAGATCCTTTTGTTGCATGCACTATCCACATGAGTTCATGTTAGCTATAGCCTTCATGTCTTTGACATTTGTTTGTCTGGCATCTGAACTGCTGCCATGTTACCTTTACATTATTTGGAGCCTAATTTGAAGTAGTCTTCATTTTAAAGTCACTTCTGTTGCATGTTTAGAACTGGACTGACCATATGTACATTTTTGAAATACTTGCATTCACTTCATGTTGCATTGTTAGGGTCTGGTGCACTTTGTTGAACATGTTTTGCCTAACCCAGTCTTGTGCACATACATTTATCTAGTCCTACATCTGACTTTTCATTGTTGTCCAGTTGCACTGTTTTGTATCACTGATTCATTTGAATCAGTGTTGTTCATGTTTTTTTCAATTGAACTATTTTCAAAGCTTGTCTTTGTTGCTTCTTGAGCTTGAAACTGCTTTCTTTTTCATGTACCTGTGTACATGCACAGTTTTATTATTGCAGTGATACTTTGAATTTTGGTCGAGGCCATTTGTACTTGTGTTGAATCTGATTTTGATTTGACCTTGTGCACTCGAGTTGGCAAGGCAGTGCACATGTATGTACGTGTGTACTGCAGCCACACCGCCTTGATTTTATTGGTATTTCTTTTGCTTTTGATGCATTGATCTTTTATGCAATTTTATACTAGTGGCGAGGCCGTACACGCGTGCGTGTACGGCAGCCAATCAAACTTTGATGTTTTAAAGGGACAATTTTGATTGTTTTAAATTGATTTAGTCGATTTGATAAATTGTTTATCTATCTCTATTGATGTTTTAAATCTACTGATTTATTGTTTAACACTGTTAAGTGTTAAAATTTTCGTTATCTGATTCCTTTGTTAAAAGGATTGGATAGACGAGAATTATTTTGACTGTCGTCTATTTAATTATTATTGCTTTTATGCACTAATAACTGAGTTTGAATTAGACTGACCTGTGTATTATTTTCCTTTGAATGTACTACTCGGGTCAGACCGAGTATTCTACAGCTTGGAGATTTTCGAGCAGCGAAGTTAGAGAGAGAGGGTAAAAGAATCATTTTAGATCAGGAAATTTTGTATTTAAAAAGATATTCCGCTTTATCAATTTAATACATTGTATAAACTCTGATGTATGTACAAGAAAATTCATAGTAATGAAATATTATTATTCTGTGTTTCTACCGCTGATTCTGTTTAAATTACATAAACTAAATAACAAACCGTCATTTTGAACGTTTCAAGTTGGTTTAATTACCGACTAGGGGCGGTCAGAAGGGCGAGATGTTACAAAGGAACTTCCTTTCCTACTGCCGAATGGGATCGCCTCTGGCTGGACGTCCCGAGAGACAAACTGCTCTCTACCAAATAAGGCCGGGTTACCCCTGTAACTAGGTAACTCACGAATATGTCATCCCCCGGTCCTTTGGGACCTTTATCCGAGTGCTCGGTAACCAACGTCACACATAAAAATAAAGTGTGTCCACATGAGTAAGTATCTGGGCTCCATACCATGATACCACCCCTTTCCAGAAGGAAATGACACACCCTAAAGGGCACGACCCTCATAACCTTGCCGCAACATTCCTGTTTCGACCATTTCCGGGTTGTTGAGGCCCTGACGAAGTCTCGTCCACAAAGCTACGCTTTTTCACAAAGCCGTGCTTTGATCACAAATGATCAATAAATGATCATCGTCACAGCAACACTCAGCATGCCACATTACCAAATTGGGAATATATCGCTGATAACCTTCAACTACATAACCTCTTAGCTCGTACGTCTCAGAGAAGGGTGTTAAGCTAAGAGAATAAATTCTCCGCCACCAACAGAAATGTATTTGAAAGAAATCAGCTTTATATCTCAAAATGTAATGTCAGACAAGTAACCATACAAGTCTGTTCCGGGTTCGAACAGAACCGAAGGCATTTCCAAAAGAAGTCCTTGCAAATCCGGATATTCACAATCTCGATAAAACTTCCCATCACAAAGGAAATCTCAATACCGTAGCTAACGGTGCAGAGACAATCGATAGGTCATCCTATCGTTTTCACAAATATCCGGTCTTCATCACCGATCTTCAATACGATCCATATCGTCGTATTATTATTCGGAATGGGTTATCTGACACGAAGGTCCTTTCCCGGCTAAACCGAATAATAAGCATTTGTTTAAAAAAAATCAAGTGCCATTTCAAAGGCAAATATTGATAGTCGGTGATTTAACTATCAATAACATTCACAACAATCATCAGATTAAAATAATTTCCCCAAATTATTTATTTCCAAAATATCTTCATAAGATATATATTTTCCACACTTTTAAAAAATAAATCAATGTTTATTTTTAAAACCAATTTCCCTTTCCTTTACAAATTCTATTCGGAATTTACATTCTCAAATATTCACTTTCAACACCAAATCGGCTTTTAAATTGATTTCTCAAATTTATTTCAAACTCCAAATCAAATCCCACATTGATTTCTAAATTTATTTTAACACCGAATCAAATTTCAAATTGATTCTAATTTTAATCCCAAATACCAAATCATTTTACAAATCGATTTATAAATTTATTCTAAACAGCAAAAATCGATTTTCATTCAAACACCAAATAGATTTTTATATCGATTTCCCAAATATTTATTTCTTCAATACAAAATTTATTATCAATTGGATTTCTAGAAATTTATCACTTTTAAAAATAAATTCCTTAATCTTTTCCAAACCCTTTAAATTTCCATTTTCCATAAATTTTCCAACTTTCGAAAAATACTATTCAAAATCCATTTATAAAAATCTTTCCCATATTTTTGAAATAATTCAAGAACATTTCAAAAATCAACTTTACGCTTTTAAAATTCCTTCTTTGAAAATTCAACCAATTCTTTCAAAAGAATTTATTTAAAATTTCCACTTTTAATTTCAAAAATCCAATTTTATTTATTTTTGGTATACAACGATACCAAAAATACATTCGGCTAAATTATAGCCTTCAACAAATTCAATTACAGATATAATCATACACAGATTATAAATAACCAATCACACAACATATGAAATCAATTCAAATGTTTTGAGGAATCCTGTTGGATCCCTCCAACCTGTTTCCCTGCATCCACAGATGTTAGCACAATACCAATTCCACTTCGAGGTGGAATATCACGGTACATGGGATTTTATAAAATATCATCCGCTTACTAACGGCGCAATAGGGTCTCATCCGCTATATAATGCGGGAAATCAACAACTGCAATATATACATATGCCAATATATATATATTGCTATATATATAGATATATCCTACTATATCTAATATCACATCCAAACAGATAATCAGATCAATAGCTGAAAATTCCACTTTTCATTTGAGTGGGAAGATCTCACCTTTGCTTTTATTTTGCAATCCCATTTCCATTCCAGATTATTCTCTTGATTTATAGACCTTGTATAAACAATTTATGCAATTTATAAATATTCGAAATAAAATCGAACAAATTAAATTTTTCATTTAATAAGATTTTATTAACCAATGATTTATTTTAACTAATCCCCTTTAACAATTTCAAAAATTCATTTACTTAAAATTTTAGATAAAATTTATTTCTAATTAACAGAAATAGTGGACAACCTCCTTTACATTTTCTTCAACTATTTATACATATACATATATATTTATATATATATATATATATATATATATATTTCAAACACGCACTGGAATATTCATTTTGATTTTAAAATAAGCTGTATATTAGTTTTAAAATCTTATATACATATACTTAAAAGAAATAATTTATATAGATAACAATCTAACTTTTCATAACTTTAACACATTAAAAATTCATATATATATATATATATATAATTTCAAACCTGACTTTTTATAAATTTTATATTTACTTTTATAAAATAAAACATGTTTGGGTATCTTATGTGAGCATATATATATATATTTTAACTCAAAACAGAAATAAATGTTTATGTATATTTCTAATCTATATATATTAAGATAAAAATTTCTTCTCAGTAAAGTATATATATCATTAAATTAAGTTGGAACAAATACCTCACTGCCCTCATCCTAGATTCACGCGACCGAGAAAATCGTACGCCGCTCTACTACTACCACCAAGTCGCAATTCCTTTGTCTTCGATTGCCGAAGACAATCTTTTACCATTGCGGTCCTAGTTGATTTGAACGCGACTTCAAATCACGTGATTTCCCTGATCGAACTTGCCGACACCGACCCCTCTGCTCGACCCATCGAACGAGCTTGAATTCCGGTTCGATTCGATTTGAACGAGATCGAATCTCATCCTATCTCCATTCAATTCGCATATGCTAGCCACCATTATTTTCGAATTCAATTTTTTCATTCGTTTGTTATTCTCGGCTATTTATTTTCTGATGAACGAACTTGAAATAGGAGGCAGCCATTTGATTTAAACGAGATTGAGTTGTTTATTTTTTTTCTTCTGTTTTTATTTCTTTGAATGAGAAAAATTGTTTTTGTTTTATAAAGAAGAACGAATGCGTGTCTTCAATTTGCCAAGTGTTTGAAGGGAGATGAAACGTGTATAGTTTGTCTTGAGAAAACATTATATCAAATACATATATGTTATTTTTAAAATTTAATTTAAAATACAAATTCAAATCATTCCGATTTCCGTGACTCAAAATTTTGATCTCCAATTGAGGCGAGCCACTAGGCGTTCATAAGGTTATACCCCTATTCTGAATGCAACGGAAAAGGTTTCGAGTTCAAATTCGATCGTATGGAGCTTTTTGGACCGGTTATGATATTAAATTTTCGATTTAATTTCAGCGCGTTTTCTTATCGTACAGCCAAACGATCACTCCAAACATTACAAAAATTAAAATCCGATAATAATACAATATTACGAATCCAATAGAACTGGTTTTGTCGGATTCCGAGACTGTGCTCCGAAACGCTATTTTCAAATATCGATTTAAACGATATAATTCAAAACCGAACAAAGCATCTCAAAATTCAATTCTAAAACTTCTATTATCTTCAGTATAGTTAATATGAAATTTCTAAGCCTTGAAAATATTTTTAATCAGCTTAAGAATCGAGATTCAACATTTTTTTCCTCCAGATTTAACGATTTAATTTAATAATTAATTTACCAAATTTACTTTGATATTTGAATCTCAAATTAAATTATCATTCAAATATTTAAACTCAATTAAATATTCATATTTCAAATGTCAAAAATTCAGGGTCGTTACAATCTTCCCCCCTTAAAAGAATTTCGTCCCGAAATTACAAGTAAAGAAGAATGTTCCAATACCTGTTAACTATTTTCTCAATTCCAAATAGTTTTATCAAATTTCAAAACAAATCTTTTTATTAAAGATTCGTTATCACTTCAACTAACTTTCCAAACACTTTCATAGTTTTCAAACAATATTGTTTTACTTCATAATTCAAATTTAAACTTAAATTCAAATTGTAAATTACTCAAAATTTCTCTAACTCTCTAAATTTTCGAAAAATTTCGCCAGCGTCTCCTTTGCGCGGCTAACACGGTACGACTACAAAACGTCCCTACGGACTCTCAGATCTCAAAAAGAAAAAGGAAAGCCAAGCGGGTTGACAAGAAAAGATCAAATTTCATACTGAAATTTAAATACATACCTTTGCCGAGCAAATTAATTTTATCTTCAAAATCAAAATTCAAATTCCATTTTCCTTTATACCTCCTGTCTATTTTACTTGACAAAAATGTCCAAATTACTTATTGGATTCCAAATACATATTTACTTAAGAATTTCCCTCAATTTATTTTTTAAGTTCACTATAAGTGTTTACATACTTTTTATATTTATTTTCATTACACAAACAAAGTTATATATTCATTTCCTTATACTTTGCATTTTCAATTCCATTTGAATTCAATTTACAATTTCAATTCTATTTGAATTCATCTTACTTTCAAATTTTCATTCAGATTTTCATTTCGAATTTTACTTGAATTCGATTCGTCTTTTAATTCTGAATATTGAGTTTCATTTACCTTTATCTCAAATTCAATTTGAAATCACTTGTCGTTAAGGGAAAAATTTTCAAAAATTCCAATTTTTTTTCTAACTCTCAAACTTTTCGGAAAATTTTGGCGGAGTCTCCTTTGTACGGAGGAGCTTTTGCAATTTGACAAAAAGTATAAATATATATACATCGACCCACTCGGTCGGAAAAGCATAAAAACAGTTCATATTTCCTATTTTTATTGCGTAGGCGTACCTTTTAGCATTTTAAAGAAAAGCAGTTATTTTTTTAGCTTTTACGCAACCAAAAATGCAGCCAAACGGCTTCAAAAACCTGCACTTACTCAGTTTAAACACGTCAGTGACAAATATAAGAAATCTATTTAACATTTCATTCATTTCAATAATAAATATATAGATTTCATTAGCCATACATCCAAAATAAATTCCATTAGCAATTCATAAGGTTTCAATTCAACTTAAATCGCTTCCATCTAATTCACATTAAATTTCTATTCAATTCAATTGATTAACAACTCACTTTCTTATATTCAATTCATTTCTAAGTGAATCTAACTCATATCTATTTCAATTGATACAAAAATCAATTTCTATTTGCTTTTATTAACTCATAGAATTTATACAATCTTGTTTTTGTCAAACAATAATTCTTTCTATTCAGATTTGTTAATATTCATGCAACTAGATGATTACTTAAGCTAATAATCATTTAAATTGATTCCATTCAATTTAATTTACATTCCATATTTTCATTCATTTCATTTGAAACCATTTCACAAATAATTTCTTAAGTCGAGCATTCATTCAATATTTATTTAAGCTATTTCACTTCAAAATTCAAATTCATTTCCTTGTAAACAATTTCCAATTTCAATTCTTGATTTGATTTTCATTTATCAAATCTATTCCATTCACTAATTTAATTCAGTTAGTACATTCACTTAATTAATAACAAGGAAATTTCAAATTTATCCTCTACTAGTTACTTGAATTTATACACAAATTCAATCATTTTAAATTTTAGCTTACAACTCAACTTTAGTTTAACCAATTCAATCTCCAATTCATTATTTCGTGAATTAATAATTTACCAAATCAGTTTACTTGAATTCAATCCACTTTATCTTATTTATTTTTCCCAAGTTTGGATTTTTATTCAACTTTATTCAAATCAAATTTCATTCCAATCAACTTTAAATATTTTATAAGTTATTAACTTATTTTACATTCCATTAATGAATTTATTTTCAAATATTCTCTCTGGAATTCTATTTCCAATTATAAATTACATTTACAATTTAACTTTTACAAATCCATTTGTATATGAATTAATTTCTTCATCTTTCAATTCATATTTATAAATTTCATTTGTTAATTGAATTTATCTTCAAATCTTTGGTTATATCATTTTATTTCTTATTCGTTTTTCATATAACAGTGATAATAATTCAATATTATCTTTTCCTAATAACCAAGCATCCATATACTATAATAATTCATAGAAAAATGATTTCTTTTCTATACAAAAATAGTTTTGGGCAAAATTATTTCATTTACCCTATTTTTAAAACAATACTGTGTCTATTTATCCTGTTTAAAAGTTTAGAAACCCCTATCGATTACAGTTGGCCAGACTGCACCGACCAGAATCTATAAACAATCAACCGATAAGTCAACACAATACAAAACAAATTTTGTATTCACTAACAAATACACGCTCATATCTATTATTACACTCAACTCATTCTATAGTACTACTGACTCTATCTCTAATGAGGAACACCCAACAGAGCAGGGTTGTCGCTTAACCGGATGCTCTGATACCAAATATAAGGACCCGATTCTTCGACTTCCGAAAATCAACATTAATACGTCCACTGTATCAAATGCCGCGCAATCGAATGCCGGAAAACCGAACCAATAGGGTTAAAAGAAGAGGTAGAAGAAAAGATAGAAGAAAAAGAAAGAAGAACAACTACAGAAAACACAGAACAGAAACAACAACAGAATCTCACATTCGCAGCGGAACAAAATATAATAGAAAATCACTAGTCTTTTAAACAAAGAACTATATCAGTTATACAATACATCATCAGAGTCAATATACAACTCGATACAATAATAGACAGTTATATAAACCTGTCCTCATACAGAATACAAAGCGGAAATAAATAACAAGTACGGAAGTACGTATTGCCATCCAGCTTATCCCCAAAGCTCCAGAATATCCAGAATATCCTGATAAAAATAACTCTAGGCTGCCCGTGTGGAAAATTATGGGCATCCAGAGTTTAGAAGGGAACAATAAACTCCGAGTCAGTCATGGTGACTGGTGTGAGATCGTAAAACAGTTATTTTCACAAAGAAAATCAAATTAGTTCGCAATGCTTTTGGAAAATGAAACTACCATAAGACCTCCCACCACACACACAATGCAAACGCAGAATTGGAGGAGATTTCTTATTATGATAGTCAAAGATGCTTACTACGCCAATCATTGGATTATTATTATTAATGTCTAGTGTAGAAAACATTTTTGAAAGTATAATATTAATCTTAGCCAGCATACGACCAATATCGTATGCCTACTATAGCTACTATGTTCAATAGCAGGTTACCACCACATTCCATAGCAGGTAATACAACTAAAACCGTACAGGGTTCGTATTGTTTCTTTGGATTTTTCCAACAAATGGTCAGGCTAAGGAACTTCCTTTCCTACTGCCGAATGGGATCGCCTTTGGCTGGACGTCCCGAGAGACAAACTGCTCTCTGCCAAACAAGGCCGGGTTACCCCTGTAACTAGGTTACTCACGAATATGTCATCCCCCGGTCCTTTGGGACCTTTATCCGAGCGCTCGGTAACCAACATCACACATAAAAATAAAGTGTGTCCACATGAGTAAGTATCTGGGCTCCATACCATGATACTACCCCTTTCCAGAAGGAAATGACATACCCTAAAGGGCGCGACCCTCATAACCTTGCCGCAACATTCCTGTTTCGACCATTTCCGGGTTGTTGAGGCCCTGACGAAGTCTCGTCCACAAAGCTATGCTTTTTCACAAAGCCGTGCTTTGATCACAAATGATCAATAAATGATCATCGTCACAGCAACACTCAGCATGCCACATTACCAAATTTGGAATATATCGCTGATAACCTTCAACTACATAACCTCTGAGCTCGTACGTCTCAGAGAAGGGTGTTAAGCTAAGAGAATAAATTCTCCGCCACCAACAGAAATGTATTTGAAAGAAATCAGCTTTATATCTCAAAATGTAATGTCAGACACGTAACCATACAAGTCTGTTACGGGTTCGAACAGAACCGAAGGCACGTCCAAAAGAAGTCCTTGCAAATCCGGATATTCACAATCCCGATAAAACTTCCCATCACAAAGGAAATATCAATAACGTAGCTAACGGTGCAGAGACAATCGATAGGTCATCCTATCATTTTCACAAATATCCGGTCTTCATCACCGATCTTCAATACGATCCATATCGTTGTATTATTATTCGGAATGGGTTATCTGACACGAAGGTCCTTTCCCGGCTAAACCGAATAATAAGCGTTTGTTTAAAAAAAACAAATCAAGTGCCATTTCAAAGGCAAATATTGATAGTCGGTGATATAACTATCAATAACATTCACAACAATCATCAGATTAAAATAATTTTCCCAAATTATTTATTTCCAAAATATCTTCATAAGATATATATTTTCCACACTTTAAAAAAATAAATCAATGTTTATTTTTAAAACCAATTTCCCTTTCCTTTACAAATTCTATTCGGAATTTACATTCTCAAATATTCACTTTCAACACCAAATCGACTTTCAAATTGATTTCTCAAATTTATTTCAAACTCCAAATCAAATCCCACATTGATTTCTAAATTTATTTTAACACCGAATCAAATTTCAAATTGATTCTGATTTTAATCCCAAATACCAAATCATAACAAATCGATTTATAAATTTATTCTCAACACCAAAAATCGATTTTCATTCAAACACCAAATAGATTTTTATATCGATTTCCCAAATATTTATTTCTTCAATACAAAATTTATTATCAATTGGATTTCTAGAAATTTATCACTTTTAAAAATAAATTCCTTAATCTTTTCCAAACTCTTTAAATTTCCATTTTCCATAAATTTTCCAACTTTCGAAAAATACTATTCAAAATCCATTTATAATAATCTTTCCCATATTTTTGAAATAATTCAAGAACATTTCAAAAATCAACTTTACGCTTTTAAAATTCCTTCTTTGAAAATTCAACCAATTCTTTCAAAAGAATTTATTTAAAATTTCCACTTTTAATTTCAAAAATCCAATTTTATTTATTTCTGGTATCCAACGATACCAAAAATACATTCGGCTAAATTATAGCCTTCAACAAATTCAATTACAGATATAATCATACACAGATTATAAATAACCAATCACACAACATATGAAATCAATTCAAATGTTTTGAGGAATCCTGTTGGATCCCTCTAACCTGTTTCCCTACATCCACAGATGTTAGCACAATACCAATTCCACTTCGAGGTGGAATATCGCGGTATATGGGATTTTATAAAATATCATCCGCTTACTAACGGCGCAATAGGGTCTCATCCGCTATATAATGCGGGAAATCAACAACTGCAATATATACATATTCCAATATATATATATATATATTGCTATATATATAGATATATCCTACTATATCTAATATCACATCCAAACAGATAATCAAATAAATAGCTGAAAATTCCACTTTTTATTTGAGTGGGAAGATCTCACCTTTGCTTTTATTTTGCAATCCCATTTCCATTCCAGATTATTCTCTCGATTTATAGACCTTGAATAAACAATTTATGCAATTTATAAATATTCGAAATAAAATCGAACAAATTAAAATTTTCATTTAATAAGATTTTATTAACCAATGATTTATTTTAGCTAATCCCCTTTAACAATTTCAAAAATTCATTTACTTAAAATTTTAGATAAAATTTATTTCTAATTAACAGAAATAGTGGACAACCTCCTTTACATTTTCTTCAACTATTTATACATATATATTTATATATATATATATATATATATATTTCAAACACGCACTGGAATATTCATTTTGATTTTAAAATAAGCTGTATATTTGTTTTAAAATCTTATATACATATACTTAAAAGAAATAATTTATATAGATAACAATCTAACTTTTCATAACTTTAACACATTAAAAATTCATATATATATATATATATATATAATTTCAAACCTGACTTTTTATAAATTTTATATTTACTTTTATAAAATAAAACATGTCTGGGTATCTTATGTGAGTATATATATATATATATTTTAACTCAAAACAGAAATAAATGTTTATGTATATTTCTAATCTATATATATTAAGATAAAAATTTCTTCTCAGTAAAGTATATATATCATTAAATTAAATTGGAACAAATACCTCACTGCCCTCATCCCAGATTCACGCGACCGAGAACATCGTACGCCGCTCTACTACTGCCACCAAGTCGCAATTCCTTTGTCTTCGATTGCCGAAGACAATCTTTTACCATTGCGGTCCTAGTTGATTTGAACGCGACTTCAAATCGCGTGATTTCCCTGATCGAACTTGCCGACACCGACCCCTTTGCTCGACCCATCGAACGAGCTTGAATTCCGGTTCGATTCGATTTGAACGAGATCGAATCTCATCCTATCTCCGTTCAATTCGCATATGCTAGCCACCATTATTTTCGAATTCAATTTTTTCGTTCGTTTGTTATTCTCGGCTATTTATTTTCTGATGAACGAACTTGAAATAGGAGGCAGCCATTTGATTTAAACGAGATTGAGTTGTTTATTTTTTTTTCTTCTGTTTTTATTTCTTTTGAATGAGAAAAATTGTTTTTGTTTTATAAAGAAGAATGAATGCGTGTCTTCAATTTGCCAAGTGTTTGAAGGGAGATGAAACGTGTATAGTTTTTCTTGAGAAAACATTATATCAAATACATATATGTTATTTTTAAAATTTAATTTAAAATACAAATTCAAATCATTCCGATTTCCATGACTCAAAATTTTGATCTCCAATTGTGGCGAGCCACTAGGTGTTCATAAGGTTATACCCCTATTCCGAATGCAACGAAAAAGGTTTCGAGTTCAAATTCGATCGTATGGAGAAGAAAGCTTTTTGGACCAATTATGATATTAAATTTTCGATTTAATTTCAGCGTGTTTGCTTATCGTACAGCCAAACGATCACTCCAAACATTACAAAAATTGAAATCCGATAATAATACAATATTACAAATCCAATAGAACTGGTTTCGTCGGATTCCAAGACTGTGCTCCGAAACGCTATTTTCAAATATCGATTTAAACGATATAATTCAAAACCGAACAAAGCATCTCAAAATTCAATTCCAAAACTTCTATTATCTTCAGTATAGTTAATATGAAATTTCTAAGCCTTGAAAATATTTTTAATCAGCTTAAGAATCGAGATTCAACATTTTTTTCCTCCAGATTTAACGATTTAATTTAATAATTAATTTACCAAATTTACTTTGATATTTGAATTTCAAATTAAATTATCATTCGAATATTTAAACTCAATTAAATATTCATATTTCAAATGTCAAAAATTCAGGGTCGTTACAATCTTCCCCCCTTAAAAGAATTTCGTCCCGAAATTACAAGTAAAAAAGAATGTTCCAATACCTATTAACTATTTTCTCAATTCCAAATAGTTTTATCAAATTTCAAAACAAATCTTTTTATTAAAGATTCGTTATCACTTCAACTAACTTTCCAAACACTTTCATAGTTTTCAAACAATATTGTTTTACTTCATAATTAAAATTTAAACTTAAATTCAAATTGTAAATTACTCAAAATTTCTCTAACTCTCTAAATTTTCGAAAAATTTCGCCAGCGTCTCCTTTGCGCGGCTAACATGGTACGACTACAAACGTCCCTACGGACTCTCAGATCTCAAAAAGAAAAAGGAAAGCCAAGCGGCTTGACAAGAAAAGATCAAATTTCATACTGAAATTTAAATACATACCTTTGCCGAGCAAATTAATTTTATCTTCAAAATCAAAATTAAAATTCCATTTTCCTTTATACCTCCTGTCTATTTTACTTGACAACAATGTCCAAATTACTTATTGGATTCCAAATACATATTTACTTAAGAATTTTCCTCAATTCATTTCTTAAGTTCACTATAAGTGTTTACATACTTTTTATATTTATTTTCATTACACAAACAAAGTTATATATTCATTTCCTTATACTTTGCATTTTCAATTCCATTTGAATTCAGTTTACAATTTCAATTCTATTTGAATTCATCTTACTTTCAAATTTTCATTCAGATTTTCATTTCGAATTTTACCTGAATTCGATTCGTCTTTTAATTCTGAATATTGAGTTTCATTTACCTTTATCTCAAATTCAATTTGAAATCACTTGTCGTTAAGGGAAAAAATTTCAAAAATTCCAATTTTTTTTCTAACTCTCAAAATTTTCGGAAAATTTTGGCGGAGTCTCCTTTGTACGGAGGAGCTTTTGCAATTTGACAAAAAGTATAAATATATATACATCGACCCACTCGGTCGGAAAAGCAGAAAAACAGTTCATATTTCCTATTTTTATTGCGTAGGCGTACCTTTTAGCATTTTAAAGCAAAGTAGTTATTTTCTTAGCATTTACGCAACCAAAAATGCAGCCAAACGGCTTCAAAAACCTGCACTTACTCAGTTTAAACACGTCAGTGACAAATATAAGAAATTTATTTAACATTTCATTCATTTCAATAATAAATATATAGATTTCATTAGCCATACATCCAAAATAAATTCCATTAGCAATTCATAAGGTTTCAATTCAACTTAAATCGCTTCCATCTAATTCACATTAAATTTCTATTCAATTCAATTGATTAACAACTCACTTTCTTATATTCAATTCATTTCTAAGTGAATCTAACTCATATCTATTTCAATTGATACAAAAATCAATTTCTATTTGCTTTTATTAACTCATAGAATTTATACAATCTTGTTTTTGTCAAACAATAATTCTTTCTATTCAGATTTGTTAATATTCATGCAACTAGATGATTACTTAAGCTAATAATAATTTAAATTGATTCCATTCAATTTAATTTACATTCCATAATTTCATTCATTTCATTTGAAACCATTTCACAAATAATTTCTTAAGTCGAGCATTCATTCAATATTTAAGCTATTTCACTTCAAAATTCAAATTCATTTCCTTGTAAACAATTTCCAATTTCAATTTTTGATTTGATTTTCATTTATCAAATATATTCCATTCACTAATTTAATTCAATTAGTACATTCACTTAATTAATAACAAGGAAATTTCAAATTTATCCTCTACTAGTTACTTGAATTTATACACAAATTCAATCATTTTAAATTTTAGCTTACAACTCAACTTTAGTTTAACCAATTCAATCTCCAATTCATTATTTCGTGAATTAATAATTTACCAAATCAGTTTACTTGAATTCAATCCACTTTATCTTATTTATTTTTCCCAAGTTTGGATTTTTATTCAACTTTATTCAAATCAAATTTCATTCCAATCAACTTTAAATATTTTATAAGTTATTAACTTATTTTACATTCCATTAATGAATTTATTTTCAAATATTCTCTCTGGAATTCTATTTCCAATTATAAATTACATTTACAATTTAACTTTTACAAATCCATTTGTATATGAATTAATTTCTTCATCTTTCAATTCATATTTATAAATTTCATTTGTTAATTGAATTTATCTTCAAATCTTTGGTTATATCATTTTATTTCTTATTTGTTTTTCATATAACAGTGATAATAATTCAATATTATCTTTTCCTAATAACCAAGCATCCATATACTATAATAATTCATAGAAAAATGATTTCTTTTCTATACAAAAATAGTTTTGGGCAAAATTATTTCATTTACCCTATTTTTAAAACAATACTGTGTCTATTTATCCTGTTTAAAAGTTTAGAAACCCCTATCGATTACAGTTGGCCAGACTGCACCGACCAGAATCTATAAACAATCAACCGATAAGTCAACACAATACAAAACAAATTTTGTATTCACTAACAAATACACGCTCATATCTATTATTACACTCAACTCATTCTATAGTACTACTGACTCTATCTCTAATGAGGAACACCCAACAAAGCAGGGTTGTCGCTTAAACGGATGCTCTGATACCAAATATAAGGACCCGATTCTTCGACTTCCGAAAATCGACATTATTACGTCCACTGTATCAAATGCCGCGCAATCGAATGCCGGAAAACCGAACCAATAGGGTTAAAAGAAGAGGTAGAAGAAAAGATAGAAGAAAAAGAAAGAAGAACAACTACAGAAAACACAGAACAGAAACAACAACAGAATCTCACATTCGCAGCGGAACAAAATATAATAGAAAATCACTAGTCTTTTAAACAAAGAACTATATCAGTTATACAATACATCATCAGAGTAAATATACAACTCGATACAATAATAGACAGTTATATAAACCTGTCCTCATACAGAATACAAAGCGGAAATAAATAACAAGTATGGAAGTACGTATTGCCATCCAGCTTATCCCCAAAGCTCCAGAATATCCAGAATATCCTGATAAAAATAACTCTAGGCTGCCCGTGTGGAAAATTATGGGCACCCAGAGTTTAGAAGGGAACAATAAACTCCGAGTCAGTCATGGTGACTGGTGTGAGATCGTAAAACAGTTATTTTCACAAAGAAAATCAAATTAGTTCGCAATGCTTTTGGAAAATGAAACTACCATAAGACCTCCCGCCACACACACAATGCAAACGCAGAATTGGAGGAGATTTCTTATTATGATAGTCAAAGATGCTTACTATGCCAATCATTGGATTATTATTATTAATGTCTAGTGTAGAAAACATTTTTGAAAGTATAATATTAATCTTAGCCAGCATACGACCAGTATCGTATGCCTACTATAGCTACTATGTTCAATAGCAGGTTACCGCCATATTCCATAGCAGGTAATACAACTAAAACCGTACAAAGTTCGTATTGTTTCTTTGGATTTTTCCAACAAATGGTCAGGCTAAGGAACTTCCTTTCCTACTGCCGAATGGGATCGCCTCTGGCTGGACGTCCCGAGAGACAAACTGCTCTCTGCCAAACAAGGCCGGGTTACCCCTGTAACTAGGTTACTCACGAATATGTCATCCCCCGGTCCTTTGGGACCTTTATCCGAGCGCTCGGTAACCAACATCACACATAAAAATAAAGTGTGTCCACATGAGTAAGTACCTGGGCTCCATACCATGATACTACCCCTTTCCAGAAGGAAATGACATACCCTAAAGGGCGCGACCCTCATAACCTTGCCGCAACATTCCTGTTTCGACCATTTTCGGGTTGTTGAGGCCCTGACGAAGTCTCGTCCACAAAACTATGCTTTTTCACAAAGCCGTGCTTTGATCACAAATGATCAATAAATGATCATCGTCACAGCAACACTCAGCATGCCACATTACCAAATTTGGAATATATCGCTGATAACCTTCAACTACATAACCTCTGAGCTCGTACGTCTCAGAGAAGTGTGTTAAGCTAAGAGAATAAATTCTCCGCCACCAACAGAAATGTATTTGAAAGAAATCAGCTTTATATCTCAAAATGTAATGTCAGACACGTAACCATACAAGTCTGTTACGGGTTCGAACAGAACCGAAGGCACTTCCAAAAGAAGTCCTTGCAAATCCGGATATTCACAATCCCGATAAAACTTCCCATCACAAAGGAAATCTCAATAACGTAGCTAACGGTGCAGAGACAATCGATAGGTCATCCTATCATTTTCACAAATATCCGGTCTTCATCACCGATCTTCAATACGATCCATATCGTCGTATTATTATTCGGAATGGGTTATCTGACACGAAGGTCCTTTCCCGGCTAAACCGAATAATAAGCGTTTGTTTAAAAAAAACAAATCAAGTGCCATTTCAAAGGCAAATATTGATAGTCGGTGATATAACTATCAATAACATTCACAACAATCATCAGATTAAAATAATTTTCCCAAATTATTTATTTCCAAAATATCTTCATAAGATATATATTTTCCACACTTTAAAAAAATAAATCAATGTTTATTTTTAAAACCAATTTCCCTTTCCTTTACAAATTCTATTCGGAATTTACATTCTCAAATATTCACTTTCAACTCCAAATCGACTTTCAAATTGATTTCTCAAATTTATTTCAAACTCCAAATCAAATCCCACATTGATTTCTAAATTTATTTTAACACCGAATCAAATTTCAAATTGATTCTAATTTTAATCTCAAATACCAAATCATAACAAATCGATTTATAAATTTATTCTCAACACCAAAAATCGATTTTCATTCAAACACCAAATAGATTTTTATATCGATTTCCCAAATATTTATTTCTTCAATACAAAATTTATTATCAATTGGATTTCTAGAAATTTATCACTTTTAAAAATAAATTCCTTAATCTTTTCCAAACCCTTTAAATTTCCATTTTCCATAAATTTTCCAACTTTCGAAAAATACTATTCAAAATCCATTTATAACAATCTTTCCCATATTTTTGAAATAATTCAAGAACATTTCAAAAATCAACTTTACGCGTTTAAAATTCCTTCTTTGAAAATTCAACCAATTCTTTCAAAAGAATTTATTTAAAATTTCCACTTTTAATTTCAAAAATCCAATTTTATTTATTTCTGGTATCCAACGATACCAAAAATACATTCGGCTAAATTATAGCCTTCAACAAATTCAATTACAGATATAATCATACACAGATTATAAATAACCAATCACACAACATATGAAATCAATTCAAATGTTTTGAGGAATCCTGTTGGATCCCTTCAACCTGTTTCCCTGCATCCACAGATGTTAGCACAATACCAATTCCACTTCGAGGTGGAATATCGCGGTATATGGGATTTTATAAAATATCATCCGCTTACTAACGGCGCAATAGGGTCTCATCCGCTATATAATGCGGGAAATCAACAACTGCAATATATACATATGCCAATATATATATATTGCTATATATATATAGATATATCCTACTATATCTAATATCACATCCAAACAGATAATAAAATCAATAGCTGAAAATTCCACTTTTCATTTGAGTGGGAAGATCTCACCTTTGCTTTTATTTTGCAATCCCATTTCCATTCCAGATTATTCTCTCGATTTATAGACCTTGTATAAACAATTTATGCAATTTATAAATATTCAAAATAAAATCGAAAAAATTAAATTTTTCATTTAATAAGATTTTATTAACCAATGATTTATTTTAACTAATCCCCTTTAACAATTTCAAAATTTCATTTACTTAAAATTTTAGATAAATTTTTTTCTAATTAACAGAAATAGTGGACAACCTCCTTTACATTTTCTTCAACTATTTATACATATACATATATATATATATATATATTTCAAACACGCACTGGAATATTCATTTTGATTTTAAAATAAGCTGTATATTAGTTTTAAAATCTTATATACATATACTTAAAAGAAATAATTTATATAGATAACAATCTAACTTTTCATAACTTTAACACATTAAAAATTCATATATATATATATATATATATATAATTTCAAACCTGACTTTTTATAAATTTTATATTTACTTTTATAAAATAAAACATGTTTGGGTATCTTATGTGAGCATATATATATATTTTAACTCAAAACAGAAATAAATGTTTATGTATATTTCTAATATATATATATTAAGATAAAAATTTCTTCTCAGTAAAGTATATATATCATTAAATTAAGTTGGAACAAATACCTCACTGCCCTCATCCCAGATTCACGCGACCGAGAACATCGTACGCCGCTCTACTACTACCACCAAGTCGTAATTCCTTTGTCTTCGATTGCCGAAGATAATCTTTCACCATTGCGGTCCTAGTTGATTTGAACGCGACTTCAAATCGCTTGATTTCCCTGATCGAACTTGCCGACACCGACCCCTCTGCTCGACCCATCGAACGAGCTTGAATTCTGGTTTGATTTGATTTGAACGAGATCGAATCTCATCCTATCTCCGTTCAATTCGCATATGCTAGCCACCATTATTTTCGAATTCAATTTTTTCATTCGTTTGTTTCTCTCGGCTATTTATTTTCTGATGAACGAACTTGAAATAGGAGGCAGCCATTTGATTTAAACGAGATTGAGTTGTTTATTTTTTCTTCTTCTGTTTTTATTTCTTTTGAATGAGAAAAATTGTTTTTGTTTTATAAAGAAGAACGAACGCGTGTCTTCAATTTGCCAAGTGTTTGAAGGGAGATGAAACGTGTATAGTTTGTCTTGAGAAAACATTATATCAAATACATATATGTTATTTTTAAATTTTAATTTAAAATACAAATTCAAATCATTCCGATTTCCGTGACTCAAAATTTCGATCTCCAATTGAGGCGAGCCGCTAGGCGTTCATAAGGTTATACCCCTATTCCGAATGCAACGGAAAAGGTTTCGAGTTCAAATTCGATCGTATGGAGAAGAAAGCTTTTTGGACCAATTATGATATTAAATTTTCGATTTAATTTCAGCGTGTTTGCTTATCGTACAGCCAAACGATCACTCCAAACATTACGAAAATTGAAATCCGATAATAATACAATATTACGGATCCAATAGAACTGGTTTCGTTGGATTCCGAGACTGTGCTCCGGAACGCTATTTTCAAATATCGATTTAAACGATATAATTCAAAACCGAACAAAGCATCTCAAAATTCAATTCTGAAACTTCTATTATCTTCAGTATAGTAAATATGAAATTTCTAAGCCTTGGAAATATTTTTAATCAGCTTAAGAATCGAGATTCAACATTTTTTTTTCTCCAGATTTAACGATTTAATTTTATAATTAATTTACCAAATTTACTTTGATATTTGAATTTCAAATTAAATTATCATTCAAATATTTAAACTCAATTAAATATTCATATTTCAAATGTCAAAAATTCAGGGTCGTTACAGTTATATATTGTATACTGTTTATTTATATCAGTTTATCACACTGCAAGTTCCCTGTTAGTATAGAAATCACTATGGGTTAAAATGTACATACCCAAACGGACTTTAGAATAGGGAAAGATCGTTATGGGCTGAAATGATAAGCCTGAGCGACTTTTTGTTTATTTTATTTAATTTGGGATTGCGGGTTTGAAATGTTTTCTTTGTAAACTGCGGATTGAAATGATACATATCCGTATCAATTGACCTAGGCTAGAAAATTTTATACAAACCCGTGGTTTATATATTTTTCTGAAATTTCTAAAATATTTTAAAATGTAAATATTATGATATTTTGATTTAAATTTTATTAAAATGATTTCTATAAAATATTTGTGATTTTCTACAAATTAAATATGTGAATTAAGTAAATGGTGAAGTAGAATTTGAAATATAAGTAAAATTTGGAATTTATGATTTTGTTTATAAATGGAATTTATGAAGAAAATATGACAAATTTGATTTAAAAGATGAATTTATTGATTTTATTAAGCAATAATAATTGTGAAAAGTGTTAATGATTTTGTATAAATTAAAATATGAAATAAATGAATATTTAAGCTGAATTTGGAAATATAACTTAAATTGAATTTTGTGAAATTTGTTTACAAGTGAATGTTTAATTAAGTAAAATAAATGGAAATAAGTTATATTTTTGAAATTTAAACTTATTTGTTAAGTTAAGAATTTAATTAAAGAAATGAAAATTTAATTGTTATTTAATTTGATTTTTGTATGGAAATTTGACTTTATAAAATCATACAAATAAAGGTATTTAAATGATTGTTTTTAAATGTGAAAATATATGATTTTATAAGTTAAAATGATTTATATAAAAAAATTAATTATGTGTGAAATTTTAAATAAAACTCTGAATTTGATTTGACAGCATTTTGAAATGTAATGTAAAGAAATTACAACATTGGAAAATGCTGTAGTTGTTTTAAATGAACCAAATAGCAAATTTGAACTAAGGGTTATTATATCACTTTGTTAGTGCTATAGTTGTTAAATTTAACTAAAATTTTAATTGAAACTAAATTAATATATTATAGCATTTTAAATGCCGTCTTTTGTTAATGAACTTTTTTTAAGCATAACATTTCGTAGCATTTTCTAATTGCTGCGAAAGTTGAATTTTCTTTGTTTAATAAATTCAAATGAATAAATGATCTTTGAAAAAGATTAAATTTTGGAAATTAAATATTTAATTATTAAATATAATGAATTGACTTTAAAAGATTTAAATGGAATAGTTGATTTGGGAAATACAACTATTTTGAAATATGATTAAAATGGTATTTAAATTTAAATTAAATAGATGATGTTTTGAAAGGATATTTTGAAATGAATTTGAAATGATATTAAATCTTGGAATAAAAAAAAATTGAAGTTTATATTAGTATGAAAGATATTTGGTTTACTTGTAATTTGAATCTATTTAAAAGATACTGGACTTATGAAATATAGGATATTAAAGCTTTGGAATTTATTTTATAATTTGAATAGTTATTTTGTGGATTAAATCTATATTTTGAAATTTATAAAATTTGAAATGGTCTATGGAAATTTAATTGAAATAAATGATTAAATTGAATTGAAACTTTGGAAATTTTAATACTTGATTTGAAAGTATAATAATTACACTTTTAAACGATTTAAATTAATTAATTTGTTGGAATATAAATTATTTAAAGGTGACTTGAAATGATAATAAATGAAGGATATCTTTGAATTTTAAAAAGGTATTTAAAGTTGAATATTTGGATTTGAACTCAAATGATGATTTGAAATGAAGTTTTGGAAAGATATGATATTTTGATATATTAAATGATTTGAAATGAAGCTTTGAAAAGATATAATAATTTGATATATTAAATGATTTGAAATGAAGTTTTGAAAGATATGATATTTTGATATATTAAATGATTTGAAATGAAGCTTTGAAAAGATATAATAATTTGATATATTAAATGATTTGAAATGAAGTTTTGAAAGATATGATATTTTGATATGTTAAATGATTTGAAATGAAGTTTTGGAAAGATATGATATTTTGATATATTGAAATGATTTGAAATGAAGTTTTGAAATGATACGATATTTTAAATATATTAAAATGGTTTGGAATTGATTTAATCTTTATTTTTGATAAAGATTTGGATTTGAAATGATATTCTATTTTGAAGTATAAACTGTTTTAAATTTATAACCACGGGTTATAATAACGACTGGTTGTTAAAGAGACCGGGATCAGATATGGACATACTCTCTGTCGATACCGAAAACCACTTTGACAACTGTGTACGCGGTGGAGTTTCCAGAATGAAGTAGGATGGTGACGACGATCCTAAGGTATATACGTGGACCCAACTCCCGTGAGTTGGCATAAGGTGGCTAAAACAGGAGCGATCTCGGACCAGTGAGGTAGCACCTCTTATCGGACGCACTTCTTCGATTCCATTCTATTACTTTTTGATTTTTGGTGGCCACCCTTCAATTTGGGAGTGTTGTTCGAGGTGGACGGTAGTGGCTGCTATGCGTTCCATCAGTCCGTGTGCGTAATTGGTATATCTACCCTGACATTGCCTTGTGTGCCATGTCACCTACCATATCGAGCTTTACTACGATTTGTGATTTCTCCCGTAGCCTGGGGAGTATCGAGGGTAGCCCCCATTTTGGGAGTATGCTAATACTGGATAGACTACTGGGACTATTACGTGTTAAGGGCTATATGGGTAACCCCTTGACGCTATTAAAAAGTATGTTTATTTTATATTAGACATTATATTAATAATGAATATTACTACATAGTAGATAGTTTAACGGATCCTTAAAGAATGGGCGATTCCAAGCATTCTTTAAGTTACTTGTACCTTATTACAGTTCACTTGAGTTGGTTTACATTATATAAGTATATATTGTCCTGACTCGAGTGTTTTGTGTCTTGCTTTACGCTCGGGTCAGCCAGAGTTATTCATAGATTTGGATTTCCGCTCTCTTGGAGATTTGAATCGCTGGAGATTATCTGTTGTGTCTTGTCCTATCTATTTCAGTTCTGTGGTTCTATTCAGCTTGTACTTGGTTATCATATTTAGACTTCTGTTGTACTTTATTTCTTCTATTGTATCTTATTTAACTCTGATATATTTACATAGTAGCTTCATGAACTACTATTTCTTTTACTTCCGCTGCATTATTTTACTCTGTGTCTGTGATCTGTGATTATTTTATATACTGTATATTCTGAGATTTGCCAAATTTTATTTACAACGCGGTATTTTGAGCAATTCAAGTCCTACATGTGCGGATGCGAATGGTTGAAAATATCGGGTCGTTACAACTATGCGGTCTAAATTAGCAGTAGTAGGGCTAACTTATCAAAGCCTACCAATTTAGTATGGTGTCTAGAAACATAGAGTCTAAGGTTGGGTTTAGGTAATCAAGTACTCTTCTAACCTAACAAGTGGACTAGCCCAAAAGAATGTGGTAAGCCCAAACGTTATTCCTAATATAAAGACCCAAGTTGATTTTGAGCCTTGGGCTAATTTTTAAAATCTATTTTGAAATTATAAGTTATATTTTAAATTTAAAAGGTTAAGTTTAAAATATATATGAAATTTAATAAATATTAATAATTTTCAAAGTATTCTAAAAAATAATCAATTCTTTTAAATTTTTTAATAATAATTTAATTGGGTTATTCAAATAAAAAATTAATTAAAAGTTAAGTAATTAAATTAAAATAATTTATAACGATATATGTAAATTTATCTTAAAATGTTTCAGGTAATAAATAAATAATTTTTAAAATAAAATTAATCGTTTTAATTAAATAAAATTAATTAAATGTTAATTAATAGATGAAATAATATACATGTATTATGATATATATATGTGTGTGTGTGTGTGTGTATTACTATAAATGTTATAGTATGTGTATTTAATTTTAGAATGTTTAAAATGAATAAAACTAAATTAATTAAAATTTAATTAATTAATTAATTAACTAAAGTAATTAAATAAGATTTAATTAATAAAATTAATATAAGTTTATACATAATATTATTGTATAAATTAATTAATGTATAAGCTGTTATACAAGAATTAAACTTACATAATATGAATGTATAATAAAAAGGTAACAATTGTAAACCCAATTAGATTCAAGGAATAAATATATACATATAGTAAGTATACCGTGATTTCAGATATGTTTCTTGAATGAGAAGTAATTCATAAGAAACACATTATTCCATAAGTCGATATTACTTGTACAAATGTATATTAAAGATGAATCTTTAATAAAATATTGTTTCTACCATCTACATGTTAATAGATTACTTGTAGACTCTTTAGTTGTTGAGCTTTCCTCAAGCTAGAGATGTTACATGTAGTACTATTAATATGTAGACTAGATAAGGTAAGAAATATGCACGTATTGATTGAGCTTTCCTCAAGGTATTGCACTATACATAGGCCGTCATGAAATGGTAGAAACGAGTGAATAATCTCTCTTTATTTATTGAACTTTCTTCAAGGTAATGACAAGATTAGGACAAAGAACACAGGTTGGGAGTTGTATGTGATACAACCATAAGGCATTACCTATCATATGCGAGCTTATGACTTATTAAGCTTTCCTCAAGATCAGAATCTCAAGGCTTGTGATTCTTAACACCCACTAGAGAAATTGAAAGGCTTTTATGTTTCCTTTTAGGGTTTTGGGAGACATAAAAGTCTAGTATAAACAATACACACTCACACACACACACACACACACACATATATATATATATCAATTTTTAAATTATATATATACAACCTTACAAATAATATAAGAACATGTATAAATTAAATAATAAACATTGATAAGTTTGTGCAACTAAAATAATTGAGAAAATGTTTACCAATTAAAATATACAAATGAACTGAATTAAGATTGACAAATAGAATTATAAAATATATTTACTAATAAATTTTACATGTTGTCAATTCCAGACTCATGCAAGCTACAACTACTAAATGCATTCTCAACTTGGTCATTTACATGTTTGCCTTAGACTATGTATTGTCTTTTATGAGTTTCGAACTCTATGAGTATATGGATCTTTGATCCATATTCAATCACATATTATATGGTGAACTGCTGCAATTCGTAATATAAAAAACCTCGATGAAATTTGTTCATTTGAAGTGAGCTAGTAAACCATAGCACCAGATCGTGTGTATTCAATACAATAATTATAGTAAGGATCTTGTTTTGTTAGATGTAACACTAGACCAAAGGCTACAATATGGATTTAAGAATTTGATAACTGAAAAGTCAGTTTGATCAGTTTACGTAAAGTGCAACTTATTCAATTTCCTTAAATATTAAGGATGGCTGAATCCATTTTTGTAAAGAGTTCAATATGATCTTGTAGCAAGGGGTTCCTTTTGAATGGTACAACCATTTGGAAAGAAAAGCGAATGTACAAGAGTGGACGTAATTTATGGCATATTTGGGATTAAGAGTGTAAATGGTCATTTCTACTTCATAAGAGACATCAGAACCAAAAACTGCATAAAATAATAATTTATGCTTAAAAAGGAATTAGAAATATGATTTATATTCCAAAATGTATTTTCATATAGAAAATTATTTTCTATGAGATTTATTTCTTTGAGTGTAAGGTATTTGATCTGAAACTCTCGATTGTGAACTAGTTATGGTGTATGAAACAAAATTCTGTAACAAGTGATTGAATGAATCTTCATATTTCATATACTATTACAGTAATTGAGGAAATAGAGAGAGCATACCATATAACACATCTTACTTGAAGAATCAAGTTACAAAAAATTATTTTCATAAATATACCAAATATTATTTTTGAAATAATAAATGTTTTCTATATTGACTGAAAATAGACATCGTTTTATTTCAACAAGAACATTATGAATATTCGTTATAAGATAAAACTATAATAATAGGTTTGTTTTTTCAAAAAAAATTATGCATTAGAAAATACAGAAGCATCTGAAATTTGTCATTATTTTGGAACTACCGACTAAGCCATTGTTTTGAGAAATAATTTTTTAATCAAATGGTACCGGTGAATTGTATCTTAAATAATTAAGAGCAAAACACCCATTCAGTGGAGCACACAAGAGTTGGTGAAATATTTAGAATGATATAGATATATTTATGCAGTCATAAGTCTAATGATATTAAAATGATTATACATACATTTCCAAATTCACCAATGAATTATCATTGAAATGAACAGGTGTATTTGATACACATGTAGTATATCTATAATAAGTCCATATAATATAAAATGGAAGTAAGTAATTTAACATGCAAAGGAAATAAAATGATCTAATTTGATCGAACATGTGAGTATATTGGAAAGAGTTCCAAATATACCTAAAAATAAACAAAGACTAAACCTCAAAAGTCACCCCTTCTTACGATACATAATGATTTATCAATAAGGAGTAATTAGACTTTGTAAAACAAAGTACGGTTGACAATGGGTGAAGTTGAGTAAAATTATTTCTTTAAGACCGTGTACTTAAACATAGTACATATGGTTAAAATTAATCTCATCAAAGCATGGTTTATGATATTATATATAAAATAAAAGTTTATAGAAACCCCTACACATCCTACTTCAAGAGTTGACAGGTTGTGTGAGTTGAAAGACTACATGTAATAATTATTCATGAGGTATCTTGTGTGGAACACCTCAAAGAAGTTTGGAACCATTCATTATTAATTGACCATTTTATGTTTTGAACATAAGTTTCATAAACTAAAACCACATCTGTTACACACACACACACACATATATATATATATATTTAATTCACAAAATGTATATGAATACATATTCCGTTGCACCGAAAAACAATTATCATTTTAAGAAACACCAACTCATAATGAAGGAATCTTTTAGAAATTATTGACGGTAAAATGGAATTGGTACGATCCATAAATAAAACTTATTATAAGGGATGAAATGAAATTGTCCAAAATAATCGTACATAACACATTAGAGTATCTAATAAGTATTCTTGCACATTGAAGAGAAACTATGAGTTTCATTTCGATGTCGAGGAAAGAACTTCCTAAGTTAACAATAAGCCATTAAGAGATTGACTCTACCATATGGCACGATGCTCAAATACGAGAAGGATTCCAAGTACTTTATCAAAATATTATTTTGATATTGGTACCCAATAAGATGTGATCCATCGACTACAAATATGTTTTCAAGAAGATCGATGCAGTTGGAATATAGCGAGCAGTGTTGAAAAGAATAACACTATAAATTTCAATTGTTAGAATTAGTGTAAGAGATTCATCAGTCAAAGTGCTTAAGTTAATTGGATTTAACTTGAAAAATTATCGCCGGGTATGAATTTGGGTTTTTGTATATATGTGTTAAAACATAAATTCTAAATAATGATTTTAAATATACTATTTGCATATAGCAATCATAGTGTCTCGAAGTCAGTTGGACCGATGCTGATTTTGTGGGTTTCAAATATGATCCAAAAACTGATATGAAAGTATTGTTCACTAAGCATCAGCGTTCAAAAATTATTTTGATATACCAAACAGTTTGATTTTTGGAAAATATAGAGGAAACATGTTTCTGTATGAAAGGACTGTGAAGATACTAGAATATTTCTAAAACGTAAACAATAAACTTATAATTATTAGTGATGTACCCAAGTTAAAATCATTATAGTTTGGTTGTTTAATACTCGATATTGGATTTATAAATGATATATTTTATAATCAGTATAAAAGAGTATTAGGAATGTCCTAAACAATATACATAGATACCATATTAAAATGTTTAATGTGGAGCATGTAAGTTAGATTCCTTATGCATTGGCTGTAGGAATTATCATACATACTGTATTGTCTAAAATAATGCATTTTTGTATGGGAATATCAAATTCAAATTAAGATCCTAAAATAGTATTTTAGAGTATTCTCAGGTATTTATGAAATACTAGAGAATTGTTTATAGAAACAACGAACTCCTTGTGAAGGAGTGCTCGGACTCAAAATTCATGAGTGATATCGAGTATAATACGTCAATACTAAATTCATGTTCAAACCTTAGTTAAAGAGATTTAAGTTGGAAATCTTCCAAACAAAAGGTTGTTGCTGATTCAACAAAAGGCTAAGTACCTAACCTTGAATAGTACCAAAATAAAAGCAATGTATATACAAATATAAACACACAAATTTTTAATAAAGCAAAAGGGTGATTACAAGAATCGTGAATCCTATGTCATTATTATATGTAACAACCCGCCTTTTTGGACAGTTTAAGTCGACAATAAACCAAACACGTCTAACTCAAACTATTTAAAAGACAGATTATTAATGGGATTGCTTAAATGAAATAAGATTCAAAAGAACAAAATACAGAATCTCGCAGCGGAAGGATAAAGTATAATACACAAAATAAATACATAAACAGTTCATGAAGCTATTTTTCAACAAAATTAGAATTTTCATTTTTTTTCAGGCAGAATAGACAATTGCTATAATAGTAGTAGATACGGTCCTAAACTCTGTCTTCGTCTTCAGAAATAAGTGTCTTCGCTAAACTGAAATACTCGGTCTGACCCGAGCATAAAGTAAAATAAAAACACTCGAGTCAGGACCAACATTCTTATGTGAGTAAGTCAACTCAAGTGAAATGTATAGATAACTCAATAAGTGAAATGCTTAGGTTTAAATAAACACCATCTTTGTGATAACCCGGATTTTTCAAACATCTGTTAATTGAAAAATTAACTGATTTTATTAATAAAATTCTGATATATATATATATATATGGATAGGTATATAGATGAATTTTGATTTATAATAAATGCTTATTTGATAAATCTCCTGTTATAGTTATTAAAATTCGATAATACTTGTTTAGTGACCTTCTTTTATAGTTATTCAATTTGGCAAAAATTTATCTTTTACAAATAAATATGATAATAAATATTTATATCTGAATTTTTAAGATAAATGTTTGATTTTATATATATATGAAAGGGATTTAATTTAAGTTTGAATTTGAAATTCAAATATAAATATCTTAAAAATAAAATTGGATTTGGAAATAATATATGTATGATTTTATTAGTATATAATTTAGTTTTAAAACATATTCTTTGTAATCATATAAATATTAATATAAGGAAATATATTTAATAAGGATAAATTAATTAAACATATACATAAATATAAGCTAAATATAATGTGACATCTAAATTATATAAAAGACATTTTTATCATGCAAATTACAAATGTAAGTGTTTTAAACATGGAAAGTAACAAGTGTAATAATTCTAGTATGAAATTTAACATGTGTCACTTTTTATTTTTATTTTCTTTTCTTTTTATTAAATTCTAATTAAATCTATATATGCATCTATCTCTTCTCTTCATTTTTTTTACTATCTTCATTCAAAAACAAGAATAAGTTTGTAACCTGTAAAAGAATAAGCAAACCAGAAAATAAATCAAAGCTTCCACTCTTTCAAACTAAATCAAACAAGATTTCATCTTCAATATACAAACCTGTAGAAAATCAAAGTTTCAAATTTATCAAGCTAGATCATCTCAACAACAAGATTTTTAGTTCCAGTTCATCAAGCATTCATCTCAGTTTTAAAATAAGTTTCCAGTTTCAAGCTTTCAAAGATCAAAGCATTTCAGTTTTCAAAATCAATTTCCAGATTTTTCAAAAGAGTAAAGCCTGTCCTCTATTTTTTCAAATAAAGGTGAGTAAATCTACCTCTTGAAAAATTTAATTCTACTTTATAATTGAATGCATGCGAGATTTGATTATAGAAATGTCTCAAATATTACTTGCATGAGTGAAAGTATGTGATGCCTGGGTATACAAGTGATATTTATGTGAGTAAGATATTTTATAAAACTAAGTCTGTTTTAACCTGAAAATTTTATAGATGAAATGATATGAAGTGTTTTGCACAATTGTTAAGTATGATTAGGTATATATGTTTATGCATGCATGCCTGTATAGATATATATGAATATTTGTTCAAGAATAAACCCCTATCTCTGCTTTTAAACCTGGGTGTTCTCTGTTATTTTTAAGGTGAGTAAACTAACCCAATTTAACTTAAAACTGTGATATGTCTGGATGTTAATACTTGTTGTCATTAAGAAAAAAATGTTGTATTGGAGGAAAATATATCTGCATACATATATGTACATGAGGATTGAGGGTGCATATCAGTATACAGGAAAATATAAACCTTTGTTCATCATTTCCAGGTTTTAAAACCTGTTCTAAAAACAAAATCTCTGCTTCTAAATAATTTTAGCTAGAAATGTTTAAACAAAAAGAGTATAAAACAACAGGATATTAATTTTAGAAATAGTTTTAAGTAATTATATCAAGTGATCATTTTAAGATATGAATTTACAGAAGAAAAACAATTCAAGGTAGAAAATCAATTATCTGGAAATTATGCTTTGATTTTGCGATTTAATTCGTAGTTGAAATTGATGAATTTTAATCATGGTTTCAAGATTTTTAACATTAGGATCATAGAGAATGTCTGAAATGAACGGGTTTGGGATATTCGCCGATTTCCGGCGATCAACGATGAATGAGGTGTCGTGGTTGATCATGGTAGAAGCGGGTAGGAAGGAGATCACAGGAAAAATGGTGGTGAATTTTCTTGTTGGTCGAGGCAGTGGGAATTTGGTGGTGTTGGGTTTTGGGCTGTTGAAGTGGTCGACGTTAAAAGGGGTTCGTACGGTGGCTATGGAGGACTGGAGTGGTTCGCATTTGTGGGGATGCAAGCTGGAAGATGTGACGAAGCATCGGTAAAGTGGATAGGTGATCTCGAGGTCGGAGGCGATGGGAGTAGGGGTTTTCCGGCCATGAATGTTTCCAGTTGATCGAGATTTTGCTCGATTCTGTTTTGTTGGATTTTCATGAAATCTAGGTTTGGATTCGTGATCGAGGTGGTTCGAGTGGTCAGTGAGGATGGCCGCGACGATCATCAGAAGTCGGCGGCGATTGTGCACGTATACGTGCACGTTGGTATCGATCTGGTGTGCTGTGGGTTTAGCGATTGGAGAAGATGAAGGTGACTCCGGATTTGTCTCGTATGGGTTGCGTGACGACTCGAAGCAGGGAGAACGCGAGTGGTTCTGTTTTTGGTCGAGGAGAGTATGAGATTAACTCGAAGCTAGATTGGGAAAAAAATCGTGGTTGGCTCGAGTAATTTAAGCATACCAGATTTTAAAAGAAAGTATACAAGCTTTTCAAATGTTTCCAGGTTTTAAAATCTAAAAAGAAAATCATTACCAGGTTTAAAGTTTAAAGCTTGAACAAGATTTTAATCAAGTTAAAAATTAAAAGTAAAGTGTTTAAACAAGTTTTAAAACTAAAAAGAAAAAAGAGTTATTAAGTGTTTTAGTTTCAAAGGTATGTTACCAAGTTGAAAAGTATAAAAATATGAATATGGTTTCAAAGAAATGATAAACAAGTTTCAAAGATTTAAAATGTTTAAAAATTGTTGTTTAAAAGTAAATATATATAGTTTAATTATGTAATTAATTTCTAAATGATTTCAAATAATGATATAATAAGGTTTAGAGGGTAATTACTTAGTGTAAGTAATTAAGAGATAGTTAATTACTAAATGGAATTAATTAATGATGAGATTAATTAAAGGTAATTACTTAGAGTAAGTAATTAAGGGGTAGTTAATAATGGAACATTAACTAGTGATTAAGAAGTAATTAATTTAGGAAATTAAATTAAGTTAATTAATTAATGTAATTAATTAAGTAAATTACTTATTGTAAGTAATTAATTTATAATTACTAAATGTAATTAATTAAAAGTGGATAATAATTAAGGTAAGTAATTACAAGATGGTTAATTATTGTTTATGATTAATTAAGATAGATAATTAAAGATGATTAATTAATTGGTTTGTAATTAATTAATGTTGAGTAAAAATAAATTCAAGTGATTAAAGATTTAAATTTAATTTAATTAGAGACAATTTAAATAATTTTAAATTGTGTGATTAATTAATCTTGCTTATGGATGATTAATGGTATTAAATGTTTGGATTGATTAATATCTCTAGTATGATAAGTGTGATGTTCTGCGATATGAAATGCTTTGTTAACTGTGATAAATGTGGGTTATCTATCTGTGATGAAATGCTGTATTCTGAATTTTTAAACAACTCGGCTTAAAGAATGGCATTGAATTCGAAGAGACCGGGGTCGGGTATCAGCAATATCCGGAACCACTTCGATTAGTAATCTATAATTCTTTGTAGATGTGATTATGGAATCTAATAGGCTGGAATGGGATAAATTTAAGTAAACCGGACCATTTAAACTAAGTAACCGTACTTAGTATTGTTTTGTGGAATAAGTGTTGACTATAACTAGTTAAGAACTCGTACTAAGGTACGAGTTACCCTGGGTTGCAAATAAGTTTATAACTTGGCATTTCAAATTATATGGGTTTACTCATGCTGGTATCCAGCCTGACTCGGGTGTTACTTTGATGTAATGCTCGGGTCAGACCGAGTATTACAGATTTCCAGGTAAGGACGTTCTGGAGCTCAGGTGACGAGCTGGATGGCAGAAACGTATGAAGTATTCCGCTGTGTATTTGAGAGTTGTTGTGATATTAGTCTAAGACAAGTTGATATAACTGTCCGTTATGTGTATATGATTGTAACTCTGATGTATTAAAATGTAATTAACAAATACAGTTTTCTTTGTATAACTGATATTATTATTTGTTATTATATTTAATCCGCTGCGAATGTGAGATGTTGTGTTCTCTGTTCTCCTATCTTCTTTCTGTTTCTTTCTTCTATCTCTTTCTTTTTCTTCTAATATCTGGAATTTTCAGGTTCGAAAATTCCGGGTCGTTACAATCTTTCACATATAAATCGGTTCAGTTCAAATACTTTCTTTCATGTTCGTTTCACAATTGATTCATTGTTAAATTCAACTTCAGATTTCAATTTTACGCTTAAAGCTATTAAGTTAAAATCAAACAACAAGTTTAAATCTAAAAATCCAATTAAAACTTTCATTAAATTAAGTAAATTTAAATTTCATAATTTCAAGTTCAAACATAAATTTAAACTTACAATATTCCAATTTTATTTCTAAATCAATTTATTTAAACCCAAAGTGGTTTTATATCGGGTATTTATCATTTCAACCCAAAGTGATTTTATTAACTATCAGGGTACTTAGAGTGTGAGAACAATAATAACATAGCATGTCAATGACCAACATGCGTGCATAATTAACAATTTAATATATATCATGCATAACTAACATATCATATGTGTCACATATCATAAACAACATAAGTGAATATTTCAAATTCTAACATGCCATACACTAACATAACATATAAATATATATTATGACATATATACAAGGAACTTGCAAGGTGATTTACAATAAAATAACATGGCGTATCATTTTTTCCAAACATAACACATTATTTCCACATAGCATATGTGACATATTATTAACATAGCATGTGCAACATATGATTTTATTAACCTAACACCTTTTTTTTCAACATAGCATATGTGACATATTTCAACATGGCATATATAAAAAAATTTCTAACATAACATATTTTCTAACATATCATATATGACATATTTAACATACATATGTGACAATTAATCAAATCAACATAACATACTATTTGTGATATATAAAACAACATGTGCATGTGAATATTATAACAAAAATTCAAGGGAACATAACAACATATATCACATATGCCTATCTAAAGCAAACATTTCTCATAACATTTCAATCGATGTTTATTTACCTAACAATAAAAATGTTAATCATGAGTGATTGCTCACCTTTCGAGGTTAGAGAGTTTTTGACAACACAAATAGATAGATCCAAGTTGAAATCCAAACACGACAAGCTAATCAATCCTATCCAAAGCAACAATCCAAAAGCAAAGCAAAACACGACAACGCAAATAGAACAAATTGTGTTTTTTTTCTTTTTTGTATAAAATAGAGGAGGAGAGAGGAGATGGTCGGAATTGGTGGTGAAGGGCAGCAGCTAGGGGAGAGAGGATGGAAGGGTTTTGAAGACAGGAGGGATGGAGTTTGGGGATTTGTGATTTTGGAGTTTTGGAGTTTTGGAGTTCTGTAGATTTGAGGAAGAAGAAGAAGAGTACATAGAAAGTTTCTCAATGAGAAAAAATATGTACGTACTTGTTTAATCAGATAGAAAACAGAAGGTCAGTGGGTGGGAAAAGGAAGGGTACAAAGTCTCTTAGGGTTCCTAGCGTCTCTTGGTTTACTAAGGAGCCTATTAGACCAAACAAACCCAATAAGACTTAGCCACAAAAATACACTGCAAATTTATGTCAATTTTTCACAGTAATTTATATTTTTTGAGCAATAGGAAATCGATTTTGACAAAACGAAAAATGGAGAGGAGATTAGAATTCAGTCTAATATCATATAAAAAGATGAAAATTTTAAAATTCAAATTTAAATTTTCCAACCATAAGTCAAACTTTGACTAAGTTTGACCAAAATTTGAAATTTCACAAAGAAATTTTATTCTATTAAATTTGGTCAAATAAAACACTCAACATCAGTAGTTCAATTTTTTTTTCAAATTTAATTTTTTATTTAAATTCAAAATACTTCCATTTTAAAGTTGTTAAAAGTTACGGATCGTTGCACTTTATCTTAGTTAAAAGATGTAATATCAATTAATGCAATATTAATTTGTTTCCCCTTATCATATTTAAAAGGTTAAATGCCAGTACATTCAATATACATATTTCGAATTAAATGGTGGTTATAAATTTTTAATTTATTATTACTAACATATTTGTAACTTCTATTGTCGTTATTAATCAGTTGTAACGTTCATTGCATTAACAAAAGACATCCATCTCTTACCAATTATTTGTTTTACCTCATTCCGTTATTTGAAATCAACATGGTATGTTACAATTTAATAACGCATTTTATTTTCCTTAAATAAATATGCATTTTATCGTCGCTTACAATTTCCTTTATTATCCAATTCATGCAATTAACTACGCGTCCAATTCTCATCCAATTACATTCAAACCTATGTTATCATCCTTATTATTCAATGAACAATACCCTATGAATTATATTAACATAAGTTGACATTTTATTACATTCATTATTTTACCGTTAATATCTTTTATCATATTAACTGCAATAATTAATTACATAAATTTTCGTTGATTTCCAAATTAATTCCAAACATATTAAATAATAAGATGATAAATGAACAATTGTTACTTTTAAGTAATTTTATCACATTTATAAATTCATTCTTTACAAACAAAGATTATGACTACTTACCACATCACTGATTTCATATTCAATATTAACCAATTTCAATCAATTACATACAATCTCACCATTACATACATAATTTAATTTATTTCATTATTTACAATTATAACCAAATTAACCTAAAATTTATTTCAATTGATTGAAATTACATTAAATAGTTATCAATAGCATTCAAATAACATTATTAAATCATATTCTAATTATTTCCTCAATAATAAATCCTAAATTTTAATTTCTCATAATATTAAATTTCAAAATCTTATTTAACTTAATAATTTTAATTATTAAAATTTATGGGTCGTTACACTCTCCCCCACTCAAAACTTTTCATCCTCGGAAAGGAACAAGAAGGGATAAAGAAACTAATATATTTTTTCTTCAGAATAATCAATTTATAAACACTTTAAACTTACATAATTAAGTATTTTAGATAAAATATATCAACTTATAAACAATTAAATCTTTCATATTCAAGTTTCATAAAAGTTTGAAAATATTTTCACTTTCACAAAAAATTTCTAAGTCCTAAATTTACGAAAAATTTCGGCAGAGTCTCCTCTATATGTATAGGTCCAGAAAAATAATAATATCAATACTTTCTATATATATACATCATTCAAAAATAAAACACCCAAACCATGGGAAATACAATTAAAATATTGTTACAAAACCATAATCCGAAAACGTACCTATTTGTCGGATAAACAAATTAATTTATGAAACCAAAAGCAGTAGCTATTACTTCCATAAACCTGTATTTCACTTATAAAATCCAAAAGAGTTAAAATTATGTAAAAGATTATATATTAGTTGTTTCAATTAATAGTGCAAGAAACATACAATATATATAATAATCATATGTAAACAAAAGAAGTTCTACCATTATATGCAACAAAGGAAACTATCAAACATCCATAGCAACCAAACTCATGGTTTGTTCAGGTTCAAACACTTTTCATCGTCCAAGAGTGCTAAATAAACTACCAAGTGTACCTTACGCTCAACAGCCTTTGGTAATTACTTAATAGATTATTCATACAACCTTAAACAATTTAACGTATCATTCTCCAAAAATCTCATAAGCGAAACACATAGGATTATAAATATTATTTAAGTTTATTCGACTAGTTTTTCTTCTTCATCATTTACTTTTCATTCATTTATTTATATAAAGATCAATCACTTACATAATTTCTTTTCCATTAAAGATTTAAGTCATCAATGAATCATTTCATAAAATATTACTTAAGCTTCTATTGCCTTACTTAAGTTTATAACTTAATTCGGTTATAGAATAAAAATTTAAGTTTTTGGTATTCGCCCTTGAAGAGACAAGAAATATTTCAATATATCTAAAAAATTCAGTTAGACCATTTAACCTCATTCACATAGTAAAAATATAAGATATATTTAAAACATTGTAACACCCCCACACCCCTTTGTATACCCAAAAGGACACACTAGAAGGCGTGGTAAGTTGTAGGTATAAACTAAAACTAGCAGAGACTAAGATTCACAAAACAGAAATAGGTAAAAATAGCGGAAATAATTTAAATAATAACTTATTTAGAGTAGAACTTCATAATTTCTTTAAAAAATAAATAAGTCACCAAATACCAAATACATCATGTGTCAAAATACCATACATATATGTCTTATGAAATCAAAGAAAACTATAGTCTTAAAAATCAGAGTACAACTATTCCCCAACATGTGCCAGTAAAAATAAAGAACAAAACGCTAAAATAAAAGAAGTGGAAGTACATAGTGGAAACTCCTTCAAAGAAACCTCCAAGCAACTGCAACCTACTATCCTCTTCCTTAATTGCCTATGGGGGGAAAGGGGAAATGGAGGAGTGGGTCAGACTAAAAGTCTGGTGAATGATAGTAATTACTAGAATCTTTAAGTAAAGTAAAGGTAATAGGCTTTACAACAGTTCTAGTATATAAAAAGAAACAAAGAAAATAGAAGAAGGAATAAGCTGGAAATAAATATGAATTAACTATTAAATATGGTTGGTTAACTTGATTGTTTGCACTTGTCTTTGTTAGCTGCTTTGATTAGGCTGAATTCCTAATCCTATAATTAGGCTGAAATCCTAATTCTACCCTTTGATCGGCCCGCTACTCCATAGACCTACTGCGGACTAGACGCTATATAGCTCCCTACACAGAAGGCAATGATGTCTACGAAAGACACACATACTAAGCGCTTGGAACTTATAACGATTACTGAGCACCCGAATGGAAGTCGCACGCGTAACAGCCACCATGCTCATGTTACATATTGTTCCACCTATTGGGTCTTCTTATTATCTCAAGCTCCAGCATAAGCATCCCCTCGTCTCACTTCAGGATTATGTGAGACACCTCGTCTCACTTCAGGGTTATGTGAGACACCTCGTTTCACTTTAGGGTTATGTGAAACACCGTGTCCATAGAAATAATAGGGGAAATGCTGTTGGTATTGGCCCGTCATCCAAACAATATCTAGTTGTGCCCCTTGCCCAAATTCCCATGATTTGGAATTCTACTTATTTACCATTTACTACCGTTATTAACATAAGTGTGCCCCTCGTCTCACTTCAGGATTATGTGAGACACCTCGTCTCACTTCAGGGTTATGTGAGACACCTCGTTTCACTTTAGGGTTATGTGAAACACCGTGTCCATAGAAATAGGGGAATGTTATTTGGTATAGGTCCTACTTTAATTCTTTGCTTATTAACTTAGATAAATTATTTAAATAAGCCTTTACTTTTGTTCTTACTATCTATGCTTATTAATTTATCTTAAGTCTTAAAATAAGCCTCACTCTGTTCTATTTCTTATTATAACCTACGTTATAATCATGCTTATTGCTTAACCCAAGGTCTAAGTGTAAAAATAAGCTTCTTTCATCTTATACTCTTTTTAGTTATAATTCTAAGTTATAACTAGGCTAATTATCTTTAATTAGTCCAATTCTAACATCAATATCATTATTAGGCTCAATTTCAGTCTTAATTCCATTTTTATTACAGTCTTTACAATTTACATCTTATCTTCCGTTATTTCAGTATTCTTATAATTTTAATCCATATTCGCGTTTAATCTATTCTAGTCCATACGCGAAGAAGAAGGAGGAAAAAAGGAAAACTGAAAATAGAAGAAAATCCAAAGCGTAGGAAAAGGATGTAAATAACGCATAAATAACAGTAAATAAATTAAAATACTGTAAATAAACTGTAAATAAATGGAAAAGCTATAATTAACAGAAATAAACTAAAATTAACTAAAAAGAATAGCTAAAATAAATAGACTGAAAATAATTCTAAAAACTGTAAATAAACTACTAAAAAGGTTATTCCAAAAATCGTAGTAAAACTACAACTATTGGAAACCCTATTATTTAAATTACTTGAAGAAATCTAAAATAATTACAATCACTCACCTGTGGTCCTAAGCTCTTCCTTTTTGGTCTTCTCGAATCCACTTGATGGTATTAAAATATTTTTATTAAAAAGATTCTCTCCTTGGAAAATTATTTCTTTTAGGGTCCTTTTGGAAAAGTTGAACCCAAGCGGAGAAAATCCAGAATGAGAAAAAGTGTTAGGCCTAGGGTTCTATTTATAGGTGTAGAAGTGGATCTCGGACCGTTGGATTTGAGGATTGAATAGGATGCAACCATGTCATAGGCTGAATAGGAGCCATCGGATGGAAGCACGAAGGGACCAGATTGAGCAAAATAGGGGAATTGACGTGTTATAATCGCACAGGACGAAAGAGGAATTCCTTCGCCTCAAACCCGTAGGTGGGCCCAAAGTGCCAGGTCGACCGGCCGGTCGACCTAGGCCTTGGGATGGTCGACCTCTAGGGCGATCTCCCTGTACACATATTTTTCCGTTGCTTCTTGTTTGCTTTGTATCTCGCTCATATTAACTCGGATTCTGACGTTCTATTTATGGAAATTGACCAGAAAATTACCACGGACACAATGGTGCAACTCCCATGGCTCAGTTCTGATAATTTCACAAAGTTATTTTATCATTTCATTAATTAACTAATTAATTATTATGGGTTAAATTTCGGGTTGTTACATTCTCCCCTCCTTAAGGGATTTCGTCCTCGAAATCTCTAAGGATAAAAGAATGTACTAAATGTTTTCATCCAAGTTCTACAACTACTACCCAACCATCACCCATTCATTCATTATCCTTGAGATTTTCTAATGTAATTTATGATACTTATGCAATTAGTGTAGTGTCTATGTCCCTAACTAATGCAAAAGATTAGGCGGTCCATTGATTCAGTTGACCTTCTTTTATGCAATCATGTCTGTGCTATGTATCCAAATGAATGCAAAAATTCCTAATGATAACTGATATTTATATATGCATGCTACAGTAATCATCCAAATGCAACAACCATGTGATAAACATCCATTTATAGCAACCATGGATAAAATGAAAATGTGCACACATCCATATGCATATGCTCTAGTGTCCTAGTTAGGCCGGTCCCTAAGAGATAATAGCTCCCAGTGTAAGTATATGCGTCCATTAGCATCCACTTGCAACCACTTGCATCCATCATTCATAACACGTTCTAGTAACATGTTTTCATCAAATCCTACCATCCATAGGTTAAATCCTAAGTTCTACCCTCCCAAAGGATAATAAAGGAAAGAACCTATTCAAAACTAAAGATGGAAATAGGAAATTCTAAAACTTATTATCGAAAAGATGAGGATATGAGATACGAATTTTCTCCAAAT
The DNA here is from genome assembly GCA_030737815.1 of Allium fistulosum. Taxonomy (NCBI): domain Eukaryota; kingdom Viridiplantae; phylum Streptophyta; class Magnoliopsida; order Asparagales; family Amaryllidaceae; genus Allium; species Allium fistulosum. Next base: position 1,247,246,989 of record CM060902.1, on the reverse strand, counting down.
CAAACCAATCTTCTTCGAAGTCTTTTTAACCTCTGTAGACTCTATCCAACATGAAATTGACTTGCACAGTCTTCCATAAAGAGCTTCGGAAGGTGCCATTCTAATGCTAGCTTGAGAACTACTATCTTATACGGATTCCACTAAAGATAGATGCTTTTTCCAAGTTCTTCCAAAATTAGGAATTCTCAACCATGCATGTCTTACAATTTGACTAACTCCATTTTACTGTTCTTCTTTAGTCTGCTCACATGAATCAACATTCTAGGTTCTCACTAGGGTCCTATACACTCTATGGAAACTCTATTATTACTTCCACAAGTAATTACTGATGTCTCCTTTGTAGCCTTACACCTTTTCCGTTACACCTAGGAAATGATTCCTATCTACTTCACATTTAGGAGTTTGGTTATGTTTATAGTTCCATTTTAAAAATTTAGGTTTCTAAATTTTTAAAACATCAAATCCCAAAACCTTTGTCTTTAAAAGTGTTATCTTTAAGTTCTTATTAAATTCAAAAATACTTGGTTACTTAACATTATTCCCCAAACCTAGAAGGGAAAACTTCCAAAAGTTTAAGTCTAAAACTTATTCCTCCTTTTCTTTTAAAGACTTTTACAGCTTTCTATAAAAATTGTATTTTCAAATTTTACTTTTGTTAAAATTTTCATTTCCAAAACTTAGTTACTTTTTCACCAAACCATTATCCTTTAAAATATCTTTAAAATGTCCTTATGTGTCTTTTTTTTAAACATCTTCTTATTACACCTAACAATTTTATACCTTAATGTAATGGAAGTACTTTCTCTTATGATAAACTATTGATGGTAAAACCTTCTACGAATCCTTTAAAAGAGGATTTTATGTTTATCTGAAATTACAAGGAACTTATTTTATATTTTTCGAAATAGGCTATACAAAATATGGTGCTTCCCATACCTTGTATATCTCTTTCACGTATTCCTTATAACTTACACAAAACACTTTTATTGGTTTCATAGAATATTATACCATTATTCTTTTCATTCCAATAGATTAAAGTATGTTTATTTTATATTCTCTTACAACAGAAATTTTCTAATATCTAACTTACTCTTTTCTTTTTAGAAAAACTCATCTTCAAAACAGTTTTAATATATCCATAACCAGAAAACATTTTCTTATACTTACTTAAATAATAAGTGTATTCACAAATCATATTTATTTTTATTCTTAGAAATCATCTTTTAAAAATAAATTTTTATTTGGGTTCAAAATAGATATTGCGTAAAACAACGTTACTACAACCCAAAGATACTAGTGTATTGATTTAATTAAAAATAAATACTAATAACCTTTACCTACTATGTAAAACATTTCCCTTGGGAGTCACTTACTATAATGGTAGCATTATAATCTTTGCTCCCTTTATTATCATGAAAACATCTATTACAACAATAAATGTTGTAATCTACGTTTCTGATACTTAATACTTTTTAGGTTTTTATATTTAAAATTTTTGTTTACTTACAAAGAAACTAGTGAACTATATAAGTTTTGTAATTCTTCAAAAAGAATTTCACTTTTAAAAAAATTTATATCATATAAAAACCAATTTAAGTCTCTTACCATATTTCAAAAAACCCATTATTTACTTTTAAAAATATTGACAACTCTTCTTTTCAATTCTAATAATTTCATTTATTGGGTTAGACATAAAGTGGATTTTTCTACTTACTATCCTAGGAGTATCCTTCCTAAACCTTGGAAATCTCATTTCCCTACTTAAAGTCTTTTGTTCCTATACTAATATTCTAAGATACTACCTTTAAATCCACTTATACGAAACAATTATAATTTCTACAATTATCTACACGTGGCTTACCTCCTTTTGTATTGTACATCCCCAATCTTTACCTACCACTCTTTGGATTTTCACAATCCAAGCCTAAATGTACAAAACCATTTATCAAACTCTTTCCATGTGTAGACCTTCTCTATGCCCCAAGAAACACACTTCCTTATGCCAAAAGTGATACTTCAAGAACTTTTCTTTCAACTGAAGAATGCGAAGTGTACGAAAAACCTCCTCTAGATGAATAGCATGCTCCTCCTTACTCTTGGAAAACACCAAAATGTCGTCCACGAATACAACCACAAACTTATTTAGGACTTGTCCAAAGACGCGGCTCATTAATCTACGAAGTAGGCTGGGGCATTGGTTAGCCCAAAAGGCATAACCAACCACTCATAAAATCCGTCTGGAGTCTTAAACGTGGTCTTATCAATGCTTTCATCAGTGACCCAAAGCTGATGGAATCCCATGGCTAAATCAAGCTGAGAGAATACTGAAGAGCCAACTAGCTGGTCAAAAAGATCATCTATCCTAGGGAGTGGATAACGGTTGTTCTTTGTGAGCTTATTTAATTCCCTATAGTCCATGCAAAGTTGAAGAGAAACATCCATCTTAGTAGCAAAGATGAATGGCGCTCCCCACTCCGATATGCTCCTTCTTATAAACCCTTTCTTCAAAAGCTCACGGATCTGCTTGCTTAATTCCATCCCTTCTCTAGGTGCCATGTGCCTAACAGGTAATGCCATTGGTCTAACATTATCAGTCAAATAAATCCTAAAGTCAATCCCTCTCTTTGGGGGTATTCCCCTAGCCTCCTCGAAGACATCTGGAAAATCTCTGATGACAGAAACCGAATCTAACTCTGATGATGATGAATCGAGGGAATAAAGGAAGCTCAACATAACTGACCCTTGCAAGTCGTAAGAAACCTCAAGAGTCCTACTGCTGCATGTCTCTAGTCTAACGACTCACCTCTCGCAATCTAATATAGCTCCATATGTGGATAGCTAATCCATTCCCAAAATCATCCCATACCCCGAAAATCCCAAAACATAGGCATCGCAGTCAAATTCTATGTGACGACCGCCCATGACCCCTGCACCGAATCTAGAGATAGTGCGCTGTAAAGTGTGCCAGGCGACCATGGACGATTGTCAGGGTAAAATAAAACAAAAGAATCTATCGTATTACTCACAGCGTATGGACAAAATACAATAGAACATATGTATAGTGAAGCTTTACAGAACAAAATGACATCATATAAAACTCCATAATAGTTGAATACAAGCATCCAAATAGTCAATACATCAAGCCTCACTACATATCTCTCAGAGAATACAAAACAGCGGAATATCCAGTACATATAATAAGAAGATAATATGCAACCCTTCATCTCGTCTTCGATATCAGCATCGTGAGAAGAGAACAACACATGTCACCTGCTACCTAGTCTGCCCGTCCCAAAATGGACGAACAGCCCAAGGCAATAAGAATTAAAACATAAAGCCTTAAGTCAGACAACAGTCTTAGTGAGCAGTAAATTAACTAACAACATACCAAAAGAGCATAAAGGAAAAGGAATAGGAATACAACCCTCCTACTCCAACCTCATTCTACAGTGATAGCCCCCAGACACACACTAAGTAGAAGCAAACATAGCAGAGCATACAATTTAAAGTAAAGCTACTATCACTCGAGTCAAGGGCGATGTTTTCCAAGTACTAAGGCCTAAATCAGATAAGCACCCAGAAAATACCGCTCTTGAGTCCGAATGACGATACAACCAAACATCCATGACTCTGGCTATCACTGTTATCATTGCTTCGATATCACCGTTAATTGAATGACCGGCACATTCTTTCAGCCGTCCGTCAAGGGCTAATGGAAACCCCGGTTCTAGACATAACTCCCGCACGTCGTCGCAACCCGTGCCTAGGACTATCGAATCTGCCCAGAGTACTCGACCATCAACAGTTAGTCGTTGGGACTATCGAATCTGCCCAAACGTACTCTTGCTTAGAGCATGCTAGAACCTTCAACAACGATGCTATCCAAACCTCCTAGTCATCCTCCTCGACGACTATTCTCATATCCATTCATTATCCTCAACTCGAATCACATCACCGAGTTATCAACATGCTTGGAATGATCCCATCTGGATTAGACCAAGTCTTCATCACATGATTGCCTCGCTTCATCACATCCTCGCGAAGCCTCATCTCAACATCACATCATCAAATCTATGCATAAGAGCTTCATCATCCCGCTACATATGCCACGAGCAGCTTTTCCAATTCAAGAGCCTTTCCCTTAGCTTTTGAATCGTCTTCGGTCTAAATCAAACCATCAATCATCTAATTCATAACAATCAATCAAATCAAACATTAATCCAAACAATCAAGCATTCAAATAAGATCTAAGTAGACAATTATCACAATAATGGCATTTTCGTAATTTGAAAGTCCAATAAGCATGAAAACATGAATTATATCCCTACAAACTTGATGAATGAACTTGCATAGGTTAACATATGATATAATGGATGTAACATCATCATGAACAACAGATCTATATGGATCTACACTTAGGATGAAGAAAATGCATGGAAATCACTATTTTAACACCAAAACGAGCCAACAATCCGATATACTCCTTTGGATCCGTGTGAGAGATAATCACCACTCACCAAATCACCTAAACAAACCCAAATCAACACGCTTCAGATCTGGACAGCGAAGGATCAAGCTTGATCTATCACGAATCCGCTTCAAACGAAGAAATCTCTCTTGAAAAGATGAAGATCTTCAATCTAAGCTCTTGAATCTTCAATCTTGATCTTCAACTTGGATGGATGTAAGCACTAGATTAGAGTGGAGAAAAGAAGTGAAGAAGTGTAGAAGTCGAGCTCTCAAAATGGCAGCACTTCGTCGCTTCAAAATCCAGATCCAAAAAGTGAGAACAACCCCTCCTATTTATAGCTAGAAATTCCTTAAGTCGTAACTCGTCTGCCTCTATAAGTCGTCCACGACTTACGACTTAAACCCCTACGACTTAACCAGACTACCCCTTTGTGACCTAACACACATCTGCCTACGACTCACGACAAAACAACCATCTCCTAAGTTGGTTACGACTTATAGCATGCGCCTACGACTTAACTGAAAAGGGCCTCCGACTTAACCAAGCTACGACTTAACTCCACTAGCCTACGACTTACCGGACCCCCTGTCTACGACTTAAATGCGCACGCGCCTTACTAGGTTAGACGACTCAACTACTAAGTCGTCTACGACTTAACACAAAGGCTACGACTCAACAGACCCAACCTCTACGACTTAAGACTCAACATAACGTGCGACATAACAGGGTATACGACTTACGACTTAGCGAACTCCTAAGTCGCTCACGACTTAACAACTTGTTGGTATACGACTTAATAGACATACAACCTACTCAGTTGGCCCAGCTTCGACTTATCTCCTAAGTCGCTACCCTTCCTAAGTCGTCTACGACTTATCAACCTTAAGTCGGTCAGTTCCTTAGGTTGTCTATCCCTTAACTCGGCAACGACTCAACTGAGTTACAACTTAACTGCTAGACTTAGGTCGCTCACATCCTATCTCCAAACTCCTAAGGCGGTCAATACTATAAGTTGCTAACTTCAATAAGTCGGTTACTTCTGGGATGTTAACTCGCTAACTTGTCTAACCGACCTACCCCTTAGTCATTCAAACGACTTATACTTATACCCTTAACTCGCCAAATTCCTGGGTCGCTCCTATTACCTAAGTCGTATACGACTTACGACTTATACTAAGTCGTTCACGACTTAGAACTTAGCAAATTTCATCCAAAATCTGAAACGACTTAAAAATGCTGAAAATTCCAGATTTTAACGAACTTTTCTATCCGTAAAATACGGGTCGTTACATTCTATGCCTAGGTAAAAATTTTCAAACCCCTACAAACTATTGACAAGTGTGCTGATCCATCTATGGGGTTCGAAACAACAATGGGGTCTACTACAAAAGAGATGTCTAAAGGCAAACAATCTACTAGAGAACTAGAGATAAAAGAGTGTGATGCTCCAGAATCGAAAAGAGTCTGAATGGAAAAATCCGAAATAGAAATCAAAATTTCCTACCTTGATCCGGTCTGCTACTGGAAGGTGCTGCCTCCAAAGCCTGTACCTATGCTACTGGTACACCCGCACCCTGCCCCAACTACTGGGGACAAATCCTACTCCAGTGTCTAGGTTGCCCGCAACTATAGCACTTTCCTTTTGTAACGACCCACTATTTTGGATCATTCAAATCGACAATAAATCCACACATGTCGAACTTGAATAATTCAAAACAATGGATTGTAAATAAAATTTGGCAAAACTTAGCATATACAGTAAATAGATATAATCACAGAATCACAGACATAGAGTAATACAACAATAATGCAGCGGAAACAAAAGAATAGTAGTTCATGAAGCTACTATATATATATAATAGAGTTAAAAAAGATACAACAAAAGTCTCGAATACATAGATATCTCAATACAATTGAAACGCTTTGATCTTTCGACGCTCGAAAGTCGACATTAATACATCCACTGTACCAAATGCCGCGCAATCGAATGCCGGAAAATCGAATCATTAGGGTTAAAAAGAAGAGGTAGAAGACGACAGAAGAAAAGGAGAACAGAAAAACAGAAACAGAAATAATATCAGAATCTCACATTCGCAGCGGAACAATATATAATAGATAATCACTAGTCTTTTAAACAAAGAACTATATCAGTTTATACAATACAACAATGAGAGTCAATATACAACTCAATACAACAATGGACAGTTATATAACTTGTCCTCATACCTAATACACAGCGGAATAAATAAACAAGTACGGGAGTACGTCTCGCCATCCAGCTCGTCTCCAAAGTTCCAGAATATCCACAATATCCTGATAACATAACTCTAGGCTGCCCGTGTGGAAAATTATGGGCACCCAGAGTTTAGAAAGGGAACAATAAACTCCGAGTCAGTCATGGTGACTGGTGTGAGATCGTAAAACAGTTATTTTCACAAAGAAAATAAAAGAAATTCCACAATGCTTTTAGAAAATGAAACTACCATAAGGCCTCCCGCCACACACACAATGCAAACGCAGAATTGGAGGAGATTTCTCCTTATGATAGTCAAATATGCTTACTACGAAAAATCAGTTGATATTATTATTAATGTCTAGTGTGGAAAACATTTTAAAAGTATAATAATAATCTTAGCCAGCATAGGCATTCCGCACTTATGCCTACTATAGCTACTATTTTCAATAGCATGTTACCGCCACATTCCATAGCAGGTTATACAACTAAAACCGTACAGGGCGCTTATTATTTCTTTGGATTTTCCAACAAATGGTCAGGCTAAAGAACTTCCTACTGCCACATGGGAACGCCTCTGGCGGGACGTCCCGAGAACCAACCTGGCTCTCTGCCAACACAAGGCCGGGTTACCTCTATAACTAGGTAACTACTACATGAATATGCCACCCCCCGGTCCTTTGGGACCTTTATCCGAGGCGCCTCGATCACAAAGCAACAATCACACAGTAAATGAGATTGGAGCAACCACACAGGTAAATATCCAGGCTCCATACCATAATATCACCTTTTTCCAGAAGGAAATGACATACCCTAAAGGGAGCGACCCTCATAACCTTGCCGCATCTTTCCTGTTTCGACCATTTCCGGTTTGTGAGGTTCGGTGAGGTCTCGTCCATAAAGCTACGCTTTTTCACAAAGCCATGCTTTGATCACAAATGATCAACAAATGATCAGCAACACTTAGCCTGCCACACTACCAAATTGGGAGTATATCACTGATAACCTTCAACTACATAACCTCTGAGCTCGTACGTCTCAGAGAAGGGTGTTAAGCTAAGAGAGTAAATTCTCCGCCACCAACAGAAATGTATTTGAAAAAAATCAGCTTTATATCTCAAAGTGTAGTGTCAGACATATACTATACAGTCTGTTCCGGGTTCGAACAGAACCAAAGGCACTTCCAAAGAAGCCCTTGCAATCCGGGTATTCACAATCCTGATCGGACTCCCCATCACATATGGAGATCTCTATACTGGAGAAACTCAGTGCAGAGACAATCGATAGGTTATCCTATCATTCTCGCAAACACCCGGTCTTCAACACCGGTCTTCAATTGCAATTCATTTCGACGTATCACTATTCGGAATGGGTTATATGACACAAAATCCTCTCCCGGCTAAACCGAATAATGAGCGCTTGTTTTTAAAACAAATTCAAGTGCCATTTCAAAGGAAAATGTTGATAGTTGGTTATGTAACTATCAACAACATTCACAACAATCAACCAATTTAAACAATTTTCCCAAATTATTTATTTTCAAAATATCTTCACAAGATATATATTTTCCACACTTCATCACTTTGAAAACAAATTTCAAATCATATTTCACACTTCATCACTTTGAAAACAAATTTCAAATCAATTTCCCTACACGGGATATATTTCCAAATATTTATTCATTTCCACTGGAAATCTACCGAGTTCAAATATTTTATCTCCAAAATATTCCTTAAAATCCAATTTCAGAATTTCTTCATTTATAATTTAAAACTACTTTGGAAATATACTCGGCTTTTCAAGGAAAATACACTTCCATTTCAAAATGGTCCATTTAAACCAATTAAATAAATCCTTATCGATTTATTTCAAATTTACATCCCAAATCTGTAAATTTATTTCCACACTTTAAAAATAAATCAGTGTTTATTTTAAAACAAATTTCCCTTTCCTTTATAAATTCCATTTTGAATTTACATTCCCAAATATTCACTTTTAACCCTAAATCAAATTCCAAATTGATTTCTAATTTTATTTCAACACCAAATCAATTTCAAATTGATTCTACCTTTTATTTCAAATACCAAATCAATTTTTACAAATCGATTTCCAAATTTATTTTCCAAACACTAAATCAATTTCAAATTGATTTCTAAGTTTATTTCAGCACAAAAATAAATTTTCATTCAAACACCAAATCAATTATCTTATTAATTTCCCAAAAATTTGTTTTCCAATACCAGATTAATTGTCAAATGGGTTTCAAACAAATTTATCACCTTTTACAACAAATCCCTTTATTCTTTCCAAATTATCCAAAATTCCATTTCCAATAAATTCTTCTGCTTTTAAACAATATTATTCAAAACTCATTTATTAATATCCTTTCCCATATTTCGGAAATAATTCGATAAGATTTCAAAATTCAACTTTATACTTTTAAATTCCTTCTTTTAAATTCACCCAATTCTTTCAAAAAAATTTACTTAAAATTTCCAACTTTAATTTCAAAAATCCAATTTTATTTATTTCTGGTATCCAACGATACCATAAATACATTCGGCTAAATTATAGCCTTCAACGCATTCAATCATCAATATAATCATTCATAGATTATCAATAAATCATCACACATCATATGAAACAAATTCATATAATTTGAGGAATCCAGTTGGATCCCTCCAACCTGTTTCCCTGCATCCACAGATGTTAGCACAACAATTAATACCAATTCCACTTCGAGGTGGAATATCACGGTATATGGGATTTATAAAATATCATCCGCTATTATGCGGCGCATAGGGTCTCATCCGCTATATAATGCGGGAAATCAACTCCAAATATATATATATATACTACTATCATATATACCACATCCAAACAGTCAATCAATAACTGGAATTCCAATTTTTATTTGAGTGAGAAGATCTCACCTTTGCTTTCATTTTGCAATCCCATTTCCATTTTCGCTTGTTTTCTTTGCAATTTTAACCTTGTATAAACAATTTATACAATTTATTAATATTCGAATAAATCGAATAAGTTATTCCATTTTAACAAATTTAATCAACTATTGATTTTTATTTCAACTAATACTTTTAACTTTAAACCAATACCTTTTTAATAAATTGATTTAACTAAAATTAAATTTAAAACTAAATTTCCTTTAATAAATTATTATTATTATTGACAAAAAAAAACAATTTTTTCTCACTGGACATACCAACAAAATTTTCTTTACTGTATAATATATATACATATGTAAATCAAATGTTTTACAAACTTACTGTATATACATTTTTAAATCTCAACAGCAAATCATTTTATTGCATGTAATTTATTAAATCAAAATTATCTGTAAAAATTAAAAGGATACCTCACAGAAGAAGAAAAATGCAAACCCAGATCGATATCGCGGCCATCGACGAACACGAGCCGGCACGAAACCCTAACATCGCGATCATCCCCTTCAGTTGCACACGCGAACGCGTGCATCGACTTCATCGTCTCGAGCTCGAATAATAGGTCATGATCCATACTCCCATGATTCGATCGAACTTCACAACCTCGACCACGTCGCTTTCGAAAAGACCGAGCGTGCCTCCTAAATCTTGAACGCGACCACTCCCCCGCAGCTCGACTTTGATCGAGATCGCCACGAGAAAGACCTCACTCGGCCGCGAACGAATTCGATTCGAATTCGAGCTTCCATTTTTTTTCGAATTTAGGGTAAAACGGGGCCATGGATTTTAATTCAAAAGAGAAATCAATATTTGAATGGCAAAATGATCGGCCTTAGATTTGATTTCGAACGAAAGAAAGTTTTCGTAACCTTTTTGATTTTTGAATTTGAGCAGAAGATAGTCGGCTTTGATTAGATTTTACACTGAGGTAAAACGGGATTTCTTGTGTTGAATGCCTGCTGCAGAGAAGGCAAAAAGTACTGATGTTGAAAGAAGGCAGGCTGAAGAAAGGGAATCTCAGCTGTGTTGACTAGGGGATTTAAATATATATAAATTTAAATTCAAATTCAAATTGTCTCTAAATTTGCAACTCAAAATCTCGACCTCCTATCGGGACGTGCCGCTAGGCGTTCATAATGTTATATGCCTATTCCGAACACAATGGAAAAGGTTTCGACTCCAAATTCGATCGTATGGAGAAAATAGCTTTTTGGACCCAGTTATTGTATTGAATTCGATATAAATTTTAGCGCGTTTATATATCGTACGCTCACACGACAACTCCAAACAATACGAAAATTGAAATTCGATAATAATACAATATTACGGATCCAATGAAACTGGTTTCGTTGAATTCCGAGACTGTGCCTCGGAAGGCTATTTTTAAATATCGATTTAAACGATAAAATTCAAAACTGAACAAAACAATTTAAAATTCAATTCTAAAGCTTTTATTATCTTCAGTATTATCAATATAGATTTTTCAAGACTTCGAATTATTTTTAACAAGCTCAAAACTGAAGATTTAAATATTTTACCCAACTCCAGTAAATTAAATTCAATAATTAAATTGCCAAATTCATCCTGATATTTGAATTTCAAATTAAACTAACTTCCAAATATTTAAAATCAATTAAATATTCTGATTTCCAATGTCAACAATTCAGGGTCGTTACATTCTTCCCCCCTTAAAAGAATTTCGTCCTGAAATTACAAGTTAAGAAGAATGCTCCAATACCCGTTTATCATTTTTCCAAACCAAACAGTTTTATCAAATTCTCAAACCAATCTTTTTATCATAACCACACTATCATCTTATTAATTTTCCAAACATTTTCATGGTTTCAAGCAATTTTATTTCACTTCACAATTCAAATTTAACTTAAAAATTTAAATTATCCAAAATTTCTCAAAAAAATTTCTAACTCTCTAAATTTTCGAAAAAATTTCGCTAGCTTCTCCTTTGCGCGGCTAGCTCGGTACGACTACAAAATGTCCCTACGGACTCCCAAATTTCAAAAGAAAACAAACGCCAAGTGGCTAGATAAAAAATCCAATCAAATTTCATACAGAAATTTTTAAATACATACCTTTTGTTGAAAAATTATATTTATCTTCTGCAGTCAAAATCCCAATTTCTCTTGTTTTTAAATTACCTATACAATACTCTACAATAATATCCAATTTCAACATTCCAATTTGATTTTCATCAAATTATTAACTTAGTATACTTCTAATACCAAATTTACTTAAGAACTTTCTCCATTCGTTTCTTAAGTTCAATATAAGTATTTACATACTTCTTATATTTATTTTAACTTCACTAACAAAGTTATATATTCATTTCCATTCAACTTTGCATTTTCAATTCCATTTGAATTCAATTTACTTCATTTTAGATATTGAATTCTATTTACCTTATCTCAAATTCAATTTTGAAATCATTTGTCATTACTGAAAATTTTTAAAAATTCCAAATTTTTTTCTAACTCCGAAAATTTTCAGAAAATTTTGGCAGAGTCCCCTTTGTACGGAGGAGCTTTTGAAATTTGACAAAAGATATAAATATATATACATCGACCCACTCGGTCGGAAATACAAAAACAGTTCATATTTCCTATTTTTATTGCGTAGGCGTACCTTTATTAGCATTTTAAGCAAAGCGGCTTATTTATTTAGCTATTTGCGCCACCAAAATGCAGCCAAACGGCCCCCCTATACCTGTACTTACTCAATTTAAACACGTAAGTGACATATATAGGAAATTCATTTACATTTCACTTATTTTCAATAGTGAACACATAGTTTTCATAAGCAAAACATTCAAAATAATTCCCATAAGCAATTTATATGGTTTCGATACAAATTAAATTGCTTACAACTAAATCACACATCATTTCCATTCAATTTCAATGGTTTACAACACACTTTCTTTCATTCAATTCATTTTTAAACGGAACAAACTCATATCTATTTCAATTGATACAAAAATCAATTTCATTTGTTTTTATTAACTCATAGATTTTGATACAATCTCGTTTGCGTCAAACAACAATCGTTTCTATGCAATTTCAACGATATTCACTTAATAGAATATCCATTCTAGTTTATAACTAATTTAAATTGATACCAATTCAATTTACACTTTATTCTATTTCATTTCCAATTGATTCCGTTCAATTCATTTTGCATTTCATATTCACATTCCAAATTTAGCTCACAACTCAACTTTTAATTTAACTAATTCAACTTCCAATTCATTATTTCATGAATTGATAAATTATCAAGTTAGTTTACTTGAATTCAATCCATTTTATTTTATTTTTTCCAAGTTTGGATTTTTATTCAACTTGATTCAAATCAAATCTCATTCCATTTTTCACTTCCAATTCATTTATTTACAAATGTAACCTCATTTGTTCATTCACTTATTCACAATTAACAATTTCATTCCGTTAATGAATTTATTTTTCAAATATTTTTCCTGGAATTCTATTTCAAATTATAAATCACATTTACAATTTACATTTACAAATCTCATTCGTATATGAATTCATTTCCTTATACTTTCAATTCATATTTATAAATTTCGTTTGTTAAATGAATTTATCTCCAAATCTTTGTTTATACCATTATTTCTTATTCAATTTCCATATAATAATGATAATATTCAATATTGTCTCTTCCTAACAACCAAGCAACCATATACAATAATAATTTATGGAAAATGGTTTCTTTTCTATACAAAAATAGTTTTGGGTAAAATTATTTCATTTACCCCATTTTAAAACAATACTGTGTCGGTTTATCTTGTTTAAGAGTTTAGAAACCCCTATCGATTACAATTGGCCAGACTGCACCGACCAAAATCCATAAACAATCAACCGATAAGTCAATACAATATAAAACAAATTTTTGTATTCACTAATAAATACGCGCTCATATCTATTATTACACTCACACTCATTCTAGAGTACTACCGACTCTATCTCTAATGAGTAACACCCAACAAAGCCAGGGTTATCGCTTAACCAATTGCTCTGATACCACTTGTAACCCTTCAATCTTTTGACGCTCGAAAGTCGACATTAATACGTCCACTGTATCAAATGTCGTGCAATCGAATGCCGTGCAATCGAATGCCGGAAAATCGAATCATTAGGGTCAAAAAGAAGAGGTAGAAGAAGACAGAAGAAAAAGAGAACAGAAAAACAGAAACAGAAACAGAAACAATATCAAAATCTCACATTCGCAGCGGAACAATATATAATAGATAATCACTAGTCTTTTAAACAAAGAACTATATCAGTTTATACAATACAACAATGAGAGTCAATATACAACTCAATACAACAATGGACAGTTATATAACTTGTCCTCATACAGAATACACAGCGGAATAAATAAACAAGTACAGGAGTACGTCTCGCCATCCAGCTCGTCTCCAAAGCTCCAGAATATCCTGATAACATAACTCTAGGCTGCCCATGTGGAAAATTATGGGCACCCAGAGTTTAGAAAGGAAACAATAAACTGCGAGTCAGTCATGGTGATTGGTGTGAGATCGTAAAACAGTTATTTTCACAAAGAAAATAAAAGAAATTCCGCAATGCTTTTAGAAAATGAAACAACCTTAAGGCCTCCCGCCACACACACAATGCAAACGCAGAATTGGAGGAGATTTCTCCTTATGATAGTCAAATATGCTTACTATGAAAAATCAGTTGATATTATTATTAATGTCTAGTGTGGAAAACATTTCAAAAGTATAATATTAATCTTAGCCAGCATAGGCATTCCGCACTTATGCCTACTATAGCTACTATGTTCAATAGCAGGTTACCGCCACATTCCATAGTAGGTTATACAACTAAAACCGTACAGGTCGCGTATTGTTTCTTTGGATTTTCCAACAAATGGTCAGGCTAAGGAACTTCCTACTGCCACATGGGAACGCCTCTGGCGGGATGTCCCGAGAACCAACCTGGCTCTCTGCCAACACAAGGCCGGGTTACCTCTATAACTAGGTAACTACTACACGAATATTCCACCCCCGGTCCTTTGGGACCTTTATCTGAGGCGCCTCGATCACAAAGCAACAATCACACAGTAAATGAGATTGGAGCAACCACACAGGTAAATATCCGGGCTCCATACCATAATATCACCTTTTTCCAGAAGGAAATGACATACCCTAAAGGGAGCGACCCTCATAACCTTGCCGCATCTTTCCTGTTTCGACCATTTCCGGTTTGTGAGGTTCGGTGAGGTCTCATCCACAAAGCTATGCTTTTTCACAAAGCTACGCTTTTTCACAAAGCTACGCTTTTTCACAAAGCCATGCTTTGATCACAAATGATCAGCAACACACAACAACACTTAGCATGCCACACTACCAAATTGGGAGTATATCACTGATAACCTTCAACTACATAACCTCTGAGCTCGTACGTCACAGAGAAGGGTGTTAAGCTAAGAGAATAAATTCTCCGCCACCAACATAAATGTATTTGAAAGAAATCAGCTTTATATCTCAAAGTGTAGTGTCATACATACAACCATACAAGTTTGTTCCGAGTTCGAAAAGAACCGAAGGCACTTCCAAGGAAGCCCTTGCAATCTGAGTATTCATAATCCTGATCGGACTCCCCATCACATATGGAGATCTCTATACTGGAGCAACTTAGAGTAGAGACAATCGATAGGTTATCCTATCGTTCTCGCAAACACCCGGTCTTTAACACAGGTCTTCAATTGCAATTCATTTCGACATATCACAATTCAGAATGGGTTATATGACACAAAGTCCTCTCCCGGCTAAACCGAATAATGAGCGCTTGTTTTTAAAACAAATTCAAGTGCCATTTAAAAGGAAAATGTTGATAGTTGGTTATGTAACTATCAACAACATTCACAACAATCAACCAATTTAAACAATTTTCCCAAATTATTTATTTTCAAAATATCTTCACAAGATATATATTTTCCACACTTCATCACTTTGAAAACAAATTTCAAATCATATTTCACACTTCATCACTTTGAAAACAAATTTCAAATTGATTTCCCTACACGGGATATATTTCCAAATATTTATTCATTTCCACTGGAAATCTACCGAGTTCAAATACTTTATCTCCAAAATATTCCTTAAAATCCAATTTCAGAATTTCTTCATTTATAATTTAAAACTACTTTGGAAATATACTCGGCTTTTCAAGGAAAATACACTTCCATTTCAAAATGGTCCATTTAAACCAATTAAATAAATCCTTATCGATTTATTTCAAATTTACATCCCAAATCTGTAAATTTATTTCCACACTTTAAAAATAAATCAGTGTTTTTAAAACAAATTTCCCTTTCCTTTATAAATTCCATTTTGAATTTACATTCCCAAATATTCACTTTTAACCCTAAATCAAATTCCAAATTGATTTCTAATTTTATTTCAACACCAAATCAATTTTTACAAATCGATTTCCAAATTTATTTTCCAAACACTAAATCAATTTCAAATTGATTTCTAAGTTTATTTCAGCACAAAAATAAATTTTCATTCAAACACCAAATCAATTATCTTATTAATTTCTCAAAAATTTGTTTTCCAATACCAGATTAATTGTCAAATGGGTTTCAAACAAATTTATCACCTTTTACAACAAATCCTTTTATTCTTTCCAAATTATTCAAAATTCCATTTCCAATAAATTCTTCTGCTTTTGAACAATATTATTCAAAACTCATTTATTAATATCCTTTCCCATTTTTCGGAAATAATTCGATAAGATTTCAAAAATCAACTTTATACTTTTAAATTCCTTCTTTTAAATTCACCCAATTCTTCAAAAAAAAATTACTTAAATTTCCAACTTTAATTTCAAAAATCCAATTTTATTTATTTCTGGTATCCAACGATACCAAAAATACATTCGGCTAAATTATAGCCTTCAACGCATTCAATCGTCAATATAATCATTCACAGATTATCAATAAATCATCACACAACATATGAAACAAATTCATATAATTTGAGGAATCCAGTTGATCCCTCCAACCTGTTTCCCTGCATCCACAGATGTTAGCACAACAATTAAATACCAATTCCACTTCGAGGTGGAATATCACGGTATATGGGATTTATAAAATATCATCCGCTATTATGTGGCGCATAGGGTCTCATCCGCTATATAATGCGGGAAATCAACTCCAAATATATATATACTACTAACATATATATCACATCCAAACAGTCAATCAATAACTGCAATTCCAATTTTTATTTGAGTGAGAAGATCTCACCTTTGCTTTCATTTTGCAATCCCATTTCCATTTCCTCTTGTTTTCTTTGCAATTTTAACCTTGTATAAACGATTTATACAATTTATTAATATTCGAATAAATCGAACAATTTATTCCATTTTAACAAATTTAATCAACTATTGATTTTTATTTCAACTATTACTTTTAACTTTAAACCAATTCCTTTTTAATAAATTGATTTAACTAAAATTAAATTTAAAACTAAATTTCCTTTAATAAATTATTATTATTATTGATAAAAAAATCAATTTTTTCTCACTGGACATACCAACAAAATTTTCTTTACTGTATAATATATATACATATGTAAATCAAATGTTTTACAAACTTACTATATATACATTTTTAAATCTCAACAGCAAATCAACTTATTGCATGTAATTTATTAAATCAAAATTATCTATAAAAATGAAAAGGATACCTCACAGAAGAAAAAAATGCAAACCCAGATCGATATCGCGGCCATCGACGAACATGAGCCGGCATAAAACCCTAGCAATCGTGATCATCCCCTTCAGTTGCACACGCGAACGCGTGCTTCGACTTCATCGTCTCGAGCTCGAACAATAGGTCGCGATCCATACTCCCATGATTCGATCGGAATTCACAACCTCCACTACGCCATAAATGGCCTACTGCAACACAAAAAAAATGTTGGCTCAGGCCCGAAAAATGTTGCCATAGGTCTATGGCAACACTTTTAGGGTGATGCAATTTTTGCCGTTGCCTTAGACCTCAAAGGCAACATTTTGACTATCTAAGGCAACATAAGTAATATTGTTGCAATAGAACCCTATTTGGGTCTATGGCAACACCCATAGGTATCTGTAGCAACATTCCAAAATGTTGCTATAGATATGAACTTTTTGAATTTGTGGGGCCCACAATATAGAGCATATTTGATTTTTTAATAAAAATAAATATTTATTTAATAAAATGCTATTGCACAGAATTTGATATTTAAACAGTAATTTATTTAAATAAATATTTTATTTCAACATTTGAAATAGTACAAATTCCTAACTCCACTATTTTACAATTCAATGATATATAACACTGATATTCACATATACAGATATTCCTCACTACATCACTCAGTTCACTCATTACATATGCAGTTTCAATTTATACAAACACCGACACTGACAAATATATGCCGAGCCGAAGGCGAGTCGAGTGCCGAGCCGAAGGCGAGCCGAGAAGCGGGTCCGGGCGCAGCGCCGGCGGGGGTCCGGGGCACCGCCCGATTCATCCGATTTCGAAAGATCGAGCCTTCTTTGAAACCTGTCTTCAAGCTCATGCACATTTGATTTGACTCTGTCTTCAAGCTTATATCCAGCTGTCCAGTCTTTAATACCTGTCACATATAATTCAAAAGCAGTAATCTGGAAAATAATATTTAACTCAAACAGAAAATGAAAATATTTTTGTTATATTATTTGCCTCAGGTATTTGGGTTGTTTCTTTTCATAAGTGCATAAGCCAAACATGAATGCAACACATGGATACAAGGCAGTATGGAAGACAGCAAGCAACAGTTCAAGCAAAAATGCACAAAGGAGAAGCCAAGTGCACAAAGTAGTACTCAACACAGCAAGCAACATAACATGACCAAGAAATGCATGTACATGGATGAACATACATGCATCATAAGGCTTGGTACAAGAAACTACTCAAGTGCAACTACTCAAGTGCAAGTTCATACTCAAGTGCAGCCAGATATGTAGACAAGCCAAAAAAACGGACACGACACAAGGTCAAACCCGAGTCATCGACTGGATTCAACTCAGGGCCAAGCAACCAACAAAACAAACAAGAACCAGGTTCAGCAAAATATAGACAAGCCAGTGCAAGAAACACAGCAGTACACATAGGCAGCCCATCAAGCAAAAACAGTGAATGCATCAGGCATGTACAAGAGAAACCTAGGCAGTAACATGATATACAGAGGACTTGGAGCATCAGTTCATGTTAAAGAACAAGGTTAGCATGGTACCAGTTCAGTCCAGACCAAGCAAAACCAACAAAGCTCAACACACATATGTTTGTATTCATCATTGCAATCCAACATACCAGATTTCTCAAAGTCCAACAGAAAGATTAAACACGAGATTATAGGAAATAAAGCCTATAAATAAATCCCAATTCATCATCGGCAAAAGCGTGCGAGTGTAACCAAAATCAAGAATATTCAAGTAAACCAGAAGGCAGAAAACATACCAAATAATATCACATCGCACCCGACGACGAAGTCAAAGCAATTCGAGCAATCAATCAAGGAGAACGAAGGAGCAAGCTACCAAGAACGTTTCTCACACTAGATTCGATCAATCAGAGCATCAAAGCAACTGGAATCGCGTGCCCTAGTTTTCACCGAAACCAATTCGACTACCCCCTGCCACTCTGACATCAGGCCCCAACCACGAAATTGCGACCAAATCAGCAACTCCTTGAACCATCGCAATCCCACAGCCTTACCTCGAATCACCAGAATCGCCAAAAACCTGAACAAAATCGCAAATCCGGAAGTAGTGAGGAAAACTGACGCGAGGCGAAAGAAAATAACGGAAATTGATATGGCCGACAAGGGATAAAATCAAAGCCAGTTATTCTCCAGATCGAAGAAACAAGGAGGAGCAGCGTCATTTTTTTTAAAGTCGGAGGAATAAAAATTAGGGATTGGAAAATTGGGGGTGAGAAACGAAAGCGGATGAGTGAAAAGTAAAGCGGGAAATGGAAATTGGTAAGGTGTGGATCGATGGTGTGAAAAAACGGTTGAGATTTTGTTTTAAATGGTGGTGTGGATCGCTGAGGTGTAATTTTTTTTTTAATTTTTTAATCTGATAACATCTATGGAAACACTATATAAAAATGTTGCATCGTGTTACACTTGTTTAGCTAGAGCAACACATTTCTATGGCTAAGGTAACACCAAAAATACAACGTTGCAGTAGGACCAAAATTCTATAGCTATCGCAACATTTTAGCTGGCAACACCTTGCAAAAATGTTGCAGAAGGTCATTTATGGCGTAGTGCTCGATCACGTCGCTTTTGAAAAGACCGAGCGCGCCTCCTAAATCTTGAACGCAACCTCCCCCCCGCAGCTCGACTTCGATCGAGATCGCCACGAGAAAGACCTCACTCGGCCGCGAACGAATTCGATTCGAATTCGAGCCTCCATTTTTTTTTGAATTTAGGGAAAAACACGGCCATGGATTTTAATTCAAAAGAGAAATCGATATGTGATTAGCAAAATGATCGGCCTTGGATTTGATTTCGAACGATAGAAAGTTTTCGTAACCTTTTTGATTTTTGAATTCGAGCAGAAGATAGTCGGATTTGTTTTGATTTTACATTGAGGTAAAACGCGATTTCTTGTGTTGAATGCCTGCTGCAGAGAAGGCAAAAAGTACTGATGTTGAAAGAAGGCAGGCTGAAGAAAGGGAATCTCAGCTGTGTTGACTAGGGGATTTAAATATATATAAATTTAAATTCAAATTCAAATTGTCTCTAAATTTGCAACTCAAAATCTCGACCTCCTATCGAGACGTGCCGCTAGGCGTTCATAATGTTATATGCCTATTCCGAACACAATGGAAAAGGTTTCGACTCCAAATTCGATCGTATGGAGAAAATAGCTTTTTGGACCCAGTTATTATATTGAATTCGATATAAATTTCAGCGCGTTTATATATCGTACCCTCACACGGCAACTCCAAACACTACGAAAATTGAAATCCGATAATAATACAATATTATGGATCCAATAAAACTGGTTTCGTCGAATTTCGAGACTGTGCCTTGAAAGGCTATTTTTAAATATCGATTTAAACGATAAAATTCAAAACTGAACAAAACAATTTCAAATTCAATTCTGAAGCTTTTATTTTCTTCAGTATTATCAATATAGATTTTTCAAGACTTCGAATTATTTTTAACAAGCTTAAAACTGAAGATTTAAATATTTTACCCAACTCCAGTAAATTAAATTCAATAATTAAATTGCCAAATTCATCCTGATATTTGAATTTCAAATCCAATGTCAAAAATTCAGGGTCGTTACATTCTTCCCTCCTTAAAAGAATTTTGTCCCGAAATTACAAGTTAAGAAGAATGCTCCAATACCCGTTTATCATTTTTCCAAACCAAACAGTTTTATCAAATTCTCAAACCAATCTTTTTATCATAACCTATCATCTTATTAATTTTCCAAACATTTTCATGGTTTCAAGCAACTTTATTTTACTTCACAATTCAAATTTAAATTTAAATTCAAATTTTAAATTATCCAAAATTTCTCAAAAAAATTTCTAACTCTCTAAATTTTCGAAAAAATTTCGCCAGCGTCTCCTTTGCGCTGCTAGCTCGGTACGACTACAAAATGTCCCTACGGACTCTCAAATTTCAAAAGAAAACAAACGCCAAGTGGCTAGATCAAAAATCCAATCAAATTTCATACAGAAATTTTTTAATACATACCTTTTGTTGAAAAATTATATTTATCTTATGCAGTCAAAATCCCAATTTCTCTTGTTTTTAAATTACCTGTACACTACTCTACAATAATATCCAATTTCAACATTCCAATTTGATTTTCATCAAATTATTAAATTAGTATACTTCTAATACCAAATTTACTTAAGAACTTTCTCCATTCGTTTCTTAAGTTCATTATAAGTATTTACATACTTCTTATATTTATTTTCACTTCACTAACAAAGTTATATATTCATTTCCATTCAACTTTGCATTTTCAATTCCATTTGAATTCAATTTACTTCATTTTAGATATTGAATTCTATTTACCTTATCTCAAATTCAATTTTGAAATCATTTGTCGTTACTGAAAATTTTCAAAAATTCCAATTTTTTTTCTAACTCCCAAAATTTTCAGAAAATTTTGGCAGAGTCCCCTTTGTACGGAGGAGCTTTTGAAATTTGACAAAAGATATAAATATATATACATCGACCCACTCGGTCGGAAATACAAAAACAGTTCATATTTCCTATTTTTATTGCGTAGGCGTACCTTTATTAGCATTTTAAGCAAAGCGGCTTATTTATTTAGCTATTTGCGCCACCAAAATGCAGCCAAACGGCCCCCCTATACCTGTACTTACTCAATTTAAACACGTAAGTGACATATATAGGAAATTCATTTACATTTCACTTATTTTCAATAGTGAACACATAGTTTTCATAAGCAAAACATTCAAAATAATTCCCATAAGCAATTTATATGGTTTCGATACAAATTAAATTGCTTACAACTAAATCACACATCATTTCCATTCAATTTCAATGGTTTACAACACACTTTCTTTCATTCAATTCATTTTTAAACGGAACAAACTCATATCTATTTCAATTGATACAAAAATCAATTTCATTTGTTTTTATTAACTCATAGATTTTGATACAATCTCGTTTGCGTCAAACAACAATCGTTTCTATGCAATTTCAACGCTATTCACTTAATAGAATATCCATTCTAGTTCATAACTAATTTAAATTGATACCAATTCAATTTACACTTTATTCTATTACATTTCCAATTGATTCCGTTTAATTCATTTTGCATTTCATATTCACATTCCAAATTTATCTCACAACTCAACTTTTAATTTAACTAATTCAACTTCCAATTCATTATTTCATGAATTGATAAATTATCAAGTTAGTTTACTTGAATTCAATCCATTTTATTTTATTTTTTCCAAGTTCGGATTTTTATTCAACTTGATTCAAATCAAATCTCATTCCATTTTTCACTTCCAATTCATTTATTTACAAATGTAACCTCATTTGTTCATTCACTTATTCACAATTAACAATAGTCAAATACAAGATCTGAATACATCACTGGAATCAACTGGATAACTGATAGTAGAATCGATAGATAGCTGGATCTCCAAGCGAAGCTCCAACTCCAAAGGTGAGTCTCGAACACTGGTACACTCAGTCTGACCCGAGCGTAAAGCAAAACACAAAACACTCAAGTCAGGATTAACAATCTTATATCAATAAATCCAACTCAAGTGAAATAACAACTGAAATACAAGTAACTCAAAGGATGTTTGGGATAACCATCCTCTAAGGATCCGTTAAACTATCTACTATGTAGTAGTGTACGCTAAGTAGATAATGCTTATCAGTAATATAAAGTATCAAAATAGCGTTAAGGCGTGACCATTATCCCCCTTAACACATTTTATATAAGCGTCATAGTCTATATAGCACTGTAAACTCCACCGTAAACTAGTGGGCTATCAGGGAGTACTCCATAGGTATAACACAAAACAAAACGTAGTGATCACGCACAGGGATACGAGTATGACAAGGCACATGAGGCAATACCCAAGGTAGTGAAACTACCGTTTTCCTGATCCGGACTGGTGAGAACGCATCGCCGCAACGATCGCAACACCGCGAAACAACACTCCCAATTCAAGGGTGCGCACCAATCAAAACAAGTAATGAGTAGTTTACGAAGAAGTGTGTCCGCTAGAGGTAGCTAACCTCACTGGCCCGGCACGACTCCTGTTTAAGTCATTTCCAATTTGACACAATTGTCAAGGTCATCCATTATCGTTCTCTTTCTTCAAATCCAGCAACGTCATCATTCCAACCACTTCATTCTGGATCACACTCCGCGTATAATAGTTATTAAAGTGGTTTTCGGTTTGGACAGAGAGTATGTCCCTAACCGACTCTCGGACTCTTCAATAACTACGTAATTATTACACCGATTGGTCATTTAATAAACTTTCAAAATAGTTTATATTTCAAAGCCCAAATATCATTGCCATTTCAAACCATATCCGTACGATATCATTTCACTTCAAATAAATCCATTTCCAAAATCATATCACTTTCCAAAATTATATCACTTTCGAAATCGTAAGTCTTTTAAACATCAAAACACTTTGGAAATCATAATTCTTTGGAACTCAAAATTTAGAAATCATAATACTTTGGAATCATAACACTTCTCACTTAACCGTTTAAATATAAATAATAGTATATATAATAAAATAGTTTATAATTTAAAATAGTTTATATAAAAATGGTTATAATTTAGAATAGTTTATAAAATAATTTATATTAAATATGATTTATATTAAAATAGTTTATATTAAAATAATTTATAAGTAAAATATAGATAGTTTTAGATATTGTTTAAAAATACTTTAGATGAAAATAGCTTCCTCAAATTTCACAAATCAATTCAAATCAACTCGAATTCCAAAAATTTAAACTTAATCAAATCTCAAATCATCAATTTCATTCAATTCAGTTTCTCAATAAACCATTTCAAATTATATCGATTTCAAATACAGATTTGAACCACAAAATAAACCATTCCAATTTTAATATATTTCAAAATCAATATATTCAACATTTCAAAACTTAAATTCGATAATTTCATATATATATATATATATATCAAATTCACTTTACTATTGTTTAGTTTTGAATTATTTACTTAATCATTTCAATATCATTTTAAATAAAACTTCAATTTACAAATTTTAAATAAACAAAATATCCCATTTCAAGTTATGTAAATTTGAAATATTCATCTAAGTCACTTTTAATCAAATCCAAGTTAAAAATCATATTTTTAAATTTCAAATTTAATAATTTCCAATCAAACTTATTTAAGGAAAAATCTTAAATAATTAAAATTCCAAATCAATTTCAAATTTATCTTTCAACCTGAAACATTATAAGCTCTATATTTGAAATTATAAATTTTACATAAATACTTAAACATTATTTTATATTGATTAAATCGACTTTATTAAATAAACTTTATTAGATCATTAAAATCAATATTTATTAAAACCGTATATTTCCTTCAAAACCATAGAAATCATTTCAAATATTTATATATAGACCAACGGTGTCTGTATATAATTTTCTACCCTATGGTCAAGTGATACGGATATTTATCATTTCAATCCGTAATTTAAATATATATACGGGTATATATCTTTTCAACCCGTAATCCCAAATTTAATTCAATGAAAATCGCTTGGGTTTATCATTTCAACCCATAACGATTTTCTCCTATTCTATAGATCGTTTGGGTATGTATCATTTCAACCCATAGTGAATTCTATACTAATAGGGAACTTGCAGAGTGATAACAGATATGATAATAATATAACTGGCATATATCATCAATATAAATAACAGATAATGGTGCCAGATGTCATAGGTGAACTGATACAGGTGATAGCATATATATAACAATGTAAATAACTAACATCAGCATATTTCAATTGGTAGGTAATGGGGTCAGATGTCACAGGTGAACCGATACAGGTAATAGCATATATATAACAGTGTAAATAACTAACATCAGCATATTTCAATTGTCGTTTCAATTGAAATCAAATTTAATAAATAAAAGAACATTAATCGTGAGTGATTACTCACCTTTCGAGGTTAGAGAGATAGACAATGAGGTTGAGTTGCAAAATGCAAGCACGACTTCCAACTCAAAGCTAGATGGACATGATTCGATGAACAGAGCTGATAGTTTGAATTAATGAGAATGAATTAGAATCATCTAGATAGAGACAGTACATATATTATTATTTTTCCATGAAATCGATATCAAATTTGAGACGAGTATTAAAATATACATTTATATAATTAAAATCATTGTTTACATTTAAAACACATATAAAATAAAACCTATTTTCTCACATCAACAAAATATATACGTATATAGTCTTTTAGAGCCCAATACCTAAAATAGATATTTCCCAAACATATATATTCAAAACTGTTAAGGTTGTAAATAAATAAAGTATAACACAAAGTAACTGTACAATAACAGCATATGTATTTCTTAAAATTCGAGCAACTTATAATATAACAGCTAAAATATGTATATATATAAATCAAAGAAACAAAAGACGTGTTGCTAACTTAGGTTCATATAAAATCTTTATTTACTAATATATATACACAATCAGCCAATGCCACTATTCAAACAAATTTTGAAAACATATACATATATGCTCACTTTATTATTACTATTAGCATTAACATATATGTAAAACAAGGCAGCATAACAAATCGACTGCGATTCACATAAGTAAAACATATAAGTGTACTGGATCAATATATATATAGTACTTTTATATACATGAGCCTCGGGAAGAATGGAAGTAACTTCCCAGATTTGAAATAAATTTATAACTTTTATAACTTTCATATATATAAACTGGCCGATTAGTTATAAATAATATATATTAGGTACAACGTAGTACCCCTATAACACACAGTTGAATCATATGATATGAAAAAAAGAAACGTGGTATTAATATAATATGATACCTTACTATATTTAAACAAAATTTTATAAACCAATATAACTTAAATTATATATACGACCTCAGCAGCCTATACATAGCTTTTACGTATAAATATATATAATGCTTATATAAACTATTATATACTTTACAGTGGGATTTTATTACACCTGAACACACATATACCAATACTCTTATATAACTCCTTATATTATATACACAACAATAGGATATAACAAACTTGTATGAACTTTTATATATAAACAAACTTATATATATATAAGCGCAATTCAAACTATCGAAATAAACAAATAAAGCTGCTATATCATATATATATAACAAGTTTAAGCATTTAACGACCCGGAATTTTGGACCATTCGCATCCATTATAAGTGTATAGGTAGACACTCATGTCGGAGTTGAATTGCTCAAAATACAGCGTTATTAATTAAAATTTGGCAAAACTGAACATATACAGTAAATAAATAATCACAGATCACAGACACAGAGTAGTAAATGCAGCGGAATTAAAAGAGATAGTAGTTCATGAAGCTACTATATGAATATATATAAAATACATCAGAGTTTACAACAGAAGAGTAATATGATACATCAGATACAAATCAGAATACATCACTGAAATCTTCGAATACTGAAAGCAGAATAGATGGCTGGATCTTCAAGCAAAGCTCCAACTCCAAAGGTAAGTCTCGAAAGCTGAACCACTCAGTCTGACCCGAGCGTAAAGCAAAATACAAAACACTCGAGTCAGGATTAACATTCTTATATCAATAAATCCAACTCAAGTGAAATAGCAATTGAAATACAAGTAACTCAAAGGATGTTTGGAATAACCATCCTTTAAGGATCCGTTAAACTATCTACTATGTAGTAATGTACGATAAGTAGATAATGTCTATCAGTAATAATAAAGATATCAAAATAGCATTAAGTCATGGCCCATTCCACCCTTAACACATTTTTATTCCCAAAAGCATATACAAGACCGTAGTTTCACCAAAACCGGAAGTCACCAGAGGGCAATCCATATACTAAAGGTACAAATCAAAATCGTAGTGGTCGCGCATAAATGGAATACAAGTATGACAAGGCACATGAGGCAATACCCAAGGTAGTGATACTACCGTTCGCCTGATCCGGACTGGTGAGAACGCAACGCCGCAGCGCCCGCAACACCGTGAAACAACACTCCCAAAATCAAGGGTGCACCAATCGACAACAAGTATAAGTAGTTCGAAGAAGTGTGTCCACTTGAGGTAGCTAATCCTCCATTGGCCCGGCACAGCTCCTGTTTTAGTCATTTCCAATTTGACACAAGTGTCAAGGCTATCCATTATCGTTCTCTTTCTTCAGTCATCACGTACATCATTCCAACCACTTCATTCTGGATCATCACTCCGCGTATAGTTATTAAAGTGGTTTTCGGTTTAGATAGAGAGTATATCCATAACCGAATTCTGGTCTCTTTAATAACTTTCGTAATTATTTCACCGATTGGTCGTTTATTTATTTCAAAACCAGATCAAATTCAATTTCAATTCCAATTCGTAAACCAACGTTTCATTTGCCTTTCTAAACCAATTTCCAAATTTACGTTTCAAAACTTTCAAATTACCATTTCAAACTCTTATAATTCAATTTCAATTTCTTTAAAACAATTCAAATATTGATTCAAGTTCGTATATAAGTTTCCTTTCGAAAATCATTTAAATCAATTTAATTTAACATTCAAATCAATTTAAATTCATTTATCGATTTCATTTAATATCCGTTGAGTAAATTTGTCATTCAAAAACAATTTCTATTAAATTTCCAATTCATTAAATCAATTCTTAAGTTCAACTTCATTAAATCAAAATTTACAATTTTGAATTAAATTAAATTCGTCAAATCAAATTCTTTAAATTTCAAGTCTTACATTAATTTCAATAAATCACACTTTATTTCTTGTTAAAGAAATTCAATTTCACTTATTTACTTACTTAAATAATTTTCCAAACTTAATTAATAAAGAAACTCAATTTCAATTATTTACGAAGTAAAATTCACTTATTCAAAAGTTCAATTTTCTTAATTAAAAATCCAATTCAATTTAATCATTAAATAATTCAATCTTATTTAATTATTAAATAATTCAAAACTTAATTATTAAATAATTTCAAAGTTTAATAATTTCAAACTTAATTATAATTTCAAACTTAATTATTAAATCATTTCAAAGTTTAATAATTTCAAACTTAATTATAATTTCAAACTAAATTATTAAATCATTTTCAAACTTAATTCAATCATTTCTCAAATTAAACAACATTCTTTATCAATTACATTGTTAATATTTTGTTTCAGATTATTAAATATTAACATTTTCTTTTCATTAAAATTCAACTTTCACCTTCATTTCAAAACCATATTATTTATTCAATAAAATCTTCATTTATTTTTAAATCAAATTATTTACCAATCGGGTTTTATTTAATTCTCTATCCTAGGTCAAAGTTCAATTTGGGTATTTATCATTTCAACCCGATTCCAATTCAATTCAAAATCAAAACATACAAAGGGAACTTGCAGTGTGATAACTGGGATGGTGTCAAAGTAAATAAACAAGCAATAACAACAATCAATAACAATCCAATAATCAATTCAAATAATCCCGAAATAACCGTATAAATTCGCATTGTTATTTGTACGAATTAATATAATTATTTCTAGAATCTACACTATCATTTCATGTAGATTAAAGATTATTACATTACAGTTCTTCACTTGTCATCTATTTACAATTTCATACATCATCAATTTAACAACATACATTCAGCGGATCAAGGTGTAATTAAATCATACGTGTCAATAAATTCAACAGTTAAAGGGGTCATATTATACAATGTCATTAAATCAAATTTAACATTTAACTATCCTATATCAAGTTCAATTGCATACTATTTATCATTTTAACATTAATAATTTAACGTCCAATATAAACATCAACAATCAATAAATTATCAGCCAAACTGTATTATCATCGCATAAATAATTAACAGATAATGGTGTCAGATGTCACAGGTGAACTGATACAGGCAATAGCATATATAACAGTGTAATTAACTAACAACAGCATATTTCAATTGTCGTTTCAAATGAAATCAAATTTAATAAATAAAAGAACGTTAATCATGAGTGATTGCTCACCTTTCGAGGCTAAAGAGATGGACGGGCATGGAAGCGAATTGTGAATCCAAGCACGAATTTCAAAGCGAAACAAGACGTATACGGATTTGATGGACAAACTGATAGATAAAGAATCGATGAGACAATTAGAAACAGTTTGATAGGAACAACAATGATATATACTATTATTATTTCCATGAAATCAATATTTAATTTAAATTAAATATTAAAATAACATATATATAATTAAAATCATTGTTTTAAATAAAAATAAAACACGTATAAAAATAAACTCCTTATATATATAATCAATATTTGGTTTAAAACACGTATTTGGAATAACATGTCTTCATAATATATTTAAAAATTTAAAATCAAAACACATACTATATACATGACTAAAAAGTTACATACTGTCCTAATTATATTATACATGCGCCCCTTTAATAACAATACTTATTATCAGCGTTGTATTTGTAAAACCAACTTGCATCCAAAGTAGTATGACTTATATAACCACAAAATCAAGATCAGTATATGTATACTCAACAGATAAAGCAAATATTAAATATGAATACCATAATATAAAACTATTATATATATATAGCTTTGTACCAAATGTACAGGTCACGAAAACTCATACCAAAATTTTGTAAAACAACAATCTATCTAACAGAGGGATAATACTTACCTATAAAACTGATTGTATAAAAATATTTTTGCTATATAAAACGAAACAGACATATGATACAACTTAATATAAATGTTAATATAAACCTACCCCTTATACAAATCTTATAAAACCAAGTATAACATATAATCTGTAAACATACGTAATAATATATTTGCTTTTGTAAACCCAGAGAGAAGAAACCAATGCCTAATAAATAGAATATAGCCCACATATAAATATGACAGTTGAAAATTTATACATATATTATTAAATCGGAAGCAACCATAAACAAAATCAAGTATAGTGGTATATTATACATACCATATATAATGAAGACAAGTAAGGGAAAGGGCGTACGGTTGTCGACAAGTGGGAGGTGGAAGCAGCGAGCTGGTGGTTCAAACGGAAGAGATAGGGAAGAGGGGAAGCCGGCGTTTGGGGGAGAGGTTGGTCACGATCGGTGAGGTGGCTCTCGCGGAGGATGCAGGATATTTTTCTCATAGCTGCTGTCAGGCGAGGCGCAAGGCCAGTGGGAGGATTTATGCGGGCCTGGTGACTGTGCTCGATGTTGTAAGGTCAGAAGGCAGAGAGGTTGGTGTTCGAAGTCGGTTGCCGCGTTTGTGAGTGAACCGTAGTTCAAGGAGGCGGACGGTCGGAGGATTTTGACGTGGGGTTGGTGATGAGCCACCTCGAGTTTGGCCTAGGAAGAGGAGAAGGCGGGTGATCGGCTATCAATGGTGTTCATGGGTTTGTAGAGATGCTTGGTGGAAAAAGTGGATGCGGTGGAGGAAAACAAAGGTCAGGGCATTTCGATGTGGGTGGATGTCTGGAGACGAAGCAGTGGAAGGCCGTTTTTTTTTTATATATATATTGAAATGTTTCATTCGAAACCCAAAGCCAAGGAATTTGAAGAACAGAACAAGCAACAAAACGTGTACGTTTCCAAGGAATTGAATACAACCCTTTGTATTCAACGTAAAAATTAAATTTTTCCAAAACCGATACAAGAGAAAGTAAAATAAAATTTTGAAAAATGTAGAAGGTCAGATGGTTGTTTCGGAAATGATAAATGAAAATGTCCCGATGGCTTCACGGTGAGATGGACTGCAAAACCGATATAAAAATCGTTTTCGCGGGTTGTAACCGGCTACCGATACGGTAGGCGTTACGCAAAGTGCAACGTACAACGAAACTCCGAATTTGACAATCGAATATACTGTAGAGATCGGCATGACGAGACGATCAAAACGGTACATAGAAATCAGTGGTACGATTGAATTATAAAAATTCGAATTTTTCTATTACGGAAAATGCAAGAAAAACACTGAAAAATAAGATCGACGAAGCCAAAGATGTCCGAATTTTGAAAAACAACAAACTAACATCTTGCTCAGAAGATGTATTAGAATTTTTCTATGCAAAAATATTTAGGTTTCGAAAACATTTTATTTTCATTGCTTTTTAACTGATTGAATTGAAGTGAATTTACGCGCGAAATAAACTTTCATCTTTTCGGACGAAAATTTACCAGTTGCTATATTTAACTAGACGTATTCCAAATATTAAATTTTTATTTCAAAATTTTATCGTTTAAAATTTCACAAAATTTCAACTAATTACGTTATTAAAACAGTTGAAATTTACGGGTCGTTACATACACACTCACGCATACATAACCGATCCTAAGAACAGACAAATATATACTGTATAAATCTTTTATAACTTTATACTTTACTATATACATATGAAACTTAAATCAAACAAAATTTTATAACTTGTATAGGCCTGTGCATATTAACAGCATACTAACGTATCACAACAAATAGGAAAAACAAAACTATACAATAAATACACTACTGTAATATAATAGCTGTAGCCTTGCATAATATAACACTCTTATATATATCATACCTTATACAAGCAAAAAGAGAAAGAGGTGAAGAAGGCAGACAGGTTGAGGAAGTCAATGGAGAGAAGCTCGGCTGTGTGACCATTGTCGGCGCGGTAGTGGCGGGGCCGAGTGGTTGTTGTGCCGCTGCTGGACGATGGGTGGCGGTCTGGGAGGCCGAGTGGTTGGGATCGCGTGCTTGGTTCTAGAAAACTGGTGATGGCGGATCAATGAAGGAAAGCACGGGCAGAGTTGCGTGAAAGTGGTACTGTCAGTGGCCACTCGGGTCAGGGAGATGTAAAACCCGAGCACGATCCGGTTTCCCTCGAGAGAAACATGAAAGCGATAGCGATTATATGTAAACTTGTATATAAAAAAATTCGAAGTGAAGAAGTGTTCAACCTGGAGAAAGGCGGCTGGATCCCTTAGAAAAGAAATGAAATCCTCGAAGCAAAGAAAGCAGGTTTTAGGAAGTAATATAAGTTTGCATATATCACATTTTTTTTTCAGAGCTAAGGAATTGAATTAACCAACTAAATGAACGAAACATCACATAGTAAATTGACATAGGGAATAGCCAAAAGTTATCTTGGAAATACTAAACGGTTTATGACTATTCATATCAGCTAAGGGAAACGAATGGACAGTAACAAAGGTTAAAAGGGTACCGATACAGAATCGTTTTCATCGATTCCGCTGCGTACCGGACTTCAAAACATAGAATCGAATATACCGCAGAGATCATCACGACTAAACGATCAAAATGGTATATAGATATCAGTGGTTTTATTGAATTATAAAAATTCGAATTTTCTACTACTGAAAATGCAGCAAAAACACAGAAAATAAGATCGACGGAGCTAAAGAAGTCCGAATTTGGAAAAACGAAAAACGAAGTCTTAGTCAGAAGATGAATTAGAATATTTCTATGTAAAAATATTCAGGTTTAGAAAACATTTTATTATCATTGATTTTAACTGATATAAATTGGAATAAAATTACACTGGAAAATAAACTTCCAAATTATCTGATGAAAATTTACCAGTTGCTATGTTTAAACAGACGTATTCCAAATATTAAATTTATATTTCAAAATTTTTATTGTTTAAAATTTCACAAAATTTCAATTAATTACGTTATTAAAACAGTTAAAAATTTACGGGTCGTTACACCCTTCATCTTCTCTCTCTTGTAGTTTCTTGTGCGATGACCAATCATTCTACAACCATGGTACTTCACTTCTTTCTTAATTCTCTTCTAAGGTCCTTTCCTTTTCCTCTTATCCTTCTTGCCCTTCCACCATGGCTTCTTAGAGCTTGTAGGAACCTCCTTAAACTCTTCTTTCAGCTGCCAAGATGTAGGTTGAACACCCTGTCGATCCTCCAAACCTAACCGCCTAAACCTTTGCTCCATATTCTCCAAACTAACCCGTGTCTCCTCGAAATCCTCCGTTCCCCAAAACGTTCTGCCGCCTATACTAGCGAAGTCCTTACCTAGCTTAGAAAAGTTGGCTGATGTAGGTGGGTTAAAGGGATTCCCACCTACCGGTGCTGGATTGGGCACTTGCCCATGCACCTTTGGAGTCGTGGCTTGTAGATACCTACGAAACCAGCTTGGGACTAGAATGCCCTCGGGAAGATTAGAGGCATCCGCCATTCTATGCAAAGAAAAAGATAGTTTAGGAAAGAGTGAAAGGGAGATTGAACTGGACTTTTGGGAGGATTTTTATAAAAACTCTTTTATACTTAAAAACTATTTCTAAGAGTTCTTTTCTGAAAAATACTTTTAAAACAAGTTATTTTGAAAATACTTTACTTTTTAAATAAATTTTTAGGGATCATATAACCTTAGGCTCTGATACCAACTGTCCTCTTCCTTGATTGCCTATACGGGGAAAAGGGGAAAATGGAGGAGTGGGTCAGACTAAAAGTCTGGTGAATGATAGTAATTACTAGAATCTATAAGTAAAATATAGGTAATAGGCTTTACAACATTTCTAGTACATAAAAAGAAACAAAGGAAATAGAAGAAGGAATAGCTGGAAATAAATACGAATTAACTATTAAATATGGTTGGTTAACTTTGATTGTTTGCACTTGTCTTTGTTAGCTGCTTTGATTAGGCTGAATTCCTAATCCTATAATTAGGCTGAAATCCTAATTCTACCCTTTGATCGGTCCGCTACTCATAGACCTACTGCGGACTAAACGCTATATAGCTCCCTACATAGAAGGCAATGGTGTCTACGAAAGACACACATACTAAGCGCTTGGAACTCATAACGATTACTGAGCACCCGAATGGAAGTCGCACGCGTAACAGCCACCATGCTCATGTTACATGCTGTTCCACCTATTGGGTCTTCTTATTACCTCAAGCTCCAGCATAAGCGTTCCCCTCGTCTCACTTCAGGATTATGTGAGACACCTCGTCTCACTTCAAGGTTATGTGAGACACCTCGTTTTACTTTAGGGTTATGTGAAACACCGTGTCCATAGAAATAATAGGGGAAATGCTGTTGGTATTGGCCCGTCATCCAAACAATATCTATTTGTGCCCCTTGCCCAAATACCCCTGATTTGGACTTCTACTTATTGACCATTTACTACCGTTATTAACATAAGCGTGCCCCTCGTCTCACTTCAGGATTATGTAAGACACCTCGTCTCACTTCAGGGTTATGTGAGACACCTCGTTTCACTTTAGGGTTATGTGAAACACCGTGTCCATATAAATAGGGGAATGTT
Organism: Allium fistulosum; assembly: GCA_030737815.1. NCBI lineage: Eukaryota > Viridiplantae > Streptophyta > Magnoliopsida > Asparagales > Amaryllidaceae > Allium > Allium fistulosum. The sequence goes on along the minus strand of CM060902.1, from coordinate 1,247,212,172 downwards.
ATTTGCTACAGGTCCTACTTTAATTCTTTGCTTATTAACTTAGATAAATTATTTAAATAAGCCTTTACTTTTGTTCTTACAATCTATGCTTATTAATTTATCTTAAGTCTTAAAATAAGCCTCACTCTGTTCTATTTCTTATTATAACCTATGTTATAATCATGCTTATTACTTAACCCAAGGTCTAAGTGTAAAAATAAGCTTCTTTCATCTTATACTCTTTTTAGTTATAATTCTAAGTTATAACTAGGCCAATTTAATTAGTCCAATTCTAACATCAATATCATAATTAGGCTCAATTTCAGTCTTAATTCCATTTTTATTATAGTCTTTACAATTTACATCTTATCTCCGTTATTTCAGTATTCTTATAATTTTAATCCATATTCGCGTTGAATATATTCTAATCCATACGCGAAGAAGAAGGTGGAATAAAAGAAAACTGAAAATAGAAGAAAATCCAAAGCGTAGGAAAAAGGTGTAAATAACGCATAAATAACAGTAAATAAATTAAAATACTGTAAATAAATGGAAAAGATATAATTAACAAAAATAAACTAAAAGAATAGCTAAAAGTAATAGAGTGAAAATAATTCTAAAAATTGTAAATAAACTACTAAAAAGGTTATTCAAAAAATCGTAGTAAAACTACAACTATTGGAAACCTTATTATTTTAAATTACTTAAAGAAATCTAAAATAATTACAATCACTCACCTGTGGTCCTAAGCTTTTCCCTTTTGGTCTTCCCGAATCCACTTGATGGTATTAAAATATTTTAAAAAAAATATTCTCTCCTTGGAAAATTATTCCTTTTAGGGTCCTTCCTGAAAAGGTGAACCCAAGCGGAGAAAATCTAGAATGAGAAAAAGTGTTAGGCCTAGGGTTCTATTTATAGGTGTAGAAGTGGATCTCGGACCGTTGGATTTGAGGATTGAATAGGATGAAACCATGTCATAGGCTGAATAGGAGCCATCGGATGGAAGCACGAAGGGACTAGATTGAGCAAAATAGGGAAATTGACATGTTAAAATCGCACAGGACGAAAGAGGAATTCCTTCGCCTCAAACCCGTAGGCGGGTCACCACCCAAAGTGCTAGGTCTACCGACCGGTCGACCTAGGCCTTGGGATGGTCGACCTCTAGGTCGATCTCCCTATACACATTTTTTTCCGTTGCTTCTTGTTTGCTTTGTATCTCGCTCATATTAACTCGGATTCTGACGTTCTATTTATGGAAATTGACCAGAAAATTACCACGGACATAATGGTGCAACTCCTATGGCTCAATTCTGATAATTTCATAAAGTTATTTTATCATTTCATTAATTAACTAATTAATTATTATGGGTTAAATTTCGGATTGTTACATTCTCCCCTCCTTAAGGGATTTCGTCCCCGAAATCTCTAAGGATAAAAGAATGTACTAAATGTTTTCATCTAAGTTCTACAACTACTACCCAACCATCATCCATTCATTCATTGTCCTTGACTTTTTCTAATGCAATTTTTGATACTTATGCAATTAGTGTAGTGTCTATGTCCCTAACTAATGCAAAAGATTAGGCGGTCCATTGATTCAGTTGACCTTTTTTTATGCAATCATGTCTATGCTATGTATCCAAATGCAAAAATTCCTAATGATAACTGATAGTTCTATATGCATGCTACAGTCATCATCCAAATGCAAGAACCATGTGATAAACATCCATTTATAGCAACCATAGATAAAATGAAAATGCGTATACATCCATATGCATATGCTCTAGTGTCCTAGTTAGGCCGATCCCTAAGAGATAATAGTGCCTAGTGTAAGTATATGCGTCCATTAGCATCCACTTGCAAACACTTGCAACCACTTGCATCCATCATTCATAACACGTTCTAGTAACATGTTTGCATCAAATCCTACCATCCATAGGTTAAATCCTAAGTTCTACCCTCCCAAAGGATAATAAAGGAAAGAACCTATTCAAAAATAAAGATGGAAATATGAAATTCTAAAACTTATTCTCGAAAAGATGAGGATATGAGATACGAATTTTCTCCATATCAAACCAATCTTCTTCGAAGTCTTTTTAACCTATGTAGACTCTATCCAACATAAAATAATAGGGGAAATGCTGTTGGTATTGGCCCGTCATCTAAACAATATTTAGTTGCGCCCCTTGCCCAAATCCCCATGATTTGGACTTCTACTTATTGACCATTTACTACCGTTATTAACATAAGCGTACCCATCGTCTCACTTCAGGATTATGTGAGACACCTCATCTCACTTAAGGGTTATGTGAGACACCTCGTCTCACTTCAGGGTTATGTGAAACACCATGTCCATAGAAATAAGGGAATGTTATTTGGTATAGGTCCTACTTTAATTCTTTGCTTATTAACTTAGATAAATTATTTAAATAAGCCTTTACTTTTGTTCTTACTATCTGTGCTTATTAATTTATCTTAAGTCTTAAAATTAGCTTCACTCTGTTCTATTTCTTATTATAACCTACGTTATAATCATGCTTATTACTTAGCCCAAGGTCTAAGTGTAAAAATAAGCTTCTTTCATCTTATACTCTTTTTAGTTATAATTCTAAGTTATAACTAGGCCAATTATCTTTAATTAGTCCAATTCTAACATCAATATCATAATTAGGCTCAATTTCAGTCTTAATTCAATTTTTAGTTATATTCTATCCTATTCAGTATTCTTATAATTTTAATCCATATTCGTGTTTAATCTATTCTAATCCATACGCGAAGAAGAAGGAGGAATAAAAGAAAACTGAAAATAAAAGAAAATCCAAAGCATAGGAAAAAGATGTCAATAACGCATAAATAATAGTAAATAATTTAAAATACTGTAAATAAACTGTAAATAAATGGAAAAGCTATAATTACAGAAATAAACTAAAATTAACTGTAAAGAATAACTAAAAGAAATAGACTAAAAATAATTCTAAAAACTGTAAATAAACTACTAAAAAGGTTATTCCAAAAATCATAGTAAAACTACAACTATTGGAAACCCTATTATTTTAAATTACTTCAGGAAATCTAAAATAATTACAATCACTCACCTGTGGACCTAAGCTCTTCCCTTTTGGTCTTCTCAGATCCACTTGAGGGTATTAAAATATTTTTATTAAAAAGATTCTCTTCTTGGAAAATTATTCCTTTTAGGATCCTTCCTGAAAAAGTGAACCCAAGCAGAGAAAATCTAGAATGAGAAAAAGTGTTAGGACTAGGGTTCTATTTATAGGTGTAGAAGTGGATCTCGGACCGTTGGATTTGAGGATTGAATAGGACGCAACCACGTCATAGGCTGAATAGGAGCCATCGGATGGAAGCTCGAAGAGACTAGATTGAGCAAAATAGGGAAATTGACGTGTTAAAATCACACAGGACGAAGGAGGAATTCCTTCGCCTTAAACCTATAGGCGGCTCGACCTATAGGTCGACCGCCTATAGTGCCAGGTCGACCGGCCGGTCGACCTAGGCCTTTGGATGGTCGACCTCTAGGTCGACCTCCCTGTATACATTTTTTTTCTGTTGATTCTTGTTTGCTTTATATCTCACTCATATTAACTCGGATTCTGATGTTCTATATATGGAAATTGACCAGAAAATTACCACGGACAAATGATGCAACTACCGTGGCTCAATTATGATAATTTCATAAAGTTATTTTATCATTTCATTAATTAACGAATTAATTATTATGAGTTAAATTTCGGGTTGTTACAAACATCCTCATAGCATTATGCAAGGATTTTCCAAAAAGTTTAAAACGATGTTAGAAATTTATATCAAAACATTATAATAAGGTTTAAAAATAAAGTTCCTTAAATCTGATAATTTATTAGACTTATTATTTTTAAATAAGTATAAACTCAAGATTGTTAAACTGAAACTAATAGTATACTCAAATCTTACATTAAATTTCCAAATCAAAGTATAAAATTTCATATCATCATAATTAATTTTACACACTTGTTTTAAAATGAATATTCAAATCATGGAAAAACATTAATTCTGGTTTAATACAAGATTCAAATGGTAAATAAACCTCTATTAGTACTTCGAAATCAAGGAAATATTTCAAACCATACTTTCAAAAATAGCGTTTCCAATTTATGTTTCAAGCATATTGCTATAAATAAATTTCCCAAATCATTTATTTTTTTATAAAATTGTAAAACATATATTTTTATATATAGTCCATTTATATAATATCTTTAAATTATACATTCAAAGAAACTTATATAAATTTTACTTGAAATATTCATTTGAAAAGTTCATTTGCAAATCAATCATCTTTAATACTTTAATACTTTACAAAAAATTCATCTGTAAAATTTCTTGCTTCATTTATAAATAACATTTTTATTTTTAATTTTTAAATAACATCTTTATAAATATATGTAAACTATTTGAAAATAATTATTTACATCAATACTTATATTTCAAAAGGAGTTATTAAAAACCTTAAATCCATTATTTATAAATTTTATTAGTTTTAAATCTCAAAATACTTTTCAAACGTCATTGATAAATCAATTATCATTAACTTTAAATATGTTTTAATTAATTAATAACTTCTCATAATAATTACAACACTAATAATTTACTATTAAACCATGTTGTACATAAATAAACAATATTTTAAAACATTTTAAAGTATTTAGAAAAGAAAGGGAAAATAATCAAAATATCCTTTATATAATACTTTTATCAAAATACCTTTATAACTCGATGTTTTAACAATTTATCCTCGTTCTTACAGACTCTGGTCGTACGTTGATTAGGCGCAAGACTAGAAATCTCAATGAACTTAGTAGACCTATTTCAACACCTAGTGAAAATACTTAAAAAAGATATGAAAAAGTACCGCTCAAAATCTGATGTCAAATGATGATGTTACGATAGCATTGGCCTGCTGCTGATCCAGTGTTTACGCAATGGATACAAAACTTTCCAGAAGATCCTTCCACCTTCCGGATTCCAGAAAAATATCGTAGCCATTTCGTAAACAACGGACCATCGACCCCAGCTGCAGTGGTACGCTGCTGATTCAATGATTTACGCAATGGATGCACTTCTTTCCCGGAAGATCCATAAACAACAGATCCCAGGATTAAATATGCCTCCATTGGGTAAACTAAAGAACCATATACCCTGAAAAAAAATCGAGGAACTCGTGAGTTTAAGTCCGGACAACCATATCGGTTCGAATCCATTTCTGAATTCACCCAAGTATATTAGGGTTTTTCGGTCGAATCCATTCTTGGATTCCCCATGTCCATCTGGGTTGAAGCATGTCATACTATACTTCTTCACGGAGGGTACTTCTCCATACCATTTACTTCAAAATATATCATACCATATATAGTACCCCTTTCAAAATCATAACTTCAAATATCACACTTATATAAATTCCATTATATACAAAATTTCATTTCAGATCGAATACTTTCCAAAATCAATAGTCTTGAATATATCAAATCATTCTTATATAAATTCCGTTGTATATAAGGTTTATCTCTTCAGATCGAATACCTTCCAAAATCAACGGTCTTCAAAATCACCTTATACTTATATAAAGTCTATCTTATATGAGAATCAATTTTTTTCCAAAATCAGTTACGCTGCATAAAAACCCGTGTGGGATTGAACATCTTTGCTTTATAAAAGGTTTTGAATTTAGAATAGTTTTGAATCTAAAATAGTTTTGTATATAAAATAGTTTGTAAAATATCTTTTGTATATAAGGTAAAATAAAAAATAGTTTTTATATAAAATAGTTTGCAAAATAGTTTTTGTATATAAAACAAAATAAAAAAATAGTTTTGTACACAAAATAAAATAAAAATAGTTTTGTAAAATGGTTTTGAATTTATAGTAGGTTTGCATAAAAAAATTTCCAATTTAAATTACAAAGGATATCCAACCCAACAACTTTCATTTTCAGTGTCAAAGCATATCAATTATATTAGAACATAAGATGTATATATGTCATCATCATGCAATATCAGATTCGATCGCTCGCTCGATCACACAATTTCGCTTTCGAACTAGTATTGTTCATTCGACTTCCCTAGTGCGGACTTTGATAAGGTTTCTTGTCTAGAAACCATCATTCTCCTTGCATAGCCATATACTATGATAGAGAATTTTAGAATCAGACCAAAAATCCATATCAAATATTCGCCATGAAGAATCGAATGAAAAATCCTAACACGAAATGGTGTAATTCACCTCAAACTTGTGTACTCAAATCCGGATCAAATTAATTATGCGAATAAAACAATATACGTACAACTTACGTATTTATTCCAATTTGTTTCATCACGATTACATTTTTAATTCACATTATAAATCTCATTCATTTATACACATTTTATCTCTTATCAATTAAAAAAATTCCCCATTTAATGACAAAATCATTAATAAATAACATTACTACATCTCATTTCATTTTAAATCACATTCATTTTCACATATAGTATTTCTCATTTAATACTACATTTATTTGCAAATCATTTCATAAGAAATTTCCTTAAGTTTATAACCAATTTATAAAGGCTTAACTTCTTTTGTAAGACATTATTCAAGTTTAAAGTTATCACAACTTTAATTATAACCATTACTTGCAACATCATTTTATTTCATAAATAATTTACAGGTCATGACTTTATTTATAATCATTTCATTTTAATACATATTTGTTTATCAAATTAGTTTTCACTTTTACTTTTCAAATTATTTATGACACATTTCATAAATTTTAATTAAGTTTATAAACATTTTTACAACCATTTAACTCTATTTATAACACATCTTTCTCCACAATTTCAACTCAAACACTCCAATACTTAAATTCACACTTATAGTACCATATTTCATCATAAAAGTACATACAAACTTTCAGAATCATTTTCTTAACATAAATTTTAACAATTCAAATCTTGTTTTACTCATTTTTCCATTTCCAGTTAAGGTTATAAAATTCAAATTTTATAATTTACAAAATTACTAAGTTTTAACACTAAAATTAATTTCAAAATTTTGGACCATCAAGAATTTCATAACATTCCATTATATTCCAATAGTTGAAACTGCCAATCAACAAAACAACAAGATTCAAAACTAAACATTTCAATTTCATAAACAAATATCCTAATTATTCACTTTTGAATAATATTACTATTATTTACAAAATATTAGGAAACCAATTTCTAAAACATCGGAATTTTAGTTCTCAGATTTTTAGTTTAAATTCTCTTTATTAAGACTAAACTTAGAAATCATGTTTATATAATCGTTCACTTTGTTTTCTTTAATATACCATTATTAAACTAGTGTTTATTTCATAAATTCAAATCAACAATAATAGCCAATGCTTGTAAACCGACTAATACAACTGATCAACAATAAATGATAACAATTAAATATTATCATTTCCTAAAACAAACACATTACAAATAACTATATTAGTTATAAAAAAATTCATTCCCTTATATATAACATATAATGTTAGGAATTTTTTTTATTTCATTTCAAACTATAGAAAACATTTTATAGCACTACCAAATACGCGCTCTCCTATATATATACACTCAAACTCATTCTAGGGTATTGCTAACCCTATCTCTAATGAGTAAACCCCAACAGGCTTCTGATTATCGTTTTTGATAATCGGATATTTGTGTTTCTGATTATCGTTTTTGATAATCAGATATTTGTGAAATTTGATTATCGATTGAGATAATTAAATATTTTTCTATTTGATTATTCGAATGTTTGTGTTTCTGATTATCGTTTTTGATAATCAGATATTTGTGAAATTTGATTATCGTTTGAGATAATTAAATATTTTTCGATTTGATTAATCGAATGTTTGTGTTTCTGATTATCGTTTTTGATAATCAAATATTTGTGAAATTTGATTATCGTTTAAGATAATTAAATATTTTTCGATTTGATTAATCGAATGTTTGTGTTTCTGATTATCGTTTTTGATAATCAGATATTTGTGAAATTTGATTATCATTTTTGATAGTTAAACCTATTTGCGATTTGAAAATTCGATTATCGTTTTTTATGATTGAATATTTGCGATTTTGAGATTTGAGCTTCGTCTTTTTCTTTGACGATTCAGGTGAGTAATTTGATTTACTCACATTCTATTCGTGCAGTACGTGATTTCTACTCTGATTCCTTTTCTTTCAATTGCTAGAACTCGATTGATTCTTGCTTTTGTAGTCGAACCTTTTGATTCTATATCTGATACTTCCATAATTCCTATACTTCCCTGCTGACATTTGCTTTGCTTATGCATTCGACATTGCCATGCTCTTATGGTTGTTACCTTTTATCCATTTATTCCTTATGATTGCGAGGACGCAATTTCTTTAAGGAGGGAAGTCTGTAACAACCCGCATTTATACGATAACTTATTTAAATATTTTATTTAAATATGACATCGTCTATTCGTATTTAAAATCCTAAATATGAATTTTTATCGTGTTCGAATCCATCGTTCTAATGGATTCAAATCGTGTTTTAAATATCACCAAAGTGTTTAATTATCATGGTTTGGTATTTATAAATTCAATGGGCTTAATATTATTGCTTGGCCCATTAACAAATCTATTCCCCTTCACCTTTATTATCTGACAAAGGCCTCTTACCCTCTCCATTCACGTTCATTTTCTCACGTTCAAAACAAAGTCGCGTTTCTCTCCTCCCCTTCAGGCGATTCGCGATTTAGGGTTTTTCTGATTTGGGGCTTCGTTCCCTTAGTGCTCGGCTTTGCTCGAGAAGGTGATTTGGACTTTGCCTTCATCGATTGCTGTAGCTCTGTCGATCTTTCTGGCTTGCGATTTCCCTTTTGGATTTGGAGCTTCGGCTCTGTCTTCCTTGTGGCGATGCTGGAATGTGTAAGTTATTCTGTTCGATGCTTATTAGGGCTTTCGTGAATTCGAAGGATGGCGGCCTCGTCTTCTCCGATATAGGGCTTCGACAATCGGCTGCTCAATCTCATGGCCTTCGAAAATGGTGAGTGATCTTTGTCACTCACATCTATTCACTCTATTGTTTGAACTTAATTCGAGGTTCCTGATTTATCTCTGCCATTCGATTTGTTTTGCTATGATTACGTGATTATTGTTCGATGTTGATGATTCACTGACTTTCGTTCTTTTCATGTTATGGGTTTGTTTCTTTGTAGCTCTGTAGCTCGGCATTATGATGTTGAACTTGGATAGTGTATCAGTGATGTTGCATCCCTGTTATACTTGATCTTATTGCTGTTTCGTTTCATTTGATTAATTGAATTACAGTCGATCTTGAGCATTTTTATGTTGGCATCAGTCTTGACTTTGGCCTTGACATTTACTTTACCACTTGCCACAAGTCTGGGTAATTTTCCATTGGGTTGCATTTGCTTTCAGTTCCTACGAGCTAGTTTCAGTCGCTAGTGCATTCAGTGTTTTCATGTATAACTAGTATTGTCCACTGTGCATTTGGCTTGAGCAGTTTTGTACCTCGACTCTGGCCATTCCAGTTGTACTTTAGCGAGCACCTACTATTCATGGTTGCTAATTGTCACTGCATACCTTTGCGTAATGGTCTGGTCATTTTGTATCTTCATTCTCTTGGTCATGTTGGTCTTTTTGCAGTTTGATTGTGTTGTTTAACTGTGTACATGCATCACTGTATCTTCATTCATGTTGGTTTAGATGTGCACTTCAGTCTGCATTTACATTGACCTTGGTAGTCATTGTTGCACTGCTTTATGTCATACTTGTTGATGTCTTTGTAGTCTGTTTACAGTCAGTACTTTACTGCCATTATGTCATTCATGTTGCATATTCTCTGAAGCACACTTGAACTTACCTATGCAATTTGCCACTGTTTCCTATATGACATAGTTTGCCTTGGAATTGTTACTGTTGCCTTGGATAGTTGCTATAACATTCAGGTGCATTTTCTATTTTAAGTGAAATTGATTTCGAATTGTATATGTTTTTGGGTTGACTTTGCATTCCCTATGAGTACTCACTTTGGTCCTTATGTTTTTGATCTGTAGCTTGAATATTATGATGGCACTTCATGTTACATCTGTTAGGTGTAATAGTATTGAACTACTTTATGTTCATATACATTTCCTGTTGAGTTTGCTCCATCCAGTTTCATGCATACTTGACACTGCAGTTTCTTCACTTGGTTCCTACTTATATACCACTACATGTTGTTTATGTTACTCTGACTTATGTGCATGTGTCTTTGAACCTATGCGTTTGTGGCTGCACTTCATTTATCAGTGCAGCACTCGCCTCTCTTGTTATTGCTCTTTACTAATCTGTCATGATCTTGTTTGTTGGTTCTGTATTTTTGCCTTCCATATTGTCTTGAGTTCGAGAGTTCTTCATTTGCACATCTGTGTTGCCATATTGATCACTCGTTCATTTGTACATGTTTATTCTCGAGTTGTCCATCTCAGTTGAACTGCACTTGGTTCTGCTTCATGATGTACTCGTATTCGTCTCTATTGCTGTATATGCTTGAACTATTGATGACTTTTCTGCAGTTTAGTTGCAGCCTGCCTTTGTCCTTATATCTGTTTGCCACTGCAGTTTCATTGTGGTGGTGACTTTATATTCGGTGGTGGCGAGGCAGTGCACGCGTGCGTGCACTGCAGCCACCCAGAATTGACAGTTTTGAATTGATTTAGTCGATTTGATAAATTGTTTATTTATCTCTGTTGGCTGATTTTTGCTTAACACTGTTAAGTGTTATATTTTTAGTTATCCGATTTCTTTGTTAAAAGGATTGGATAGACGGAAATTATTGTGACTGTCATCTATTTGATTATTATTGCTTCCATGCATTAATAACTGAGTTTGAATTAGACTGATCCGGGTATTATTTTCTTTTGAATGTAATACTCGGGTCAGACCGAGTATTTACAGGTTGTAGATTTTTAGCTTTGGGTTGCTGTTAGAGCTATGAAGATTTTTATATCATTTGAAGTGGTCTTCGTCTTGTTGTAGTAGTCAGTGTGTCTGTTTTAAGATGATAATGTATTCATGTATATTAGTCGATAATGTACGTGTACATATAACTTCTTGAGTCGACAGTTGTAGTTGTATCATTTGTATTGTGTCAAATGTATTGTAACTGATATCAGTTATTATATATATGAGACTTTTCGTTCCATCTGTATTCCGCATTTATGTTATCTGTGTTATTTTTATATCTATTGTCCTAAACTATTATAGCCACTGTGTAGTAGCTTTGAGTTTGTATCGGTATGTCGGATTTCCTCCTGAAATAGAAATGCACGTTATACTATCTGACACATCGGTGCTCGCACAAAGCAATTACATAGATGGTCGCTCCTCAACAGCCTTATTCTCCGTGCTAGTTGACAGCACTACACCGTAGTGTTCTTGGCTAGCGTGGGTATAGAGGTGGGGCGTCACAGCTTGGTATCAGAGCCTGGGGTTTAGGACAATTATAAAACATAACTTAGATGGAGCATGTGTTACAACTATTTGTCGATGTTTATCTCTCATCTTTACATATGACTATTTTTGACTGTTAGGTATGAATTCCTAACGCTTATGCTTGTGTTTTCGGCTTTGAATTGATTTAGCCGATGTTGATTTTGTTTTAATTTGGCAAATTAAAGCCATTTTGACTTTTGGACTTTGTTCCACTTTTGTTATATGCTATGAGTGTCATTGTGTACCTGTTACACTGTGATGAAAAATAGCTGGACCAGTTGCAAATTGAGTGATTTTGATTTCTCATTCACATCTAGTTTGAATCTCAGCGATTTTGAACTTGATATTTTGTGTTTTCCTCATCTGGATTTCCCTTCGACTTCGGTCACTTTGTTTTTGAGAAATTGCTAATTTCTTGATTTTCAAGACTCTGATTTTGTTTGCCATTGGTTTCTTTGATAATGATGATTGATTCATTTTGTACTCGACTGCGGCTATTAATTGTTGGCTTCGACATTGACTTGATTCTTACTTTTGTTGAAGTCATTTATGCATTTCTGCTCGTTTTGCTTTGTTTTCCAGTTGATAATCGATTCTTCTTTTCTAATTAGTTGTTATCACCTATGTCGATTTTGATAACTTCTATTTCTGGAATTTTTGGGTATTCCTACTTTGATGAATTTGGAATCGAATTCTTTGGATTTTATTCACCTCTTCGAATCTGAAATTTTAGTGAACTGACTTGGTTTCCTAATTTAATCGATTCTTGATCATTTCCCCGATTTGTTGCTATCATTTATTAGCAACTTTGATGACATTTTCTTCGGGATTTTTGTGAACATACTTTCTAATGGATTCAGTATCGATTTCTTTGGATTCCATTCACATCTTCGTATGTGAATTCTTGTGATTGATTGTTTCTACAATCATTTTTGTGATTTGTCACTTTAAAAATATAAAGGTTTTCTATACTAGTAGTAAATATTAAAATCCTTTTTTCCAAACGATTTCAAAACTATTTTACTACAAAGCTCTTTTTCTTAAACCGTTTTCCAATCTATTTGTATATACAAGCCTTTATTTCACTCGTATGAGAAATTGAATTAAACGGCCTAGTAAAACAAGTGGTATGAAACGTTTGCATTTACTTCGTCGGTTAACTCCTGGACTTGTTCGATTGAACCTTTTGTGACAATTTTCTAGTGTAGATTTACAGTTTGTTCGTAAATATTTAAGTTAAGCAAGTGGTTATGGGACATGAAGCTAAACTTTTATATTTACTAGCTTAGTGTAATTGACACTTCTCGTTGATCATGACGATCATTTTATGATTTAGACTAGCAATTGTGCGATGTCTCTTTGTTTGCAAGGTTAGACTAGACCGTAGTGGTGTGATTCCGACTCACACATATCTCTTTGTTCGCAAGGTTAGTCTAGACCGCAGTAGTGTGATTCCGACTCACACATATCTTTTTGTTTGCGAGGTTAGACTAGACACCACTTGTGTGATTCCATTCACACATACCTTTTTGATTTTTGGTTAGTCTGGACCTTAATTTGTGTGATTCCACTCACACATATCTTTTTGTTTGCGAGGTTAGACTAGACACCACTTGTGTGATTCCATTCACACATACCTTTTTGCTTTTTGGTTAGTCTAGACCTTAATTTGTGTGATTCCACTCACACATATCTTTTTCTCTACGAGGTTAGCCTAGACCTCAATCTGTGTGATTCCGACTCACACGTGTGGGATAGCGACCCACGGTCTTCGGACCATTCCTGTGTGAAACTTTAATGGTTAGCCACCATGAGATAGCGTCTCGTCTTGTGATACCGGTGTTTTGGAGTTTTCATGCTCCCATTTTGTGATAGGCCTTCCCCTTTTCCTTTTTATGATTTAGACTAGCAAATGTGCGATGTCTCTTTCTCTGCGAGGTTAGCCTAGACCTCAATCTGTGTGATTCCGACTCACACGTGTGGGATAGCGACCCACGGTCTTCGGACCATTCCTGTGTGAAACTTTAATGCTTAGCCACCATGAGATAGCGTCTCGTCTTGTGATACCGGTGTTTTGGAGTTTCCATACTCCCATTTTGTGATAGGCCTCCCCCCTTCTTGTGATTTCTGGATTTCTTGTGATGATTTCTGGAATTTGTGCTTCACCAATTTTCGTGATTTCTATTGATATGTTTATCAATTTTTGTGCATTGGTGAATTCATGTGTTATTGACTTGTTATGAATACAAGTTTAGGGTATGATATCCCTTTCTATCTTTGAGAAGATTCTTATGACATTTTCTTATGAATGAAAATTCATTGGTATTATACTTTGATGCCAGTTATTTTGATGAAATTTTGACGTGTTAACTTCAGTAACCGTCAATTTTAAAATGGATTTACAAGCGGTTCTTCCGCAATGCTGAATTTGTTGTCCGTTTTACTGTACTTTGAGAAGTGCAACTTCCTTATCTAAGATGCTACTGATATTGCTAATTTAATCACGTGTTTTCAAAATTCTTTATTTTTAAAAGTTGTTTCAAAAATATAAATTAAAATTGTTTTCAAAAATTTTTACAGTTTACATTTTCAAAAGAACGAGGAAGCGATTTAAACGTTTCAGAAAAATCGAGGACTATGACCCCTTTCTTTTACTGATTCGCTTAATTCCAGACTTTTCCGTTTGAGAATGTGAAATGTTATTTTTAAAAACACACAATTCTGCACTTTCAAGGAAACGATAAAGAGATTTAAACGATTTAGCAAAAGTAAGGAGTATGGAACCATACTTTTACTACTTCGGTTAATTCCGGACTCGTTAATTGAATATTTACGACTTCTGATTATCGTTTTTGATAATCGGATATTTGTGTTTCTGATTATCGTTTTTGATAATCAGATATTTGTGAAATTTGATTATCGATTGAGATAATTAAATATTTTTCGATTTGATTATTCGAATGTTTGTGTTTCTGATTATCGTTTTTGATAATCAGATATTTGTGAAATTTGATTATCGTTTGAGATAATTAAATATTTTTCGATTTGATTAATCGAATGTTTGTGTTTCTGATTATCGTTTTTGATAATCAGATATTTGTGAAATTTGATTATCGTTTAAGATAATTAAATATTTTTCGATTTGATTAATCGAATGTTTGTGTTTCTGATTATCGTTTTTGATAATCAGATATTTGTGAAATTTGATTATCATTTTTGATAGTTAAACCTATTTGCGATTTGAAAATTCGATTATCGTTTTTTATGATTGAATATTTGCGATTTTGAGATTTGAGCTTCGTCTTTTTCTCTGACGATTCAGGTGAGTAATTTGATTTACTCACATTCTATTCGTGCAGTACGTGATTTCTACTCTGATTCCTTTTCTTTCAATTGCTAGAACTCGATTGATTCTTGCTTTTGTTAGTCGAACCTTTTGATTCTATATCTGATACTTCCATAATTCCTATACTTCCCTGCTGACATTTGCTTTGCTTATGAATTCGACATTGCCATGCTCTTATGGTTGTTACCTTTTATCCATTTATTCCTTATGATTGCGAGGACGCAATTTCTTTAAGGAGGGAAGTCTGTAACAACCCGCATTTATACGATAATATATTTAAATATTTTATTTAAATATGACATCGTCTATTCGTATTTAAAATCCTAAATATGAATTTTTATCGTGTTCGAATCCGTCGTTCTAATGGATTCAAATCGTGTTTTAAATATCACCAAAGTGTTTAATTATCATGGTTTGGTATTTATAAATTCAATGGGCTTAATATTATTGCTTGGCCCATTAACAAATCTATTCCCCTTCACCTTTATTATCTGACAAAGGCCTCTTACCCTCTCCATTCAAGTTCATTTTCTCACGTTCAAAACAAAGTCGCGTTTCTCTCCTCCCCTTCAGGCGATTCGCGATTTAGGGTTTTTCTGATTTGGGGCTTCGTTCCCTTAGTGCTCGGTTTTGCTCGAGAAGGTGATTTGGACTTTGCCTTCATCGATTGCTGTAGCTCTATCGATCTTTCTGGCTTGCGATTTCCCTTTTGGATTTGGAGCTTCGGTTCTGTCTTCCTTGTGGCGATGCTGGAATGTGTAAGTTATTCTGTTCGATGCTTATTAGGGCTTTCGTGAATTCGAAGGATGGCGGCCTCGTCTTCTCCGATATAGGGCTTCGACAATCGGCTGCTCAATCTCGTGGCCTTCGAAAATGGTGAGTGATCTTTGTCACTCACATCTATTCACTCTATTGTTTGAACTTAATTCGAGGTTCCTGATTTATCTCTGCCATTCGATTTGTTTTGCTATGATTACGTGATTATTGTTCGATGTTGATGATTCACTGACTTTCGTTCTTTTCATGTTATGGGTTTGTTTCTTTGTAGCTCTGTAGCTCGGCATTATGATGTTGAACTTGGATAGTGTATCAGTGATGTTGCATCCCTGTTATACTTGATCTTATTGCTGTTTCGTTTCATTTGATTAATTGAATTACAGTCGATCTTGAGCATTTTTATGTTGGCATCAGTCTTGACTTTGGCCTTGACATTTACTTTACCACTTGCCACAAGTCTGGGTAATTTTCCATTGGGTTGCATTTGCTTTCAGTTCCTACGAGCTAGTTTCAGTCGCTAGTGCATTTAGTGTTTTCATGTATAACTAGTATTGTCCACTGTGCATTTGGCTTGAGCAGTTTTGTACCTCGACTCTGGCCATTCCAGTTGTACTTTATCGAGCACCTACTATTCATGGTTGCTAATTGTCACTGCATACCTTTGCGTAATGGTCTGGTCATTTTGTATCTTCATTCTCTTGGTCATGTTGGTCTTGTTGCAGTTTGATTGTGCTATTTAACTGTGTACATGCATCACTGTATCTTCATTCATGTTGGTTTAGATGTGCACTTCAGTCTGCATTTACATTGACCTTGGTAGTCATTGTTGCACTGCTTTATGTCATACTTGTTGATGTCTTTGTAGTCTGTTTACAGTCAGTACTTCACTGCCATTATGTCATTCATGTTGCATATTCTCTGAAGCACACTTGAACTTACCTATGCAATTTGCCACTGTTTCCTATATGACATAGTTTGCCTTGGAATTGTTACTGTTGCCTTGGACAGTTGCTATAACATTCAGGTGCATTTTCTATTTTAAGTGAAATTGATTTCGAATTGTATATGTTTTTGGGTTGACTTTGCATTCCCTATGAGTACTCACTTTGGTCCTTATGTTTTTGATCTGTAGCTTGAATATTATGATCGCACTTCATGTTACATCTGTTAGGTGTAATAGTATTGAACTACTTTATGTTCATATACATTTCCTATTGAGTTTGCTCCATCTAGTTTCATGCATACTTGACACTGCAGTTTCTTCACTTGGTTCCTACTTATATACCACTACATGTTGTTTATGTTACTCTGACTTATGTGCATGTGTCTTTGAACCTATGCGTTTGTGGCTGCACTTCATTTATCAGTGCAGCACTCGCCTCTCTTGTTATTGCTCTTTACTAATCTGTCATGATCTTGTTTGTTGGTTCTGTATTTTTGCCTTCCATATTGTCTTGAGTTCGAGACTTCTTCATTTGCACATCTGTGTTGCCATATTGATCACTCGTTCATTTGTACATGTTTATTCTCGAGTTGTCCATCTCAGTTGAACTGCACTTGGTTCTGCTTCATGATGTACTCGAATTCGTCTCTATTGCTGTATATGCTTGAACTATTGATGACTTTTCTGCAGTTTAGTTGCAGCCTGCCTTTGTCCTTATATCTGTTTGCCACTGCAGTTTCATTGTGGTGGTGACTTTATATTCGGTGGTGGCGAGGCAGTGCACGCGTGCGTGCACTGCAGCCACCCAGAATTGACAGTTTTGAATTGATTTAGTCGATTTGATAAATTGTTTATTTATCTCTGTTGGCTGATTTTTGCTTAACACTGTTAAGTGTTATATTTTTAGTTATCCGATTTCTTTGTTAAAAGGATTGGATAGACGGAAATTATTGTGACTGTCATCTATTTGATTATTATTGCTTCCATGCATTAATAACTGAGTTTGAATTAGACTGATCCGGGTATTATTTTCTTTTGAATGTAATACTCGGGTCAGACCGAGTATTTACAGGTTGTAGATTTTTAGCTTTGGGTTGCTGCTAGAGCTATGAAGATTTTTATATCATTTGAAGTGGTCTTCGTCTTGTTGTAGTAGTCAGTGTGTCTGTTTTAAGATGATAATGTATTCATGTATATTAGTCGATAATGTACGTGTACATATAACTTCTTGAGTCGACAGTTGTAGTTGTATCATTTGTATTGTGTCAAATGTATTGTAACTGATATCAGTTATTATATATATGAGACTTTTCGTTCCATCTGTATTCCACATTTATGTTATCTGTGTTATTTTTATATCTATTGTCCTAAACTATTATAGCCACTGTGTAGTAGCTTTGAGTTTGTATCGGTATGTCGGATTTCCTCCTGAAATAGAAATGCATGTTATACTATCTGACACATCGGTGCTCGCACAAAGCAATTACATAGATGGTCGCTCCTCAACAGTCTTATTCTCCGTGCTAGTTGACAGCACTACACCGTAGTGTTCTTGGCTAGCGTGGGTATAGAGGTGGGGCGTCACAAATACTTACTCTAAGACAAAAGGAAGAGATTTTGAATCATCCGAGAAGAATCAAAGTGAAAAGAGACATAATAATTCCTGTATACTCATATTCACTTTTTATCGATAATTGGATTTTGAAGAACCGGGGTCGGATTTGGGCGATTCCTATCTGAAAACCACTTCGAACCAGTTTACGCGTTCAAAATTTGAAGATGTTTAAAGATGGAGATATTGAGACGAATAATAACGAAGCACTACTAGTTGATTAATTGGGGATAAACTCCTGATTTACTTATTGTAGCAGTGGTCTCTTTGTTATGAAAAACCTCAAAACCTCAAGGACTTCTCGCCTAGTAATGGTCGAGGAAAGTACCTTCGATTTTGTTCAGTCTCAAAACGAACTTGTATGGATGGATGTCTGGCAGTGCATTTTCTGAGATTACATACATTGGTTTTTACTAACATAAATCTGTGGCGGCGGGGAATGCAACTTCTCTTAGCTTAACACCCTTCTTGAGACGTACGAGCTCAAGGGTTGTATTTTTGTGGATGGCAATTAGTAGTCAACGGAAATGGCAATGTGACATTCAAAGATGATATGATATGTGAAAAGGTAATCGTTGCCTCAAGCCTCATCAACCGGAAATGACCGTAATAGGGTTAGATGCTGCAAGGCTAAGTGGGTCATTCCCAATTAGGGTATGATCATCCCCATCTAGATATATTTCTTCCCGCTATGGCATTCATGATGTAAATTAATGTGGTTTGTATGCTAGAGTGCGCTCGAATAAAGGTCGGTAACGATCGAAGGATGACATATTCGGTACTATCTAGTTATAGAGGTAGGTCGGTCTTGTGTTGGTAGAGGAGCTTTGTGATGGTTCCTTGGGACATCCATCTAGAGGTGTACCCATCGGAAGGTAGTCCCTTTACCTGGTCATTTGTATGAAAATCCATTCTCCAATAAGAACCTGCGGTTTTGTTTGTGTTGGCGTAATGAATAGCCTCGAAATGCTATATGGGTAACCATTTCGGTTAAGATTAATAAGTTTATTTGCAAATGTTTTCAAAGATATGTCATTAAAAATAATATCAAATGTTTTGATATATAAAAGTGTTTTAGTTATCATAAGGTAAAAACCTGTCAGTGTTTATGTGTGGACGTGGTCTTATGAGATACTCTTTTTTTGCAAAGGATTTTATTCAAAGGCTGATATATGACACTATCATTTATTATTAAGTTTTTCTCACGTTGGTTTATCAATCCTGATCCGGGTATTTTCAATACTCGGGTCAGATTCGAGTTATTTCAGGTTTAGTTGAAGTCGATTGGAGTTTTTAGAGGAGCTGGAGATATTCATCTACGTATGGACGTCTTTTATTATCCGCTGCTATTTATTTTTGTTTGATGTTTGTCAGCAATTGTAGGGACAGATGTTTATAACTATCCAAGCTGAATTTAGGTTAGACTCTGATATATGTATTTTAAAATTTTCCACTGTAAAGATACTTGTTCAGCATTATATTCCATTCGTGTAAAATTATGTTCTGTCTATTTTTCTTTCTACCCTTAATGATTCGTCTTTTCATGCAATTTGAGTTAGACATGTGTGGTTTAATGTCGATTCAAAGGGTATGGAATTTCCCATTCGTAACACATTTATCATAACATTTCAATCGATGTTTATTTACCTAACAATAAAAATGTTAATTGTGAGCGATTGCTCACCTTTCGAGGTTAGAGAGTTTTTGACAACTCAAATAGATATATCCAAGTTGAAATCCAAACACGACAAGCTAATCAATCCTATCCAAAGTAACAATCCAAAAGCAAAGCAAAACACAACAACGCAAATCGAACAAATTGTGTTTTTTTTTTCTTTTTTTTTTATAAAATAGAGGAGGAGAGAGGAGATGGTTGGAATTGGTGGTGGAGGGCGGCGGCAAGGGGAGAGAGGATGGAAGGGTTTTGAAGAGAGGAGGGATGGAGTTTGGGGATTTGTGATTTTAGAGTTTTGGAGTTCTGTAGATTTGAGGAAGAAGAAGAAGACTACGTAGAAAGTTTCTCAATGAGAAAAAAAATCTGTACGTACTTGTTTAATTAGATAGGAAACAGAAGGTCAGTGGGTGGGAAAAGGAAGGGTCCAAAGTCTCTAATGGTTCCTAGGGTCTCTTGGTTTACTAAGGAGCCCATTAGACCAAACAAACCCAATAAGACTTAGCCAAAAACAAAAAAATACACTGCAAATTTATGTCAATTTTTCACAGTAATTTATATTTTTAGAGCAATAGGAATTCATTTTTGACAAAACGAAAAATGGAGAGGAGATTAGAATTCAGTCTAGTATCATATAAAAAGAATAAAATTTTAAAATTCAAATTTAAATTTTCCAACCAAAAGTCAAACTTTGACCAAAATTTGAAATTTCACAAAGAAATTTTATTCTATTAAATTTGGTCAAATAAAACACTTAACATCACAAATTTTTTTTTTCAAATTTAATTTTTTATTTAAATTCAAAATATTGTCATTTTAAAGCTGTTAAAAGTTATGGATTATTACACTTTATCTTAATTAAAAGATGTAATATCAATTAATGCAATATTAATTCGTTTCCTCTTATCATATTTAAAAGGTTAAATACCAATCAATTCAATATACATATTTCAAATTAAATGGTGGTTATAAATTTCCAATTTATTATTACTAACATATTTGTAACTTCTATTGTCGTTATTAAACATTAGTAACGTTCATTGCATTAACAAAAGACATCCATCACTTACTAATTAATTGTTTTACCTCATTCCATTATTTGAAATCAAATTGGTATGTTACCATTTAAATCAAGCATTTTATTTTCCTTAAATAAATATGCATTTTATTGTCGCTTACAATTTCCTTTATTATCCAATTCATGTCATTAACTACGCATCCAATTCTCATCTAATTACATTCAAACCTATGTTATCATCCTTATTATTCAATCAACAATACCCTATGAATTATATTAACATAAGTTTACATTTTATTACATTCATTATTTTACCGTTAACATCTTTTACCATATTAACTGCAATAATTAATTACATAAATTTTCGTTGATATCCAAATTAATTCCAAACATATTAAATAATGAGATGATAAATGAACAATTGTTACTTTTAAGTAATTTTATCACATTTATAAATTTATTGTTTAAAAACAAAGATTATGAATACTTACCACATCACTGATTTCATATTCTATATTAACCAATTTCAATCAATTACATATAATCTCACCATTACATACATCATTTAATTTATTTCATTATTTACAATTATAACCAAATTAACCTAAAATTTATTTGAATTGATTGAAATTACATTAAATAGTTATCAATAGCATTCAAATAACATTATTAAATCATATTCTAATTATTTTCTCAATAATAAATCATAAATTTTAATTTCTCACAATATTAAATTTCAAAATCTTATTTAATTTAATAGTTTTAATTATCAAAATTTACGGGTCGTTACATTATATGTTAACCATGTCATGATATAGATGACAAAGAACCTAGTGCTCACTAGAGGTCGAGAAACATACTCATACAAAATTCTACACGATAAAGGCAGTTTATCAGCATCAGAGAGAGAGTTGATTAACATAGTAGATTATAAAACAATATAACAGATCCATTCATCTAACGACCCGGAATTTGTTCGTTTGGTTTTGAATGTTTAAATTATTTTAAATATTTAATTTGAAATATTAATTGATTTTGAATATGGGGATTTTGGATGAATTAGTGAAATGGTTTAAAATTTCGAATATAGCAATTAAATGGATTTGGTGAATATTAAATTTAATATTTGAAATTAGGCAAATATGTGAAGTTGGAGTTAAATATGAACGGAAGTGATTTCTAAAGTTGATTTAAACTTTATTTGAATTGAAGTGATGGTAGTGGACCTTTGAATGGAATTAAAAGTCAATAAATTAAAATTTGAAAATTTTATATATTAATTTAATAGTGAAATTTAATATTTGGGATAGTGTAAATAATTGAATTGGTGATCCAGTATGAATCGAAATGGTTTCTAATATGAATATAAATTCTATTTGAATTAGAATTTAGTTTGTAAGTTTTTAAATTTTGAATTTCAAGTAATTTCGTCGATTTTGAAAATCGCTCGATTTAATCGACACGTTAAAATAGCCTTCCAGGGCACAGTCTCCGATTTTGACGAAACTAGTTCCATTGAATCCATAATAGTGTATTATTATCGGATTACAAATTTCGTAGCGATTGGAATTACCGTTTGGTCGTACGGGATAGAAACACGTTGAATTAAATATCAAAAATTAAATATTTAAATTCCATTCGAAAATTTATCTTCCACATTCGATCAAATTAGGCCTCGAAACATGTTCCATTGTGTTCAGAATAGGGGTAAAACATTATAAACGCCAGGTGGCACGCTTCATTTGCAGTTCGTCCGGAAAAATACGTGAATGGTGAAAATAATATTAAAATAATATAGTCACGTATATATATACACACAGCCCTAACCCTAACTATCTGTCTCCAGCCGCCATTAACCATATTCATTGCCGAAAATGTCCCATTTCTCCCCTTATTTATCTCTCGATCCACGCATTATTAGACAAAACTTCCTAAACGAAAATCGAAGAGCTCGTCGAGCTCGCCATATCCAACGGTATGTTTTAACTATCGTCGTCGTTTGGAGGAGAATATTTGCTGCGTTTATCTTCCGATCTAAGCAATTATCGAGGCTAGGGAAGCACCGAGTCGAGCAAGGCTGTGGGCATTGATGAGGGGTGGCTAGGGCTTCGAGTTGATGGTGCTTGATCGATTTCTTATGGCTTGAGGTGGAAGCAGCATGGAGATGTTTGAACGGCGAGTGGGTTCGAATGTGGTATCTCGGCCTGGAACAAACGCGAGGAAGAAGATAGTATGTGCGGCCAGGATTTCTTTGATGCCAGATCGAACAGCTGTGATTTGTTTCAAGGTTAAATAAAAAAAAGAAATTTATTTATATAAATTGTATTCAAAATTTAAAAATATATGTCTTTGTTATACGAGGTCGAAATTGGATGGAACAAAAGGCGATGGAATCATGGCGATGAGCACTACATTCTAGAACTGATTTGGAGGCGATTGGAGCTAACTAAAATTTTAGGTTAAATCGAACGTCGTTCGATTTTATTTAAAATTAAAACTCAATGTGAGTGTTTTATAGCGCTAACAAGTACTAGAATATTTTTATGCTAGTTAAATTTGAAATTATGATGTGATATAAATTTATTGATTGTTGTTTGATAAATTTAATTGTGATCTAAATTGCCATTTGAATTAACTGTTAAAATTAAAATTGACAGTTAAATTTGAAATTGGAATTTAATTGCTTGTAAAATACCGATATTAATAACTATGAAATTGTTGTGAATTATATCGACTGTTTGAATGATTGATTGCGATGGATGCTATTGGTTGATATTTTGGATGATTTGGATGTCTATTTATTTTGATATATCCTGTATCATCCTGTATATTATTTACAGTATATAAAACTGTAAATTGAATTATTTCGAATAAATTAAGAAATAGGTTGTAATGATTCCTACCTTTGGCAATTATTTTAGGTTGAAATGATATATATCCATCCCTGAATTAAATTGAAATAACTTATTCACTTGGCCATAGGATAGAAAATTATATACGGACACCGGATTGGTTAAATTAAATGATTTTAATTTTTTTATTTGAAATTATTTAAATGATTTTGATTTAAAGAAATAAAAAAATCGAATCTATGGAAATCAAATTATTTTCGAACTTGAGCTAAAAATGTGGAATTAAAATTTGTTAAATGAAATTGTTTAAAAATGAAATTTAAGATTTTGAAGTTATAATTGAAATATGATTTGAATTTCGAAAATTGATTTGTTTTTAAAAGATTTGAACTTTCATTTGGACTTTGTAATATGGCTAAGTAAAAGCAATTTAACTGGATATTTCCAATTTGGGCTCGAAGTTGAATTATTTTGAAGATTTGAACCTTAAATTGAATGTTGAAGTTGAATTTTATTTGAATAATTTAATTTGATATTCTGAAATCGACTCAAATTTATATAATTTGAAATGGTTTAAAATTGATAACTGAATTGAAATTAATTCAAGTTGGAATCGAAATTGAAATTAATTGGACTTAAAATCGAAATCGAATTAATTTGAAATCGGAATTAAAATTGATTTGAATTGGAATTGAAATCGAAGTTAATCCGAATTGAAATTGAATTTGGGTCGATTTGAAGTGAATCGAGAATTGATTGATTTGAATTGGAAGATTTGGAATTGAATCAGTTTGACTTTAAAACTATTTTCAAATAAATTATTTTAATATAAACTATTTAAAACCTATCTTTTAAATATTCAAATTATTTTGATTTCCAAGCTATTCTATTTTATAAACCATTTTTAACACTCAAACTATTTTATATTAAACTATTTTAACTCTTTAAATTATTTTAAACTATTTTCTAAAAATTCAAACTGGTCAAGGTTGGAAAGTTTATATTTAAAACATGGATTTAAATACGAATTGGGTTAAATTGAAGTTATAACCCAAATGGAAATTCGAAGAAATTTTGAATTGAAATCGAAATCGAGATATTAAGGCGAACATGATTTTAAATTGAAATAGTATATTTTGAGTAAATAAGATGATTTCAAAATGGATTTGATTTTTTTGAAGCGAATATAATATTTTGGTATCAAGTACGAACCGTTTTCGAAATGTAAAAGAACCAACCGATGTGTAAAACGACGTGTAGTTGTTAAAGAGACCGAGGCCTCTTATTGGCATACTCTCTGTCAATATTAGAACCACTTTAACAATTGTGTACATGGACGAGACTCTAGAATGAAGTGGTTGGATTTGGCATCGTTTGCTGGATCTGAAGAAAGAGAACGATGATGGATAGCCCTGGCACTTGTGCTAATTTGAAATGACTAAAACAGGACGGCTTGACAGGGCCAAGTGGGCTAATTACCCCGAGCGGACATCCGTTCTTCGATTTTCTTAGATTCAGTCCATATTATTACTCTTGCTGTTGGTTTCGATTGGTGCACCATGATTTGGGATAGCCTCCCTTTGACTCGATATGGGATGGATGGACACGGTGGGCGGTCATGGCTATGATGCGTTACCACCAGCTCTACGAACCGAACTATAGTATCCTACCTTGGGCATTGCATCACATGCCTTGTCATACTTTTATCCCTATATGAGACCGCTACTTGTCGTATCATGGCACATCCCTATCCAACGACGGTTTACTGGTGTTTCATAGGTAAACTGTACGAAATTGCTTAAAAATGTGTTAAGGGGGACCAATGTAAAGCCTTAACGCTATTTTGATATTTATTTTATTGATTAGACATTATATATATAGCATATTCTGCTACATATAAATATTTTGACGGATCCTTAAGAGATGGAAAATCCCTTAACATTTCTTGAGTTATTGCATGCACGTTATACACTGGATAGGAGATGTGAAACCCCGTAAACATCTCTGACGCCACGACACTCATGTTATATGCGATATCGATTTGACTCACATAAGAATATTTTAGTCCCGACTCGAGTGTTTTGTATTTTCATTACGCTCGGGTCAGCCCTATGTTTTCAGCTTATTAAAGTTTTATTCTGGAGGACAAAGACGAAGATTTGGTATATTATTAGTATTATTATTCCTACATCAAGCTGTCTGCTGCATTTTTATTTATCCCTGTTGTGTATATAACTCTGATAAATGTTGTATAAAATATAATCAAATGTATAATATAAACAGCTTCATGAACTGTTTATTTGATTATTATATTTTATCATTCCGCTACGAGATCCTGTGTTTGTTTTTCTTCTTCTTTTCTTATTTTTCTTAATTAAACCCATAGATTATCTATGTTCTAGATTGTTTAAGCTGGACATGTGTGGATTATTGTCAATTTAAAACTTCCGAAATATGGGTCGTCACAGTTGGTATCAGAGCCAGGTTTAGCGATAACCTTAGCTTTGTGGGGTTTGACTCATAAGAGATAGGGTAGTAATACCCTAGAATGGGTTGTGAGTGTGTGTCTATATATATATATAAGAGCATACTTGTTAGTGAATATAAAATGTTTTATATTTTGTTGACTTATCGGTTGAGTGTTTATGAATTCTGGTCGGTACGGGAAGTACAATTGTATCGATAGGGGTTTCTAAACTCTTAAACAAGGTAAACTGACACAGTATTGTTTTGAAAAGAGGGTAAATGAAATAATTTTACCCAAACTATATTTTGAATATAAAAGAAATAATTTTCTGAAGTTATATATATTTGGGATGTTTGGTTGATATTATTATAATCCAATCAAGACTATAAAAATTGAAATGGTTTATATAACCAAATAGAAATTGTATAAGTATGATATATACAAAAGAGTTGTAAATAAAAGTGGATTCAAATCAAAATTTTAAGTCCCAGAAACTTTGGAAAAATGCTTTAAATGGATTTTAACTAAGTATTTGGGAATTTTTAAATCTTGAAAGTTTTGGAAATGTTTTCCAAAGATTTTTATAGGAAGAACGGTGATATTATTTTGCACATATATATGGATGGAAATGTTTTAAAATGGGTCTTAGAAGTAAGGAAGCACTGAACTCACTTCTAAAATTGAATTGGATTTGAATTGTATATAAATATAAAATTTGGAAGGTAAAATGATTATATAACTATAATTTATGATTATTGAATGGAATGGATACACTTAAGCTATAAAGTGATATATATATATATATATACATATATATATATATATATAATCCAGAGTTATGATATTAAGATGTGAATGGACTCAAGTAAGATTTATGAGATTTTAAGTAAATAAGTTCTTGAACTTATGAATTGAGAAATGAAATGGTAAAACCAAAAATTAAAAATGGTTTGATATTATGGTGAAGGAATGGAAATTCAAAATTTTTAATTTTGAATGGAGGGTGAATTGGAATTGAGTAAATTGAATATAAACATGAATTGTGAAGTGATTATATAACTATATGATATAAATATTAGAATTTGAGTAAACTTAAGTGGAAGTTCAGCAAAATTGTGAATAAATAAGTTTGTATAACTTATTAAACTGAGAAAGTGGAAAGTATGACCAAGCTAAAATGATGAAGTATTTGATAACAAGAAATAAAGTCAATTTAAGAGTAAATAAATTGAATATGATTTCGGAGTATGGATTGGATAAGATTGGGTATGAACTTAAGTTATAAAGCTGAATATGAAATTAAGTAGCGGTATGGAATGTTTATAATAAACCTTATAAATTGTTTTATGAAATGGTTTATAAATAAATTAGCATGGATTGGAATGTTGTTTAATATAAAATAAAGCGAACAAAGTTTGGGGGATAACTTGAATGGGAATCAATAGAAAATAGATAAATTGATTTAGAATCAATTTAAATGGATAAATGGAAGCTTAATAAAATGAATTTGAATATAATGAATGTGGATATGAATGGAATGCAAATGAATTTATTGTGAATCAATTTGAAATTGAATAAAATTGAATATACTGATTGGAAATGGATAATTGAATGTTTGAACCTTGTACTTGTTTACGCATTCGAAATATACATGTTATAATATGTTTGTTTTATAAAAACATGCGTTTAAGTTCGTTAAAGGAATGGAATGTTATAAAATTTCATGGTTATGGAACTTATGGGCTTCATTTGAGTAAGTACAGGTACATGGAGCTGTTTGGATAGATTTTGGTTGTGTAATTGCATATAAATTAAGCGAACTCGCTTAATAACGCTAATATAAGGTACGCTTACGCATTAAAAGCGAAAATGAGATAAATATTGATATATATTGTGTTTCCAACCGTGTGGGTCGATGTATATATTTTTATCACTTTTGTCATATTGCAAAAGGCTCTCCGTACAGAGGAGACTCTGTCAAAAAATTTCGAAAATTTAATGTGTTAGAAATTTTTTGGAAATTTTTTGTATACTAAATTTGATTCGAAATTATAGCTTGAAATAATGGAATTTGATGAACAAATAGGAATTAGTGGGTGGGTACGGAAATGATTTCTAAAGTTGATTTAAACTTTATCTAAATTGAAGTGATGATAGTGGACCTTTGAATGGAACTAAAAGTCGATAAATTAAAATTTGAAAATTTTATATATTAATTTAATAGTGAAATTTAATATTTGGGATAGTGTAAATAATTGAATTGGTGATCTAATATGAATCGAAATGGTTTCTAATAAGAATATAAATTCTATTTGAATTAGAATTGAGTTGGTAGGTTTTTAAAATTTGAATTTCAAGTAATTTCGTCGATTTTGAAAATCGCTCGATTTAATCGACACGTTAAAATAGCCTTCCAGGGCACAGTCTTGGATTTTGACAAAACCAGTTCCATTGGATCCGTAATAGTGTATTATTATCAGATTTCAAATTTTGTAGCTATTGGAGTTACCGTTTGGTCGTACGGACAGAAACGCATTGAATTAAATATCGAAAATTAAATATTTTAATTCGATTTGAAAAGCTATTTTCCACATACGATCGAATTAGGCCTCGAAACATGTTCTATTGTGTTTGGAATAGGGGTAAAGCATTATAAATGCCAGGCGGCATGCTTCGTTTGGAGTTCGTTCGGAAAAATCTGTGAATGGTGAAAATAAAATTAACATAATATAGTCACATATATATATATATATACACAGCCCTAAACCAAACTATCTGTCTCCAACCGCCACTAATCATATTCGTGGCTTAAAACATCCCATTTCTCCCCGCATTTATCTCTCGATCCACGCATTATTAGACAAAATGTGACGCCCCACCTCTATACCCACGCTAACCAAGAACACTACGAGGTAGTGCTGTCAATTAGCATGGAGAATAAGGCTGTGGAGGAGCGACCATCCATGTAACTTCTTTATGCGAGCACCGATATGCCAGATAGAATAGAATGCATATCTTTTAAGGAGGAAATCCGACATACCAATACAAACTCAAAGTTATCACACGGTGGCTATATATAATCTTCGAAAACAAACATAGAAGTAATCATAACATAAATCAGTCACAGACATCCATATCACAAAGACGGAAAAAGATATGAATATTTATATAACACTTGAAAGTGTACATCAGAGTAGTGGTCAGAAAGATCCACAATAATACAAAAGGAATAGCAACATGTGCTATACAAAAGAATACATCAATGAGTCTATATCTCAAATGTGTACAATCAAAAACTACTAATCTAAGTAGTTAGCCAAAAGTCAGAGTAATCCTGAAGAGAAGTCAAGCAGAAGCACCTGTAACATCTCGGTCTGACCCGAGTATTATTTATAAGAAAATAATAAACGGATCAGTCTAGCTATAAATATCTGATGATAAGGTATAGGATAAATAATATGGCATGAACATGTAACAACCATACCGGCATACTACTATAAGTATGTAAATGATAATCAATAAAAGATCAATCAATATCACAAGAATCTTCTCAAAGATAAAATAGGGTATCATACCCTAAACTTGTATTCATAACAAGTCGATAACACATAAATTCACCAATGCACAAAAACTAATATCATATCAATGAAAATCATGAAAATTGGTGAAGCAAAAATTCCAGAAATCATCACAAGAAATCCAAAAAACACATAAAAAGGGGGAGGCCTAACACATGAACGGGAGCATGAAAACTCACCAACGCGTATAACACATGAACGAGAAGCTATCTCATGGAAGCTATCCATTAAATTTTAACACATGAACGGCCCGAAGACCATGGGGTGCTACCCCATATATGTGATGGCGAAACATCACAAAAGCGGGGTCTAGTCTCCCTCGCAGACAAAGAGACATCGCTCAATCGCTAGTCTAAATCACAAAAATGATCGTCATGATCATAAGGAAGTGTCAATTACACTAAGCCAGTAAATATATGAGTTTAGCTTCATGTCCCATAACCACTAGCTTAACTTAAATATTTACGAACAAACTGTAGATCTCCACTAGGAAATTGTCACAAAAAGGGTTCAATCGAACAAGTCCAAGAGCTAACCGACGAAGTGAACGGAAGCGTTTCATACCACTCGTTTTACTAAGTCGTTTAATTCGATTTCTCATCCGAGTGAAGTAAAGGCTTGTATATACTAGTAGATTGAAAAACGGTTTGAGGAAACATGATTTATATTTAAAATAGTGTTGAAATCGTCTTGAAGAAAGAGTTTTAATATTTACTACTAGTATTGAAACCTTCATATCTTTAGAGTGACAAGTCACAAAATGATTGTTGAAACAAATCGAATCACATAAATTCACATTCAAAGACGTGAGAAAAGTCCAAAGAAATCAATCCCAAAACCATCAAAGTAGGAATATACTTGCGACCTAACGAGGTCGAATTAAAGTGCAAAGGCTTTAAGTCAAATAGGTCGAACGACCTAAGGGTAGACTGCTGTGCGACTTAGCAAAAGAACAGGTCAAACGACCTAGTGGTATCAAGTGCCGAGCGACCTAGTGGTAACCTGAGCCGAGCAATCTAACGAATTCAAGGCCGTGCGACCTAATGTGGTTGGGGTCTAGCGACCTATCGAAGTACGGTGACGAGCGACCTAGTGGCTTATCGAAGCCAAGCGATCTAGCATGAAACAGGTCAAACAACCTAAGAAGTAAAGGCCTTGCGACCTAAAGAAATAAGAGTTGCATGTTGGTCAAGCGACCTAAGGGGATGGGGTCGAGCGACCTAAAGGAAGTAGGTCTAACGACCTAAAGAGTTCGCGACCTAAGGGATACGACCCAAGCGGCGAACGACCTAAAATCAGAGGCCAAGCGACCTAGTCGATGCGACCTAAAGGGTAGCGACCTATAGGTAATAGGGTGCAACGACCTAAAGGAGATAAGGCCTAACGACTTAAAGGTATTAGGGTCTTGCGACCTACGACCTAATGGTGGAAGGCTGAGCGACCTACGCTCCAAGCAGGATCGAGCGACCTAAAGAATATAAGGTCTAGCGACCTAAGGACTCGAGCAACCTAAGCACTCGAGCGACCTAACTCCGAACGAGCTATATGCAGGCGGGTCTCATCACACTCGAACGACCTAAGGCATTAAGGAGCAAGCGACCTAAGTCTAGATCCACGCCAGAGCGACCTAAAGTCCAGCGACCTACGACCTAACAGCCAGCGACCTAGAAGCGAACGGGCCAGTTCCGAGGCAGAACGACCTAACTCCAGGAAATTCACCAAAACACTAAAATTTTTGGTTTTTCACCAATCCAATCCAAACCAAAAGCAAATGTTCATACAAATGCATTAGGGAATCATTCCCAACAGTCCAATGATAGTTATAGGCAAGATGTGAGATTAAAAATCTCACCTTTTCAATAAAATGGATGAAGATGGAGCTTGAAAGCAAGGAGAAGCAATCCAAAGCTTGAATCCAATATCTTCTACTTGAATTTGGAGTTGAATGTTGGATTTGCAATAGAATTTTGAGTTTGGAGTTTTAATTTCCCATTCCCTCCTCCATTTTTGACAAAGCTTGAAGTGTTTGATAAAGTGAGGAAGAGGAGGTGAGTTGGGGCTGAGTTAGAAGGGGTTCAGTCCAACCAAAGTCAAAGGCGGGAAAAAGTGACGAAAATTTCACTATCTCCAAACATATAGAAGTTTACACTCAAAAAGATCGCAAACGTCATTTTAAACTCAATGGAGGTGGTCTCGAGTCCTAATTTGACCGTATGCAAAAAGTAGCTTTTCGGACTAACATCCGACTAACGATAAAATATTTAAATAAAATATTTAAATATAAAATCGATAAATATGCGGGTTGTTACAGACTCCCCTCCTTAAAGAAATTGCGTCCTCGCAATATATGAGATGAAAATAAAAAGTAACAACCATAAATGCATATTAGCATAAAAGAAATTTGAAATAAGAAGTTTACCTCAAAGAGCATGAGAAAGTAATTCCGGATGTGTACGCACGATGAATTCTCTAGTTTCCCAAGAGCAATCCTTAGGATTTGAGGACCATTGAACTTTAACAAGCGGAACATCTTTATTTCGAAGTCGTTTGATCTCCGAAGCAATAATTCGAACAGGCTGCTGCTCATAAGTTAAATTAGGCGAAACTTCAATCTCTTCCACAACACCGGGCTCAAGAATAGAATCGGAATCCCGAAGGCACTTCCGTAATTGAGAAATGTGAAACACGTCATGCATGGCAGAAAACTGAGCCGGTAATAAAAGGCGATAAGCCATGGAACCAATACGTTCAGAGATAGGAAATGGCCCAATATATCGAGGCGCTAACTTTCCCGATCGACTGAAGCGTGCAACACCCTTCATAGGTGAAACACGAATAAATACGAGATCACCAACAGAAAATTCTAATTTCCTTCTTCGGTTATCGGCATAGGATTTTTGTCTACTCTGGGCTTCTTTCATCCTATGTCGAATAAGTTCAATCTTTTCTGTGGAATCTCGAATAAAATCTGGTCCTAAAACCAGTTTCTCACCGGCCTCAAGCCAACAAGAAGGAGATCGGCATGGCCTTCCATAGAGTGCCTCGAAAGAAGCCATACCAATACTAGATTGGAAGCTGTTATTATAGGAAAATTCGACAAGTGAAATATGATCTTCCCAACCTCCACCAAAGTCAAGCACACAAGCACAAAGAAGATCTTTAAGAGTTTGATTCACACGCTCAGTTTGTCCATCGGACTGGGGGTGATAAGCGGTGCTAAAATTAAGCTTCGTTCCTAAAGCTTTTTGAAGACTCTTCCAAAATCCACTAGTAAACAATGGATCATGATCACTAACAATGGAAGTAGGGACTCAATGTAATTTAACAATTTCTTTGATAAAGAGTTTGGCCAAAAGAGGAACGGTTCGGTTCGACCGAACGGGAATAAAATGGGCAGATTTGGTAAGTCTATCCACAATCACCCACAAACTATTATGACCCGAACGAGAACGGGGAAGGACATCTATAAAATCCATGGAAATTTGATCCCACTTCCAAACTGGAATTTCCAATGGTTGCAATAACCCACCAGGCCTTTGATGTTCAGCCTTAACAAGTTGGCAAGTCATGCAACACTTAACAAAGTTAGCGATATCAGATTTCATTCCCTCCCAATAATAAAGTCGTTTCATATCAGCGTACATTTTACTACTACCGGGATGAATGGAATATTTGGAACGATGTGAATCTCCAAGAATATCCTTACGAAGATCACTAATATTTGGTACGATCAGTTTACCGAATTTTCGAATGCCGCCACGAGAATCAATATCAAAGTCTTTCAAGGCTTCAATATCGGTTTTATCCTTAAGGTTTTGGCTAAGCAAAGCCAATTCAGGATCCAGCTTTTGAGCTTCAAGAATGCGGTCTAATAGAGAAAGATGAGCCTCAAGGCTACATAAAACAAGAGCGAACATAAATCAGAAACACGATCTCGAATTTAATAAGTGGATAAAAGTTCGAGATCGTTCCATTAAGATATCATCATGGAAACAACCGCTTGTTGTTTTCGACTAAGTGCGTCAGCAACTTGATTTCCCTTTCCGGGAGTATAAAGAATATCAAGATCATAAGAAGCAAGGAATTCGAGCCAACGCTGTTGACGCAAATTAAGTTCCTTTTGAGAGAATAAATATTTCAAAGATTTATGATCAGTATAGAGAATAAATTCCTCTCCCAAAAGATAATGTCGCCAAATTCGAAGGGCGAAAACGATAGCCGCGAGTTCTAAATCATGTGTGGCATATCTAGTCTCAGCTGGCTTCAATTGCCTAGAAGCATAAGCAATAACACGTTCTTTTTGCATAAGAACATCACCCAAACCAACGCGATTAGCATCGGTATAGACAACAAAATCTTGATTCCCTTTGGGAATAATAAGAATAGGAGCATCAGAAAGGAGTTCTTTTAATTTCTGAAAAGAAGTTTCACATTTGTCCGACCAAATGTATTTAACACCTTTCTTTGTTAAGCCAGTAAGAGGCACAGCAATTTTATAAAAGTCTTTTATGAAGCGGCGGTAATAACCTGCCAATCCGAGAAAACTACGGATTTCTGTCACGCTCTCCGGTCTCTTCCAATTTTGAATCGCTTCAATCTTTGAAGGATCCACTGATATTCCGGATTTGGAAATAATATGACCGAGAAACTTCACACTAGATTGCCAAAAGTGGCATTTAGAAAATTTTGCCTTTAATTGATTGCTCCTAAGAGTTTCCAATACAATCCGAAGATGCTTTTCATGTTCCTCCTCGGTATTGGAATACACAAGAATATCATCAATAAAGATGAGAACAAACCGATCGAGGAAATCTTTGAATACTCGACTCATTAGGTCAACGAAATAAGCCGGAGCATTCGTTAAACCAAATGGCATAACTAGCCATTCATAAGATCCATAACGTGTATGGAATAAAGTCAAAGGAATACTATCCTCTGCAATACGAAGCTGATGAAAACCGGTAGCCAAGTCCAATTGTGAAAAGACTCTAGCACCACTAAGTTGATCAAACAGATCATCAATCCGAGGTAAAGGATATTTATTCTTAATAGTAAGATCATTAAGCTTGCGGTAGTCGACGCAAAGCCTAAGTGTACCATCAGACTTATTTACGAAAATAGCTGAAGCTCCCCAAGGCAAGGAACTAGAGCGAATAAGTTGCTTCGTCTCCAACTCGGATAGTTGTTTGCGCATCTCTTCATTCTCTTTATTGGACATGCGATAAGGAGGACGGGTAATAGGTTGAGCTCCAGGTATAAGATTAATTTTGAACTTAATTGCTCGCTTAGGTGGTAGTCCTAAAATGGGCTCAAAGATGTCGGAAAATTCACGAACGACGCGAATAAGAGAAATGACATCTTCCTCATCATCATTATCTTTATCACGAGGATTTAAAGAATATAAATATGCAACCAAAGCGGAATCCGAATCTTTAAGAATAATGGGAATCTGATTAACAGATAGCGGATGTCGAAGACAAATAGTCCGCTCAGGACATAGGATATGAGCTTCATAACGATTAAGCCAATCCATACCCAAAATCATTCCAAAGCCTAAGTAACGCATGACATGCAAATCGGCTAGGAAAGAAAAATCACACAAAATAATCTCGACATCTTTACAAAGAAGACTAAGAGTTGCGGATCACCAACTGGATTCGCAATTCTTAAAGAAGTCATTAAAGCAACAATACTTAAAGAAAAAGTATCGACAAGTTCCTTTGATATAAAAGAATGGGATGCACCCGTATCAAAAAGAACTCTAATAGGTTGATCATGAAATATAATAATGCCATCAAGGACAGAATGAGACATACCTTGACCGCGAGATGTGTTGCCAAGGGCTTGAGCAATGTTTAACTTTCCCTCCTTGTCTTGAAGCTTAGGGCATTGGTGCATAAAATGATCTGGACTTTTACAATAGCGGCAAGAGCGGGGCTTTGAACACTTGTTCGAAAAATGGCCCTTAGCACCACAGTTGAAGCATTTCTTATCACTGGGAGAAAATGCCTTTGCAGCAGGAGTTGCTTGCTTACCCTTTTTGTTGGGATAAGGACCTTTGAACTTGTTAGGCCTTTTCTTGTTGTTGAAGTTTGGTTTGGCAGCCACCACTTCAACATCACTGTCCTTATCAGCTTCTTCAAGACGAAGAGCGATATCAATCAGTTGATCGAAAGAAACTTCTAATTTTAGAAGTAATGGCTTCTTGAGATTCTTGCTTAATCCATAGACGAACCTCTGGTTCTTCTTCAATGGGATGTTGATGTATTCAACCCCATATTTGGACAGCGACTCGAAGGATGCGACATAATCTGTCACGGAAGATTCACCTTGAACAAGGTCTATGAAACGTCGAGCCAATGTCACTTTCTCTGCTTCTGGTACGAATTTCAATTCGAAGCATTCCCGGAATTGCTCCCAGGTGAGATCCGCTTCATTAATCTCAGAAATAAGAAGTTCGTACCAATCCAATGCTCTCTCTTGGAGCATACTGGAGGCCACCTGAACACGGTGAAGATCGATAAGATTCATGCGAGAAATGATTCTATCGCATGTTCTTAGCCAAGCCTGGACCTTGATAATAGTTTCGGAACCTTTGAATGGTTTCCCACCCAAGTTGGTATAATCGTTGCACAAGCGTGCAAACCCAGACTTAGGATGAGTAGGTTCCGGATTAGGACCAGCTGCCTGAGCATTCTTTACTAAATCAAGAAGCTGTTGGGCAGTCATAAAAAATCCATCCTGGGGAGTAACAGTAGATGGTCCAGCTCTGGGACGACCTGGTCTAGACATTCTCTTCTTTAAGAAAGAGAGAAGAAGAAAAAGGTTATTCACCAAATGAATATCAAGCAATTGTTGATAGATGAAACAAGGAATCATAAAGAAAACAGGATGAATTGGTTCGAAGACTCGAACTAAATCCTGAAACACAACTCCTAAGGTGGACTTAGGACGATGATCCTTGTTAAGTTATTCTACATTGTTCCGAAGTTTGGCTCTAATACCAAGCTATGACACCCCACCTCTATACCCACGCTAACCAAGAACACTACGAGGTAGTGCTGTCAATTAGCATGGAGAATAAGGCTGTGGAGGAGCGACCATCCATGTAACTTCTTTATGCGAGCACCGATATGCCAGATAGAATAGAATGCATATCTTTTAAGGAGGAAATCCGACATACCAATACAAACTCAAAGTTATCACACGGTGGCTATATATAATCTTCGAAAACAAACATAGAAGTAATCATAACATAAATCAGTCACAGACATCCATATCACAAAGACGGAAAAAGATATGAATATTTATATAACACTTGAAAGTGTACATCAGAGTAGTGGTCAGAAAGATCCACAATAATACAAAAGGAATAGCAACATGTGCTATACAAAAGAATACATCAATGAGTCTATATCTCAAATGTGTACAATCAAAAACTACTAATCTAAGTAGTTAGCCAAAAGTCAGAGTAATCCTGAAGAGAAGTCAAGCAGAAGCACCTGTAACATCTCGGTCTGACCCGAGTATTATTTATAAGAAAATAATAAACGGATCAGTCTAGCTATAAATATTTGATGATAAGGTATAGGATAAATAATATGGCATGAACATGTAACAACCATACCGGCATACTAC
The DNA here is from genome assembly GCA_030737815.1 of Allium fistulosum. Taxonomy (NCBI): domain Eukaryota; kingdom Viridiplantae; phylum Streptophyta; class Magnoliopsida; order Asparagales; family Amaryllidaceae; genus Allium; species Allium fistulosum. Next base: position 1,247,174,762 of record CM060902.1, on the reverse strand, counting down.
TATAAGTATGTAAATGATAATCAATAAAAGATCAATCAATATCACAAGAATCTTCTCAAAGATAAAATAGGGTATCATACCCTAAACTTGTATTCATAACAAGTCGATAACACATAAATTCACCAATGCACAAAAACTGATATCATATCAATGAAAATCATGAAAATTGGTGAAGCACAAATTCCAGAAATCATCACAAGAAATCCAAAAAACACATAAAAAGGGGGAGGCCTAACACATGAACGGGAGCATGAAAACTCACCAACGCGTATAACACATGAACGAGAAGCTATCTCATGGAAGCTATCCATTAAATTTTAACACATGAACGGCCCGAAGACCATGGGGTGCTACCCCATATATGTGATGGCGAAACATCACAAAAGCGGGGTCTAGTCTCCCTCGCAGACAAAGAGACATCGCTCAATCGCTAGTCTAAATCACAAAAATGATCGTCATGATCATAAGGAAGTGTCAATTACACTAAGCCAGTAAATATATGAGTTTAGCTTCATGTCCCATAACCACTAGCTTAACTTAAATATTTACGAACAAACTGTAGATCTCCACTAGGAAATTGTCACAAAAAGGGTTCAATCGAACAAGTCCAAGAGCTAACCGACGAAGTGAACGCAAGCGTTTCATACCACTCGTTTTACTAAGTCGTTTAATTTGATTTCTCATCCGAGTGAAGTAAAGGCTTGTATATACTAGTAGAATGAAAAACGGTTTGAGGAAACGTGCTTTATATTTAAAATAGTGTTGAAATCGTCTTGAAGAAAGAGTTTTGATATTTACTACTAGTATTGAAACCTTCATATCTTTAGAGTGACAAGTCACAAAACGATTGTTGAAACAAATCGAATCACATAAATTCACATTCAAAGACGTGAGAAAAGTCCAAAGAAATCAATCCCAAAACCATCAAAGTAGGAATATACTTGCGACCTAACGAGGTCGAATTAAAGTGCAAATGCTTTAAGTCAAATAGGTCGAACGACCTAAGGGTAGACTGCCGTGCAACTTAGCAGAAGAACAGGTCAAACAACCTAAAGGTATCAAGTGCAGAGCGACCTAGTGGTAACCTGAGCCGAGCGATCTAAGGAATTCAAGGCAGTGCGACCTAATGTGGTTGGGGTCTAGCGACCTATCGAAGTACGGTGACGAGCGACCTAACGGTGTTAAGGTGCGAGCGACCTAGTGGCTTATCGAAGCCTAGCGATCTAGCATGAAATAGGTCAAACGACCTAAGAAGTAAAGGCCTTGCGGCCTAAAGAAATAAGAGTTGCATGTTGGTCAAGCGACCTAAGGGGATGGGGTCGAGCGACCTAAAGGAAGTAGGTCTAACGACCTAAAGAGTTCGCGACCTAAGGGATACGACCCAAGCGGCGAACGACCTAAAATCAGAGGCCAAGCGACCTAGTCGATGCGACCTAAAGGGTAGCGACCTATAGGTAATAGGGTGCAATGACCTAAAGGAGATAAGGCCTAACGACTTAAAGGTATTAGGGTCTTGCAACCTACGACCTAATGGTGGAAGGCTGAGCGACCTACGCTCCAAGTAGGATCGAGCGACCTAAAGAATATAAGGTCTAGCGACCTAAGCACTCGAGTGACCTAACTCCGAACGAGCTATATGCAGGCGGGTCTCATCACACTCGAACGACCTAAGGCATTAAGGAGCAAGCGACCTAAGTCCAGATCCACGCCAGAGTGACCTAAAGTCCAGCGACCTACGACCTAACAGCCAGCGACCTAGATGCGAACGGGCCAGTTCCGAGGCAGAACGACCTAACTCCAGGAAATTCACCAAAACACTAAAATTTGGGGTTTTTCGCCAATCCAATCCAAACCAAAAGCAAATGTTCATACAAATGCGTTAGGGAATCATTCCCAACAGTCCAATGACAGTTATAGGCAAAATGTGAGATTAAAAATCTCACCTTTTCACTAAAATGGATGAAGATGGAGCTTGAAAGCAAGGAGAAGCAATCCAAAGCTTGAATCCAATATCTTCTACTTGAATTTGGAGTTGATTGTTGGATTTGCAATAGAATTTTGAGTTTGGAGTTTTAATTTCCTATTCCCTCCTCCATTTTTGACAAAGTTTGAAGTGTTTGATAAAGTGAGGAAGAGGAGGTTGGTTGGGGCTGAGTTAGAAGGGGTTCAGTCCAACCAAAGTCAAAGGCGGGAAAAAGTGACAAAAATTTCACTATCTCCAAACATATCGAAGTTTACACTCAAAAAGATCGCAAACGTCATTTTGAACTCAATGGAGGTAGTCTCGAGTCCTAATTTGACCGTATGCAAAAAGTAGCTTTTCGAACTAACATCCGACTAACGATAAAATATTTAAATAAAATATTTAAATATAAAATCGATAAATATATGGGTTGTTACACAAAACCTCCTAAACGAAAATCGAAGAGCTCGTCGAGCTCGCCATATCCAACGGTATGTTTTAACTATCATCGTTATTTGGAGGAGAATTTTTGCCGCGTTTATCTTCAGATCGAATGCGATTATCGAGGCTAGGGAAGCACTGAGTCGAGCAAGGCTGTGGGCGTTGATGAGGGGTGGCTAGGGCTTCGAGTTGATGGTGCTTGATCGATTTCTAATGGCTTGAGGTGGAAGCGACATGGAGATGTTTGAACGGTGAGTGGGTTCAAACGTGGTATCTCAGCCTGGAACAAATGCGAGGAAGAAGATAATACGAGCGGCCAGGATTTCTTTGATGCCAATCGAATGGCTGTGATTTGTTTCAAGGTTAAATAAATAAAAGAAATTTATTTATATAAATTGTATTCAAACTTAAAATATATATCTTTGTCATACGAGGTCGAAATTGGAAGAAACAAACGGCGATGGAATCATGGCAACAAGCACTACATTCTAGAACTGATTTGGAGACGATTGGAGCTACCTAAAATTTTAGGTTAAATCGAACGTCGTTCGATTTGATTTAAAATTGAAAACTCAAGGTGAGTGTTTTATAACGCTCACAGGTACTAGAATATTTTTATGCTAGTTAAATTTGAAATTATTAAGTGATATAAATTTATTGATTGTTGTTTGATAAATTTAATTGTCATCTAAATTGTCATTTTAATTAACTATTAAAATTAAAATTGTCAGTTAAATTTGAAATTGGAATTTAATTGCCAGTAAAATACCAATATTAATAACTATTAAATTGTTGTGAATTATATTGACTGTTTGGGTGATTGATTGCGATGGATGCTATTGGTTGATATTTTGGATGATTTGGATGTCTATTTATTTTGATATATCTTGTATCTTCCTGTATATTATTTACAGTATATAAAACCATACATTGAATTATTTCGAGTAAATTAAGAAATAGGTTGAAATGATATATACTTATGACAATTATTTTGGGTTGAAATGATATATATATATCCATCCCCGAATTAAATTGAAATAACTGATTCACTTGGCCATAGGATAGAAAATTATATATGGAAACCGGATTGGTTAAAATGATTTAAATTTTTGATTTGAAATTATTTAAATGATTTTGATTTAAAGAAATAAAAAAATTGAATCTATGGAAATCGAATTATTTTCGAACTTGAGCTAAAAATGTGGAATTAAAATTTGTTAAACGAAATTGTTTAAAAATGAAATTTGAGATTTTGAAGTTATAATTGAAATATGATTTGAATTTCGAAAATTGATTTGTTTTTAAAAGATTTGAACATTTATTCGAACTTTGTAATATGGCTAAGTAAAAGCAAGTTAAATGGATATTTCAAATTTGGGCTCGAAGTTGAATTATTTTGAAGATTTGAACCTTCAATTGAAAGTTGAAGTTGAATTTGATTTAAATAATTTAAATTGATATTCTGAAATTGACTAGAATTTATATAATTTGAAATGGTCTAAAATTGAGAAAGGAATTGAAATTAATTCAAGTTGGAATCGAAATTGAAATTAATGGAATTGAAATCGAAATTGAATTAATTTGAAATCGGAATTAAAATTGATTTGAATTGAAATCGAAGTTAATCCGAATTGAAATCGAAATTGGGTCGATTTGAAGTGAATCGAGAATTGAATGATTTGAATTGGAAGATTTGGAATTGAATCAGTTTGACTTTGAAACTATTTTCAAATAAATTATTTGAATATAAACTGTTTAAAACCTATCTTATAAATATTCAAATTATTTTGATTGCCAAGCTATTCTATTTTATAAACCATTTTTAACACTCAAACTATTTTATATTAAACAATTTTAACTCTTTAAATTATTTTAAACTATTTAAACTCTTTAAATTATTTTAAACTATTTAAAATATTTTCTAAAAATTCAAACTGGTCTAGGTTGGAATGTTTATATTTAAAACATGGATTTAAATACGAATTGGGTTAAATTGAAGTTATAACCCAAATGGAAATTCGAAGAAATTTTGAATTGGAACTGAAATCGAGATATTAAGGTGAACATGATTTTGAATTGAAATAGTATATTTTGAGTAAATATGATGATTTCGAAATGGATTTGATTTTTTTGAAGCGAATATGATGTTTTGATATCAAGTACGAACTATTTTCGAAATGTAAAAGAACCAACCGATGTGTAAAACGACGTTAGGTTGTTAAAGAGGCCGGGGCCTCTTATTGGCATACTCTCTGTCAATATTGGAACCACTTTAACAACTGTGTACGCGGAGGAGACTTCAGAATGAAGTGGTTGGATTTGGCATCATTTTCTCGATTTGAAGAAAGAGAACGACGATGGATAGACCTCGGCACTTGTGCCAATTTGAAAGGACTAAAACATGACGGCTTGACAGGGCTAAGTGGGCTAATTACCCCGAGTGAACATCCGTTCTTCGATTTATTGGACTCGGTCCATATTATTACTCTTGTTGTTGGTTTCGATTGGTGCACCTTGATTTGGGATAGCCTTCCTTTGACTCGATATGGGATGGATGGACGTGGTGGGTAGTCATGGCTATGATACGTTACCACCAGTCCTGGGACCCGAACTGGTAGTATCCTACCTCCACTGTTATTCCCAAATAGGTAAAAAAAAAAGGAGATCTAAACCCCCGTTTGCATGAAAAACAGGCAAATACCTCCAATCAATTTTTCAGTAGCAGATTAAATGATAATATAGCATAGAATATGTAAAACACGCTAGGGTTTATAGTGGTTCAGCCATAAAGGGCCTACGTCCACTGTTCATTCTTTATTTCTGTTTCTTATAATTTGGCTATTAAAATAATTTGATACCGAGTACAATGTTTTATGATAGAAAATGAGGATCTGGATGCTCCATTTGGTTAATACTACTGCTCGAAGGTTTGTAAATCCCCAAAAACCTGTTGCTTGAATGCCAATTGCTTGGATATTTATAGGGGTCAAGAAGCAGTGTGGTTAATCTGGAAAATTATGATATTTCCATGTATATCCCACCTAAATTGAATATTCCTGGATATGCCTAATGTAATTAATAATTTCTTAATATGTGCCGATTTCATTCCATATATAGCTCGCTTGGTTCAGCTAGGATCTCTATCCGGGGTAGGTTGGTCCGGTGGTTCTGCACTTTGGCCACTTGGATGGCTAAGTTCATGTTACTTCAACTCCTTTCGGTTCGGCTCCTATTCTAGGTCGGTTTGCACATTGGTTCGGCCTCCATATGGTTCAGTCAGGCCCCTAGCCCAGCTCCCCTTTACATTGAATAAAGGATCTTGTTCAGTACCCAGGCTATCGAACAAGATATTTAGTTTGGTACCTTCGGGTACCGAACATGAATTCATGTCCGATACCCTGAGGGACTGAACAAAAAGAGAGGGGGTATAGGAGCTTCCTTCTACTCCTTCTTTTTGCACTTGCTCTTCCTATTGCGTCACCTTCTTCTTGACCGAGCCTGTGATATCTTCCAAGTCTTCCACCACCTTGGTCTCGTAGCAAAAAATTTCCCTTAACCCTTATCCCCCAAAGTTCATCTCATAAACTATGAGTGGGCTTTGTTGAGTAACTTAGATGTTCATCACCTTCTCTTTTGTCAGTTTGGATCAGCAAGCTTAGGGTTTAGTGGCCAAGGTCGGCTCGGCGTGCAACTTGCTCGGTGTCGTGGTTGGTTTGGCACCCTCTCAGTTTGGCTCTTGATAGGACTCTCTCCCTATATAAGCTAAAGGGCTTCTTCCCACCGGATATGCTCATTCACTTTCCATCCTTCCCCAAAAGACGCAACTCTTTGACTCCTCGAGCCGCCATTACCTTGCAATGTTTTCTAAGCTTCAAATTCAACTCCAATCTTTAATTCAAAGTCGATTCATGATTTGATTAGCATCTCTTGTTACCTTGGCATTCATACTACCAATCTATATGCTTTAATTTATGTAGATTATCCATGCTATGCTCCCTGCTCTATTCGACACCCATGTTATGGTTAGGGCTTGGGGCGGTCCGGTTGGTGGCTGAACAGAAGTGTTGTAGATTTTTTTAACATAGTGGACACGCATACACACATGCACACATTTGAACACTTCCCTCTTTTGCGATAATGTGTGAGACGATTTGTCATGTTAGATATGTCTATCGGGCCGTTGTTAGACCCGCTTCCTTATTGCTTCTAGAGATCAGGATCCCTCTTCTTCTATACCTCTGGTTTTTGTGCAATTGGGGCATCCCTCTAATCAACCCAGCTCTGCTCATTCCCTTGTGCATGTTGGATGGCTTGAACTGCTAGTGAACCCCATTGAATCATAAGCTTCAAGCTTGATTGCCAAACAGTTATTCCTCATTATTGCCACCTATGGTATCCTGAGGAAGGACCGCTGCCTACTCTAGAATAAGTAGCGCATGCCCCACCCGAAGGGTATATGGCTTACTCTCACTACCATTTCACAGTCGGAGCTCCACCCTCTCTTCCTCAGTGGCTTGCTGGGTTTCTTGTATACTTGTAAATCACTCTGTTTCAGTTGCATCCTAATGGACACGCTATCCTCACTAGCTTGTATTCTATCTTCGTGAGGGAGTTTAAGGTGCCACCGACCATCGCTAGATCAGATATCTATATGCTATAAAGAGTAAGATGGAGGGTTCTCCCTTTATTTACCTCGAGGTGGGGAGAAAATTCAAACCAATCAAGAATCTATATTCCTAGTACATTATGTTTAAGCAGGAATACTCCTACGTTTGAGACAACTCTCCGTGTTTCCATCAATGGCACTTAGAATGTAAGTTTTTTCCCACTTGTCTTCCTTTATCGATTCGAAAGAGTCTCATGCTGGAGGCTAACTTTTCTTTCTTTGGGTTTCCTTTTAGGTGCAGTGAGAGTGAAAGCTGGAGATGATCTGGAAGAGACGTTGCGCAGACTATAGAAAATGCCGAAGGAACTCTTTGAAGTTCATTGGCTCATCACGGACGATAATTTGAGGTAGTTGTATTGCTTGTAGTTTGTCGCTTACTTGGAAGAGGTAGGAAATTTTTTATGTAGAAGCCTGCCAACAAAAAGAAAGAAAAGGATTCGGCTACCGGTGAAACGAGTGACATGCCTTCCTCTCAGCCTTCTGTTTTTGGTGCACTCTTGACTACAGACCCATATGGTGCTGCTCCTACCATCCTTACCGGTTCAGAGGAGCCGGAGTTAAATCCCTTCAGGGTTGAACCTCAAAAAAGTGGTCGGCTCAAGACCTTAAGTGAGTGGGAGGATGATAGTTTCCACACGAAGATAGCAGGAGAGGCAGACTCATATGATATTGACTGTACCGCTTTCGATCGTGATGAAGCGCATTCCTCTAGAAACATTGGTTTAGCTACCCTGCTTGATTCAGAGGTGGATGAGCCTTGTGTCATGTTTTTAGTCCCGATGAGGAGGGAACTTTCCTCCCCGGTGATATAAATGTTTCATATTACCTTCAAGACCCAGAGATTGGGATTGATCATGGGGACTCCGCCTCTATAGCAGAAATCCAGCGATAACTGGAAACCCATGAGGACCTTAAGGGTTCGTGTAGTTGCTACGTGCTCTTGCTATCACAATTACACAATCACATGTCCATGTCACACCCATGCATCTTTCCATTGTCTATTTTGGTTCTAATCCATTGTGTTTTGCCATTGCAGGTAGCATGAGCTCGAGAAGGGAAAAGTTGCTCTCCAAGATGAAACAGATAGGGCTAAAAGCGCCTCCAAAGGATATGAAAACGGCGATATCTCTATCTGGGCCAAGTGTAAATATTGGACACGCCAAACAAGCTAAAAACAGGGGAGGTTTTTTACTACAGCCCAGCCAGGGAGATGGGAGAGTAGTATCCCAAAGATGGTTCACACAAAAGGAATTGCTCTCCTAGTACAAAGTCAATATCCCAAACCCCCATTCGCCCTTCGAAATCTCCTCGACTATCACCTTTCCCTTTATCTGACTCAGAGGCCTCCAAGTAATAGGAGAAGGTGGACAAAAGAGGAGGAATTTTCCTTGCCTCCGAGGATAAGGATAAAGGGAAAGGGAAGGACCCACCATCATTACCGACCTAATAGACACAAATTTTAACAAGTTCCACCAGCCTTACTAGCTAAATGATCCCCTAGCCCGCCTTCTTGCTAATGCACCTCCTCTTTCATTTGCAAGGTCAATAGATCTCCTTGTGGATGGTTTTGGTGACGTTAAAGCCCCATTGGAGTATTATGCCAAAGTTGTCAAGGCAAGGGAAGAGATTAGTAAATATAATGTTGAGCGGAACCTAAGAATTTTTGACTTGAGGAAGCAGCTGTATGAGGAGGATTTGAACCATAAGAGAGTGATGGAAGCACTAGAGCGATCTCAAACCGATGAGATCAAAATTTTGAAGGCCAATCACGCCGAAGAGTTAGAGCAGTTGAAATAAGAGTGCATTACCAACATTAAAAACTCCAAGAAAGAACATAATGAGAAGGCCATTCGCTTCTTTGACGAGTACAAAAATTCAAGTCCAAGATGACTAAGAAGTTGGAGGAGGTTCAAAAGGTGGCCAAAAGGGTAGAGCCTCGCATCGCAGACTTAAAAAATAAAGTAGTGAAGTGGAGAGCTGTAAGAGTCTCTCTCCGGGCAAAAATTAAGGCATTGAGCGCAGGCAGAACTGCTGAAACCTCTAGGGCTGATAAGCCAGCCTTAGGGAACAACTCCTCCTCTAGCTCACATTCAACCTTCCAGTGATGCCCCTGGATCCTCTAAGGGACGTAAGAGTTTTCTCTATAGTCCATGGATCACTACTCAGTATGTCCAAACTCGTTTGAGCAATCCTACACCTAATTTCCCTCCTTACTTCCATGCAGGTGATGAGCTCATGACAGATCCTGTTGGCACTGTGATTACTTCTGATATTCCACCATCAAGTGTCATGCACCCTAGCCTATCAGACCTTCCGGTCGAAGAAGTCAACCACTGTGCAGTTAAAGCCCTGCTTAAGCCATGCAAAATCCCCGCTATAGCCCGTAGCGTTCTTCGACCGCTATGCTATTTCAATTTAGCGCTACTAAATAATATACCCGCTTTAGGTTCCGCTACACCCGCTAAATCAATGGTTTTTAGCACCCGCTTTAGCATTACTAGTATACAAAGTTTGGTTTGACTAGTTCTCTTTTAAAACAAAAAAAATTAAATAGCTAATTTTAAGGCATAAGCGCTTAATATAAGTTAGAAATTTATTATAATCACCAAATCTAGTCTGCATAAATCATGAAATTCTTCGGTTTTGTTATATAAGATTAAACAATTTACTTTTTTCTACACAAATGATGTGAGAATGATAATAAATTATCTTTAAATATTTGGCTTATATCTAATGAAGCTTTTTGCATCTCTGCTATTTTCCGCTATATCCCTGCTTTATCCCTACTACAACGTTTTGCACCTCCACCGCTTAGAACCACTAAGTGCTTTAACTACACAGGTTTGCCATGAGATGATCACTTCTCTCTAGGAGGACATTGACATTGAGATCATGGGTGCTTCCGATCCTATAGAGGACTTTAACAGGGAGGAAGTGCTGAAACAACAAGTCCTGTTGAAATATCTTGCTGACTTGGAAAGGGTTAAGCTTGAAGCCTACGAGGGGCTGAAACAAGTGCAGAAGAAACAAGCTAAATTTGACATAGATGCCACCGTAAGAAGGAAGAGGAGAGAAAGGAGGGTGAACACAAAGGATCAAGACATCACAGCAAGAAGACCATTTCCAATTCTAGGTCCAAATGATGCCACATACGTGTTCTATTTGAGTAATTTTCTTTTTGCTTGAAACAAACTCGCTATGTATACATACTTTTTGTTTTAAACATTCCTACTCGTGCTGAACTAGTTTTGATGTGTTGTTGAGGTCGAGCGTGTATTGTTTCCTGGTACTTTGTGATTTCTTGACCTATAATTATTTGAATGTCCGACGAATATGACTTGAATGCATAATTTTGTATCTGTTATTATCCTTATGGATTTCTATTTCCTTTCCATCTTTTATTGCGTATGACGCAACCCTTACGTGCCTTAGGAAAATTTGAACTGTTAGAAACCATTTTCTATCGTCGAACTCGTCTATACGCCAGGGGAGAACCAACTAGGCGGCTGTCATGTCTCAACTGTTGGTAAGTCGGGTTCTCGTTGAACCTTTTTTATTTCAAGGCCATAGGCTATAGTGAACGTCGGAGTAGTGTTACTCTTGGTTTACTATTATTGATGGGAGAAATTGAGTCGATCGTTAGCTATGGATACTTGAATAGGGATCACTCCGGTCCACCACCACTGGCTTAGATGGTTGAGCCGATCGTCACAAGTGAACACCCGAATAGAGATCACTTCGATCCACCACTGCTGGCTAAGAAGGTTGAGCCGATCGTCAACTGTGGACACCCACTGCTGGCTAAGAAGGTTGAGCCGATCATCAGCTGTGGATACCCTAATAGGGATCACTCTGGTCCAATACTGGCGGGTAAGAAAGTTGAGCCGATCGTTAGCTATGAACACCCGAATAGGGATCACTTTGGTCCACCACTACCGGCCAAGAAGGTTAAAGGGTGATGCCATTCCCAATGAGGCTTTGCTCCCGAGTCAGCTCCTGAGATACGGGCATCGCTCCTTTAAGGTGCTATTGTTAGTTTATCATGTTTAAGTAGTGATACGAGATTACATTTCCAACTAGTTACCTGACACAACAATAGATTAAGGAAAGCAGGCTTCATTAGAATCCATTTCATATTTGTTTCAATTACAAGGTTGCAATACAAGTAGTATGATAAAAGTTCAAGTAAAATAGTGATGGAGATATTGTGCATTCCAAGCCATTCTGAATATGGCTCCATTTACTATACTAGCAATGAAAGCCCCATTTCCCAAATCCTTGTAAATGACATACGCTTCTTCCCAGATCAGAACAAGTGCCCTCGGGTGAGGAAAAATTCTTTTCGGCACCAAATCCCCTTCCTTGAGTGGGTGACATTTGACCTTAAGTTGTATTGTGCGGCTATCATCTACTTGTGTGCTTCAACCTTTAAAGTGGCTTCTTCGCGTCTTTCATTAACCAAGTCGAGCGACGTGTTTAGCAACTCCTCGTTCTTGTTTGGATCATAGTAAATCCTCCGGTGCGATGGTACCGTTGTCTCTACTGGCAACATCGCCTCCAACCGTACGCTAATAAGTAAGGAGTATGACCCGTTGCTGTCTTAAAAGAAGAGCGATAGGTCCGCAACGTTAGTAGAAGCTCGTCTACCTATTCTTCCTTTGCCTTTTCCAATTTCTTCTTTATGAGAGTTTTAGAACCTTATTGACTACCTCCACCAGCCCGTTGTCCTGTGGGTATGCCACTGTTGAGAAACTCTTCTTTATCCCATGCTACTAGCAAAAGCCAGTGAACTCCTCACCGTCGAAATGCAAGCCATTATCCAAGATGATCTGAAGGGGGACTCCATACTTTCTTATCACGTTCCAAATTAAAAAGTTTATGGCTTTAGCCGTTGACATTTTAGTAAGGGGTTCTGCTTCCACCTACTTAGTAAAGTAGTCTATCGCCACCATGGCTTATTTAGCTCTTCTTTATGCCATTGGAAGCTCCCCAATCAAGTCTATCCCCCAAACCGCAAAGGACCGAGGAATGACCACATGAGTTAATTCAGTTGGGTGCAACCTAGGAATCTTAGTGAATTGCACTTGTCACATCTCTTCGCGTATTCCATTGCATCATGATTCAAGATCGGCCAGAAGTATCCATACCGCAACACCTTTTTTGCTAAAGTCGGTCCATGGTATGGTCTCCGTGGCTCCCTCGATGCACATCCTCCAATACCTTTTGAACTTCCCATCTAGCGACGCACCTCAGCAGCGGATTTGAAAATCCTCTTCGATATAGTATTCCATCTTGGATGACAAAACGGGGCACCTTTCGTAGAATCTTCCGGGCTTTATTCCTGCTATTAAGTAGTACTCCTTCACGTAGATACCTCACCAATGGTGTCATCCATTTTTCCTTGTCCCCGGTAGCCGCAACCGCATTAAACTCCTCAAAGCTGGGACTGTGCTGGATCGCAATAGGTACCGATCCCAGCAAAGGCCTAGCTCCTGAACTTGCCAACTTTGCCAGCTCATCCACATACTGATTATCCTCCTAGGGAATGTGTTTAATAACGTAGTGCTCCATTCCATTAAGTAAGACCTTTACCTTCTTCGAGTAAGACTTTAAGCGGTTTTCCTTGGCCTGGAATTCCCTAAGTATCTGGTTCACAACCAACTGTTAGTCACTGTGCATGCACAACAGCTTGATCCTTAACTCCTTTGCTATCTCCAACCCTGCTATCAAAGCATTGTATTCCGCCTCATTGTTCGTTGTTTGAATCAAGTCGAATCACATAACTTAGGTAACTTCCTTTAAGTGTCAGCAATACTACCCTTACACCAGATTCATGATCATTAGATGCTCTATTAATATACACTCACCACTTAAGGGTTTCCTCCTCCTGGGGCTTTATTTCGTCGTCGCGAATAGTAAACTCAACAAGAAAGTCTGCTATCGCCTATCCCATGATTGAAGTCTATTGGTGGTAGGTTATCTCATATTGGCTTAGCTCAGTACTCCATTTGGTAAATCTGTCCAAAGTGTCCAATCGGTGTATAACTTACCTCAAGGCTGATATGTGAGTATGCAGATATGATGTGTTGGAAGTTATGCCTTAGTTTCTAAGATGCAATCTATAGACAGTATGCCAACTTCTCCAACTTAGGATATCTAGACTTCGGCCCGGTAAAGCATTTGCTTACATAGTATACTAGGAATTACATTTGGTCTTCCTCCCTAACCAATGTCGCGATTAGTGCATAGTGTGACACTGCTAAGTACTGGGAAAGATCTTCCCCTTAACTAGGGTAGAGAGAACCGGTAGTTTTTGTAGGTGCTCCAATAGGTTTAAGAACGTGGCCAAGCATTTATCGGTACATACGAATTTACCATTCTCATTTTTGAGTGCTTCGAAGAATAGGACGCACTTGTTAGTGGCTTTGGATATTAACCAGCTCAAAGCTATGACCTTCTCGTTTAAGCCTTACATCTCCTTTCAAGTTTTTGGGTTTTTCATGCCTCTTAAAGCTTGGACCTACTCCAAATTAGCCTTAATTCCCCTAGCATGCACGATAAATCCCAAGAATTTTCTAGAAGCTACTCGAAAGGAACACTTTAGTGGGTTCAACTTTATTTTGTATCTCTGTAGAATTGAAGCATTTCCTTCAAGTGCAAGATGCGGTCTTCAACCCTTTTTGATTTCACCAGCAACTCGTCGACATACACCTCCATGGTTTTCCCAATCTTCTTGGCGAACATCTTGTTTACCAAACTTCGGTATGTTGCTCCCGTATTTTTGAGTTTGAACGGCATGACCTTGTAACAGTAGAGCACTAGGTTGGTGATGAAACTGGTGTGCTCTAGATCAGGGACGTGCATATCAATCTGGTTATACCCAGAGTAAGCATCGATAATGGATAAAAGCTCATGACCAACAGTTCCATCTACCAACTAATTAATTCTTAGGAGCGAGAAGTGGTCTTTAGGACATGCATTGTTCAAGTTAGATAAGTCAATGTAGGATCGCCATTTTCCATTTGAATTCTTAATGTAATCGGGTTTGCAATCCACACTGGGTACAATGATTCTTGGATGAATCCATTTGCTAGGAAGGCTTTCACTTCTTCGTTTAGTGCAACAGATCGCTCCAGGCCCATACTCCTTTTCTTTTGTCTCACTGGGACTTCCTTGGGTCAATATTCCGAGCATGACAAGCAATTGAGGAAGAGATTCTAGACATGACTGCATGTGACCAGGTGAACCTATCTTGGTTGTCCTACAGAAACATGATAAGATGTATCTTAAGATCCTATTCTTAACTGGATCCGATTTTCATAAGCTTCGTAGGATCACTATCATTGATTTCCACAAACTCTCACCTCTCTAGGCTCGGTTGTGGCCCCTTCTCCTTAATCTCTCAACTCTAGCTCATTATAAGGATCACTTGTGAACTCGAGAGGGGACACTTCTTTAATTGCTACGCAAGGGGGTTCTTGGCATAGAAAGCAATTTCTGTGCCATTCCCATTTTCCCTCCGTTTTCTTTCTCGAAGCTCTACAATGTAGTATTTCGTGGTTGTGTCTTGGTTTCTTTCCACTACTCCTACCCCATTGGCTATTGGGAACTTCATGGTTTAGCACCACGGAGCCACTACTGCATGAAAGTCAGATAAGGCCGGACGTCCTAGGAAGACATTATAAGCCGAGAATCCATGAACCAGTATGAAAGTTTGCTTTCGTATGGCGGATCGGGGATAGGTTCCTATCTCAACAAACAAATCCAACATTCCTAAGTGCATGGTCCCTTCTCCCACGAAACCATGTAGCAGTTGGTGGTAGGGTGTAATATTATCCATGGAAAATTCCATCTTGTCGAACGCATCCTTGAATCGAATGTTCATTGAGCTTCCATTGTCTATCAAAATTTGATGTACCTCTACCGGACCAAGCATGGCCATAATAACCATTGCATTCGTATGCAGAAATTTCTTTCCTCGCAAGTCATTATCGTCAATGACGTCTCCTACTCCCAGCGTGGAGCCTTAGCACTCTGCTCCTTGCTATAGTGCATATATATGCATCTCCGTTCTTTAAAGACTTCGTGTACCTTTCCATTTCAGCCCGACTTCTATCTTCCATATAAGGCCCCCTGTTATGGTATCGATTACCAGTTTCCCATCTTTCCCATGGTTGGCACTAGATCCTTTGCCTCCCTTCCTTAGCGGAGGCTATCTCGGGGTCTGCTTCTCAGGGGCAGGAAGAGCCTCTGGGCTTTTGACGTACCGCTCCAGCATTCTTCTCTTGATATGCTCTTCAATTACGTCCTGTAAATGGTGACATTCATTGGTGTTATGCCCATATGAGAATTGGAATCTACAATATTTTTGGTATTCATTTCAGCTTCAGTCTCTTTTCTCGGAGCATGCCTATTATATTTAAGCTTCGCTTGCATGGCGAGATAGATATTTTCGATTGTGTCATTGAAGTCTGTGTAGGTGTCAAAATTATTGCCAGGCTTAAACCTCCTTTGATCAATTTTCCTCCCACTAGAATTGTCTAGGTTGTTATTTTTCTTTTTCTCCGCACAAAAACCTTCACCATTCTTAACCATTGCATTCATACTACTAGAAGCTTCCAATGGTTTGGCGACGGTATCAATCTGCCGCCCCCAATGTAGCCTCCTCCAATCGCATGTACTTTGCAGCTTCATAGAAGAAATCCTGAAGTGTAGCCGGTCTCTCCTTAGTCAATCTCCAAGCATCTTCGTGTCAAGATGTACACTACCATACAATGCCATTAGAGTCAACCATTTATCAGCATTCTGAACGTTGGCGGTTGTAATGTTGGAAGCGAATCAAATATTACCGTAGAATCTCATCCTCCTGTTGTTTTACATCCGACAAGGAATACGAATACTTGGGTTGTTCTATGCAGACTCGGAATTAACTGATAAATTTTTACTTCAACATTACCCATGAGCGGATTATGTCAGGGGGAGTATGGAAAAACCACATAGTTGCCAAATCTATCAAGAAGAGAGGGAAGCACTTACACATAACTTCATCTGTAGCTGCACTCATTAGCATATGCTGCGTATATTATTGTAGATAACCAATGAGATCAATCAAGCCTTGGTAAGGATCCATAGTAGGTATCTGAAAGCTCTTTGGATTCTGGATAGTCTCTTTTTCCATAGAAACTGGCTATCAACTCTTGCACCAATTTCGTGCTCTATCTACTCACAACAAACATATTCCTTTATAAGTCGCACCATGCGGTCTTTCAGTTCGTGGGATGAGCGGAGTTGGGTCGACCTCTCATGTCGAGGTGAGAGACTTCTCTCCTATCTTCTATGATGACTTGATTTGCGATCTCGTCTTCATTCCCTGCTTTGGAATCATTCACGACGATGAGCCTGCTTACCATTAGCGTCTACTTCTGCAAATACTAGTGAGCGTGGCCTAGGTTGAGGGGGTTCAGTCGTGTCCGCCTTTGGGTCATTGCCTCCCTCGTTCGGTTCTGAACCTGTCCTTGGGTGCGGCGTGCGGTTGAACTCCTGCTCAAACTACTTCCTCGATGTTGGCTCGTCCAACTCCTTGATTTTCTTGATCAGATCCATTACAAAAATGCGACCTCCTTTGTCTCCTTGGCCCTAGGCACTAGGTCCTACCTCTAGTTTCAATGTTGTGCAAGGTGGGCTACGTCTGCCCCAAGCATGTCATGATTTGATCCATAGTGGCTTGTTGATGGGCAGCGAAGCAAGTATCAGGATCCATCATAACTCTATCTAAGACGCCTCTAATAGAGGTCTCCAGGGCTAGAGTGCTGGAAGAATGATTATCTTGCTCCGTAGTATCACGGTTGACACCCCTACTAGCACCAATAATCTTTCTCTTAGATTTGAGTAGTATGATGACAATGTTAAGCTTCTCCGTTAAAGCACCAAAAAATTTTGCACCAAAAACGGGCAAATGCCTCCAATCGATTTTGTAACATCGGATTAAATGAATATATAGTGTAGAAAAAGTAAAATATGCCAGGGTTTATAGTGGTTCAGCCATAAAGGGTCATGTCCACTGTTCATTCTTTATTTCTGTTTCTTATAATTTGGCTATTACAAGAATTTGATGTTAAGTACAATGATTTATGATAGAAAATGAGGATCCGGATGCTCCATTCGATTAATGTTGCTACTCAGAGGTTTGTAGAACCCAGAAACTTGTTATTTGAATGCCAAAAGCTTGGATATTTATAGGGGTGAAGAAGCGGTGTGGTTAATCTAGAAAATTATGATATTTCCATGTATATCTTGCCCAAAGGAATATTCTTGGATATGCCAAATGTGATTAATAATTTCCTAATATGTGTTAACTTCATTTCATATATAGCTCGCTTAGTTTAGTTAGGAGCTCTATCCGGGGTAGGTGAGTCTAGTGGTTCTGAAGTCATGGCTTTGATGTCTAAGTTCATGTTACTTCAACTCCCTTTGGTTCGGCTCCTACTCTTAGTCGATATGCACATTTGTTCGTCCCCCATGTGGTTCGATCAGGCCCCTGGTCCGGCTCCCCCTTACATTGAATGAAGGATCTTGTTCGGTACCCGAATAGGTATTCTGTTCGGTATCCTTGGCTACTGAACAGGAATTCATATTCGGTACCGTGAGGTACTTAACAAAAAGAGGGGGAATAAGAGCTTCATTTTACCCCTTCTCTTTGCACTTGATCTTCTTGTTGTGTCACCTTCTTCTTGACCGAGCCTATGTTATCTTCCAAGTCATCCACCACCTTGGTCTCGTGGGAAAAATTGCCCAACACAACCCTTTTTTCTTCCCTTCTTTTCCTATTTAGACTCACCGTCCCCCTTTATTTGCATTTAACCTTTTCTCTTTCCTTCCTTCTAGTTTTTACTGCAAGGCATTTCTCCCCCCCCTTCTTCGTTTCTAGCCTAAAAAAATAAATCAAATTAAATCTATTTCAAATCTCTTCAGTTAGCCGCGTTTCTGGAAGAGCGAGGATTCAATTCAAGGAGATTTTGATTCAACATTTAAGGAGCAAAATCAAGGCCATAATATCGGTAATGTTTAAATTATAATATGTTATATATATGCTTCTTCATGTCATTACATATGTGTTGATTAGAATCATATTATGTCACGAATACATACATACATACATACATATATGTGTATATGTTTATATTTATTTGTTGTCAGATCCGTATATAGATATACCCACTCGTGTTAGTGTGTATATATACATACTTTTGTGCACAATTACATTTGGGCCAAATTAAAGAAAAAGTTTGAAGCTAAAATTGATTTAAAATTATTTATTAAAAAAAATTTGATTTTTTAATTTTGTAAATCTATGCATATATCCCCGGTCTAACCAAAGGCTTAGTGGTCCAGTGGTAAAGACATAGTGGAGTTGCTACATTGTGTTGTAGTG
The DNA here is from genome assembly GCA_030737815.1 of Allium fistulosum. NCBI lineage: Eukaryota > Viridiplantae > Streptophyta > Magnoliopsida > Asparagales > Amaryllidaceae > Allium > Allium fistulosum. The sequence goes on along the minus strand of CM060902.1, from coordinate 1,247,156,261 downwards.
GCACCGGTTCGATACCCAGCGGCCACAATAATGAGACATAAGTGTCCGGGCACTATAAATCCCCGGTCTAACCAAAGGCTGTGGAATACATAGTATCCATGGCCCCAAAGTTTTGTCAAGTTCTAGTGGTCCAGTGGTAAAGACATAGTGGAGTTGCTACATTGTGTTGTAGTGGCACCGGTTCGATACCCAGCGGCCACAATAATGAGACATAAGTGTCCGGGCACTATAAATCCCCGGTCTAACCAAAGGCTGTGGAATACATAGTATCCATGGCCCCAAAGTTTTTTTTTGTAAATCTATGCATATATTTATATTACATATAAATAATATATAGTCTTTAGAAACGTTACTTTAGTGATTATTAATATAGTAACGGAAAAAAAATACTTTAATGGCAGATCTGGCGATTTTTTCCTCGCGAATCCTTCCATCGCTTTCTTGATTCCGTGGCGCTCTCGCTGTTCGCTCGTCCCTTTTCATGTTCCCTTCTCCTCCCTCATCAACGCGATCTGGCCGTCGGTTCCGTGGCTTAGCGGGCGATGCTGTCGTTCATCCTGACCTTCTCTCGTCCCGAGATTTCCCCCCTCTAAGTGCAAGTATGTCGAATATGACTGAACCTGATGTTAGCTCTGGACATATTAAAGCTTCGTCTGATGTGTCTCCAGCGCAAACTTTCTCTGGTAAGCAGAACTTCCTTACTTTGTCCAGAACCAATGTTAGTTCTGATGATGCAAACTGTAACGCCTTGGATGAACTTGCATCGGGCTCTTCTGTTGCCGTCAGTGAATTTTGCAGTTTGGCAGGGGATGTCTTTGCCAAGGCTAAAAATATTATCCCAGTAAGTAGCACATCTAGTGTTTGTGTTAATGCAGCAGTAGGATCTGGAACTATCTGTAAAATAAATAGCACGTCCGTCCCTTTGTTTGATATCATGCCATCAGACATTGTTTGTTCTGGGTCTCCCCTTGCCTGTCCCATTGTTGGTTCTGCCTGTGGCAATACGCGTCCACTTGCCAATGCTGTTGTTGTTCCTGTGAACAATGATTTATCTCCTGGTAGTGTCTTGTGTGCTGATTCTCTTTGCACCATTCCGGTTGCCTCAACTTCTGATGCTGAGTGTTGTCATGCTGCTCCTCGCACTGCTGTCCCTATTCCTTCTGTTCCCAGGCCTTGGACTTCCCTATTTTCTTCCAAACCACGTAACGCGGGAATTTATGAACCAGTTGATTTCGATATCGTTGAGGAAAATGGAATTATGATACCTCCCCCCTGTGTAATGCAAGCCGGAATTGAATTTTGGTCCGAATACGTTGTTGGATTTTTTTTGGACCCTATTCATCGTCTTCGTGATGTGGCTGCTGTATGTCGTAGAGCCTGGAGACTGCATGGTGGTCTTAGAGTTAAGTTGGTTGATTCCTTGTACTACCTTCTGTTCTCCTCCCCTGAGGAACGTAGACGTGTTCTAGAGTCTGAACCTTCCTTCTTTGACGGTCAGCCTTTTATTCTTACCCCCTGGTCGCCAACGATAGCAAGTGTACGCGAGCAAGTTTTTTCGGTCCCTGTTTGGGTTTATTTCTCCCAAATTCCTTCTGCTTTGCAGCCGTTGCTTGGCTTGAATTGGCTTGCGTGCAATATAGGAAAATTGAAATGCTTTGACTCTAATACGGTTGCGCGTGACAAGCTTGTTTTTGCCAAAGCCTTGATTGAGATTACTCCTGACAAGCCTCTTCCCACCACTATTCCTGTTCAGCTAGCTGTTGGTCATGTGGCCAATGTTCGTGTTCGTTATGGTTGGGTCCCTGATATTTGTTCCTCATGTCATTCCTTTGGACATAACGAAGCTGATTGCGTGCGCTCTGTTGTTCCTGATGCTGCTCCTAGAATTCCTCTGCCTCGTCCTCCACTTAGGAAATGGGTTCCCAAGGCCTCTCTGAATGTAGCACACTCTGATCCTCTCCCATCCTTAGAGCCTCCTGTTTCCCCTAATCATGGTGCTGTATCCCCTGACCATGGTGTTGTTCCTCCGGTTCCCCCTGTGGTTCCAGTTCTCTATCCGTCTCATATTGTTTGGGCTAAGAATGAGCACTCTTGGGTTGATTGTCGTACTGATATGAGGTACAACCCAGTGGATAACTCATATTTTAGATACATATCTGATGATTTATTGGATCTTCGATGCCTTTTTTATTCCATTTCTGGTGATACTTTGGTTCTCGACATGGATGGAACGTATGCTCTGACGAACGCAGAGCTTCTTGCTGATTCTACCTGGGAAAGATCTTTTGTTTACTCTTCTAGCAGTGACTGTTATGATCCGTCCCTTGCAGTTCTATTTCGTCCCTTTATTGGACTTCTTGACGGTGGACCTTTGATTTCTTCCAAGGATGATGAGAGTGTGGGAAATTCTTCCTCTGCGGAGGAGGATTAGCTGATTTATTTTAGTAGTTGTGACGCATCTGTCATACTCCTGTCCTGTATTAGATTTGTATTTCGTAGCTAAGGTATCTCTGCCTTACTCCTGTACTTCAACTTTATTACTTACGTAATAAAAGTGGTCGGTCCACTATAAAACCGTCGGCCTTGCCAAAAATAATATATAGTCTTTATTCATATAGACATACACACAAACATATATAAACATTAAAATATATTTTTAAATATATCTACATATTTATATTAAATCCAAAATTAAAATATATACACACACATGTTTAAAAACCATACAAAATCATTATGTAATATATATATATATATATATTATAATTATAAATTACTTATAGAAATTGTATTTTTTTTAAATTATCATGAAATCAGTATGGATTTCATAATTAAAAAAATATGATATATATATATATATATTAATGATTTAAATCCGCGTGAATTAAAATTTAATTTTATAAAAATGGTTTTGGTCAAAAGATTTTAAAAATTAGGAATTTTTAATAATACATGTTAATTATTTTCATAAATCAATATTTTATAAACAAATGTATATATGTATGTATGTATATGTATATGTATTTTCAAAAAAGTACATATATATATGTATAAATATGTTTATATATTCAAATAAATAAATTTCTAAATTTTGAATATATTTAATTCTTGATCTAGATTTGATTTAAATTTAGATCTACCTAAGACAATTTATATATTAATATGAATTATTTGAAATATGTAACATATTCAAATTAAATATATATATATGTGTGTGTATATATATGTGTGTGTGTGTGTAATATATATAAATATATAATTGTGCATTTATATGTATAAATATATAGCAATAAACTAATAATAGATAACAAATATGTAGGCTTGGTGTTCCCGTTGTAGTGTAAATCCGAGCACTTATATATGGACACATTAAACCATGTACACATTTATATGTTCCATGTACATTTACATGTATGTGTGTTTGATACACATATGCACTTTATATTATATATATATATATACATAGACATAAATCAAATATTTATATTAATTAAATAAAATAAAGATTTTATTTAAAATTATTTAGATAGGATTTAAATCAATTTTGACTTCATTAGCCCAATAAGATCTGTAACATCCCGAAAATTTTCGACTTTCGAAAATTCAACATCGATACTCACTTTATCGACTGCTGAGCCATCGAATGCTGGAAACCCGAAAAGTTATGGTTTTAAGAAAGAAGAAAAAGGTAGAAGAAGAAGATAGAAGAAAAAGAAAGAAGAACAACAACAGAACAAGAGCAGAAGCAGAAACAGAAAACAATATCAGAATCTCACATATCGCAACGGAACAACATATAATAGATAAATGAATATCATTTAAAACACAGAACTATATCATTTTATACATACATCAATCATCAGAGTCAATATACAACTCAATACAACAATGGACAGTTATATAAACTTGTCCTCATACAGAATACACAGCGGAATAAATACTATCAGATACAAATACTACGTCTCATCATCCAGCCTATCTCCAAGCTCCAGAATATCCAGAATATCCTGATAATATAACTCTAGGCTGCCCGTGTGGAAAATTTGTGGGCACCCAGAGTTTAGAAGGGAACAATAAACTCCGAGTCAGTCATGGTGACTGGTGTGAGATCGTAAAACAGTTAATCTTATTTATAACAACAAAATAATTTTTAAGTCAATTCGAAATGCTTTTGGAAAATGAAACTACCATAAGACCTCCCACCACACACACAATGCAAACGCAGAATTGGAGGAGATTTCTTCTTATGATAGTCAAAGATGCTTACTACGCAAAATCAAATCATTTTGATATTATTATTAGTGCATAGTGTAGAAATCATTTCGAAAGTATAATATTAATCTTAGCCAACATACGACCAGTATCGTATGCCTACTATAGCTACCATCTAAACAGTGGTGACCACCGTACGTAAATGGCAGGTTCTACAACTAATACCGTACAAGTCACGTATTGGAGTTTGGATTTCCAACAAATGGTCAGGCTAAGGAACTTCCTATCCACGATGGGTACGTCCCTGGAATAGACGACCCGAGAACCTAACCGGATCTCTGCCAACACAAGGCCGGGTTACCTCTGCAAAAATAGGTAACTACTGACACGCGTATGCCATCCCCCGATCGTCACCGATCTTCCCGAGGATCCCCGATTCGCAACAAACCACATAGATAATAATAATGCAGTAACCACAGAGGTTAAGTATCTGGGCTCCATACCATGATACCACCTTTATCCAGAAGGAATGACATACACTAAGGGGCGCTACTCCCTAGAACCTTGCTGCATTCGTCCTGTTTCGACCATTTCCGGGGTGTGAGGCTCGACGAAGTCTCGTCCACAAAGCTACGCTTTCTACAAAAAGCCCTGCTTCGGGTCAACAAAAATGATCAACCTATGATCACAAAGATATAAGATCAAACAAATGATCATATCGCAAATGATCAAACACTGATCATTTCACAGCAACACTCAGTATGCCACGTTACCAAATTGGGATATATTTCTGATAAATTTCAACTACATCACCTCTGAGCTCGTACGTCTCAGAGAAGGGTGTTAAGCTAAGAGAATAAATTCTCCGCCACCAACAGAAATGTATTTGAAAGAAATCAGCTTTATATCTCAAATTGTAACGTCAGACACACAATCCATACAAGTCTGTTCCGGGATCGAACAGAACCGAAGGCACTTCTCACGAAGCCCTTGCCATTCCGGATAATTTCCAATCACGTCAGGACTTCCCGTCACTAAGGGTGATAAAACCTCTAAATCGGAGATCAGCCGATGTAGAGTAACTCGACGGTAATCCTTCCGTTTTCAAAAATATCCGGTCTTCAACACCGGTCTTCGAATGCAATTCATAACGACGTATCACATATTCGGAATGGGTTATACGACCCCATGGTCCTTTCCCGGCTAACCCGAATAGTGAGCGTTTATTTAAAAATAAGTGTGGCATTCAAATTCATCCAATTCACAACAAATACCTATCTAAAGGTAATTATTGATAGTCGGTTATTTAACTATCAATAAAGATGCGCAACATCATCAGATTCCAAATAATTTTCCCAAATTATTTTTATCTTCCAAAATATCTTTACTAGATATATAATTTCCACACTTAACCTTTGAAAACAATTTTCAAATATTCACTTTTCAATTTATCTTTAAAAGATAAAATTTCAAACCCTTCGTTTCATATTGGAAAAGCATTTCCATACTTATTAAATAATAAGTATTTCACAATCATTTATTTTCAACACTTGGAAAATATTCGATATACTTAAATCAAAATTTAGTATATATCTCATTCTTTAAGGAAATCATTCTTTTAACACCTTTATTTGAGTCAAAACGAATGTTACGTAAAACATCGTTACGACAACTCAAAATCACTAGTATAGGGATTCGGATTTTAAATAGATATGTAAATCCCAATACTACGTCAACACATTTCCTTTCGGAAATCATTTACTATAACAACAGTGTTATAGTCCACCATTTCCTTTAATTTCTCGAAAACGTCTATTTCAACAAGAACTGCGGAAATCTCTGCTTTCGATTTATAATACATTTTAAAAACATCTTTAAAATGTTTAACTTCATTTTTAATATCCCTTTCCCAAAACAGTATCCATTTTACTTAACAATATATTCACTGTCCAAAATCGTGAATATACTTCACTAACCACATTTCGATATTTTCTACCCATTTTTATTTCAATAATTATCCACTATCCAAAATCGCGGATATATCTCCTTTATTAAACTTCTATGTTTAACCTATCAATTTCAATTGGTTTTGAATTTATAAAACAATGTTTATAAATTTCACCCTTTATATTTTATAAAAACTTCGATTTGTACATCTCCTTTATTAACAAATTCGATCAATATTTCTTTTGTAAGCAAAAAATCCAATTTATAAGTTAATTCCTTATAAATCTTCTATTCTACAATTTCATTCATTTTAACTTCACAATTTTATACATCTATAAATTTCATATCTTCACAATATAAATCTGTTAATTTCATTTACTTATGAAATCCATTTATACTTCTCAATTTATAAATCTATAAATCTCGTTCACATATGATTTTTATTATCACTTCATCTTTAACACTTATAAAAACTCGTTTTATAATTCCAATACCTTAATTTATAAAAATGTCAACTTTATAAACCTTTTTAAGTAAACCGTTTATAATATTTTAAAAATCTCAATTTAAACCATTTTATAAATAAATCAACTATTTATTCCAAAAATCACTTTTCGATTTTATTCCACAAAGATCTTAACTTTTATAAATATTAAAAATTTAATAAAACGTATAATTTCTAAGATCACTTTAAAAATCCTTTTAAATTAAAAGTCGTTATTTTAAAAACTTGAATCCAATGATGCAACGCATCAATTAGTCAATCACAACAGTCAATATCATATCTCAACATATGATAACAGAATACATATCAACATCTGATTATAAATAAATACAGTTGAGGAATCCTGTTGGATCCCTCCAACCTGTTTCCCTGCATCCAAAGACATCAGCACAATACCAATTCCGCTCCAGTACGGAATTATCGCGGTATATAGGTTTTTTTTATAAATCCGCTTACTAACGGCGCAATAGGGTCTCATCCGCTATACGAGGCGGGAAATCATCAATCCAATATATACATATGCCAATATGTATATATTGCTATATATAGATATATCCTATAATATCTAATATCACATCCAAACAGTCAATCATATCAGTCAATAACTGTAAAAATTCCACATTCGATTTGAGTGAGAAGATCTCACCGTGATTTTAATTCTGATTCCAGCGTTTATTTCGAATAAATTAAACAAGCGTTTAATTTTATCCAAAATTTTCACCGACTCCAATTGCTTCCAATTCAGTTCCATAGCGAAGTGCTCGCCAAAACGAAGCCAACGCAATTTGTTTCGTCGAATTCTGACCTCGTACGAAAGAGATACATCGTTTTAAACTTTAACGAATTTTTATATAATTAATTTACAATTTTAATTACATTTCCAAACCCTAACTGCATCTAGACCGTTCGTTCCTTTTGATGAGAATCTGGGCCGCACCCTATCCTTCTTCTTCCCAGTGAAAGTCACGTACAAGTGAACCCAACGCCGCCTATAAACCCTAATACACGCGATCAAATCAAGCACCTCCACCACGATCAGGATACACCATTCAAACGCTCGTCTCGTGCTCGACACTCGGCTCGAATATCATTGAGCTCGGTCGCACACCTCTCAAGGAAAACGTGTGTGAATGCATGACGAACGCGACCATTTCCTGCCTCCAAATGACGATCATTGCTCGAATCCACCGTTGGATATCTCGTACTCATCGAGCTCTTCAATTTATTAGTTGACAATCTTTGCTAAAAACGTGTGGATTGGAAGAGAATGAGGGAGGAAGAAGAGTGTGTTTCGGCCATTGATAACAAGGGTGGCGGCCTGTAACGTCTTTGAAACCCTAGGGTTTAGAAATTTTGCAAAAGTGAAAACAAGGGGCTTTTATAGAAAACGTCTCAAAACACTATTCACCCCGGATTTTTCCGAACTCCAAATCGAGCGTGCCGACCGACGTTCCTAAGGTTTACCCCGCGTTCCGAACACAATGGAATAGGTTTCGGAAGCTAATTCGATCGTATGTGTGAGATATGGCAATAAACGATCAATTTAAATTAAACCGATTTAAATCGATTTCGAGGCGTTTTGGCTTGCCCCGGACAAACGGTACATCCAAAAATTACGAAATTTGAAACCTTACAATAATATCACATTACGGATCCGATGAAACTGGTTTCGTCGAAATCCGACACTGTTTGAAAAATGACTATTTTTAACTCGACGATTTAAAATTAAAAAGATATCGATGCGTTTCGAGCTGCCACGGTCAAACGATAACTCTGATTGATACGAAAATTGAAATCCGATAATAACTAACTATTACGGATCCAATGGAACTGGTCTCGTTCAATTCTGAGACTGTTCGAAAATTGACTATTTTTACAGTCGATAATTAAATATTAAAATATTCAATTTTCACATATTAACTCCAAATTCGCTTCTGAAAGTTCTATAACCTTTCTATAACTCCAGTATGATTAAATAAAATTTTACAAATCATTTTCAATCATATTAAACTCGATTTTCAATTATCTCTGGAATTTCACTATTTAATTTATCGATTAAATTATCAATTAAAACCCAATATTCGAAAAATAAATCATTCGACTTCTAAATTCCATTTATTAATATAAAAATCAATTAAATATTCGAATTTTAATTATCAAAAATTCTGGGTCGTTACAAGATCTAAAAATGGATTTCTTTTTTAAAATTCATTCATTTAACCCTTAGCGTACTGGCCCAGTTCCATCAGCTCCACTCTTTATATGGTTCGGTACCGATCAATATGGATCGATACCGATCCATTTTCCCTTTTCTCCACACTTAGCTAATATTTTTCCATTCTTCAATCTCAATATCTACCAAGCTTCTTGATCAATTTCTTCATCATTTCATAGTCCAAATCCAATGAAATGTCGCTTGTTTCAAATATGGGATAAAATGTTAATTTATTAAATAAGACTATATATATAATATTATTTAAAATATATACAAACATATTACAAATAATGTTAGCTTAAATATATGAGCATTTATTTAAAATAAGTTATTTATATTTTATATTTAATAAAGCGTCCACACACACTCACACACACACACAGATATATATGTGTGTGTGTGTGCGCGTGCGTGTTTATTTTAAATTTATAAAGATTTATATAAAATAATTATTAACGTCAAAAATAGATCAACACACAAGAATATGTTGTAAGAAACCCGTGAGACCTAGATCTAGCGGATAACAGTAATAATAAAGGAAAATAAACAATTATAAGAAAGAGAGACATAAGATTTTATAGTGATTCGGCAATCTTTGGCCTACGTCCACTTTATGGATTTGTTGCTTATAGATATGATTGAGATTACAAAGGGTTTGAGAGAGAATAAGTTACAAGTATAGGGGTTAGACCGATTCTAAATCCTAGAATTTCCTAAAATAGCTGCCCTGGTGACTATTGTGTAGAGAAATGAGATGAAGGAGAGACAGAGCTTCCATGTAGTTATGGCAGAAACCAGATCTTGTTTTTTGCTTTATGGTTTGTATTTATAAGGGTAGCAATCGTATTAGGTCAGAAGGAGAGTTGGAGCAGAGTCCAGATGTAGACCCAAAACAGTGTGTAAAGTCACAAGTTCACCTGGATTAATCACACATATCGATATCGACCTCTCATGTCGGTGCTGACATCTATTGTTAACACCAATTCAGTCGTACTCTTTCGCACTTTTCATGCTGCTTGATTTTGAGTTGTCCCATGTTGTTTTTGTAGATAGTTGATTAACATTGATGATAGTTCCTTTATCAATTGTATTGTTCTACAGTTTTGACTGCTAACTCTTCAACTCTTGGAAATCTCCTGGGCACTCATAGAATTTGCTAAGAATGACTCATGCAAAGTTTGGGTGGACAACTCAACGCTCATGAAAGTCTCCACCGACATGAGATGTCGGTACCGACCTCTATGGTTGGCTCCATTTTGGTTGAGTTTTCTTTGAAATGTTCTTCTCCCTTATCTAAGTGTGCTTCCCATATTTCAAGTCATTTCGTCTTTGTCTTGACGTTCTAACTCCTATTGATTTTTTCTTGGTTAAAATCCCAATTAACAATAATTTAAGATTTTAAATTCAAATTAGTTTGACTAATCCAAATAAGATACATTTTTTTATCTTTACAACTCACGTAAATTAAATGAATATTTTTGAAAATAAAAAACCATATGGATTTAATGTAGAAATATATATATATATATATTTGAATTTTCAAATATTTAAAATTTAAAATCATTTTGACTTTTTCAAAAAAGTAGCTGAAAGCCCATTGTACAAAAATTCATTAAATTTCTATGCATATGTGTATGTATATAGTTTTTATGTATTTTGAAAACCCGAGAGTAGCAATTTTTTTAAATATTAAACCAAAATAGTTTTAAACTTCAAATAATTAAATATTTATTTTGTGATATATATATATATATATATATATATAAATCAAATCCGAATATATTTTTTAAATCTCGAAAGCAATTTAATGAATATATAATATATATTTAAAAAAATTCTTCATTAATTAATTATTAAAAATTATAAAAAATTAATGAATTTTTTATAATTAAATTATGGACAAATTAAACAAGTTGATTACACGTATACATATGAACATAGTGTGTGTGTGTGCATATATATATATATATGAATAATATATTATCTCTTTCTAATGATCATGCCAGTCGTCGAACACCTCAGTTATCAGTTATATCCTTCCAAAAACACTTTGTTTTGTCTTCTCGGCTGCAGGATGCAACACCATCTCCTTGGCTTCACCATTGTCTACTTTGGAGGCAACGGTTAGGTGTCTTTAGTGTGTAGAGATAATGAAGAGGGTGGCTATTTGTAGCTATCTAGAACATAACTAACCCCTTTCTCTCAAATCTTAAGAGACCAAGTCCCCTTCTTTGCCTAGAAGCTATGCGACGACCCACATTTCGGAAGGTTTAAATTGACAATAATTCACACATGTCCAACTTAAACAATCCAAAACACAGATGATCATTGGGGTTAATTAAGAAAAATAAGAAAAGAAGAAGAAAACAACACAGAATCTCGCAGCGGAATGGCAAAATATAATAATCAAATAAACAGTTCATGAAGCTGTTTATTATACATTTGATTATAATTTATACAACAATTATCAGAGTTATATATACATCAAGGATAAATAAATAATCCAGCAGACAACATGATGCAGGAACAATAGTAATAATAATAATATACCAAATCTTCGTCTTCATCCTCCAGAATAAATCTTCAATAAGCTGAAAAATCAGGGCTGACCCGAGCATAATGAAAAAAACAAAACACTCGAGTCAGGACTAAAATATTCTTATATGAGTCAAAGCGATATCGCATATAACATGAGTGCCGTGGCGTCAGAGATGTTTACGGGGTTTCACATCTCCTATCCAATGTATAACGTGCGTGCAATAACTCAAGAGATGTTACGAAATTTTCCATCTCTTAAAGATCCATCAAATTATTTATATGTAGTAGAATACGCTACATATATAATGTCTAATCAATAAAATAAATACCAAAATAGTGTTAAGGCTTTACATTGATCCCCCTTAACGCGTTTTTAAGCATTGTCGTACAGTTTGCATATAAAACACCAATAAACCGTCGGTGGATAGAGATGCGCCGTAATACAACAACACTAAACCAAAGTCATAAGGGTCTCGTATAAGGATAAAAGTATGACAAAGCATGTAAGGCAATGCCCAAGGTAGGATACTACCAGTTTACCCTTCCCGGCTGGTGGTAACGCATCATAGCCATAACCGCCCACCGTGTCCAATACTCCCATAATTGAAGGGTGCACACCAATCAATCACAATATAAATGATGGTAATACGAAGAAGTGTGTCTGCCAGAGGTAGTTAGCCTCATTGACCGGTACGGCTCCTGTTTTAGTCATTTCAAATTGACACAAGTGTCAGGCCAATCCATTATCGTTCTCTTTCTTCAAATCTAGCAAACGTACGCCAAATCCAACCACTTCATTTTGGACCATCACTCCACGTACACAGTTGTTAAAGTGGTTCCAATATTGACAGAGAGTATGCCAATGAGAGACCCCAGTCTCTTTAACAACCAAACGTCATTTTACACACCGGTTGGTTCTTTTACATTTTGAAACTAGTTCGTATTTGATATCAAAATATCATATTCGCTTCAAAAATCAAATCCATTTCGAAATCATCATATTCGCTTCGAAAACAATTTCATATAAAATTATATTTTCCACTCAAAAACAATTCCATTTGAAAATCACTTTCAACTAGGGAATCGATCTCGTTACAGAATCATTTATTCATTTCAAAAACCCGTTTTGAATTTCAACTTAGGTTGTAATTTCAATTTAACCAAACTCGCATTTAAATCCATGATTTAAATATAACAATTTCCATCTTGAACAATTTGAATTTTGAAATAGTTTTGAATAGTTAAAATAGTTAAAAATAGTTTATATAGTTAAAATAGTTTAAGTATTAAAATGGTTTATATAGTAAAATAGTTTAGAAAATCAAAATAATTTGAATATTTAAAAGATAGGTTTTTAATAGTTTATATTAGATAATTTTATTTGAAAATAGTTTCAAAGTCAAATTGATTCAATTCCAAATCTTCCAATTCAAATCAATTTCAAATCCGTTTTAATTTAAATCGATTCCGATTTCGATTCGAACTAACTTCGATTCAAATTTTAATCCAAATAAATTTCAATTTTGATTCCAAATTAATTCAATTACAATTCCAATTAATTTCAATTCAGTTCCAATTTGAATTAATTTCAATTCAATTCCCAATTCAAAACCATTTCGATTTGTATAAATTCGAGTTCGATTTTAGGATATCGATTTAAAATACTTAAATCAAATTTTCCTTCAATATCCAATTTAAAATCCAAATATTTAAATATAATTCAATTCCGAGCTAAAGTTCGAAAATAATTTGATTTCTATAAATTTGATTTTTATTTCTTTAAATCAAAATCATTTAAATAAATTTCAAATCAAAAATTTTAAAATCATTTAATTTAACCAATCCAGTGTCCATATACAATTTTCTATCCTATAGCCAAGTGATCAGTTATTTCAATTTAATTTCAGGGATATATATATATATATACACACACACACACACACACATATATATCATTTTAATCCAAAATAAGTGTCATAGGTATATATCATTTCAATCTATTTCTTAATTTATTCGAAATAATTTGATTTGAAATTTTTATATACTGTAAATAATATACAAGATGATAGCAGGATATATCAAAATAAATAAACATCCAAATCATCCAAAACATCAATCAATAACATCTATCACAATCAACATCCAAATCAGCCAATATTTCACAACAATTTCATAGTTATCAATATCAGGTAATTTACTGGCAATTAAATTCCAATTTCAAATTTGACTGTCAATTTTAATACCTACACCCAATTCATATGTCAATTTCATTTCCAAATAACAGTCAACAAAATAAGATAACTTCACGATTCAATTTTAACGAACATAAAAATATTATAGTATGTCGTGGGCGTTAAAAACACTCACCTTTTATTTGAAACTGAAAAATGTTTCAGCTTCAAATAAAAGCCACTTCGATTCCTTGCCAAAGCCTTCGTCGATATGATTCCAATGCCGCTTGTTTCGTCCAATTTCGACCTCGTATGTGAAAGATACACATTTTATAAGATTTCGGTTTATAATATAATCAATTTACAATTTTTTTTAAAATACCCAAATATAATCAGGCCGTTCGTTTTCCCTAGGACCAAATCTGGCCGCACACTCTATCTGTAACGACCACGACTTTCTCTCCATAGAAAGTCGTATCGCTAATAAGAAAGAAAGGGATAGAAAGAGAAAAGAAGAGAAAGAAAGAACTAAACAATATCAGAATCTCACAGCGAAACGAAACAAAATATATTATATCACATAAATATTACATAGTATCATATACAACACTTATCAGAGTTACACAGATTCACATCATATACTAGACAGTTATAAACATCTGTCTAGTTATTACATCTCAATACAAACAAAGATCTAAACAAGATCAACACAGCGGAAACTACTATCTATATCTACAACGCTGAAGCCTCCTGCTCCATTGCTCCTCTACAATTCGTCAAGGCTAACCTGAATCCCTTGGCTACTCGTAAAAATTTGAGTACCCAAGAGTTTATAAAACAGAAATAAACAACTTGGGTCAGACATGGGTCTGGTGTGAGTAACAGGTTAAACTTGTTTAACTTCAAAACCTTTTGAAAGAAAAGGTATCACGTAAGACTTCCCACAAATAAACATGGGTAAGTTTTTACCTTACGCTAACCAAAACATTTGATAGGAAATTCGATTGTATTATAATAGGGTCTAGGGTTTTCAAGTAAAATACAGAAATAGCTGAAATGCTTACATCTCACATTTCAACATAGTTGGGCACAACTAATACGTACGGCACTTATTGGAGTTTGGATTCCATACAATGGCAGGGCTACCGGGGTACCGCCCGTCACAGTACGTGGCCTAGATCACCGTACCGAGGATCACTCCCAATCCCCTGCAACACAAGGCCGGAACATCCCTTACTGGATAATTCCCGCACAAGATACCTCACGGTTGGGATCAGCAACCGCACCACTAAGTCAAAAATAGAAAGGGACATCTAGACAAAGGTAATCTTGTCCTACTTGGGTGCTACCCACTAACCTTGCTGCACCTCCCCTGTTTTAGCCATTCCCGGTTTGTGAGGCTTGAGGTCACGATTACCTTAGAAAAGAACACATCACTTAGAATGCTCATCGTCCACCTGACGATGTGCTGAAAGCATTCAATCCATACAAGTTCGTTCCGGGTTCGAACGAAACCGAAGGCATTACCTCGTTACACTCGTTTTGGAATCACCCTCAGAGTTAACGACAATAACCCTTGCACTTTGAATCTTCATCTTCACTTGATTCACGACCTATCGTTAATTTGGATCGATGTGGTATTCGGGTCTCTAGACCTGGAAATCCGGTATACGGAAACCCGATCCCGGTCTCATCGAAATCCAAAGCGTATCTTTTAAGGCCAAGTTGTTTTAAAGGTTAAAACAATTCAATTCAATTATCTTTATACACATAGGAAGATAATTCACAACATTACAATAGATAATCAACATTATCAGATAATCCATATTATCATCACAATTCAACTAAACATCCATATCACACAGCATATATCTCATCAGAGATCAAACAATGCAAAGCATTCAATATTATCATCCATTCTTAAGTAATGATTTATACCATTTCTAATTAATTTAAAATGAATTAAATTAATTACTTCATTCTATAAATCCTGCTTACTTAATCATTAATTAATTACAAATTAATTAATTATCCTTTAATTACCCTTTAATTCCATTCAGGTAATTTATCTTTAATTAATTACTTAAATTAATTATCCTTAACCACTTATAGTAATTAACCTTTAATTACTTCATTAATTAATTAACTATACTATAATTAAATTAATCAACTATAATTAATTACATTAATCCTTAATTAATTACATTAATTAATTACTTCATTTATTAATTATTACTTAATTAATCAACTCTTAATTACATCATTAATTATATTAATTAATGATCCTTAATTACATTTTAATTATTAATTACTCTAATTAAATTAATTACATTAAGTAATTAACCTTTAATTAAAACACATTTATTAATCACTCTTGATTAATCTCATTCAGTAATTAATTACCTTTAATTACTTTTATTAACTAAATTAATTACTCCTTAATTAATTTCTTTTAATTAATCCCTTGATTAATTAACAAGTAATTAAACTCAAATTACTTCTATTAATAAAATCATTATTCACTTAATTACTTCCAGTAATTATTTATTACTAACTTCCCTAAATAATCACACCTTAACAATTACATTAAGTAATTATTATTAAACCATCTCTTGATTATCCTAAATTAATTAAACTTAATTAATTAACTTAACTAAATCAAATTAACTCAATTAATTACAAATGAGTAATTAATTCCTTAATTACTTTTATTAAGTAATTACATTTAAACCATTTTCACAAATGATTATCTTTAAATCAATTTATCTAATTAATTATCAAAATTAATCACATTAATTAATTATCTAATAATCCATAGTCAATGACCTTCATTAACTATTAACAACTCTTTAATTACTTTTCTTAAGTAATTAACTTAGATTAATTATTATTAATTCCAAATTAATAAATCTTAATAACCAAGTAATTAATCTCTAATTATTTAATTAATTAAGGGTTAATCATAACTTAATAATTCTAAATTACCTTATTAATTAATTCCTAATCATTAATTAATACTTTAATTTATAACCCATAATTATAAATTAATTATTCCTAATTAATTAATCTTAAACCTTAATTAAATTAATTTGAATCCTTAAATTAATTATTCTATTTAATTAATTAAAAATCAAATCCTATTTAATTAATGAATCTTAATTACAAGTCTAAAATAATTAATCTTAAACCTTTAATATTAAATCTTTAATTACTTTTAAGTAATTACTTATTTCATTAATTTATTAGATAAATTAATTATCCATTTAATTTCCCTAATAATTAAATGCATATAAATCATTAACTTATAATTTAACTTCAACAAGTTTTAAAATCAACTTAAAATCTTTAAGTGATAAATAATATTTTCCTTGTAAATGAAATTTTACAAGATTTAAACAAATCCCTTTTTAAATTCAAAACATTTAAATTTAACAAACATTTAAACTTATTACAATATTTGAATTTATAAAACTTATTTGTCTTAAATCTAAGATTCAAAACTAAACTTGAGTTTATATATTTAAACTTTGATTAAAATCCCAGTTTAAATTTACTGCACAAATTTAAATTTAGATTTAAATTTAAACAACAGGCTTTTGAAAAACCTGGCATCACATCTTTTACCCGAGACCTCCCCAAAAAAACTTCGAGTCCCCAACCCTAATTTCTTCGAGCATCTCATCAAACAACCCGAGGAAACTCGAGACCTTCTGCAACCACCCAGACTTCCCCAAACACAATCACGACCCTGTGCACGTGCACGATCACCAGCATCCACTCTGACCACCGCCGAGCATCCCCACAAGACAACGATCGACTACCAACCCAACCCCGATCATCCAAACTTCAATCCACTCACGCAGTCGAAATCGAGATGAATTTCGAAACCTGGAACAGAAAGACCCAACCATCACCAAACCTGTCAACGCTTCCCCCACGTCACTCCGATCATCAGAGATCTTGAAACTCCGTCCATAAACTCTTCAATGACCATACTTTCATTTCCCCAAACCTCACTGCACCCGATCCAGCAGAGAAGTCGTGATGATCTCCTTACCCAGACCAGCTAAAACTAGGGTTAGGAATTTAAATCCTAAATCAAATCTTCCTTAATGCTTAAAAAATACTCCTGACATTTTTCCTCGAGTCTCTGATCACCCTACTATCTTTAGATAGAAGCCCGATCCCCCAGACCATCTAGATCACCAGTTCTTCCCAATTTCCCCTTTTTAGTTAAAACAAAAACTGCTCTTTCATTATAAAACTAAAAATCATAATTTCATTCTTAAAATTCATGCCTAGGGTTAAGAATTTAGTTTATGCTTCTGAATTGATGAATTAAAGTGTTTGAATTTTCACCTATATAAATCTTGCTCTGTTGATTTTGGTTTACAGAGACACCCAGGTTTAAGTTGAGCTTAATTACCTTTTTAAACTTTAGTTTATGATGAAACTAATTAATTTGTTTAAGCCTAAGATCTAACAGAGATTAGATAAGAAGATGAGGAATTTTTGATCAAGATCTGGCTTAAAAGAAATAAAAACAGAGATATCACATAATAGCTGACATGCAAATATATATCTATACATCCATATATCTATCTATAAAAACTCACATATATACACACAAGAACATACTTCTTTCAGAGTTAACATGCAACAGATTCTTATATTTAAAATCTAAAAATGTTACTCACCTTAATTTAAACAGAGGCAGCCTCTTTGAATTTTTGAAAAGCTTGAAACTGGTTTGAACTTTAAAACTGGAATGCCTCTTTGATTTAAAAACTTCAGTTGTTGAGCTTAAAACTGTTTTGAACCACATGCATGCTGGCTTCCAAATTGAAGAACGAATGCAAGCAGGCTCTTTTATTTTTTTTCAGTTGATCCCAGGTTGAAAAATGAAGATGTTTGCAGGCAGGCATTTGAAAAGAAAGCATGTTGTTTTCAGGTTTGAGAAGAATGCAAACTGCTTGGGTTGAGATGATTCCAGATTGAAAAAGAAATGCAGACAGATTTGATCTTTGATTTGGAAAATGAATTATAGGTTGTTTGAATTTGGTTTGAGGCAAATTTGATTACTGATTTCAGATTTTGGATTAGAGAATTGGTTTGGGTTTTCTTGGTTTTGAAATGAAGATTTAAAAAGAAAATGAAGTGAAGATATGCAAATGTATATATAAGTGAATTTATGATTTTATAAAAATAAAAGAAAATGGAAATAATAAGGACACTTGTCATTTTGTTTAATCCATTGCTTAACACATGTTAATGCAAAGCTTTAAACATTAACACTTGTTAAAATAAGGGCTTTAGGAAATAACACTTGTCTTTTATATTTTTTACCTTATTTTTAAAAGTAAATAAAACCCTTTTCTTTATTTATTAAATACTTATCTATATATATAAATTACTTTTTAATAAAACAAACTAATTATATTTTTATATAAAAGTTTATACAAATATTCTAAAATCCAAAACAATTTAAATATTTATTCTTTTGAATTTCAAAACTTAAATTCAAATTCAAATCAAATTAAATCCTAAGATTCAATTTAAAATATACAATTATTTATCAATTTAAAAATAACAATTCTATAGTCTTTTAAAATCTATTCATACAAAATTAAAAATAATATATTATACTTATTATTTGAAATTAACATATTTGATATTTAAATAATTTATATAAGAGATTATATTATCAAGTAATATTTTAAAAAGAAATAAAACAAACCATTTTTGTTAATCTTATTTATATTTAAACTTAAGTTAAAATATATTTTAACCAATTTAAACATTTATCTAAAGTATATTTAAAACTATAAAGTTATTTATTTAAATATCTTTGAAAAGTCATATTAAATTAAATCTAAATTTCCAGTTTGCCCAAAGCTTTCTATTTACAATATATACAAATAAATATATATATTCAAATAGAAAATATCTTATTAACTATTTTAAAAGACTAAATCATCAATTAAATACTTATTTAAATCAGATTATTAAATTAAATTCAGATTTCATTATCAAAGACCATCAATATCAATTTAATTATTTAACAGATTATTAAATTGATATTGCTCAAATTTCAGGGATATTACACTATCTTCCTCATCTTCGTTCGCGTGTCCCAGGTCAAGAACCACTCGTCGCTGTACATCCACTGCTTGCCGCGGCCTCCACGTTCGCCTGGGAGTTAATCGGCGACCATCGTTCGAACGGTGCAACCCCCCTCCACCTTCAACCCAAGCCATGCCGTGCTCTATCGCCTACAGCCACGAAAAAAATGGCAAAACGCGCACGCTGTTCGAGCTTGGATCCATGATGATCCACTGCTTAGATTCTGATCATCTCCGTTGATTTAAAGATCTTGTCGCCCTCCACAATTCTCTAGTTGAATAATTTATGTAAAAGTGGAAGGATTGAGTAGAAATCGAGGAGGAAAATTCGAACATTTCTGGCCATTGTTTTATAAACGGCGGTTGGAAGATAATAGCTAGGGTTAGGGCATATGTACGCATATATATATATGCGTGAATATATTATTTTATTATTATTTCGACTATTCACGTACTTTTCCCGACGAACTCCAAACGAAGCGTGCCACCTGGTGTTTATAATGTTTTACCATTATTCCGAACTAAATGGAACAAGTTTTGAGCCCTAATTCGATCGTATGGAGAAGATAGCTTTTTGAACCCAATTATTATATTAAATCTTCGATGTTAATTTCAACGCGTTTCTATCCCGTATGACCAAACGATAAATCCAAATGCTATGAAAATTGAAATTCGATAATAATACACTATTATGGAACTGGTTTCATCGAATTCTTAAACTGTGGCCAAAATGGCTATCATTACTCATTAATTAAAATATAAAATTTCCAATTTCTATTATTCACTTTTACACTTAATTTTACAAGTTAACAATCTTCCTGCATATTTAAATAAAATTTAGATCAACTTCCGACATCATTTTTCATTCACACTCATTCAAGATCAATTATTTAAATAATTGCAATATTAAATTTAAACAATTTAATTTTCAATAAATCACCATTAATAAATAATTCACCATTTATTAACAATTATTTTATTATCATCTAAATAATTCAACATTCATTCTTTAATTATAGACATCGATTACAAACACATTCAATAAATAGAATTTTCATTTTAGTGGTTATTATTGTTTAAATCTTTGGAATTCATTATTTCAGATTTTATTCAAGTTCATATTCAATAACTACACTAATAATTCACTAAATTTTATTTTTAACCATTTTTATTCAATAATCACATTAAATTTATTAATTTAAAATAGTTAAAAATACAGGTCGTTACAAGCTATGGCCTACCATGTATGGGAATGTGGGCTCCAATATTTTGGGCCTAAATGAATTAATAATTGAATCATCCAATTTAATTAATATTTCCTAAATTGTTCGTTAATGAAATCAGCATACATTTTTACTTGTTGTTTTAAGTAATTTTAAGGCTTCAAACAAATAATTGAAATGCCTTTAAAATTTAAGTCAACATTTATATTGAATTTTTATTATTAATTTATAAAATTTATAAATTAATGTCATATTGGTTGAACTTGGAAATTACTGACTCGGTTGTGTTGACTCTTTGGTCTGAACTCCGCCCTTAGTTAATATGTAAAAAATTTAAATACTGAAGTCCGTATGGACTTTGTTGAAGTAAAATGAGCATAAGTTCAATCGCTTACGGATCATTTAGGAGACTACAATTTATAATCTTTATTAAGCTCATCTAGTAACGACATTTTGTACACATGTTATTTTCATCATCACTGTATCACTTAGATATTTAGAGTTCGGTCTAAGATCAAAATCTCTTTTAATATTCATATTTAATTACGTAGACCAATTTGAAGTTCTTCATTCAATCTAATAACATTTGTCGATTAACCGATTTACTTTGGTTGGAAATTTTGATTTTAATTTGACTACCAATTATAATGATAACCTTCTAAATGAAGGAGATAAATCCTCTCTTAGCAAGTGTTTCATTTCAAGTAGTTCAACCAATACTAACTATAGTCATCTCATGGTCGCCATGCCATGTGTTCAACTATACTCAAAGTATAGCCTAGCTACTTAAGATCAAACCTTACGTGTGAAGGCTGCTATATATCGTCACCATGAGATCTTCTATTTTCATTTAGAATTTTTAACCTATAAGAGACTATCGCCGAGTCATTCTGTGGTTATTTCAAACAACTGTAGTAAGTACATAATCCCTTGGTGCCCCCAACATCATGAGTAATTCACTATTCATTGTATGTTGAGCATTATGTACACCAATATCAACAGACCTAATGATATCCTTTTCTAGATATGTCTTTTAAGAAACATTTAAGAAGTAAGTATTTGTATATTGATTCAATACTCATGGTTAGAAACACATTCACAACTGCAATCAGCTTAAAACCTTTCCTAAATATTTTCTACTTATATACGTTTAATGTTTTAAATTCATTATTTATATCTCTATATAACAAAAAATATAAAAGAAAATAAAACCAGAAGCACTTCATTTCGAACAAGGTTCTATATAAGATTTAACCTATATAATCAATATGTAATTTCCCCATTGGAACACCCTTTACTCTATTATCCAGCACAAGCGGAAGCTTTGTGGATCTCTCGCTCTCTCACAAAGGGAGTTGATGTACGGTGCTTGTCCTCGTTATCGGTAGAAGCAAATGAGATCTATTGTAACCTCTTAGGTAGGCCGTAGTAGAGGGTTGCCACCTCTTATTAGAGCATATGGCACTCTTTTTTTTATTGTTATAGAGAGATGTTGCAGCAGTTTCTAGCGGCTTTTTGATTGCTACAAACATAGCCGGCACCCCCTTGACGAGGAGTTTTATTGCAAGTCAATGGCACGCCATGACTGCATCCAGATTGGCCAAAGCTGGCCTACTTTTAAGAATGTTGCACACGAACGGAAAGTCCACTACAATAAAAGTATCTATATTTTGTCAAAGTAGGTTTCTTCGCCAAAGGTGACCACATGATAGGTCAAAACCAAAGGAAAAATAATGATGCCGCTGAAGCCATAATCAAACAAGGTGCACAGAGTGAGACTTGATATTGGGAGCTTCATCCGGTCGAAGACATTCTTAACCATAACGTTTACAGAGATACCCCTTTCAATGAAGACCCGATGCACTTTTGTGTTGGTGATATTGATGGAGATGACCTTGGGGTCATGGTGAGGCAACGATGCCTTTTTGTCTTTAGATGTGAAAGTGATGTCGTCTTCCTCCACTCTCAATGCTTTCAGGACCTAAGGCTCTACTGAATATACTTTATTTATGAGGACCTCCCTTTTGAATTGGTCTTTGGCCCCTCTGTTGCTTCCAGCTACATGCAGACTACCATATATGGACAATATTTTGATGTTGATGGCAGCCACACTATTTCCATCCACCTGATGAGGTGGGCGGGAAGGTTTTGTGTGATGACCACCTAACACCTTCGATACCCAAGTACCATATATATATATATATATATATATATATATATATTGGGTCAGGCATGTGTTGACAACAGGCGAATGGGGTAAATATCAAAAAGTATCCATAATTAAATTTTAGTGGGCCTATAAAGTTTAATATCTAACACTAAATCCAATCTAATTGTTTAATAAAATCATATTTTATTTGAATATTTTTTCTAATTTAGTTAATCTAATTAATTGAATATATTTAATATGAATATTCAGTCATAAGAAATAAAGGAGGGAGTGCTCGGCCATGGATGAAAGAAGAAGATTGAATCAAATTTAATTAAATGAATGAGATTAAATTAAGTTCAATTAAATGGATGAAGAAGATTTTTTTTATTTAAAGAAATAAACCATTTCATTCCTCTCTTTTAAAACTTTCCCTTTAATTTTGTATCTAACCTTAAGATCACATCCTCTTAAATGTGGCCGACCAAGTAATGTCTCATATTTGGACTAGAATATATAATATGAATTCATACATATATTAATGACATTTGGGTATGGCATGATGATAAGACATATGATAACATAGCTATACATGTGTAGATATTGGGGTTTATATTTACCATGTATATATATTCACCATTCACATATGAAGGAACTGAAGTAGGCCGCAACAGATAAATATGGTAGATTTCAAAAATATTCCTGTTTTGGATCTATAGGAAGTCTAAAAATGGAATTTAATTAAATATAATTAATTTAAATAAAATCATATTTATTTGATTTTTTAGATTTATCGAATTATTGGATTTAATTAAATATAATTTGAATAGTTTATTGGAGTATCAGTATACGCTCATGTGTGTAAAATGTGCACGTGCAACATGACATAGGAATGTACATGGTTTAAATATATACATAGGTAGATGGTGGGAATTACAACAACTATGTATACACTTGGCTTTTACATATGTTGGTTACCTAATTAAAACATTTAATAATGAATACACACACATTAATTTCAAAATCATAACTAAATATTATTTATAAATAGTTATAAAATAGTATTTGACTTAATGTTTAATTCAGATTCATTATATCTAGTTTGACTTAGTAAATAAGATTTAAATTAAAGCTTGATGTGAAATTTTAAATTTAAATTTACAAATTATCATAATACATATATTAATTTTGAAATTATAATTAAAATTAAGTTATAAATAGTTATAAAAATATGTTTGACTTAATCTTTAATTTCAGTTTCAAATTTGAAATGTCAAATTCAAAATATTTAGTCTGACTTAGTTTATAAGATTTAAATTTAAAGCTAGATTTAAAACTTAACGTTTAAATTTTCATAATGTCATAACTTTGAAATACTTATTATTTGTTATATAAAGTCTTATATATTAGTTAAACAAATATTTATATTTAAAAGTTGAAAATAAAACTATATTTATAATTGCATAAATATTAAAATTTGAATTTATATTTATACATATACATGTTTCTGAAATAATATTTTAAGTAAATTTGCAAAAAATAATTTTTGTAAAACATTTATTAAATTTCTTGCATATACCATATTTGAGATTACTTATTTATGTTTCAGATTAAATAAATATTATAAAAAAAATTCTTCTTCTGCCATTACCGAAGCTATTTTACACAAAAAATGTTTTTATTAATATCATTTGCTAATAAAATAATAAAAATGTCATGATGATAGTACACATAAATCAAATATTGTATACATTAAACTGATATAAATTTATAGGCTATAACATATGTGAAAAAGGTGATATATAGCTAATACGATAGACAAAGGGATCACAATATATCATTGAATTTATATAAATAAGTTATACCTTAGAGATGAAGCCTTAGAAACACATGTTAATCCAATCAAAATCCTTAGATTTCATTAATATGTACCCTTCTTTGCAAGAAATAGGTGTAGAACACCAAATTTAATATAACTTAATTGTTTGGATGTGACTAAATTGAAAAATGAAGGTGGGAGAGCTGGTATTTTCGGTCTAAATTGAGAAGAGAGAGGAGGCAAAAGAACTCCAAAATAATGAAGCGTTGGTTCCCTTTTGTAGGAAAGATTTGATAAAATATCTACCAAAAATTCTCTCCTACCAAGTAAAACTTGGACTCACTCTTATGCATCCCTATGGCTGGCCATCTTTAACGGACCAATAAACACTTCAAAACTAATAGTAATTAATATTATATAAATATGATTTAATTGCATTTCGTTATTTTATATCGATACTTACAAATATAGCTATTATATATGCGCCCAATTAATTACTAACTACATCCCTTATAT
This sequence comes from Allium fistulosum, assembly GCA_030737815.1. NCBI lineage: Eukaryota > Viridiplantae > Streptophyta > Magnoliopsida > Asparagales > Amaryllidaceae > Allium > Allium fistulosum. Next base: position 1,247,130,844 of record CM060902.1, on the reverse strand, counting down.
TTCTAGAGCCAACTCCATTTTACTAAACACGCCCCCATAACAATACGATAATAACCAATATTTCATAATATTAGTTATTTAATTAATTTATAATATTATAAATTAGTTAAATCAAGCGATGTTTGGGAAACTGAATAGATTCGGTTGCGTAACTCACATATGTGAATTTTTCTAGTGATTAATATTTAAACAATTTTAAATACTAATATTCACACATCACCTTAGCTAGTGGTGTGGCAATTTGACTTAATTCATCATTTGCAAATCTCATCGGTAAAATCTAGTTATACAATTTAAGCGTTACCTTTTAGTAAAGATAATTACACCAATTCTCTTCGTCTGCACTATATTAGGACTTATGAAATTTTGTTTTGGTCAAAATTCCAACATTATCCATATTTAACTCGGTTAGTCTATAAGCAAAAATTCTAGTTCAATAATAACATTTATGATTAATCGTTATACTTTAGCCAGATATTTTGACTCTGAGTTTACTAGAGTTGAATGTGACACAAATCTTATACAATTGTGGAGACTAATTCTCGGTTGAATAATGTTTCACTTCCAATGCTTCAACTCAGACCCAACTATAGTCGCATGATGGATTCCATGCCATGATTTAACCATAATTAAAGTAAAGTCTCTACTTTGAAGTTTAATGGTGTTCTCAAGTCAAGAGAACTGTGTAATATCGTCATTCAATATTTCCTATTTGACCTAGTTGTTATTAATCAACAGAAAACTCTCAGATGAGTCATTACATGGTTATCCAATAACTATCAGTATGTAACCCTTTGGTGCCCCTGTAGCCAAGAGCAATACATTGCCCAATATTTGGAGAGTGTTACACACTTTGGTCTTAACGGATGCTTTAATATCCTTTCTTGAAGCATTTTAACCAAGAGTATTAAAATAATATATTATTTTATATCATGAATTTTTTCTCATGATTACAACTCTTTGTAACAATTATCACATAACGTATTATTTAATGATTTTCTAATTAATATATTTTAAACAAATTACTTAATTAGTTATATCACTATATAACAAAGTATACTTCAGAAATCAAATACCTTAATTATGAACAAGATTGATTATCGAGTTAGATATATGTAACAAATTACATAATTGCCCCTAGACCTAACTCTTTCAATCCTCCTCTTGCACTTGAGGTCAATTACGAAATCTTATTCCCATTCCTTCGATCAATTTTCCCAAAACTAATCGGACTAGTTCTAAAGTGAACGGATATGATATAGTGTCTTAACCATCTACTCTGTCAATCAACTCTCTCCAATATTGATAAACTATATTTATGATGTGGAACTTTTTAGAGTATTTTTTGACTTCTAGTGAGCTCTAGGTTCTTTTTTGATATGTATCGCAGCATTGTTGTCATACAATAATGTCTTGAGATCCTAACAATTGAAATCATTCCTAGCTTAGTTATAAATTGGTGCATTTGTTTATACATGTTTTATTGCACTGCTAACAAGGTGATTACTTAGCCTTTAGTTGAATCAACAATTGCTTATTGTTTAGTACACTTCCAACTTAAAGCTCTTAACTTAAGGCTGAACATGATTTTAGGATTAACATACTATGCTCGATATATTAGTTGTGAAGTTCGAGTTTGAGCACTCCTTCATAAGGAGTTTGTTGTTTCTATAAAAAACTCTATAGTATTTTGCAAATACTTAAGAACACTCTAAACTACTATATAGCGGTCTTAATTTAGATTTTATACTTGCTCAGTGTACCAAGTACATAAGTGAAATGTAACATAGTAGGCTACATAACATATGTGATAATTCCTATTGCCAATGCATAATCTATCCCTCTCATATGCTCCACATTAAACAATTTAATACGGTGTCTATGCATACTGTATGGGACTATATAGAAATCCTTTTATACTGATTGTAAAAGATGTCATTTTCAAATCCAATATCGAGAATTGAAAAGCTAAACTAAAATGATTCAACTATGAGTGAATCGTTAGCAATCATAAGTTTGTCATTTACTTATAGTTTTAGAAATATTTCAGTACCTTCAATTTTTTTTCATATAGACACACGCTTCCTCTGCATTTTGATTGAAAACCAACCATTTGATTTCTTTGTCAAAACATTGCTTAATTCTGATGTTGATCGAACGATAATTTTGTATTAGTTCTTGTATCATATGTGAAACTCACGAACTCAATATCGCTACCACTAATTTCGAGACACTTCGTTTGGTATATGCAAACACTTTATTCTATGTCATTATTTAGAATTTCCGTTTCAACATGTATGTATAAAAACTCAAAATCATATTGGATAATAAATTTTATGCAAATTTATTCAAGAATGTCGATCGATTAATTTGTTACATTAATTTCAACAATTGAAATTTATATTGTTATTCTTATCAATATTGCATATTATATTTGAACTGCAATTGTCTTCTTCTTGAAGACAAATTTACAGCCAATCTATTATGTCCCTTTAAGCACTACTATCAATATCATATTTTGAGACTATACTTGGAATTCATTTCGGATTTGCACATCGTACCATATGGCAGAATTAATACTTTTAATATCCTATTGATAACTGAGGAAATCCTTTTATTTGACATCAATAGAAACTCATAGTTTCCCTTCAATGCACGAGACTTATTATTAGAATACTAATTTGTAGTGTATGGTTAGGTTTGGTTAATTTCATTTCATCCTTCATAATCATATTTATCTTTGGATCATATCCAAATTTTAATATCAATAATTTTTAAAAGAAATTCCTTCGTCATGAAGTTGATGTTTCTTAAAACTATATTTTTCCTCAGTGTAACGAAATGGGTATTCGTAAACATTTCATGATTTACCTATATATAAGACTGACTTAATTTCGAGTTTACAATACTTAAATTCATAATATAAGTTGATCAATCAATATTGGTTGGTCCTAAACTCCTTTGGGGTGGTTCACACATGATCCTTCACGAACAAGTATTACGTGCACTGTTTTCACTCACACAACCCGTCAACCCTTGACATAGGATATGTAGGGGTTTGTTATCAACTCTTATCTCGTATGATCTTGTAAACTATGCTTTAAATTAAATTAAATTTTTAACCTTATGTACTTATTCTTAAGCACACGGACAGAAAAAAGTTAACTCAACTACACTTATCATTAATCATACTTTGTCCAACAAAGTTCGATTATTGCTTATCAATACATCATTATGTATCATAGGGAGAAGTGACTTTTGAGGTTGATCTTATTTGTTTTTAGGAACTTTTAGAACCCTTTCCAATACAATTCCCATTCGATAAAATCAAAATTTTATTCTCTTTGCAAGTCACATTACTTCCTTCCATTTTGTGTTCCATGAACTTATTATAGACAAACTACATGTGTATTAAATACACTTGTTCATTTATACGATAATTCATTGGATAATTTTAACGAAGTATGTAGAATAGTTTTGGTGTCAATAAACTTACCACTGCACACACTTTTATGTATCAATCCGAAAAGCTCGCTAACTCTTATGTTGCTTCCACCAAATGGGTGATTTGCACTTAATCATTTTAGGTACAAGTCACCAGTACCATATGGTTAAAGAATTTTCTCTTAAAATTATGGCTTAGTCCATATGTCCGAAATAATTATAAAATTTTGAATACTTTTGTATTTTCTAGTAAATCACTTTTGTTATGAAAACAGAAAAAATTATTATATTTTGTAGGCAAAATAAAGTATTATTATTTTGAACGAATAAGCCAGATTTGAGTGGCCATGCCACTTTAACAATTATTAAAGGTGCGATGGAGAAGCTCTTAGTAGCTAAAAGTAAAACAACAAACTAGCTACATCATAGGATTTAGGCAATATGCCTAAACTACTAAAAAGACCTAGCCTAGCCTACCTCGGAGGAAAGGGATCTGCTACCATCGTAAGACGAATTAGGTCCAAGGACATGGAAAAACCTAAAGAAAGAGAAGCAAGGTTCAAAAAAAATGTAGAAACACTGTTGTAAATCAATTTGTTGTACTAAGTAACATCCATTAAAGTAATCCTATTCAGTTCACCTAGTTCACTTTTGATAGTATGGATAAGACCCTCCCCCATAATGTGATAGTATAATTGTCTTGTCTACAAACTTATGATGGGTGTCGCACATAGGAGAGTATCTCATTTCTAAAGCCTTGTGTATCCAAGCTTGCTCTTCAAATTCCCGTTATATAATATCACTGGAAGAAGCCACAAGACTAGAAACATAAGCTTTAGAGGTTGCAAGAGCAACAAGCACAGTGTCCACCAAAGCGTTAGGTGTAATGTCAACAGGAATAGGACACAAAGGAGAGCAGACATCAGGTACAACATCAACAATATGAGGTGAAGTACAAGCAGCCTTGGGAATCCACTTCATTAAAGGAGGCCTAAGTAGAGGATTCTTCAGGGAAATAGGAATAGGGAATTCGACCACAATTAGCATGGGTGGACAACTGAACATACAAAAATCGACAAAGTGCCCAAATTACTGATAGGATGTGCATATATTTGGCTTCCAACTGTAGGCCACATCAATCACTTTTACTTGACCCTTGGTAGGCCTAACTCTCAATTTGGTAGGAAAAGGTTTATTCAGCATTACTTCAATTAGTGCCTTAGCATACACTAGTCTTTGTCGGTCTATAGTGTTTGCATCAAAACATTTCAGCTTGTCCACAAGATTAGCGAACCAATCATTTATTGTAGAACTAAAGGGATATGTGTAGAGTGAACCCAAAAAGGAATCAAAAGAACCTTCTAATTTCGTTGTGTTGACCAAAGGGGACCAAGGAGTAATAATGAAAGGTTTGCCTTGAATGAAAGTTGGTTCTGTCTCTAGAACATGGTATCCTTCTTCTATATTAGTGAACTTGAAAAAGGACATGGAATCATCATAATGGACCTTGAGACCACCATGTAAACATCAAACACGCCTATATTGTTCTCTAACAGCGTAATACAGAGAGTTCAAGTCTAGAAAAAATCCTACCAAGTACTCCTTACCTGATTGAATTACCTCTTCTGACAGAGTCAACACTCCAACCTCTTCGACAATATCAAAATTATGGAGGGAATAGACACCCGCATGTCTTGGCATTTTTGAAAATAAGGAAGACCATAATGTAATATGCAGATTCAGCTTACAAGGAGCTATTTCAGGAGTAGGAGAGGAAGAATGATTTTTAATTTCTCTATTAGGGAGATTATCCGCACATGGACCACTAAAATAGGAGAAACAGACTACAGAACTCCATTTACTACAATTTTCAATAAAGTTGAATTATAAGCTACTAAGGCATTTTGACAAATAGGTAGGGTGCAGACAGTAGCTCCATTATGCACGTAGGTAGGGGAAGATGTTTCAGCAACCAAAAATACATCAACCAGATCATAACTGGTGTTGCAACCACCGATCGCACATTCAAACGGCTTTCCCAATTCCAAAATGACACTTGCATTCTTGCAACTAGGGGTAGGACAACTACCTCAAAATAAGCACTTGCAATAGTTAGACTAGGAATTAATGGCTTAAAGAAGACAGGAACACTTGCGTAGTCCTATGGATGAATGAGCTAAAAGTAAAAAAGAGCACCTCCAGGTTAAATAAGGACTGAAGAAATGGGATCTACATGAGGTAGATCGAATAGTGGTGCAACAAAACACATCCTCGATCGTGTAATAAAAGAATAGGCAGTAGAATGATCAAGTGTAGCAGCTAAACATGCTTTGTTTTTCCTATGCTTCATCATCAAGCTTTAAGAGGAGTAGAAGATGAAGAAAAGAGGAGGAGGGATAGAAAACAAGGGAATAATGGAAGGAGTTTGAGTATGATGAAGAAAATAAAAACATAAGGAAACCTAGATATGAGATCGCTGGAAAGTAGCTGATTTAATATGAGTAAAGTGATTTCAAATACCATTATTATAGCTTTATCATATAACAAATATTCGTAATATTCATCTTGAAATAAAAATATGTCTATTTTTAGTTATTATTGAAAATAATAATTATTTTATAAATAATATTTTGGTATGATTATAATTTTTTTGGAAATTGATGGATCCACTAAAAAATGTTATATGGTGTCCTCCAACTATTTTTTCCATTACTGGAATAGATACAAAATATGAAGCTCCATTCGACTATTTCTTATGGAATTTAGTTCATACATTGTAACTAGTTTATGATGGATATTTTTAGATCAAATATCTCAATTTCAAAGAAATAACTTTTATAAAAAAACATTTTTCTATACGAAAAGACATTTGGAATATAAATCATATTTCTCAAACCATATTGAGTATCCTTTATTATTTTATACAATTCTCCTTTTTGATGTCTCTTCATGAAGAAGAAGTGACCATTCACTCTCTTCATCCCAACCATGTATAGAGTTACATTCACTTTTCTTTGTAAATAGTCAAACCATTTAAAAAGAAAACCCTTTCCTGCAAGACCATAACGAACTCTTTACAATAGTGCATTTACTCATTCTTGACATTTAAGGATATCAAATAAGTTGCATTTTACCTAAACTAATCAAATTCAAACATCAGTAATCTAATTCCTAGATTCATCTTGCAACTCCTACTCTAGTGTTACATTTAACAAAACATGATTCTTATTGTAATCAATCATACTGAATACATGATCTTACACTATGATTCCTATCTTATTTCGAATGAACTAATTTCATCGAGGTTTCGTACATTATGAATTACAACTGTTCACCATATAAGATATATATGTGATTGAATATGGATCAAATAACATTTTCTTGTATCCTTTTCAGTGTTTAAAAGTCATAGAAGAGGATATATGGTCTTGGGTAAATAAACACGTAAGTGACCAAGTTATAAACGTATAGACGTATAGTTAGGCTCTTGCGTGGGTCTTGAATTAACAAGATGCAAAGATTTATTGGTAAGTACATTTTATATTCTATGTCAATGTTAATTTAGTCCACTTGCATATATTTTAGTTAATAAACATTTTATCAATTATAATAGCACAAATTTATCGACGTAGATTATTTTAACTTATACAACATATGTTCTTAGAATATTAGCAAGATTAAAGTTATTCATTTCATTTTTATAACAAGATTCCCACTAGATTTTTATATTTCTCAAAACCCTAAGAGGAAACATAGAAATCTTTCAATTTCTCTGAGGATGTTAGGACTCGCTTGACTTAAGATTCTGATCTTGAGTTTGCTTAACAAATTATAGGCCCACAAACAATAGATAACACTTTATCATTTGTATCATAACAACTCCTAACCTACGGTATTTGTCCTAATCTCATTTCGATCTTGAGTTCGCTTAACAAATCGAAAATGATTATTCATTCGTACCTAACATTTCGCGATGGCTTAAGTATAGTATATGTACCTAGAGTGTGACGACCTGGTTTTCCGTACAATTTAGTTTGATAATAAACCACACTCATCCAACTAAAATTGAATGAAAAGGCGACTGTTAAGGGTAAAAAGGAAATAAAGACATAGAACAGAATTTCACACAAATGGAATAATATATATTACTTCAATAATCTTTACAGCGGAAAAACTTTAATACATATATCAAAGTCTATCCTAAGTTCCGCCTGGACGGTTATAAATAACTATCCTTAAAAATGCTAAAAAACAACAAACACAGCGGAAAGTAGATTATGTCCATACGCAGATAAAGATCTCCAACTCTCCTATGAAAACTCCAAGCGTCTTCAGCTAATCTTGAAATTATTCGGATCCGACCTAAGTATTAAAAAATACTCGGATCAGTCTGGCAAACCAGCGTGAGAAACGCAAATCATAAATATATATGACAGTGTCATTGATCGACTTTGATGTCCAACAAAACCTTTGAAAAGAAGAGTATCTCATAAGACCACGTCGCACATAAACACAGACAAGTTTTTATCTTATGATAACTAAAATATTTTTATCAAATCATTTGACTGTAACGACCAGAGATTTTTGACGTCTCGAGTTTTGAATATTTATTTTCAATATTCAATAATATGGTATTTTAATTAAATAAAAATCCCCGTTAAGAGATGATGGGTGATAATATATAGCTTTAAGCCAAGAAAATATTTTGAATTTCCAGTTTTTATTTTTAATAGGGAATTGGTTTAATTGGAAATTTCTTATATATACACATATTCATAACAACAGAATTTATATATATAATTTGGAAACAAATTCATAGAAAATAAATATAGATAAAAAAGAAAAAAAATATTATAAATAGAAATGATATGACTTATGGAAAATACAATGTATTTTAAATAGAATGAGTTTAAAATTGGATTTTCCTATATTCATATATACATAGTAGTTAAGGAGAATGTAAATATCTAAATATAAGTTCAAAAAGGAAAATTATTGTATTTATAAACAAATAAATATTGTATGCTAAAAACAATATAAATAGTATGTTAAAAGAAGTAAATATATAAGAAGAGATATATATGAAAAATATATATGATAGAAATGAGGAAATTAAATAAAATCATTTGAAATCATTTATAGAAGGGATCTTTTACAAAATAATGTTTTGACAAAAATGCTATTTTATACACTTAAAAAAAATTGAAAAATTTTCATTTTGCCTTGAGTTATATATTTTAATAGAAGTATATATATAAATATGAAGACTTGAAGTTTGTTATAAACCACTTTACATTTCTTGTTTTTCAAAATATATGTATGAAGCTTGTTGTATAAAACAAGAAGAAAATTCAACAAAGTAAAATATAAAGTAAATAATGTAACAACCCATAATTTTGTAAATATTTTATTAAATTTTATTTTGAAACTTTGATTTTTAATCATTTAAAATTGAAGTTTTGGAATTTTTCAATGTAGTTATGGATTTTGTTTGCGATTTATTTTCCAAATATGACAAATAAACATTTTCTGAAAATTTTATATTTTGGTCAACTTTGGTCAAACTTTGACTTTCAGTTGAAAATTTTAAATTTGAATTTTTAATTTCTAATCTTTTTCTTTGAAGCAGAATATAATTCTGATATTCATTCTGCTTTTCATTTCGTCAAATTCTGTTTTGTACTTTTTAAATTTGATAATTTTCATCGTTTACACGCAATTATTCTCTGAATTTTTTTTGTTATTTTTCTTGCCTATTTCCTATGTTTATTCCTATTTTATATTTTGTTTTTCTATTTTCTATTTTCTATTTTCTATTTTGTCTAGACTTTTTATTTGATTTTATTGAATTTTATTTGGATTTTTGGGCTTGGAAATTCAAAGAGTCTTAGGTTTCTTTTCTTGGAAATCAAGTAAGCCTCTTCACTTTGCCTAGCTCTTCACATCTTAGCCGTTCAATCCTCCACTAAACCCTAGCTGCCACTTCATTTTGTAATTCACGTATAAAACTTCTCAATTCCTCATCTCACTTCTCATTTTTATTTCCTGAAAAAAATTACAGTAAGTTTTCCATGGCTTCTCCTTCCTTCTTCCTATTTTTCTTTTATTTTTCTCTTGTGTTTTCTCCATGCCATGCTCGGCCACCATGCTATTGCCGACCACCAATCCTCCTCCACCACCACCATGACCAGCCACCACCACCTCATCATCTTCCCCAAGCCTTGCCGTGACCCATCGATCCAAACCCTCTACCAAAATTGCAAGCAAAACCCTAGCCGAACCTTACACCACCCCTTTCTCCTTCATTAGCCTCGGCCACACCAAACAAGTCCACCTTGTATTGCTTTGCCATGACTTATTCCATGCCTAAGCCGTGCCTATGTGACCACTTGACCCAAACAAGACCGTGGCCGAACCTATAGGTGAACCCAAACCCCTCTTTTGCCTTGCCTTTTTGAGTTCCATGCTTGTAACCTACCTATCTCTTCACTTCCCAAATCATAGCCGTGCATTGCTTGATTCATAGCCAAGCCTAGTTGCTTCTAACCATCATGGCCGAGCTATGTATTGATGTGGTCAAGCCAAAATACAAAGTGGCCGAGCCCACTTGTTCGTGGAAGCAAGGTTAGGTCACTTTGATTCATATTTTTATTGTTTAATTCATCTTTTGTATTGAATCATATTCTTATGTTGTGATATTTGTTTGCATACAAGATTTGGATCTGACTCTTCATCCACTCAAAAATATAGTCGTGCTTTGTCGTGCCTTTTCGTGCTTTGCAGAATCTGGATGTGTATTTTGAATTTGATTCTAGCTTTAAAAGGTGAGTTTATCACTCTCGACATTTGTACTTATATAATTGTGAAACAATGACATGTGAATTGTAGAAATTAATATGCTATGTTCATATATGCCTGTGATATGATTATATGATGTTATATACTGCTTATATATTTGTTACTTCACCTAATATGATATTATATGCTCTACTATTAGTTTATTTTATGTATCTCACACTGCAAGTTCCCTTTCACTATGGGTTGAAATGATACATACCCGAACGGACTTTAGAATAAGGAAAAATCATTATGAGCTGAAATGATAGGCTCGAGTGATTTTTATTGTATTTTATTTGACTTGGGATTGCGGGTTTGAAATGATAGAACCCGGATTTTTCTTTTTAAATTACGGATTGAAATGATACATATCCGTATCACTTGACCTAGGTTAGAAAATATTATACAGACCCATGGATAATTTTAAATAATATTTTCCTAAAAATTATTAAGTATTTTGAATTATTCAATGTATGAAATTTGAGCTTAAAGATTTGATTTAATGATTTAAAATATAAGAAGATATTGGTTTTCTATAAGTTAAAATTTTATAAGTCTATAAGTGGCTTTAATTGAAATTATAAAAATATATTGGTTTTTAATTGAACTTAAAGACCTTTATTGATGATAAATAACTTAAGAATATAATTGGATTTAATGTGGAATTTAAATTCTAACCTAGTGATTGTAACAGATTTTATTTTATGAAATGGATATGCTTGCAAGATAAATAATTATGATTTTAAAATGGTAAATGTATCTTAAATTATTACTTGACCTGATAATTGAAAATTCGGTTCAATTGGAAATGTGAAGTTTGACTTATTAAAAGAATATTTTGTTTATGAATTGGGTATTTTAAATAAAATGTTAAGTTATTTGTTAAAAATAAAAAGTTAAGTAAATAGTGTACTTTTGACTTAATAAATGAATTATAGTTAATTTGGATATTTTAATTATAAAAAGTCATTTTATTTAAGTCATAAGTTAAATGATATCCAAATGAATATTTTTAAAATGTAAGATATGGTTTTATAAGTTAAATATGGTTAAAATTGAAATTTTAATGTTTCTGAAATGTTATAATAAAATCTAAAATTTTATTGGTGGCATTTACTAAATGCTGTGGTTAAAGATAGTTTTTGCTAAATGCTATCAATTCTGAAATATAACTAAGTTCTGAAATAAGTAAACACCTATTACAGCACTTTATAAGTGCTGCTATTTCTGAATTTGAACTAGTTCTGAAAATAACTAAATAACTACCACAACACTTTATAAGTGCTGCTGTTTTTGAAACTGAACTGTTTTGCAACACTAATATATCTACAGCACTTTATAAGTGTTGTTGTTGTTGAAATTGAACTGTTTTGAAATTCTAATACCTACTGTAGCACTTTATAAGTGCCGCTGTTTTGAATTTGACAATGTTTTTGAAATTTTAATATATTTACCGTAACACTTTATAAGTGCTGTTGTGGCTGAAATTTCAATGAACTTTGAAAATGAATATTATTTTGGAAGATTTTGACATTGAATAAATGGGTTAAATGAATATGTTTTGAGGTGAAATATAAACCATTTTTTGAAATTTATAAGTTAATACAATGTTTTCGAAATTGGTATAAGTGAACGAATGAACTGAAAAATGCTATAACTTTGGTAATGAATATTATTTTTAAGGATGTTATGATTTTTTCTAAACATTATGATTTCCAAATGATAACATTTTAAAAGGGTTATGATTTCAAAGTATTATGGTTTCAAAGTGTTTGGTTTCCAAGGTGTTATAACTTTGAAAATACTATGATTTTGGAAATGAATTTATTTGAAAGAATATTTAATTAAGAATTGTCTTTGAATATATTGATTTGCAATTGAAGATTTAAGAATTGACTTTAAAAAGTGGTTTTGGTTTAAGATGATTTAAAGGAATATTTCAAGTTAAATAAATTTAAAGAAATTTTCAGTGATTGGAAATTTGGATTTTATTTAAATGATATATTGATTTGGTTTTAGAATTTAAATGATATATTATTGCCCTTGGTTTTGAAATGGAAATGATATATTGGTTTGGCTTTGAAATGAAATAATATAGTATTTAGCTTTGAAATGGATATGATATTTTGGGTTTTAAAGTATAAATTATTTTTGGAAATAAATATCCATGGGTTATAATAACGGTTGGTTGTTAAAAAGGCCGGGATCAGATATGGGCATACTCTCTGTCGATACCGAAAACCACTTTGACAACCGTGTACGTGGTGGAGATTCCAGAATGAAGTAGGATGGTAGCGACGATCCTACTGAGGTATGAACGTGGACCCGACTTCTGTGAGTTGGCTTAAGGTGGCTAAAACAGGAGTGATCTCGAGCCAATGAGGTAGCACCTCTAATCGGACACATTTCTTCGATACTATTCTATTACTTTGTGATTGATTTGGTGGCCACCCTTCGATTTTTTATTTGGGAGTGTGTTCTGAGGTGGGCGGTAGTGGCTGCTATGCGTTTCCACCAGCCCATGTGCATAATTGGTATATCTACCCTGGCATTGCCTCGTTGTGCCTTGTCACCTACCATAGCGAGCTTTACTACGAGTTTGGGTTTGTGTCGTAGCCTGTGGAGTATTTAGGGTAGCTCCCGATCTAGGGGTACGCTAATACTGGATAGACTACTAGGACTATTATGTGTTAAGGGGGATATGGGTACTCCTTAACGCTATTTTATAGTAAGTTTATTTTACTATCAGACATTATTATAATAGAGAATATTACTACGTAGTAGATAGTTTAACGGATCCTTAAAGAATGGGCGATCCCAAGCATTCTTTAAGTTACTTGTGCATTTTATTACCGTTCACTTGAGTTGGTTTACATTGTATAAGTATGCATGTCCTGACTCGAGTGTTTTGTGTTTTGCTTTACGCTCGGGTCAGACTGAGTTGTACTGGTATTCGAGACTCACCTTTGGAGTTGGAGCTTCGCTTGGATCCATCCATTGATTCTGCTTTCAGTCATTCAGTTGATTCCAATGATGTATTCAGATCTTGTGTTGGACTATTGTATTGAGACATCTTTGTATTCATAAATTCTGCTGTAATCTTGTTTAACTCTGTTATATATATAGTAGCTTCATGAACTACTATTTCTTTGCTTCCGCTGCATTGTTTTATTACTCTGTGTCTGTGAGTTGTGATTTATTTACTGTATATTCTGAGTTTTGCCAAATTTATTTTTACAATTCGGTATTTTGAGCAATTCAAGTCTGACATGTGTGGATTTATTGTCGATTTGAATGGTCCAAAATAGTGGGTCATTACAAATAACATAAATAAAAAGATAAAAACAAGAAAATGGATAAAAACATAAATGCATATACTTATACATGTTGGGTTAAAAGGGGAAAGATTAAAAACATTCATTTAGTTTCTTACAACTTCTTTTCTATTTGCAAATCTCAAGCCACCCAAATCACCTCAATCCATCACAAAGCATGTACAACATATCAAATCCTCCTTAAAACCAAAAATCTATATGTATACATTATCACTCTCTTGGCAAAAACGTGTATATATATATGTATAGAGGGGTATGTGTGTTGGCTTCAATTTTAAAATACTGTAAAACAAAAAAACAAAACTCTATAAACAAACACTAAGAAAGAAAAAAGGGCACTCTGTTCCTTCAAATTCAAAATGCAAGAGTAAGAAATCAAGTTCAGATCCTAAAGAAAAGAGCAACTAGAAGATTTTAAAAGATCTCAACAATGTGGAAGGTGAAATTTAAAATTGAATACCAGGAATGTTCAAAACATTTCTCTACATGTATAATAGAGATGAATACTTATGCATGCTCTGGCTTCAAAAATCATTATCTCTCAAACTAATTTGAGTTTGCTAATGTCGTAAACTAGAAAAATGTTTTTTTAATATAGGTTACACTAAAAATAGTTTGAGGTTGATTCATGCTATGTATTTTATGAAATGTTAAATCTACAGTAGTAACCAAGTTTTTGGCAAATTTCAACATTTTTAAAACAGTGATTCAAGTATATAATCCTGATTGTTACATGAAGAGAGGATTTTTAGTGAAAGTTTCATGATTTTTAACTGTCTATGTTGTGAGTAATTTGGAGATGATCAATTTTTGCTAAAAAAATAAATTCTGACGATGTCGTCAACGAGAAAGGGCACGGTCAGTTCGAGGAGGAGCAGAGGGACGTGGGTAAGGAGTCAACCGTGGCCGAATTTATATTTTTGCCATGGATTGGGGTAGAGTGATGTTTTAGGGTTTAAAAGGGGGGCTCGTGTCATAGTCGAACGCGAGGTAATTAGGTCGAAGTGATTGCGTCGAATGGCACCGCACTTGCTATGGAGGGAGTGGGGACTGTGGGGGTCACGTTGGCGATGGTGGTGTTAATTCTAGTGGTAGAAGCAGGCGAGGCAAGGTGGTTTAGTTGATGGGTGGGATTCTGTGGTTCGGCTCATGTATTCGAAAATGGGCAGAGGGTTGTCGATGGTGGAACCGAAGGTGGAGATGGTCGAGCGGGTGGAGTCGAGTTTGGGGGTGTGATTATCATAGTCGCTGGTGGTTTGGAGCTCGTGTGCAAGTGCACGCATGCACAATAGCGTGCACCAGTCTGTTAACGCCTGGAACGAGAAGGACGAGAGGAGGAGGGATGCGTGGTGGTTGGGTTTGGGCTTGGGGTCGAGTATGAATGTGGGTGGAAATATAGCGAGTTCGATTGGAATGGATGTGGGTTGAATCTTGTGGCTCGGTTGAGAAAATAGGATGCTGGGAAAGGAAGAAATGGAAGAAGAAGAGAGGAGTAGGAGGAAACGACTTCCTTTTCTTTGGTAGGAACTTTGGGCTTCGGCCCAAGTAAAAAATGAGATTTCTTTTAAAAGTTTAAAAGGTTAAATTTCATATACATGTATTTTGTAAATTTTAAAATATCATAACTAATGTATACTAATTCTGATTGAAGCAAAATTCATCATGACGGATTCGTATCGACGAACACCACGTCTTCATACGAATTGTTGTCGAGTTTGAATAAGTGAAAAATTATGATATATATAAACGGATAGAAATTTAATCAACCGATTTTAAACAAACGATGTCGTTTAAATTTATATGACTTGTCATTCAATTTATTTGCCTAGATAAAATTAACAATATGTACATTTAAGTTAATTACGATGTTTTGACATCTGTTTAGCATGATAAAACACTATTTCGCTAATTGTATTAAAATAGACCCTTGTTGGCAGTATAAATCACCGTTCTGCCATTATTACTGGATATACCTGTTTTCGGACATTTACTAGCAGAAATAAAACCCTGTTCTGCTATTATATTCGTACGGACATCTATTTATTTTCCTGATAAATTATATTGGTAGTATGATGTTGAATTGATTGTTAAAATAGATTGATGTTGATATCTGTATTTGTTATTCTGGACTGTTATGGAACGAATGGTAATTTGATTAATTACCATTGAAATTTGTAAGTCCTTTTCCGATTTGGAGGTGGACTTTTGAACCAAAATTGTTTAAGGATGATTATTATTTGTAAATGATATTTTAAAGTTAATTGGTAAAAGTTTTGATAATGATTTAAACTAATTATTTTATTATTCTAAAAAATTAATTAAAAGGTATTAATTATTGTTTCAAAGTTATTTAATCATTTAAATTGTTTAAACTATATTAATTATTAATTAAAGTTATTTTATAGTGATTGTTTAAGTTAATTATTACTTAAGGGTTAATTAGTATTAAAGTATATTTATTCCAAAGATAAATTTATTAAATATTAATAATGTTTAAAAACAATATATTATTAGAAAACTTTTATAAAAGAGTATTTTACTAAATTAGGACTTGGAAAATTTATATTGAAACTTTATAAGTATTATTTTGAAAAATTTTAAATAAAGTTTTCGGAAAGTAATGGTATACTTTCATGGCGAAATCGGAGGCAGAGAGTGTCTACAGTTAAGTTTTGGATTTCTCTGGGATAGAGACGTAACCGTTGAGCTGTGAATCCATGGTTGATACCGCAGTGGTGCTTTCCATATTTAATTTAAAAAGATTTTCAAATATTTTTGAAAGAATGGTGAGAGAACGTACTTACTCCGAGGGAATAAGTACATACTTTTTTACCAAGAGATTTAATTTGTTAAAATTAAATTAAAAGAGACTTAGTGTTTTTAGTGGAAAAAAAGAGATATTTGGTTGAATGATTATTTATTTGATAGTTAAATAACCGACTATCAAAACTGGACCCAAAAACATAACTTTGGGAATATCTAGAAGAAACATGGGAATTATGTGGTACAGTTACCGTTCGAGGTGCTATACTGTACGTATAAACTCGTTTCGTTCTTCTAGGAGATGATAAAGAAATCCGTCCACTAACGGTTAGGAGGTGATCTCCAATCTTATTTTCGTATATTTATTTCCTAAAGAAACGGCGTTGAGTTTATCGAAAATATCGAACGTTGTTTCGAAGAGACCGGGATCGGATAAGTTATCCAAAAACCCAATCGATCTAGTGAGTACGTTTTCGAAGTGAAAACAAGAGCATGGAGTCGAAGATGGAGCATTGAAGTGCAAGGGCTAATCGCTACTAATCCCGAGGATGATTCCAAAACGGATGTAGTAGGAATAGTGCCATCAGTTTCGTTCAGACCCAGAATGGACTTGTATGGATGAATGCTATCAGTACGTTGTCATTGGGGGACAATGAGCATTCTAAGTGAAAAATTCCTTTAAAAGGGTAATCGTAGACTCTAGCCTCATCAACCAGGAATGACTGAAAAGCAAAGGAGATGCAGCAAGGCTAAGTGGGTCGCACCCAATTAGGGTATGTTTATCACCTTTCTAGATACCCTCGGATATTATTACTACGATACATGGAAGGAGCTCGGAAAGGGTGGGAACACCCGGGGTGATAGCATATTCGGTCTATCCAGGTTAGGGGTAGTCCGGTCTTGTGTTGCAGGGGATCCCAAGGTGGTCCTCGGTACATTTTTGTAGACGTGTACTGTGGTAGGTGGTACCCCAGTTCCTAGTCATTCGTATGGAATCCATTCTCTAATATGTGCCTTTACGGTTTTGGTTGTTGAGCCTAGTATGCTGGAATTTAATTAATGTAACAATTTCAGCTATTTGAATAAGTATTTGTACTTAGACACTATTAAAATATCATTGGATTTTCTATAAGGGTTTTGGTTATCGTAAGGAAAAAACCCGTCGTGTTTATGTGTGGCATGGTCTTACGAGATACCTTTGATATTAAAAGGATTTTTGAAAGTTATAACGAATAAAATGCCTTCTGATTTAAATTCTCACGCTGGTTTTACCAGACTGACACGGGCGTGGTTTTTCCTATATGCTCGGGTCAGACTGAGCATATTTCCAAGTTTAGCTGGAAGATTGGAGCTTCAGAAGAGGAGTCAGAACCCAGAGTCATATTCTTGTAGATGATTATTTTCCGTTGCATTTTAGTTGTGTTTATCAGCAATTGTAAGGACATGGTGATATAACAATCCGTGCTGTATAGGTTGTTGTACTCTGATTGTTATCTGTTATGTAAATATTACTGTTTTGTTTTATGTAAAGATTTGATCTATATTTTATATTATTCGTTTCCGCTGTGAGATTCTGTGTTGTTTGGTTTTCTTTCTATCTTCCTTCCACTTTATTTTCCTTACAATCCGCCTTTCTGTTCAATTTGGACTGGACAAGTGCGGTAAAGTGTCAGTTCGCACTGTACGGAAAAGTGGGTCGTGACATCGTGGTATTAGAGCTTAGGTTGAGTGAATACCTAGGCTTTGGTGGGGTTACTCATTTGAGATAGGGTCGGTAGTACCCTAGAATGAGTCTGAGTTTATATACATACGAGAGCGCGTATTTGTTAGTGATATAAAATGTTTTATATTGTGTTAATTGATCTATTGAGTGGCTTATCGATTTTGGTCAATACGAGTAGCTAACGTTATTGATAAGGATCTCTAAACACTTGAACAAGGCCACCAGACACAATATTGTTTTAAGTGGGTAAATGAAATAATTTTACCCGGAATATATTTTATATATTAAAGGCATGATTTTAAAAATATGTAGTATTTTGAGATGTTGATTGATAAGAGATGATAATATTTTATCATCTAGGATTTGAGTGGTCGTAGCCATCTAGTTTTGAGTACCCTCTATTGCCTAACCTTCTGACTTGAGTATTTCTGTAGAATCTGGGTCTTGTAGATAGAAGCCATGGAAATTTTGAAATTTTGAGTAAATTTTGGTTACTTAAGAAATTTTAAATATTTTAAGATAAATATTTAGGAATATTTTCCATATATAGAAGCTAATTTTATAATAATCAAATTATAAAAAGAGATATTTGAGAATTAAAAACTCCAGGGATTTCGGAAAAATTATTTTATACAAATTTTTGAGGAAAATGATTTTGGTATTGCTTAAGTAAAGTTTTTGAATGGTAGCAATTTAAAAAGGAAGAGTTATTTGAAGTGTGTACCTATATATGTACCCTTTAGCATATATGAATTCCTGAAACCTTAGGATTTCATTCTTGGTTTTCTTAATTGATTATAGAGAACCCGTAGTGTCGTCTGAGAAGGAGCACTTTCAAAGGCTAGGAGAGCTGGCAATCATGACTTAGTTAGAAAGATTTTGAAGGATCTTAATGAGCCATCGATTTATGAGGAGGGGTTAGAGGAGGAAGTAGAGCCTGTCGAGCAGCCATCGCATCATAAAGAGGAGCCCGAGGAAGAAGCAAAAGAGGAATTCGAGGAGGAATTCGAGGATGAAGAGGAGGAGTTTGAGGGTGAAGAGGAAGAATTCAAGGATGAAGAGGAATTTGAAGAAGAGGAAGATCCCGAATCGAAAAATGATGACGCTGTCATTTGGGAAATGGGCGAGGTTGAAAACGAGCCACTTGCAAATGGGGATAATCGTCAAAAGGAACCAAGCCTGGTGTTTGCATGGGTTTCAGATAATGATGTTGAATCTAGGGAAATGGAAGGACCCAAAGTGGAGGACTCTGATGGAGAGAGTCCACTGTGAGTGCTGGTTTGGGTTGAGCGGTCTATTGGTAGTTTATACCCTATTAGTATATATAGTAGCCTGTAGACGTCTTGTTTGTTGGATTGTAGTCCGGTAAAGTATCTCAGTAGGTATTTTGTTATGACTATATATGTGTATGTGTGTATGATGACGGTAATTGTGAAAGTATTCTAGTGATACTCGGTATAACTGATAGTTTGGAATATATATAAATATATATATATATATATATGTTGACTGTGTGATATGTGTGTTTATTAATTCGTTAATAAATGAAAATTCGGTTAGTTATGTTTACTAGCCTAGTTATTGAAATTTCGGGGACGAAATTCTTTTAAGGGGAGGAATGTAACGACCCAGGATTTTGGACGTCTCGAGTTTTGAATATTTATTTTTAATATTCAATAAAACGATATCTTAATCAAATAAAAATCCCCGTTAAGAGATGATTGTTGATAATATATAGCTTTAAGCCAAGAAAATATTTTGAATTTCCAGTTTTTATTTTTAATAGGGAATTGGTTTAATAGGAAATTTCTAATATATATACATATTCGAAACAACAAAATTTATATATATAATTTAGAAACAAATTCATAGCAAATATATATAGATGAAAAAGAAAAGAAAATATTATAAATAGAAATGATATGACTTATGGAAAATACAATGTATTTTAAATAGAAAGAGTTTAAAATTGGATTTTCCTATATACATATATACATATTAGTTAAGAAAAATGTATATATATATATATAAATATAAGTTCAAAAAGGAAAATTATAGTATTTATAAACAAATAAATATTGTATGCTAAAAACAATATAAATAGTATGTTAAAAGAAGTAAATATATAAGAAGAGATATATATGAAAATATATATATGATAGAAATAAAGAAATTAAATAAAATCATTTTAAATCATTTTTAGAAGGGATATTTTACAAAATAATGTTTTGACAAAAATGTTATTTTATACACTTAAAATAAAATAGCAAAATTTTCATTTTGCCTTGAGTTATATATTTTAATAGAAGTGTATATATATATATATATATATAAATATGAAGACTTAAAGTTTGTTTTAAACCACTTTATATTTCTTGTTTTTCAAAATATATGTATGAAGCTTGCTGTACAAAACAAGAAGAAAATTCATCAAAGTAAAATACAAAGTAAATAACATAAATAAAAAGATAAAAATAAGAAGATGGGTAAAAAAATAAATGCATATACTTATACATGTTTGGGTTAAAAGTGGATAGATTAAAAACATTCATTTAGTTTCTTTTCAACTTCTTTTCAATTTGCAAATCTCAAGCCACCCAAATCACTTCAATCCATCACAAAGCATGTACAACATATCAAATCCTCCTTAAAACCAAAAATCTATACATATACATTATCACTCTCTTGGAAAAAACGTGTATATATATATATGTATGTATAGAGGGGTATGTGTGTTGGCTTCAGTTTTAAAAGACTGTAAAACAAAGAAAATAAAACTCTATAAACAAACACTGAGAAAGAAAAAAACGGGCACTATGTTCCTTCAAATTCAAAAGGCAAAAGTAAGAAATCAAGTTCAGATCCTAAAGAAAAGAGCAACTAGAAGATTTAAAATGATCTCAACAATGTGGAAGGTAAGGATTTAAAATTGAATAACTGGAATGTTCAAAACATTGCTTTATCATGTATAACAGAGATGAATACTTGTGCATGCTCTGACTTCAAAAATTATTATCTCTCAAACTAATTCGAATTTGCTAATGTCGTAAACTAGAAAAATGTTTGTTTTTGAATATAATTACACTAAAAATAGTTTGAGGTTTATTCATGCTATGTATTGTATGAAATGTTAAATTTACAGTAAGTAACCAAGTTTTTGGCAAATTTCAACATTTTAAAAAAAGTGATTCAAGTATATAATCATGATCGTTATGTGAAGATAGGATTTTTAGTGAAAGTTTCATGATTTTTAATGGTTTATGTTGTGATTAATTTGGAGATGGTCAATTTTTGCTAAAAATATAAATTCCAACGATGTCATCAACGAGGAGGGGTACAGTTAGTTCGAGGAGGAGTAGAGGGATGTGGGTGAGGAATCCACCGTGGCCGAATTTTGATTTTTTCCTTGGATTGGGGTAGAGTGATGTTGTAGGGTTTAAAAGGGGGGCTCGGGTCATGGTCGAACGCGAGGTAATTGGAAGTGATTGCATCGAATGTCACCTCACTTGGTGTGGAGGGAGTGGGGGCCGTGCGGGTCACATTGGCGGTAGTGGTGTGAATTCTAGTGAAAGAAGCAGGCGAGGCAAGGTGGTTTAGTTGATGGATGGGATTATGTGGTTCGGCTCATGTATTCGAAAATGGCCAGAGGGTTGTCGATGGCGGAACTGAAAATGGAGATGGTCGAGTGGGTAGAGTCGAGTTTGGGGGTGTGATTATCATAGGTGCTGGTGGTTTGGAGCTCGTGTGCAAGTGCACGCGTGCACAATAGCGTGCACCAGTCTGTTAATGCGTGGAAAGAGAAGGACGAGAGGATGAGGGATGCATGGTGGTTGGGTTTGGGTTTGGGGTCGAGTATGAACGTGAGTGGAAATATAGCGAGTTCGATTAGAATGGATGTGGGTTGAATCTTGTGGCTCGGTTGAGAAAATTAGATGCTGGGAATGGAAGAAATGGAAGAAGAAGAGAGGAGTAGAGGGAAATGGCTTTGTTTTCTTTGGTAGGAACTTTGGGCTTTGGCCTAGGTAAAAAAAAACGAGGTTTATTTTAAAAGTTTAAAAAGGTTAAATTTCATATACATGTATTTTGTAAATTTTAAAATATCATAACTAATGTATACGAATTCTGATTGAAGCAAAACTCATCGCTATGGGTTTCTATCGACGAACACCACGTAGTCATATGAATTGTTGTCGAGTTTGAATAAGTGAAAAATTATGATATATTTAAACGAATAGAAATTTAATCAACCGATTTTAAACAAATGATGTCGTTTAAATTTATATGACTTGTCGTTCAATTTATTTGCCTTGATAAAATTAACAATAAGTTCATTTAAGTTAATACAATGTTTTGACATCTGTTTAGCGGGATAAAACACCATTCCGATAATTGTATTAAAATAGACCCCTATTGGCAGTATAAATCACCGTTCTGCCATTATTACTGGATATATCAGTTTTTGGACGTTTACTAGCAGAAATAAAACCCTAAACTGCTATTATATTCGTACGGACAACTATTTATTTTCCTGATAAATTATATTGGCACTATGATGTTGAATTGATTGTTAAAAATAGATTGATGTGGATATCTGTATCTATTATTCGGGATTGTTATGGAACGAATGGTAATTTGGTTAATTACCATTGAAATTTGTAAGTCCTTTTCGATTTGGAGGTGGACTTTTGAACCAAAATTGTTTAAGGATGATTATTATTTGTAAATGATATTTTAAAGTTAATTGGTAAATGTTTTGATAATGATTTAAACTAATTATTTTATTATTCTAAAAAATTAATTAAAAGGTATTAATTATTGTTTCAAAGTTATTTAATTGTTTAAGTTGTTTGAAGTATATTAATTATTAATTAAAGTTATTTTATAGTGATTGTTTAAGTTAATTATTACTTAAGGGTTAATTAGTATAAAGTGTATTTATTCCAAAGATAAATTTATTAAATATTAATAATGCTTAAAATGAATATATTATATAGAAAACTTTTATAAAAGAGTATTTTACTAAATTAGGACTTGGAAAATTTATATTGAAACTTTATAAGTATTATTTTGAAAATTTTAAATAAAGTTTTCGGAAAGTAATGGTATACTTTCATGATGAAATATGAGGCAGAGAGTGCCTACAGTTAAGTTTTGGATTTCTCTTGGATAAAGACGTAACCATTGAGCTGTGAATCCATGGTTGATACCGCAGTGGTGCTTTCTACATTTATTTTAAAAAGGTTTTCAAATATTTTTGAAAGAATGGTTAGAGAACGTACTTACTCCGAGGGAATAAGTACAAACTTTTTTACAAAGAGATTTAATTTGTTAAAATTAAATTAAAATAAAAGAGACTTAGTGTTTTTCGGTGGAAAAAAAGAGATATTTGGTTGAATGATTGTTTATCTGATAGTTAAATAACCAACTATCAAAACTAGACCCAAAAACATAAATTTGGGAATATCTAGAAGAAATACGGGAATTATGTGGTACAGTTACCGTTCGAGGTGCTATACTATACATATAAACTCGTTTCGTTCTTCTAGGACGATGATAAGGAAATCCGTCCACTAACGGTTAGGGGTGATCTTTGATCTTATTTTCGTCTGTTTATTTCCTAAAGAACCGGGGTTGAGTTTACCAGAAATATCGAACGTTGTTTCGAAGGGACCGAGATCAGATAAGTTATTCGAAAACCACTTCGATCCAACGAGTACGTTTTCGAAGTGAAAACAAGAGCATGGTGTCGAAGATGGATCATTGAAGTGCAAGGGCTAATCGCTACTAATCCTGAGGATGATTCCAAAACGGAGGTAGTAGGAATAGTGCCTTCGGTTTCGTTCAGACCCAGAACGGACTTGTATGCATGAATGCTATTAGTACGTTGTCATTGGGGGACAATGAGCATTCTAAGTGACAAATTCCTTTAAAAGGGTAATCGTAGCCTCTAGCCTCATCAACTGAGAATGACTAAAAAGCAGGGTAGATGCAACAAGGCTAAGTGGGTCGCACCCAATTAGGGTATGTTTATCACCTTTCTAGATACCCTCGGATATTATTACTACGATACATGGAAGGAGCTCGGAAAGAGTGGGAACACCCAGGGTGATAGCATATTCGGTCTATCCAGGTTAGGGGTAGTCCGGTCTTGTGTTGCAGGGGATCCCGGCATGGTCCTTGGTACATTTTTCTAGACGTGTACTATGGTAGGTGGTAACCCAGTGCCTAGTCATTCGTATGGAATCCAGTCTCCAACACGTGCCTTTACGGTTTTGGTTGTATAGCCGATTATGCTGGAATTTAATTAATGTTACAATTTCAGCTATTTGAATAAGTATTTGTACTTAGACACTATTATAATATCATTGGATTTTCTATAAAAGGATTTTGGTTATCGTAAGGAAAAAACCCGTCGTGTTTATGTGTGGCATGGTCTTACGAGATACCTTTGATATTAAAAGGATTTTTGAAAGTTATACTGAACAAAATGCCTTGTGATTTAAATTCTCACGCTAGTTTTACCAGACTGACCCGGGCGTGGTTTTTCCTATATGCTTGGGTCAGACCGAGCATATTTCCAGGTTTAGTTGGAAGATTGGAGTTTCAGGAGAGGAGTTGGAGCCCGGAGTCATATTCTCATAGATGATTATTTTCCATTGCATTTTAGTTGTGTTTATCAGCAATTGTAAGGACAGGGTGATATAACTGTCCGTGCTGTATAGGTTGGTGTACTTTGATTGTTATCTGTTATGTAAATATTACTGTTTTGTTTTATGTAAAGATTTGTTCTATATTATAGATTATTCGTTTCCGCTGTGAGATTCTGTGTTGTTTGGTTTTCTTTCTATCTTCTTTCTATCTTCCTTCCACTTTCTTTTCCTTACCATCCGCCTTTCTGTTAATTTGGACTGGACAAGTGTGGTAAAGTGTCAGTTCGAACTATATGGAAAAGTGGGTCGTGACATCGATAATATTTCTAATGACATTGCTTTTGAAAATTCTTTCAAATAGCATATTAAAATAGCCGAAATTGTTACATTTGTTAAATTCGATAGCATATTTAGGTATACAATCAAGTCCGTAAAGGTACGTATTAGAGAATGGATTTCCAACAATGACAAGGTAAGAGACCACCTTTTGACAGTACATCTCTAGAGGAATGTACCAAGGCACAACACCGCTGTCCTCTACCAATACAGAACCGGCCTACCTCTACCATAGATAGTACCGAATATGTCATCACCCTAGTTGTTCCCGACCTATCCATGGCCATAGCATACACAACAAACCCTAAGTATAGAGGGAAATCTAAAAAGGTGATGATCATCTCCTAAGGGTGCGACCCACATAGCCCTGGTGCATCTACCCTGTTTTTGCCATTACCGATGTTTGAGGCTTTAGGTAATGTTTTACCTTTCTCAAAACAGTAAATCCCACTTTGAATGCCACATTGCCATTTTCTAAGACACATTAATAGGTTTCCATAAAAGTACATTCCCCAAGTTCATATGCCTCAGGGAAGGGTGTTAAGTATAAGAGGGATTACCTCTTACACCACCAAACAGATGTACGTTTGAAAAAATCAATCTATGTGGTCTTAGAAATATAATGTCAGACATTTGTAGTGACTCCACTGTGATACCCTGATTAGCAAATAACATTACAAGTAATGTCGTATGCTAATCCGAAGACGGCTAGTTAAGGACGATCGAATGTGAATATATCTTTATACTAACACTGACACATCATTTATAACCTTTTCACTTAATATCTGAACTATGTATTGTATTAATACAAAGTAATAGGCACACAAATTTCTCATAATCAGAATAATATATAATATAAATAATAGTCACATATCATAGCAGAATAAAATCTCAACTTATACATATACAAATTCTGAGTTTACAAAATGAAATACTAAACTCAATTAATATACAAGTTATGGTTTTCTGTTCTTAATTATACGCTCACTGGCATGGAACTAGTGAGGAGGCGGCGAGCGAAGGGTCGTTTCTTAATATGTGGTCAATTTCAAACAAAATTCCTAAGTGATATAACTGAATATTAAAGATCTAGCTTCTACTAGCCCAACCATCCATAGGTCTACTTGTCCTAAAACCTGAAAGTCTCGATCTAACTTGAGCAAAATAACACCTGGGTTAAACTATCTCTAAATATCCAATAGGGTGAGAACAGAATATAATACAAGAATAAACAATATATAAGTAAATACAGATGTCCAAGATATAACGAGTTAGGAAATTAATTTAACTTAGAATAAAGTTATAATTTAAGTCACAAACACGAACTAGTCACTAAACATAGAATAACATAATTAACTTGACTTAGCATCCATCACAAGACACAAGAATATATATTTATTTCATGAAGACAAGACACAAGAATATATATATATTTATTTCACGAACACTGAATAGTCACAGAATCCAAATATCAAGAATCCTAGAGATCTTACTCAAAACGATCGTAATGATCATACACAGAACCGTAGCAAACAAACAAATAATTTGGTATCACATGAACCGATCTGATACCGGGGATCGTACACAAGACGGAAATCATAGGATCACAAGACAATCTCAAGGATAGCAGCCATGACCGAATCTTTCATATTTATTTTAGATTATTACACTTGAAAAGAAATCCAGGAGTAAACTTCCTAAGGATCTAGTAGCCACTTGCCGCACACCAAGAGAGAGTATACTCTAACGTGCCAAATGCTATCACTTTTAGTAATTACTATAACTTAACCAATATGTCTCATACCATATGGTGAAATCCAAGTATGTACTCAAAGTTAGTGAATATCAATTATTATGGATACCAGTGGAAAACCTGAACTACATTCTCTTAAGGATCTAGCAACCGCTTGTCACACATTCGAAGTGAACACAACTCTAAAGTGTGAAGTACTTTCCCAAAACGATCACAAGAATTTAATCAAGGCATCTCATACTACCTGGTGAAATTTGAGTATTCGCTAATGGGTTAGTAAGTTCAACTCAAACATTCTATTCAATGAGTTATACCATATTCAATGAAGCATCGAAAGCATTTAAACCAACCGATAACACTAAATCGATTATTAGTACTATCCAAATTATAGAATTAAGGTTCTCAAAACAATTTTTCTCTTTGATTTTTACCGTTTTAAAAAAATCATTTGTTATAAATTTCCACAAATCCACCTATTATTTAACTTTAAATAAGTGTTCACATGTTTAATAAAATATTATGTAACCCTGAATTATTCCAAGATTTCACTTATATCACAAAGTTGCCTCAAATTTCCATATAGTTGTATTATTCACAAAACCATATTTAATTACTCTTCTAAATCCATATTAAAATATAATATTTTTATTTAGAAATAAACCAAGTCAATACTTTTCAAAACTACATTTTCAAATTCCATGAACCCTATATTATTTATTTAAAAAAACCATAATACTTATATTTCAAATCCGTAATCACTTTTATCTAAAAATATATCAGATTTGTATTTCCAAAGTCATATTTCCATATCCATAAATATCTTACTCACCATGCTTAATATATAAAATAAACTGGAAAAAATCATTTTTAATATTTATTAACTTAATTTAGAAATAATTCTAAGATTTATAAATATAAATAATTCTCTTTCTTAAAATTAGTTGTATACAAAGCTTATCAACTTGTTTCATTTAACTAAAATTTAGGGTCTAAATATCTGCAGTTATGACCACATAAATCTCATAATTTTACAAAACTTAAAACATGTTTTAAATAAAAGCCTATGATTTCTAGAACATTAAGAATTATCAAATTTCGATAAGTGACGAAAAAGTTATGACTAAAACAATTTTCAGATTTTAACTTTATTGTCGCTGCCGTTTATTCTCGGGACAACGACATTAAAACATATTTTCGACCATGTAAACCACAAAATATTATAAAACTCAAAACACGAAAGTTGTAGCACACAGTCTAAGATTTACAGAGCATGATGAATTATCAAATTCCGATAAGTAACGAAAAAGTTATGACCAATTTAATTTCAACTTTTAACACAGCCAATTACATATGACAGTGCGACACCATCAATTTCTAACTCAATTTAGGCCTCTTAAATAGAAGAATTTCAACAAGTGACTAAAAGAGAAGTTGTAGCTAATTGAAAGAACTTTCTATAATAAGAAGATTGAGTCGTTTTGAATTATTCTATACTATGATATCGTTGTTTACCGTAGCAAATTTCACACTAAATTTCCAGCAAACAACAATCAAACAATCACCCAAGTTTACAACCAAATTTGCAAACAATTCAATCAAAAAATCATTCGAACAATTAGGTACAACAAAAAAATTTAGGAATAGGTATGTGAGTGATTAACTCACCTCTATCCTTCAATTCAACAATCAAGATTATCACTTCAGCCCAAATTTTCGAACCAGCAAACCCTAAATAAAAATCAATCCAAAATACACCCAAAAGCACTAATTTAGTTTACTGTAAATTGGGAATTCAAATCACAATTAAGATGTATTTAAGCTAGAGATGATTACCTAAACAAATAAGCTCCTAAAGATGTTTAATTTACCATGAATTGAAGAAGAGCTTTGATTTTTGTTTTCTAGGTTTTGAAAGAGGAATAGAGTTCTCTGGTTTTCTGAGCTTTTAGAATTAAACGTATTGTTTAAATAAAAATGAGAAGGAAGCTTTTCTTAAATGGGCTAAGTGGGCTGAGATATGAACGCAATTGCCAAATGTTACAAAAATCCCAAGTGTTACTACTTTATAAAACACTATTTTACTATGTAACTAAGGTTTTATTTAACATAGTTTTAACCATTCAAAATTTATCAAACCCATTCACAGAATAAAACTCCCATTTATATAAATATAGAAATATTTTGTACAATTAGATGTAACTTTTTAAAATAAAGGTCATTCTCTTTATTCTCAATAAAAATTTATAAATCCTAAATTGCAATTTCTCATTTTAACAATAAAATCTCAATATTAACACTTAATTAAATTTACAACGTTCTCCAAAATCATTCTTATATTATCAAATATAAAAATTAAATTTCAAAAATCACCAACTAACATTAATTATCCATAATTAATAACTAATTAGGTAATTAACAACAGGGTTGTTACAACATTCGTCCATACAAGTTATCCAGAAACATGACAAACTGAAGGTACTCCTACTACATCCTATTTGGAAATCAACCGTAGGATTAGTAGCGAGCAGTCCTTGCATTGAAGATTTCAATATGAAGGTACTAATGCCACTATATGTTTATAATATGGGAATCACGAGGCTAGTGGCAAGCAGCCCTTCATTATGAAGATCTCCGTCTTAAAAATCATTGTCTTCAACGTGTCGAACGTGTATATTGGTTCGAAGTGGTTTTTGGATAGGAATCACCCAAATCCGATCCTGATCTCTCCGAACCAATTATCAATATAAAAGATGTTAAATATGTTGGTGATTGATGATCATCATTCAATCAATTAATATCTTTATATCTGATAAAATATCTTTAGAGATATATTTTAAACCATTTCTTCCTAGTATATATAGATTTATTATACCTCTTTTTAACTTTGGAAATACCAAATCATTTGCTTTAAATATTGGAAAATTATTTCCATCTTCTATAATTTCAATTTTAACGGAGATTAATTATTTCCAAAATATATCTTTTAATGGGTTAAAAACAATATTATTTAAGATATCGTTTACTGTATACCCAAACCAATTAGTACTGAATAAATAGGAATCATAGATTTTAGATTAATTATATTCAATACTAATTTATGTATTCAACCTGTACTATTCGTCAAATAACGGTGAAGTCACATTTTAAATTCAAATGAATAGTATAGGTTCCCTCCTCGGAATGTAATACAGAGTTTAACTAGAACGTTCTCTTTACCATCAAAATCTTATTTGAAATCTTGTTTCACTTTGTGAAAAGTTCCAAGTCTCTTTTCTTTTATCTTAAGAAAATATGATTCGAGTAAATTAAATTAACTATCCACTCCGTCGGGCTAGTTTGGATAGCTAGAGGGAGTAGGCAACTAGTTTTCCAAACTCCAATCTAAAGACTATCTCTTTGTCACCCATAAGGCGGTCAAGTAATTTGATTGAATCTAAACCTTTAAAATACTTTTATGGTTATTTGGAAAACATTTCCAAAAGATTCGGGAAGAGAAGTTCAAGTTTAAATCATTTATTCAAAAAATTTCAAATTCAATTGTTAAATTGCTGGTAAATAGTGCTTCAAAGCTTTGTAGATCAAAAAACTTATTCCATTATACATTTATGTCCATTTTTATAAATCAGATCCTTTTTAAAACATTTTAATATATTTATCGAATTTATTTCATATTTTAAAGATTTAAAAATATTCATTTTAAAAGGTTAAAACCATGGTTTATGAACGGCTAAAACGTGGCTATTTTGAAAACTTGATTTGGACATATCTCAAACTTTACTAAATGGATCTTGTTTTTTATTTTTCATTTGAAAACTATGATCATAAGGGTCCGTAAAATTCTTCTTTCAAAGAATTTTGACCTATATTTTATCCTACACAGCCGTTTAACTTTTAAGATCGTGAAATCACGAACTGCCAAAACGCGACGACTTATTTTTCACCATTTAGTCAAATTTTTCAAGACTTGTCTAATACACTTTTAAATCATTTTAACACCGTATTAAACCAATTTTTTACTTTTTTACTTTATTAAAATCTCATTATCACTTTACTCCATATCTTTAATATTATATTATTATAATATTCAATTTCCATCTTTTTAATTCAAAATTCTTTTATATTAAACCATATGATATTTTTCTATGTATTTTCCACCTTTTAAACTATTATTTTCAAAATCAAACCATTTGATTTACTTTTTCCCAAATAAATTAAATACACCTCTTTACTTTTCTAAAACCATTTTTATTTTCCAAAAATGATATTTTTTTATTTAAAATTCAAAAGAGACTTGATAGTCCTTATACACACATTATTTCAGAATATAATAGGGATTATTTCTCATGAATTTACCATGGCTATTTAAAGTGATCATTTCAAATCTAATGGATATGATTTTCACATGATTATCAAAATAATTCAACTTAACTCAATCAAGTCAAAATATGATTAACATAAGCAACCAGTCAACCAATAATGAATCATTTTAGCATCCAAACTATGCAAGTCAAGCAAGATACTTGCATAACACCAACCATAGATAATTTTAAGTCAAATTTAAATAAGATAGAAGTAGTGTTCTCACTTTCATGCTATCCAACTCTAAGTGTTTTTTAATCGATGAAACGATCCTTTTCTCTGCACCGAAGTTTATGGAACTTTCCTCCGGACCTTAGTAATGCTCGGCCTAGCTTGTGTGAAGGTGGAAGCCCGGCTTTGAGATGATGGTGGTGTGGGCCATGCACTTTAGTGAGGAAGAGGTGCAGTTTGGCTAACCTTTTGAAGCGATTTGATTTCGTATGTGTATGGAAACAATTCTAGCAAAACTTTAACGCGATGTTGAAATATTTCTTACTATTTAGGAAGCCATTGAAGAAGAGCTATTAGAGAGCTTAAGAAGAAGAAGAGAAGAAAATTTGTGAAGAAAGGAAGAGGATGCGCTTGTGTATTTATAAGGTAGAAATCCTTGTGCATGAAATTACCAAAATACCCCTCCCCTCCCATCATAGCTTCGGGCTAACCCTTCCCTCCATGTGCCTCCCATCACTTCATGATGTCTTATGTGTGTAAGTTATGGTGAGTTAATTTTAAGTTTGCTTTTTCATGTTGCATTTTTTTATACATAAGGAGTTTATATGTATTTATGTTTAGATATTTCTTTTGGTTCGATTTAACTAATTCTGATACAAATCTATATGTATATGTGCATGCATATGCATGTGCAAGGTTTCTACAACTTAAAATAATTTCAATTCATCAAACCGTTGTAAATCTTAAATCCGATTTCCGGTAATATTTCTAGTTTTTAATCAAACTATTTATATATGTAAACAAAACTTGAAATTAAATTTCTTATTATCTTTAAATAATTAAAACAAGATTATTTAAGCTATAAAACTATATTAAATAATATTAACAACCATTTATAAAAATAGAACGTCGAATTGCCAAAATGCGATGAAGTTTATATATCTTTATAAAATAAGTTATATGTTTATAAAACCATTATAAATCACTTATTATTATTATATAATAATTAAAATGAATCATTTGACATTTAAAAACAAGTATTTTAAGATTAAAGTAAATTAAATATTCTAATTCAAAGTGATAAAATTACGAGTCGTTACATCCCAGAGTTTTCTCAATAAACACATATGGTTATCTTACCTCCTCTAGTACAAATATTACTAATACAATAAATAACATCTCTAGCTTAAGTTTTCTCAACAACCAGAGACTATGCAAGTAATTTAATATATAAATGGTAGAGGACAACATTTATACTGAAGATGCATAATCTTTTACATATTTATTTATGTTACCCCACCTTTTGGACAAGGCCGGGTTATCAACAAATTGGCTGAAAAGGATGGATATCAGGGTTGAAAATTGATTGGAAATAAGGTTATGATCGATACCGTCAAAATTGTACCAGGCTCCAATCAAGGTGGGATCGATTGGGAATGATAAACAAGGCTCAATGAGGCTACTTTTTGAAATTTCAGGTCAATCGGAGTTCGTATGCTCAAGTTATGGATGGATCAATATTCATGGAAAATCAGTTCGAATCGATGACTTCGTATTGATCGAAATGGATGTGGAGAGTGTACTTCGGATCGATGCTTTCTTTCGTATCGATCGAGATGGGTATGGATATGGACAACACACTTAGCACCTTGCTTTGGATCGATCATGGTACGTATCGATCCTGATCGATACGAACCAGAATGCTTGGGATCGATATGAAAAAGGGGGCAAGGAATGGATACGAAGGGCATGGCCTTGGATGGATATGAAGCAAGGACTTTGGCATCAATACAAAGAGTGGCAACCTAAGATGGATATGGAGGAAACAGTCAAACCAAAGGAAGCGGTCTACAAGCATGAAATATGGATCTCTCAGGCCATGTCATCGATACGAAATCGATCGATGCGCATGTATCGATACAAATCCATCAGCCAACTCGCAAATCCCATCTTGGATCGATCATAACTCAAAACCCACAAATCCAAACGTCACAAAATTTTCACAAGAGCTTCCATATCAACTCAAGAGCTCACCTGATCGATCGCAGCTCCATTGGGGCTAATTTGGATCGATACGAACGTAACATGGATGGATCTTAGATCGACCCCAAACCACTCCAGATCTATCAGTTGGGCCCACCTATGCATGAGAAGAGGTATTCCGAGGTTTGAGGGAGATATTTCCAGATCTACTCCTATAAATAGCACCCCTATACCTACTGAAAAAGGACTTTTGGCACTTCTACGCCGTTACTCTGCTGAAACTCCATTGTAACTGGAGAGCTATTAATTGTGCTGCTGTAAATCAGTTGAGAATCATTAATAAACAGAAAACTATTCAAAGTGGACTAGGCTACAACGCCGAACCACTATAAATCTTGTGTCTTCTCTTACATCTTCAATTTAATTTTGTTATTTCTTCATTTTTACTCTCTACATCATCTAGATCTGAGATTTGTGTTTGGATATCGAGGATTTGTGTGTAAACATTGGGGCTTTCACTACTTTTGGGGTTTGTGACCAACTTTGGCGCAAACACTTTGGTGCTTTCACTGAGAACGCTAGCATTTAGGAATTTGGAAGCTTGGATTTTGGATTTAAAGGCTTAGGAACTCGGATTCTGGGAAGCAATGGCTAAGCAATCAACAAGGACACTGAGAACAGAGAAGAGTCAACATGAAGGAAGTCAGGAGGCTTCCTCAAGAGATAATCAGTCCTCAATCTTCATCACTAGAGACGAGATGGAAGCGAAGCTGAAAAGGCAGGAGGATATGATACAGAACCTACTCCGACAGGTTGGACAAGCTGGAGTGCAAAATCAAGAGAACGGAGCTGCAGGGAATACTAGAAATGTGGATCGTGAAGCTGGAGCAGTAGGAACAGAGGCAATCTAGAATTAGGACCGAGGAAACGAAGAAAATGTGATGCAGGATAGAACGAAACCATCAGGAGCAGCTCCTGCACTCGAGGGCATCCCCCCGAATCATGTTAACTCAATTCCAGGAAGGATACCAGGCGGTGTTGTGCAATTTGGCATCGATAGAGGAATGGATGCTCGTCTAGAAGGATAGGTTTCAGGATTCCCTCGCGGACTCGGGAGGCATGATGGAGATAGCAGACAGAGGCTACCAATTGCTGACAACGGCAGGTTAGCGAACATGATCGAATGGGCTATGAGGGGAGGATTGGTGAATAGAGATTTGGAGGATGTGAATAGGAGCCCCTTTGCCCCTACGATCAAGCAAGCTAGGAATCCATTGGATTTCAAACCACCAACGCTGGAAATGTATGATGGGAGAACGGATCCCGCTGTTCACTTGACAAGGTGCATGAGACACACATGGAAGTACTAGGAGCATCGGAGGAAGTCATGGTGCGATGCTTCCCTTTGTATTTGATGGATATAGCAGCACTATGGTTCAGACAATGGGAAAGTGGCTCCATTGGCACATGAACGGAGTTGATCGAGAAGTTTATGAGGCAATTTTAGGTCCACATCATGAGACCTAAGAATGTGATGACTTTAACATCGATGAAACAGTGGAAGGGAGAGTCACTTAGGGATTTCTTAACCAGATTCAATGCGGCAGTGGCTTCAATGGATCGGCCCGATCTGTCGATGGTTTTGATGGCAGCAGTCTCAGGGATTGCGGATAATTCGGATTTTAAGATATCATTGGAGCGGGATCCACTGATGGATCTTGGGGAGTTTTACCATGAAGCGGAGAGGTTTCTACAATAGGAAGATGTGAAGGCTGAAAGAGAGGGGAGAGAGGCTGAAGGTTATATGGTAAAAGGTGGAGGTCCACCCAGAGAGGATTCAAACAAGGACGATAGAGGCAAAAGGAAAATGAATGACAGCGGCAGCACATCGAAAAGGCAACGGAGGGAATCTAAATTCTCCTCTTACATGGATTTGACTGAAACTATGAAAAGGATTTATTTGGATACTCGAGGACGCCTCCAGTATCGAAGGTCGGCAAAAAGGGAACCCTCCGAATATGAGCGGGCATCGGGAAAGCATTGCCTATTCCATGAGCTGGATGGGCACAACACAAACAACTGCAAGCATTTGAAGGATATTATTGGGGAACATGTGAAGAATGGTCATTTGCAACAATACATAAGGAATCGAGCTGTGGTAGTGGAATAGGAGGGGCCACTGCCCACCTCAAACGAAGATGGCACTAGATCTAGGCATCGACATCAGCTTATTATCAGCTGATTGGATTCATGGCATGGAATAAGTTATAAACCCCGAAGTAATGCGGCTAAGTCACTTACACATGTACAGGATCGAGGACAGTCCCTAGGCATGCTCTGTGATGATGATAACCCGTAATGCCCGAGTTTATGAAACCTTGTTTTTTCTATTTTTTGCAAACTCTGGTTTCTTTTTTGGTACTCTGGTTATTTAGTTTTCTTGGTTGTACGGACTTTTATTTTATCAATTGAACTTTGTGATGATTGGATTTGGATTAATGTAATAAATAATACAGGTCATGAGTTACAGTCCCGACTGGAGAGACGGGGCAATAACCGCGAGTTACGAGTCCCTTCATCGAAGAGCGATGGAATGGACTCGAACATGGAATAAGTCCTTGATCGGAGAGTCAAGGCCACAGAATATAAGTCCTCGACCGGAGAGTTGAGGCCGGAGAATATAAGTCCTTGATCGGAGAGTCAAGGCCGAAGAATATAAGTCCACGACCGAAGAGTCGAGGCCGGAGAATATAAATCCTAGACCGGAGAGTCGAGGCCGGAGAATATAGGTCCTCGATCGAACAGTCGAGGTTGGAATAGGATAAAGCGAACCGGCGAGGTCTATGGATCCGGATTTATACTCGGAGAGGCCCCGGCTTTGGATTTGGACCCGATGAGGTCCCGGATTTGGATTACAGGACTTGGAGAGGTCCCGGACCCGGATTTGGATAGCAACCCAGAAAGGTCATGGATTGGGTTATTGGTTAATGGATATGGAATTGGCTAAGGATTTGGTTACTGGATTCAGAATCGGATATCGACTCGGAGTAGTCGTAGATTTGGATAAGGATATGGCTATGGCACTTGGATAGAATGGCTTGGCAACGGATTGGATTATGGATCAGAAGATATAGCTATGGATGGAATATGGAATATGGACTTTGGATGTTGGAATTAAAGCTATTCAAAACATGCCTTCCTACGCAAGGCATGTTTTGGGGGGAAAATGTTACCCCGCCTTTTGGACAAGGCCGGGATATTAACAAATTGGCTGAAAAGGATGGATATCAGGGTTGAAAATCGATTGGAAACAAGGCTATGATCGATACCGTCAAAATTGGACCAAGCTCCAATTAAGGTGGGATAAATGGGAATGATAAACAAGGCTCGGTGAGGCTACATTTCGAATTTTAGGTCAATCGGAGTTCGTATGCTCAAGTTATGGATGGATCAATATTCATGGAAAATCAGTTCGAATCGATGCCTTAGTATCGATCGAAATGGATGTGGAGATTGTACTTCGAATCGATGCTTGATTTCCTATCGATCGAGATGGGTATGGATATGGACAACATGCTTAGCACCTTGCTTCGGATCAATCACAGTACGTATCGATCCTGATCGATACGAACCAGAACGCTTAGGATCGATACGAAAAGGGGGGCAGGGAATTGATACAAAGGGCATGACCTTGGATGGATACGAAGCAAAGACTTTGGCA
Source organism: Allium fistulosum (assembly GCA_030737815.1). Classification (NCBI taxonomy): domain Eukaryota; kingdom Viridiplantae; phylum Streptophyta; class Magnoliopsida; order Asparagales; family Amaryllidaceae; genus Allium; species Allium fistulosum. The sequence goes on along the minus strand of CM060902.1, from coordinate 1,247,093,769 downwards.
TCGATACGAAGGCAGGATGCAGACATCGATACGAAGAGGGCAACCTAAGATGGATATAGAGGAAATGGTCAAACCAAAGGAAGCGGTCTAAAAGCATGAAATATGGATCTCTCAGGCCACGTCATCGATACGAAATCGATCGATGTGCATGTATCGATACGAATCCATCAGCCAATTCGCAAATCCCATCTTGGATCGATCATAACTCAAAAACCACAAGTCCAAATATCATGAAATTTTCACAGGAGCTTCTATATCAACTCAAGAGCTCACCTGATCAATCGCAGCTCCATTGGGGCTAATTTGGATCGATACGAATGTAACATGGATCGATCTTAAATCGATCCTAAACCACTCCAGATCGATCTGGTGGGCCCACCTATGCATGAGAAGAGGTATTTCGAGGTTTTAGGGAGATATTTCCTGATCTACTCCTATAAATAGTACCTCTATGCCTACTAAAAAAGGACTTTTGGCACTTCTACGCCGTTACTCTGCTGAAACTCCATTGTAAATGGAGAGCTATTGATCGTAATGTTGTAAATCAGTTGAGAATCATCAATAAACAGCAAACTATTCAAAGTGGACGTAGGCTACAACGCCGAACCGTTATAAATCTTGTGTCTTCTCTTACATTCTTTCATTTTAATTTTGTTATTTCTCTATTTTTGCTCTCTACATCATCTGGATCTGAGATCTGTGCTTGGATATCGAGGATTTGTGTGTAAACACTGGTGCTTTCACTACTTCTGGGGTTTGTGACCAATTTTGGCGCAAACAATTTAGGTGATATTAACTTATAGAATAATGTATTTCTTATGAAATATTCTCGGGATTCAAATGTCAAACACATCTGAAATCACGATATAAATAGTCTACGTATGTATTTATTCCTAAGTCTAAATTGGATTTCATATAATTCCACGGTATTTAATTAAATTATATTAAATTCAATTCAATTTAATTATATTAATTAAATAAAATTTAATTATTTATTTAATTAACACTTTAACTAATTTATTTCTATTAATTTAAGATATTTTCAAATTGAATACATTTATATGCTATAACACTTATATTATTATATATATATCATTAAACATGTATATTATTTATAACTTAACATTTAATTAATTTAAAAATAATGAAATATAATTTTTTTGAAAATTTTCTCATTATTTACCTTAAACATTTTAAGATACATATACATATATCTATATATATGCTGTAACAAATGGACTTTTCGAGCCCTGAATGTCGACACTAATACATCCACAACATTCACGTTCCGAGCACCCAAGTGCTAAAAAGACATATTGTTAGGGCAAAGAAAAAAAAGAAAAGAAAACAAACCAAAAGGAGGAGAACAAAAACATCAGAATTTGACATGCGGAATGATAACATATAATATCAAAAGACGGTATACAGAGCTACTCTAATACACATAACATTTTAGAGTTACTAACTAAAGCACTATCACCAGCCTGGACAGTTATAATAATCTATCCTTATATTTACTGATATATATATATGCACACATAAAGTAATGTAGTGGAAATAAATACTAGGTTGGTAAAACATCTAGCCCCTCTCCAAGGGTCTAATGAACATCGGTGAAAACCTGTCTTCCTCAGACCTGCTCGAAAGGGCAGCCAAGGAACTAAGGGAACCATAAAACCATGGGTTAGACATAAGCTTGGTGTGAGAAACTCAAGAAACATGTAGTTAGTATATAATAATACTTTTGAGATCGCATGGAATGCCGTAGCGGTTATCCCCTCAAAAGAACCACACATCTAATAATTATGTATGGCTGTATAATAGATAATGTCTAGGGTGAAGAATATAAATAAAAAAATAGCTATGTTGTTTGCATCTCATGACACAACAATATTGAAGTACAATCAAAATCGCCAAAGTATGTTTGCATATAGATTTCCTTCGGAGACCTCCCTAGTAAACTGAGACAGTTTCTATGACAATGATTAGAAACTACCTTCCAAACGTCGTATATTTCCAGATAAAATATACCATAGGGTAAACACAACTGGTCCATGCCCGAACACGTAAACCAAGTATCATCAACTCCCATCGACAAACATATCGAAAGCATCTCTAGATATGGAGTTGATGTACCCCCCCATGGTTTAGCTAAACCCCCGGATTGTGCATCATATTCTGCAATTAGTCATTTCTCGATGGTGAAGTCATGTTTAACATATCAATACAAGAGTCTTCACTTGAACAGATAACGAATCCCCAAAATGGATTCCAGCATCTCGAACACATCCCGAACCTCTACATGGGTTCGATCATCTCGAATAGATCTGGAATCTCCACGTAGATTCCAACATCTCAAAAGGATCCACTTCCAAGAGATAGAATACATATCTCAGTCTTGAAGTGGTTTTCGGTAAGTATTATGTAACACCCCGCATTTTTAGATAATAAAATAATCAAATAATTATAAACAGTGAAAATGAGCATTTTTGGAATTGTCAGATTTTCTGATCAAATATTATAAACAGTGAAAATGAGCCTCAAAACTTGTACCATTGTGCTCTTTATGATTTTCTGATTAATTTACATATATAATATGCCTCGAACGGACTTCGTATGAAAAAGCTATTGACGTTCGAAGTTCCGTATTGAAAAATAATAATACGTGTAAATGTGCGTAAATATATTTATTTATAAATATATGCGCGTATAAATTCTAGAAATAACGTGCGTTTGAATTTCAAAATAGACGCGCCTCATAAAGGAAATTAATTGACATCAGCAATTAGAGGTAATTAATTAACATTAGTGTGCAATGTTAATCAAATAAGCAATTAAAGGAAATTAATTTACATTAATCAGCAACGTTTGAATTTCAAAATAAACATGTGTTATAAAGGGAATTAAATTTGCAATTAATGGAATTTAATTAGAATGAATAGGCAATGGTTAAAAGTTAACGTTTAATAATTTATAACATTTAAAAATAGAGGAAATAAATTAATACGTATAAAACAAAAAGGCTAGACACGTCAAAACAGACGTGTTTTGCTTGTTTTTAACGGCTAGATTTCAATCGCTTTAAACGAACGGATGATGTTGCTTTGGCTCTCTATAAATAAACGTGCAGGGCTAGCCTTCAAACCCATACTAAATGGGCGCGGAAGCCCTGTCACTTTTCTTCCTCCTCCAATTCTTGAGAAATCAAATATATTAGATTTAGGTTTTCTGATTTGCATTTAGGAGGTAGAAACTGTAGATCTAGAGAAGAGATGTCCAAATTAAGCCGTCCATATGAGGTGAGTTTTCAGATCTGGTTTTCTAGTTTATATGTTTATTTTTCTTCAATTAGATCCAGATTTATAAATTCATACAAATTCCGGTTTGTGGATCCAAATAGGGTTGCAAAGCGAAGGCTATGGATAATAGAACTGGACTAAAAATCAGATCTGGAATTTGGAGTGTTTTCTTTTTAGGTGAGTGGATTTAAATTATATATCTTTTATGTTGATGATATATAATATCGTTAGATTCCCATTAAATATTTTAGTTCATCATTTGAACTAATTTCAGTAATTAGTTCCACTAGTTAGTTATGTTGAAAATGTAAATTTTATAAGAGAAGTGTACTTATATTTAAATGTTATTTATATGGAAAAAGAAAGGAATCCAATTAAATATAAGTAATATTAGGCTTAAAAATTATAGAGAAAGGCATAGGCCTAAAAGTGAGAAATTTACAGCAAATTATGTTAAAACTCAGAGAATGAAATAAAAAAGGGAAATCTAATAACTTGATTTGGAAGTTAGTGATAGATTAGTTGGCTGGTTTAGAAAAGGGAATACATTTCCATAGTTTAATATTATAAGAAAAACGGTAAACTTAATTGCAAGAATCAAAGCAAGAAAAATGGAATTATCGCAAAATAGAGACATTAATGTATTTTGTATTTTCCAACAATTAAAGGAACAATAAAAGAAATATCTTGTAGTTACGAATTATTGTTTATGGCATTATTTAGTATTGAAACATGGAAATGGATTTTAGTATAGTTTTTGTAACCAACCAAATAGAATAGAACTACTTCCTAGAATAAAAGAGAATAACGTGAAGCGTTAAATAAATTAAAGAAGAGGAAATAATCAAGTTAAATATTCGACAAGGATAGAAATAATAAACAGAAAATGTGACTAGATCTGCATTTACTGCGTAGATAGTAGAATAAAAAGTAAAGCGGCTATTATGATAAGTAATTTGTGACAGTTGGATGTAGTCCCAAGCTAAGACTGTCATATAATATAAGAGAACTAAAGAGAATTTAGTATCATAATAAAAGAAGACAGACTAGAATAGAAAAGGGACACTTGCAATTACATTTATAACATGTAGGTTACAAAAGAAAGAAAGAATATAAAAATGACAATTGCAAGTATAATTGTAATGCGTAGGCTATAATTAAAAAGAAAGAAATAGAAGAGACTTATTTTATCAAACTTAAACCTTGGATTAAGTTAATAAGCAAAAAAAGAATAGCAGTGGCTCGTACCGGCAGCATTCCCTTTCAGGTCTAGGGCTGATGATCTCACACATGGGTGGGGCTGGGCATGCTGATTAGGGTAAATAAGTAGCCAACAAAATAAGAAAAGTAAACTAAACACATAATAAAAGATTAGATGTAGCGTCTAATAAAATGGTAAGGTGCGTTTGGAGTAACCCAAAGAGAGTTTGGAGAAAGAGCTTAATGAAGCAGTTCGTCGCAGATTTTTAGTACAGAAAGAGTACGTCCAACTTAGTTATTTTTGGCTAAAAGGAAGTACGAGACTTCAACGGGACATGAGGATACTCTAGGATGGCCCTCTGGGGTAGGCCTAACGAAGCTGCACCCTCGGAGGCAGGTCTGTCGGTGTTCCATCAAGAGAGTATGCCTTGACTGTTTTTGCATTGCAGGCCTAACGAAGCAGACCTTTGTAAGTAGTCAAAAGGTTGATGATGGAGTAGGATATTCGTATGACACCGTACTCTAGTTTATGAGTAGGTTACAGTGGGCAGGACCCATATGGATAGTCACATGCGGGTATCAGCCATCATCAGTCAGAGTGAGTTCGAGAAAGACTAGACTTAAACCAACGGGCCAATGATTCTTTCACTATTGAGACATTGGATGAGGGGCACAGCCAATTGGATGTTTATATTGTTTACAATAGGGAACAACCACTTAGCTCTTGAAAGGTCTTTCGATTAGTTGAGGGGGGCTGCATGGGGCCATAGCCATGATGAGAAAAGAGACAGACAAAGTAGAATATATGTATTGTAGGTCTAACGAAGCGGACCATTACAAATATAGAAAACCCCGACTGAGTTCCGTACAAGGTAGACCTTGTTGGCGGAATTCAGGGAGTAGACAAAATGATTACGTGTAGTCCTCAAGGTACGCACTGGGTGGTACATTGTGGATGTCCGAGCACTAGTATAAGCTAGTGCCGATGCAATCTCACGTTTTCATAGTAGACGACGGAACATCTGTATTGTAGGCCTCACGAAGCTGTGCTTTACATATGTTGTTACAGTACGCTCTAGTAGCGAGACGGTGGAGTCCTTTTTGAGGAGGATACGGAAGGTAGTATAGGTAGTACCTAGGACCGATGTGGTCTTTGGGTATGTAGCTACATATATTGGTTATTAGGTCTTAATCTACTAGGAGTAGATGGGTACGATTCACGCATAGAGGCGAGAGTATTATAAACCCAATAAACCTAATATAACAGAAAATGGAAATAGAACGGTATATGTAGAATTATGCTTAGAAGTGTATAATTTTTCCATTCATCAGAACTTTAGTTCTGACCCCCTCCTCATATCATCCTATAGGTTAGATAGATGGCAGAGATTTTCTAGGTTTGACACACTTGTTTAGAAAGTGTTATTACCTTGGTGCGTATTTACTTATTACTATATTTTACTCAGTTCCGCTGTGAGATATTTATTTGAGCTTTGATATATTTATCTTTGCCTATTTGCAGGAAGACACCCAACTCGGGCTTAAGTGGATTTGGGTTTTAGCATTTTTGCGAAAAATCCGGACCCACTGGAACTTGGGTTGTTACATTTGGTATTAGAGCTTAGGTTAGTAGATCCTAAGTAAATTAGGAAATATGAGTGAACGTATTTATATTTTTGAATAAAATATAAATATATTATGTACTAAAATCCAAATAGTCCCTAATTATAGATTTTAACATATGGAAAGTTTTAAGAAGTATATTTGTGCATAGTTTGCTTATTGGGTTTGGGATGACCCAAGGATGTTGTACCCTATGTTATTGCCGATTTATAGTGTACAATAAGCTATTTTTGAGAGAAGATTGGTATCTATATGTTATAGGAAGTGGGAGAGTTCCTTAGGGGTAGTAGGGAGAGTATTTTTATTTTGGAAGGAATAATAGATTTTAGTAAGGAAATGAGATTTCCAAGGTTTATGAAGGGTATTCCTATGGTAGTAAGAAGAAAATCCACTTTATGTCTAGCCCAATAAAATGAAACTTTTGGAATTGAAAATTTGAAAATATAATTGTTAATATGATTGAGGAAGTAAATATTGGGTTTTTGAAAAAAAAAGTGGTATGATATTTAAATTGGTTTTTATATTTTGTAAATTTTGTTAAAAGTGAAATTCTTTTTGAAGAATTATAGAGCATGTATAGCTCGCTAGTTTCTTTATAGGTAAACGAAGATTTTAAATATAAAAACCTAGAGTGTGTTAAGTATCGAAAACGTAGGTTACAACATTTATTGTTGTAATATATGTTTTTGTGAAAAATAAAGGAAGCATAGACTATGACACTATTGTTATAGTAGGCGACTACCAAAGGAAATGTTTTTACATAGCATATGGGATTTATTAATATTTATTTTAATTGAATCCATATACTAGTATTTTTGGGTTGTAGTAACGGTGTTTTACGCAACATCTGTTTTGACCCAAATAAAAATGTGTTTTGAAGATAATTTCTAAGTATAGAAATAAAGTGGTTTGTAAGTACACTTATTATCTAAATAAGTATATGGAATTGTTTTCTAGTTATGAAAACATTAAAACAATTTTGAAAATGAGTTCTTCTAAAAAAAGATGTAAGTTAAATATTAGGAAATTAATAAATTTCATAGGAAATGTCTATTGTAAGTGAATATAGATTAAACATACTTTAATCTATTGGAATGAAATGAAAATGATATAATTATCTATGAAACCAAATCACAAATAAAGATGTTTTGTGCAAGTTATAAGAATACATGAAAGAGATGTACAATGTATGGAAAGCACCATATTTTGTATAGCCTATTTCGATAAAATATAAAATAAGTAACTTGTAATTTCTCATAAACATGAAATCCTCTTTTAGTGGATTCATAGAAGGTTTTAGCGTTAATGGTTTCTCATAAGAGAAAGTAGTTCCAATACATTAAGGTATAAAACCATTAGGTGTAATAAGAAGTGTAATAATTAGAGACAGTGTTAGTTAGGAGGGATATTATACAGAGCCTCAGTAAGAAATCTAAGCAATGGAAATTTCATATTTTTCCATTGATTATGCGCATTGGTTACTTACCTTTGTAGAAAGTCCCCATTTGTAGTAAATTAGAAACTCCTCCAAGGTTAGGTAATTGAAAGAGTAAGAAAGTTAAGCGATTTTTGATAAAATAATTGTTCTTATCTACTCCAGTTTTTGTAAATTTGAAAATCTATGAAAAGAAGATGTTTTGATAACATATAAGGACATTTTTGGAAGTCAAGAAAAAAATGTTTTAAGGACAAGCAAGGCATGTTTTAAAAAAAATGGTTTGGTGAAAAGGTAAATTAGTTTTTGTAAGAGAAAAACTTAGTAAACAGTTAAATTTAAAAATCCAAATTTTTTTATGGAAAGATGTAAAGGTGTTTAAAAGGAAAAGAGGAATAAGTTTTGAACTTAGAATTTATAAGTTTCCCTTCTAGGTTTGGGGAATAATTTACATTCAAAGAGTTGTAAAGAGGCAAATCTAGAAAGATAAAATGTTAAGTAACCAAGTACCTTTGAATTTAATAGAAACTTCAAAGTAACACTTTTAAAGGCAAGACTTTTGAGATTCGATGTTTCAAAAATTTAGAAGCTTTAAATTTTGAAATGAAATGATAAATACCAAACCAAACTTCTAAATATAGAGTAGATATGAATCATTTCCTAGGTGTGATGGGAAAAGTGTAAGGCTATGTAGGAGATAGTAGTGATTACATTTGGTAGTAATAATAAAAGTTCCCATAAAGTGTATAGGACACTAGTGAGAACCTAGGAATGTTGCTTCATTTGTGTAGACTATAGAAGAATAGTGAAGTGATATTAGTAAGATAGTAAGCCACATGTGGTTAGGATAGGTAGACCTTAGTTGGGGGAAAATGAAAGGTAAAGGTAAAGAGAAACTTTCCCCAAGCTTAGTTTTTTTTAGATAGAGACTGCATAGATTGAAGTCATTATTCGTTGCAGTAAATGAGACTTGGTTATTTCAATTTGAGTATGGAATGGAAGAGATGAATAGATCTTATTCATCGTAAGTTAGTAAAGAGTATAGGTGGCAGGGGGAGCATATGAGTTACTTGGATTCCTAAAGTAGGACCTTTCTATGTCAGGGTGGACATGGTCTTAGGCCTCCTAGCCTTAGATGATAGTTGTGTTTAGCTGTTATATTTACCTATCTAGTACCTCTTTGTGGTAGGACTTGTTTTCTCTTTTAGTTATGAGACCGTACTCCTATGTAAGCATTTAGTTCCTATTGTAGTAAGTCAGTGATTATTAGTATGATGCTTTTTCTCTGTGTTTTTGTGATGTTCACAAGAAGAGAATAAGAACATAGGACGTAAATAATAAAAGAAAGTAAAAGTAGATAAAAGTAACTAAAAGAAAAACAGTAAAATTTAAAGAAAGCGACAAAAACGTCAACAGAAAAATTTGAAAAGAAAATTTTTCTTATGTGAACTGTGCTTGGGAAAGCAAATAGAGATTTTTATAGAATAGTGGCATAAGTTCCAAGTACAGAGAAAGAGGTGTGCAAAAGTAAAATGAGGAAATGTGAGGTTTTCTGTTTTATACCTTCTTTTTGACATAAGAAATCGAGTTCGAAAAATTAGATTTTTCTGAAATTCGAGTATTAAAAGTTGTGTGGTAGGGTTTGGATGAAAAAGAAAATTGTTGAACTACGCCCCTATTCAGTAGGAGTGTGAGAAAAATTGGATGAAAAATGTTTTGTGTTTTCAAAAGATTGCATTCATATAAAAATTGCAAGTATATTTAGGATGTGTGCATCATATTTTAAAAAGGAGTTTTTAAAGAAGAAAAGCATTCATATAGGAGGTACCACTTAGAAATTCATGTACATGCATATATTTTATGTTGAATGACACTTTGCACAAGGACATGGATGGTCGCAAAATTGGATGTACACAAGATGGATGTGTTTGATGCGAGGAATTACATAGTTTTTTACCCTTGTATAATTTCAGGGACGAAATTTCCTAAAGGATGGGAGAATGTAACAGTCCGTATTTTTAGATAATTAAATAATCAAATAATTACAAACAGTGAAAATGAGCGTTTTTGGAATTGTCAGAATATGGCCTCGAAACTTATACCATTGTGTTCGTGGCGATTTTTTGATTAATTTACATATATAATATGCCTCGAACGGACTTCGTATGAAAAAGCTATTGACGTTCGAAGTTCCGTATCAAAAAATAATTATATGTGTAAATGTGCGTAAATATATTTGTTTATAAATATATGCGCATATAAATTCCAGAAATAATGCGCGTTTGAATTTCAAAATAGACGCGCGTCATAAAGGAAATTAATTTACATCAGCAATTAGAGGTAATTCATAAACATTAGTGGGCAATGTTAATCAAATCAGCAATTAAAGGAAATTAATTTACATTAATTAGCAATGTTTGAATTTCAAAATAAACATGTGTTATAAAGGGAATTAAATTTTCAATTGATGGAATTTAATTAGAATGAATAGGCAACGGTTAAAAGTTAACGTTTAATAATTTATAACGTTTAAAAATAGAGGAAATAAATTAATACATATAAAATAAAAAGGCTAGACACGCCAAAACTGGCGCGTTTTGCTTGTTTTTAACGGCTAGATTTCAATCGCTTTAAACGAACAGACGACGTTGCTTTGGCTCTCTATAAATAAACGTGCAGGGCTAGCCTTCAAACCCATATTTTTCTTAATAGGCGAGGAAGCCCTGTCACTTTTCTTTCTCCTCCAATTCTTCAGAAATCAAATATATTAGATTTAGGTTTTCTGATTTGCAATTTGGAGATAGAAACTGTACATCTAGAGAAGGGATGTTAAAATTAAGTCATCCGTATGAGGTGAGTTTTCAGATCTTGTTTTCTTTTTTATCTGTTTATTTTTCTTCAATTAGATACAGATTTATAAATCCATGCAAATTTCGGTTTGTGGATCCAAATAGGGTTGAAAAGGGAAGGCTATGGATAATAGAACTGGACTAAAAATTAGATCTGGAATTTGGAGTGTTTTCTTTTCAAGTGAGTAGATTTAAATTATATATCTTTTATGTTGATGATATATAATATCGTTAGATTCCCATTAAATATTTTAGTCCAGCATTTGAACTAATTTCAGTAATTAGTTCCACTAGTTAGTTATGTTGTAACTGTAAATTTTATAAGAGAAGCGTACTTATATTTAAATGTTATTTATATGGAAAAAGAAAGGAATCCAATTAAATATAAGTAATACTAGGCTTAAAAATTATAGAGAAAGGCATAAGCCCAGAAGTGAGAAATTTACAGTAAATTATGTTAAAACTCGGGGAATGAAATAAAAAAAAAGGAAATCTAATAACTTGATTTGAAAGTTAGTGATAGATTAGTTGGCTGGTTTAGAAAAGGGAATACATTTCCGCAGTTTAATATTGTAAGAAATTTTTTAAACGTAATTGCAAGAATAAAAGTAAGAAAAATGGAATTAGTGCAAAATAGAGACATTACTGTATTTTGCATTATCCAACAATTAAAGAAACAATAAAAGAAATATCTTGTAGTTATAAGTTATTGTTTATGGCATTATTTAGTATTAAAACATGGAAATGGATTTTAGTACAGTTTTTGTAACCAACCAAATAGAATTGAACTACTTTCTAGAATAAAAGAGAATAACGTGAAGCTTTAAAGAAATTAAAGAAGAGGAAATAATCAAGTTAAATATTCGACAAGGCTAGAAATAATAAACAGAAAATGTGACTAGATCTTCAGTTACTGCGTAGATAGTAGAACAAATGGTAAAGCGGTTATTATGATAAGTAATTTGTGACAGTTGGACGTAGTCCCAAGCTAAGATTGTCATATAATATAAGAGAACTAAAGAGAATTTAGTATCATAATAAAAGAAGACAGATTAGAATAGAAAAGAGACACTTGCAATTACATTTATAACATGTAGGTTATAAAAGAAAGAAAAGAATATAAAAGTGACAATTGCAAGTATAATTGTAACACGTAGGTTATAATTAAAAAGAAAGAAATAGAAGAGGCTTATTTTATCAAACTTAGATCTTGGATTAAGTTAATAAGCAAAAAAAATAGCAGTGGCCCGTACCGGCAGCATTCCCTTTCAGGTCTAGGACTGATGGTCTCACACGTAGGTGGGGCTGGGCATGCTGATTAGGGTAAATAAGTAGCCAACAGAATAAGAAAAGTAAACTAAACGCATAATAAAAGATTAGACATAGGGTCTAATAAAATGGTAAGGTGCGTTTGGAGTAGCCCAAAGAGAATCTGGATAAAGAGCCTAACGAAGCAGTTCATCACAGATTTTTAGTACAGAAAGAGCACGTCCAACTTAGTTATATTAGGCTAGAAGGAAGTACGAGACTTCAACGGGACATGAGGATACTCTAGGATGGCCCTCTGGCCTAACGAAGCTGCACCCTCGGAGGCAGGTCTGTAGGTGTTGTTCCATCAAGAGAGTATGCCTTGATTGCTTTTGCATTGCAGGCCTAATGAAGCGGACCTTTGTAGGCAGTCAAAAGGTTGAGGATGGAATAGGATATTTGTATGAAACCGTACTCTAGTTTGCGAGTAGGTTACAATAGGCAGGACCCATAAGGATAGTCGCATGCGGGTACCAGCCATCATCAGTCAGAGCGAGTTCGGTAAAGACTAGAGTTAAACCAACATTCCAATGGTTCTTTTACTATCGAGACATTGGATGAGGGGCAGAGCCAATTGGATGTTTAGAATGTTTGCAGTAGGGCACAACCACTTAGCTCTTGAAAGGTCTTTCGATTAGTTGAGGGGAGGGGGCTGCGTGGGGCCATAGCCATGATGAGAAAAGAGACAGACCAAGTAGAATATCTGTATTGTAGGCCTAACGAAGCGGACCTTTACAGATATTGAAAATCCCCGACTGAGTTCCGTACAAGGTAGACCTTGTTGGCGGAATTCAGGGAGTAGAAAGAACGATTACGTGTAGTCCTCAAGGTACGCACTAGGTGGTACATTATGTATGTCCGAGCACTAGTATAAGCTAGTGCAGATGCAGTCTCATGTTTTCATAGTAGATGACGGAACATCTGTATTGTAGGCTTCACGAAGCTGTCCTTTACAGAAGTAGTTACAGTACGCTCTAGTAGCGAGACGATAGAGTCCTTTTCGAGGAGGATATAGAAGGTACTATGGGTAGTACCTAGGACCGATGCGGTCTTTGGGCATGTAGCTACATATATATATATATATATATATATATATATTCGTTATTAGGTCTTAATCTACTAGGGAGTAGATGGGTATGATTCACGCACAGAGGCGAGAGTATTATAAACCCAATAAACCTAATATAGCAGAAAATGGAAATAGAACGGTATATGTAGAATTATGCTTAGAAGTGTATAATTTGTCCATTCGCCAGAACTTTAGTTCTGCCCCCCTTCGCATATCATCCCACAGGTTAGATAGATAGCAGAGATTTTCCAAGTTTGAGACACTTGTTTAGAAAGTGTTATTACCTTGGCGAGTATTTACTTATTACTATATTTTACGCAGTTCCGCCAGTGAGATATTTATTTGAGCTCTGATATATTTATCTTTGCCTATTTGCAGGATACCAGACACCCAACTCGGGCATCAGTTGATTTGGGTTTTAGCATGTTTGCGAAAAATATGGACCCACTGGAACTTGGGTTGTTACATATTACCTAAGTATACTTATCCGATCCTAATCTCTTCATGACTGAATCGACAAATTTTTGTTTAAATTAACTCTTGTTCTTTCAAAAATAAACTGACAATGATAAGGGTAGAGATCATCTCCTATCTAGAAGGATGTCCTTGTCACTTATCCTAGAAGAGCAAGAAGAGTTTATACGTAGGTTATAAAATCCCTGGGTGAATAACCATGTCGTATAATTCCCATGTTTATTATAGACATTTCTTAAGTAAATTTGGTCATATTCAAAATAATAAGAAAGATCGCACATGGAAACTAAGTCTTGTGTACTTATCACATCTCGAACCTTCTCAACTTCAACTATCCCTCGGTCAAGAGTGAAGCCCGGTAGGTTAGAGCATTTTTTCTTCTACACCCTACTTAAATCATCATTCTTAACTCACATAGATAGAATCAAGTTTACTTTGTCGGCTTTTAGTGCTACGCACACAACTAAATACTTTCCATTAACAAGTAACGCATAAAGCACGATTAACTCACACAAAGCACGATTAATTCACACAAAGCACGTCAAGTCACAAAAATGACTTTTAATTCCCCTTTTTATTTGATTAATCTTTTTTGTGAATTAAAACCTCGTTTATTAGTAAAACTCCTTTAATCTAATTAAACTTCTTTCATTAATTAAAACTTCACTTATTTAATTAGACTTCCTTATTAATTAAAATCTCCTTTATTAACTAAAATCTCCTTTATTAATTAAACTTCTTACTTATTAAAGCTTCACTTATTTAATTAAACTTCTTTTTAATGCAAACTTCATTATTAATTAAATTTCCTTATTAAATTAAAATTTCATTATTAATTAAATTTCTTACTTAATTAAAACTTCATTATTAATTAAACTACCTTATTTAATTAGACTTCATTTTAATAAAACTTACTCATTAATTAAACTCCCTTATTAATTAAACTTCTTTTTAATTCAAACTTCATTATTAATTAAGCTTCGTTATTTAATTAAAACTTTCTTGTTAATTAAACTTCTTACTTAATTAAAACTTCATTATTAATTAAACTTCCTTATTAATTAAAACCTATTTTTAATTATAACTTCATTGTTAGTTAAACTTCCTTATGTAATTAAAACTTCCTTATTAGTTAAAATCCTTTATTAATAAAACTTCTTATTAATTAAAATTATTTATTTATACTTGTACATATTTATCTAATTTCCCTTATAAAAAGATTTATACTTGTATTCTACTATAACACATTTATATTCTATATAATACTTTAAAAGTATTCGTGTATTTATCTCAAATGGTATAAGTATATTCATAAATCATTAACAAGATTTACTTACTTTAAAATATAATTAAAGAGGTTAAAAACAAATGTTACTTAAACATCGATTACTATAAATCCCTTCTCTTTTATAAGTTAAACTTTTACTTTTTCTATCCTATTATGAAAGATTCCATACTTGTTATTATCTTTAAAATATCCAATACTAAAGATCTAAGTATATTCTTAAGGGTTAAAGAAAATTTTTACTTAAACAATGTCACAACAAACCCAAAACCATTTCATTCTTAAACATTTTCTTTAAAACTTACCTTGTAAATATTTTATTAGACTTATAATAGTTTAAGATAGTTTTTAGTTAAACATTGGGACTACAAACACAAAACCATTTCATTCTTAAACATTTTCTTCAAAACTTGCCTTTTAAGATTTAATTAGACCTACAAGGGTTAAAGACAATTGTAACTTGAACATTGTCACTACAAACCCAAAGCCATTTCACACTTGTACATTTTCTTTAAGTCTTGCCTTTCAAAGTTTTAATTAGACTTACAAGTGTTAAAGACAATTGTAACTTAAACATTACCCAAAACCATTTACGCATAATTATCTTTAAAACATTCTTTTTAAAAGATCTAGTTATAGTCCTAAGAATTATTAATAACAGTTAAAAATAAATGTTACTTAAACATTGTTTACTACAACCTAAAACCATTTTATACTTGTCACTAACTTGAAAACATTCATTTTAAAGATCTTATCCACACTTATTGATTAAGGTAATACACTTTTAATTAATTTCAAAAAACCATTTATTTTAACTTCTGAGCTAAGATCCAAAACTTCTTTTACTACTTTTATAAAACACTTAACTTACTGTTTAAAACATATATATATATACACACACTTATAAACACGTTCGAATACTACTAAACTAATTAAAAATATATTATAATTTGCTATATAGAATATTATGTAAAAATAACAAATTTTGAAATAAATTGAAAAAACAAAATAACCATGTTTATTTAAAGTCTCTTTAAAAATTCATAATTAATTATTATATATAAATATGAAACCAATTTTAGAACACTCTAATATAAACTAGAAAACAACCCAAAAAATATTGAATAAAAACACTTAATTTAAATATGATTTCTAAACATTTTAATGTTTCAAATAGAAAAGATAGCACTTTTGGAAATACTATCTAAAGTATTTGCCGTAGGAAAAGGTATTTCAGAAGAAAAGAAAACATTCTTCTAAATGCTATCTAAAGTTCTATTCAGAATTTAACATGATTTTGCATATTTGAGACCAATTTTTGACACTTATACAATTGATGTTTGATCCAATATTTTTTCGAAGTGCTCATATATTGACTTTTTGCTATAATTTTCGCCGCTTCGTTCAACTAGTTATTAAATGATTTGAATTTCAAAAATTTTACAATAAGAACAAAATATAATTTACTTGTTAAAATGCTAAAGAAACCCTTAAGGATGTCTTTACAAAAATAAACACAAATTCCTAAAAACAAGGCATTTAAAAGTGTCGATATAGCGACTATTTCGCTTCTAACTATCCCAACTTTGTTGTATAAATTTTATGACTTTCCAAATCAATTCCTCTATGTCAAATACACTGTTAGGAGTGTAGAGGACAACCAAAACATATATTTTTACAGTATATTCAATTTCAACCATTTTATCAATTGTTAAACACAAGGGATTTCAAAGTGCATTTATAGCGACTATTTCGCTTCAAACATCCACAACACACTTCAAATTCACATAGAACATTATCAAACATGTAAACAATAAGTCATGGCCACGATACATGTTGTAGAGAGTTACAAGAGAGATTATACTACATATAATGTTTTCACTTGCTTTCCAAAGCAAGTAGGAGTCCAAAAGTTATAACTTGCACTGTTCTTTACTTTGCTTTATATTTTACACAACCAACATTTATATTCACAACATATACATTCAGATGGTGAGTAAACTCACTGTTATACCAATATAGCAACCAACACAAGTACAAGAACCTAATAACAACTTCCTACCATCACCCAAAGCCCAAAACTCCATGCTCTTCCCTTCCAAAACCAAGCCAAGCTCTTCCTTGACTTCCCATGCTCACGGCCTCCCAAAGCTCCCATTTTTTCCATTTTTCTTCACTTTTATGATCATATATCATTTTATGATGATGGTCTAAGGTCTTTGTGAAAGTTTGGTAGAGATTGGAGTTGGTTTGAGTTACTTTAATTTAAAAAAATTATGAAGAGAAGAGAGAATGGAAGCTTGTTTTCTTATGGAATGAAAGAGCAACCACTTTGGTTCAAGAGAGGATAAAGCCGTGTATATGGAAAAATGACCAAAATTACACCCTAGATTAGCCTATGGAAGCTTCCACTCTCCTTTCTCTCCATAAGACATGTAATAACCCGCTTTTCCGTACCCCTTGAATAGACACTAATCTCCATCTATTTACTCAAGGTGAACGAAAAACCGAACCATTAGGGTTTTAAAAGAAGAGGTAGAAGAAAAGATAGAAGAAAAGAGAAAGAAGAAACAAAAGAACAACATCAGAAACAGAAACAATATCAGAATCTCACATATCGCAGCGGAACAAAATATAATAGATAATTACTAGTCTTTTAAAACAAAGAACTACATCAGTTTATACATACATCAATCAGAGTCAATATACAACAATGGACAGTTATAACAAATTGTCCTCATACAGAATACACAGCGGAATAAATACCATCAGATGCAAATACTACGTCTCGTCATCCAGCTTATCTCCAAAGCTCCAGAATATCCAGAATATCCTGATAACCTAACTCTAGACTGCCCGTGTGGAAAATTTGTGGGCACCCAGAGTTTAGAAGGGAACAATAAACTCCGAGTCAGTCATGGTGACTGGTGTGAGATCGTAAAACAGTTATTTTCACAAAGAAAATAAAACAGATTCGCAATGCTTTTGGAAAATGAAACTACCATAAGACCTCCCGCCACACACACAATGCAAACGCAGAATTGGAGGAGATTTCCTCTTATGATAGTCAAAGATGCTTACTACGCCAATCATTGGACATTATTATTAATGTCTAGTGTGAAAAACATTTCGAAAGTATAATATTAATCTTAGCCAGCATAGACATTCCGAACTATGCCTACTATAGCTACCATCTAAACAGTGGGGCGCCACCATAAGTAAATGGCAGGTTCTACAACTAATACCGTACAAAGTTCGTATTTGGAAGATGGATTTCCAACAAATGGTCAGGCTAAGGAACTTCCTTTCCTCCTGCCGAATAGGATCGCCTCTGGCTGGACGTCCCGAGAGACAAACTGCTCTCTGCCAAACAAGGCCGGGTTACCCCTGTAACAGGTAACTCACGAATATGTCATCACCCGGTCCTTTGGGACCTTTATCCGAGCGCTCGATATCCAACATCACACATCATAAAGAAAGTGTATCCACATGAGTAAGTATCTGGGCTCCATACCATGATACCACCCCTTTCCAGAAGGAAATGACATACCCTAAAGGGCGCGACCCTCATAACCTTGCCGCAACATTCCTGTTTCGACCATTTCCGGGTTGTTGAGGCCCTGACGAAGTCTCTTCCACAAAGCTACGCTTTTTTCAAAAAGCCACGCTTTGGGTCAATAGATGATCAACCTATGATCACAAAGATAAATGATCAAACAAATGATCATATCACAAATGATCAAACACTGATCATCACACAGCAACACTCAGCATGCCACATTACCAAATTGGGAATATATCGCTGATAACTTCAACTACATAACCTCTGAGCTCGTACGTCTCAGAGAAGGGTGTTAAGCTAAGAGAATAAATTCTCCGCCACCAACAGATATGTATTTGAAAGAAATCAGCTTTATATCTCAAAGTGTAATGTCAGACACACAATCCATACAAGTCTGTTCCGGGATCGAACAGAACCGAAGGCACTTCTCACGAAGCCCTTGCAAATCCGGATAATTTCCAATCACGTCCGGACTTCCCGTCACTAAGGGTGATAAAACCTCTAAATCGGAGATCAACCGATGTAGAGTAACTCGACGGTAATCCTTCCGTTTTCAAAAATATCCGGTCTTCAACACCGGTCTTCGAATGCAATTCATAACGACGTATCACATATTCGGAATGGGTTATACGACCCCATGGTCCTTTCCCGGCTAACCCGAATAGTGAGCGTTTATTCAAAAATAAGTGTGGCATTCAAATTCATCCAATTCACAACAAATACCTATCTAAAGGTAATTATTGATAGTCGGTTATTTAACTATCAATAAAGATGCGCAACATCATCAGATTCCAAATAATTTTCCCAAATTATTTTATCTTCCAAAATATCTTTTACTAGATATAAAATTTCCACACTTAATCATTTGAAAACAATTTCAAATCAGTTTCCACATTTCATTTTATCTTTGAAGATAAAATCTCAAAACAGTTCATTTCATATTGGAAAAGCATTTCCATACTTATTTAAAAATAAGTATTTTACAAATCATTTATTTTCAACATTTGAAAATATTCAATATACTTAAATCAATATTAAGTATATATTCATTCTTTAAGGAAATCATTCTCTTTAAACACATTTATTTGAGTCAAAACGAATGTTACGTAAAACATCGTTACGACGACTCAAAATCACTAGTATAGGGATTCGGATTTTAATAGATATATAAATCCCAATACTATATCAAAACATTTCCTTTCGGAAATCATTTACCATAACAACAGTGTTATAGTCCATCATTTCCTTATTCTCTCGAAAACGTCTATTTCAACAATAAATGTTGAAATCTATGATTTCGATAATTCACACGTTTTAAAACATCTTTTAAAACAATTAACTTCATTTTACAATATCGCTTTTCCAAAACTATCCATTTTACTTAACAATATATTCACTGTCCAAAATCGTGAATATACTTTACTAATTACATTTAACTATTTTCTACACATTTTATTTCAATAATAATTCGCTATCCAAAATCGCGAATATATCTCCTTTAATAATCTTCTATATTTAATTTATCAAATCCAATTGATCTCGAATTTATAAAACAACGTTTATAAATTCTATTTCTGTTTTTAATAACAACTTCAACTTACAAATCTTCTTTTTAATAATTCGATAAATATTCCATCTAAAGGTAAAAATCCAATTTATAAGTTAATCTCTTATAAATCTTTTATTCTACAGTTTCATCCATTTTATAACTTCACAATTTATAAATCTATAAATTTCATTCACTTACGGATTCCATAATATTTCATTTTTAACACTTATAAAATTCGTTTTATAAGTCCAATATTTTGATTTATAAAATATCAATTTTATAAATCTTTCTATACAAATCGTTTATAGTTATTCAAAAATCCCAACTTAAACCATTTTATAAATAAATCAGCTTTTGTTTCAAAAACAACACTTCGGTTATATTTCACTAAAAATTATAACTTTTATAACTTTAAAATTTTACGCTTATAAATCGATTCAAAAATTCCATAAAAAAATATATTTTCAAAAATCACTTTAAAAATCCTTTTAAATTAAAAGTCGTCATTTTTAAAGTTCAAAAACTGAATCCGATGATGCAACAACACCAATCAGTCCATCACAACAGTCAAATATCATATATCATCATATGATAACAGAATATATCAAAATATCTGTAAATAATCAATACGGTGAGGAATCCAGTCGGATCCCTTCAACCTGTTTCCCTGCATCCACAGATGTTAGCACAATACCAATTCCGCTCCAGTACGGAATTATCGCGGTATATAGGTTTTATAAAAATCCGCTTACTAACGGCGCAATAGGGTCTCATCCGCTATACGAGGCGGGAAATCAATCAATCCAATATATACATATGCCAATATGTATATACTGCTATATATAATAGATATATCATACTATATCTAATATCACACATCAATAGCAATCAATAACTGCAAAAATTCCACATTCAATTTGAGTGAGAAAATCTCACCTTGATTTTAAATTCCGTTCCAACGTTTATTTCGAATAAAATTAAACGGCCGTTTAATTTTACTCAAAAATTTCACTGATTCCAAACACGCCCAGATCTACGCTGCAGCGTAGAGCGTGTCGCTGCGATTCCAACGCTTTTGGTTTCGTGATTTTTCGATCTCGTATGAAAGAGATACAGTGTTACAAAGTTTAACGAATTATAATAAAATAAATTTACAATTTTCTTTTATTATTTTTCACCATCTATTTTCTGGGCCGTTGATTTCTGTCATCAATTCAGGGTCGCGTGATGACACTTCTTCCCCAGGTCGTGAAATTCACGTTCGAATCTACCCATTTGCCGCCTCCCTCTTCAAATTTTTCGCCACCCAATCGATCACTTAGGAGTCGATCGAACACCCTCAGATGATCGGCTATCACACGACACCTGCTCGGCTCAAATATCGAGGAGCTCGGTTGCTCCTTGCTCGAGGACGACGAGCACGAATGTGGCAGCTTTGAGGAGCAATTGTCGTTGATTGGTTATGCCGATCTCGATCACGACCGTTGGAATCGTAGTTCGTATTGTGCTCTACAACTTTCGTTCAGATGCCGAAGTCAAATGGTGAAGGGATCACGAGATATTGAGGAAGAAAGGTCGGGAGATTCTGGCCATACAGCATGATAGTGGCGGCTGGACAATGAGATGGAACCCTAGCCTATTTTCTTTGCAAAAATGAAATCAAGGGGGCTTTTATAGAAAATATTTCAAAACACTATTCATCCGAAAACTTCCGAACTCCAAATCGAGCGTGCCGGCTGACGTTTCTAAGGTTTACCCCGCGTTCCCAACGCAATGGAACATGTTTCGGAAGCTAATTCGATCATCTGTGCGAGATATGGAATTAAACGATCGATTCAAATTAAACCGATTTAAATCGATTTCGAGGCGTTTTGGCTTGCCCCGGACAAACGGTAAATCCAAAAATTACGAAATTTGAAATCTTACAATAATATCACATTACGGATCCGATGAAACTGGTTTCGTCGAAATCCGAGACTTTTTGAAAAATGACTATTTTAACTCGACGATTTAAAATTAAAACGATATCGATGCGTTTCGAGCTGCCACGGTCAAACGACAACTCCGATGGATACGAAAATTGAAATCCGATAATAACTAACTATTACGGATCCAATGGAACTGGTCTCGTCCAATTCTGAGACTGTTCAAAAATTGGCTATTTTTCAATCGATAATTAAATATTAAAATATTCGATTTTCACATATTAACTCCAAATTCAATTTTAAGAGTTCTAAAATATTTCTATAACTCCAGTATGATTAAATAAAATTTCCCAAATCATTTTCAATCATTTTAAACTCGATTTTCAATTATTTCTGGAATTTCACTATTTAATTTATCAATTAAATTATCCAATTAAATCCAATATTCGAAAAATAAATCATTCGACTTCTAAATTCCATTTATTAATATTTAAAATCAATTAAATATTCGAATTTTAATTATCAAAAATTCTGGGTCGTTACAGACTTCCCTCCTTAAAAGAATTTCGTCCTCGAAATTACAAAGTAAGAAAGAAGTTACAGAATTCGTTAACTTTCCAAAACAAACCGTTCAAATTAGATTTTCAAATCTGTTAAGTGTTTAACTTCTCCAAAATTCATAGTTAACTTCTCACAAAATCTTTACTAAGTTTTCAAATCATAACTTAGTTTTCAAAATTTTCAAATTTCTCAAAAATATTCTAACGCCTTAAATTTTCAGAAAATTTCGCCAGCGTCTCCTTTGCGCGGCTCGATCCGGAAAAAAATGACAGTGTATATATATCACAAATATACATCCCATCAAGTGATGAGGCATCCCGTAGGGAAAAAAGTGTAAACGTACGATATTTAATCCGAGATATGTACCTTATTATTTTTAGCGAGCATATACGGCTAATATAGCGCGAAAGCGAGCTCCAAATGCGAAGCAACGCCATCCGCACCTACTAAACACTCAACAAACCATATGAGAACATGTAGATATGAAAATATAGTCAATATACATCTATAGCAACATAATACTACATATGTCAACATAGCAAATGCAACAAACAACAAATGCATTCAGAAGCAACAATGCAACCATCAAACCATCATCATCCAATAAACATCCAACAAATCCATACCGAATCAATATTCATTCATTTCTCATTAATATTCATTGAATTGGTTTTCAATTTACTCACATTTGATTCGTTAATATTGGATTTAACTAACATTCATTCATTTGTTTCCAATTAGTTTACATTCACTAATTTACATTCATGTTGGTTCATTTTCAATTTGAATCAAATTCATTTCTATTCAAATTTACATATTATCAATTTGAATTTAATCACTTTGCTTCCAATTTGTCGATTCAATTTCATTAACCCTTAATGAGTTACACGAAATCAACTAACAATCAATCTAACAACCAATGTATAACCAATCATAACCAAATTTATTCAATTTACATTTCTTTACATTCAATTTGGTTCAACACTTTAAGTTTCAATTTGTTGATATTAAATTGATTTCCATTCAATTATTCAATTCCTTTAGCTTCTAATGAATTAACACCTATATTCATTGCTTCGTATCAATTATTTATATTCAATTGATTGACATTCAATCCATTTATTAATTCAATTGCTAATTCATTTTAACAAATAAAATTGAATTTTATATAACTCAAGTTCACATTCATTTAATAAATTCACTTTATTAATTTCTTTGATATCAAAATAAACTTCACTTCAACATCACTTAAGTTATTTTCCATTTCAAACATCATTTGCTCAACTTAACTTAAGTTTCCACTTATAAATCCAATTCAGATTTTGTTTTTCTTAACAAAATTCATTTAACCTTTTACCAAAATCAAATTTCATCAATCATTCAAATTTATATCACATTTGACTTTCTTTTAGTTAAATTTCACATCATATTTCATTATGCTACTCAAATTCATTAACTTTACCAAAGTTAAATCTATTATCTCATATCATAAGTATAAATCTTATTTCACTTATATTTACCATATTTAAATTTGGACTTTAATTTTCAAATTTGTTTATCACAACAAAACCTCAATTTCCAATTTACTATGGTAGCAAATCAATCACACAGAAACTCGAAAATGATACCGATGATGCTGCAGTCATCACCGTACTATTTCCCAGCAACATAGTGAATTTAGTGCTTTAAATTCTTTTCAAAAATTTCCTTGATTTATAAATCTCATTACAAATATTTTACTTTTGTAATTTCACTATTTATATATAAGATTATTTTACCATTGTAAATCATATCAATTATAACTTCACCCTTTATAATTCATTCTTTTATACAATTTACTCTTTCACAATTGTTGTTTTAATTCAACTTATTCAAACAATCTTAACAATCAATTCATATACACTTTAATAATTCTTAAAAAATTATTTCTTTATATACAAAATATAATCAAGGTAAAATTATTTCATTTACCCAATTTAAAACAATATCATGCTGAATTGTTCTATATAAGTGTTTAGAGATCCCTATCGATAGAGTTGTACGGACAATACCGACCAGAATCCATATACCACTCAACAAACCAATCATCACAATATAAAACAATTTTATATTAACTAACAAATACGCACTCATATCTATTATTACACTTAACTCATTCTAGAGTACTACTGACTCTATCTCTAATGAGTAACACCCAACAGAGCAGGGTTGTCGCTTAACCATATGCTCTGATACCAAATGTAATAACCCGCTTTTCCGTACCCCTTGAATAGACACTAATCTCCATCTATTTACTCAAGGTGAACGAAAAACCGAACCATTAGGGTTTTAAAAGAAGAGGTAGAAGAAAAGATAGAAGAAAAGAGAAAGAAGAAACAAAAGAACAACATCAGAAACAGAAACAATATCAGAATCTC
This sequence comes from Allium fistulosum, assembly GCA_030737815.1. NCBI lineage: Eukaryota > Viridiplantae > Streptophyta > Magnoliopsida > Asparagales > Amaryllidaceae > Allium > Allium fistulosum. The sequence continues at coordinate 1,247,069,213 of CM060902.1, read as the reverse complement.
ACATATCGCAGCGGAACAAAATATAATAGATAATTACTAGTCTTTTAAAACAAAGAACTACATCAGTTTATACATACATCAATCAGAGTCAATATACAACAATGGACAGTTATAACAAATTGTCCTCATACAGAATACACAGCAGAATAAATACCATCAGATGCAAATACTACGTCTCGTCATCCAGCTTATCTCCAAAGCTCCAGAATATCCAGAATATCCTGATAACCTAACTTTAGACTGCCCGTGTGGAAAATTTGTGGGCACCCAGAGTTTAGAAGGGAACAATAAACTCCGAGTCAGTCATGGTGACTGGTGTGAGATCGTAAAACAGTTATTTTCACAAAGAAAATAAAACAGATTCGCAATGCTTTTGGAAAATGAAACTACCATAAGACCTCCCGCCACACACACAATGCAAACGCAGAATTGGAGGAGATTTCTTCTTATGATAGTCAAAGATGCTTACTACGCCAATCATTGGACATTATTATTAATGTCTAGTGTGAAAAACATTTCGAAAGTATAATATTAATCTTAGCTAGCATAGACATTCCGAACTATGCCTACTATAGCTACCATCTAAACAGTGGGGCGCCACCATAAGTAAATGGCAGGTTCTACAACTAATACCGTACAAAGTTCGTATTTGGAAGATGGATTTCCAACAAATGGTCAGGCTAAGGAACTTCCTTTCCTCCTTCCGAATAGGATCGCCTCTGGCTGGACGTCCCGAGAGACAAACTGCTCTCTGCCAAACAAGGCCGGGTTACCCCTGTAACAGGTAACTCACGAATATGTCATCACCCGGTCCTTTGGGACCTTTATCCGAGCGCTCGATATCCAACATCACACATCATAAAGAAAGTGTATCCACATGAGTAAGTATCTGGGCTCCATACCATGATACCACCCCTTTCCAGAAGGAAATGACATACCCTAAAGGGCGCGACCCTCATAACCTTGCCGCAACATTCCTGTTTCGACCATTTCCGGGTTGTTGAGGCCCTGACGAAGTCTCGTCCACAAAGCTACGCTTTTTTCAAAAAGCCACGCTTTGGGTCAACAGATGATCAACCTATGATCATAAAGATAAATGATCAAACAAATGATCATATCACAAATGATCAAACACTGATCATCACACAGCAACACTCAGCATGCCACATTACCAAATTGGGAATATATCGCTGATAACTTCAACTACATAACCTCTGAGCTCGTACGTCTCAGAGAAGGGTGTTAAGCTAAGAGAATAAATTCTCCGCCACCAACAGATATGTATTTGAAAGAAATCAGCTTTATATCTCAAAGTGTAATGTCAGACACACAATCCATACAAGTCTGTTCCGGGATCGAACAGAACCGAAGGCACTTCTCACGAAGCCCTTGCAAATCTGGATAATTTCCAATCACGTCCGGACTTCCCGTCACTAAGGGTGATAAAACCTCTAAATCGGAGATCAACCGATGTAGAGTAACTCGACGGTAATCCTTCCGTTTTCAAAAATATCCGGTCTTCAACACCGGTCTTCGAATGCAATTCATAACGACGTATCACATATTCGGAATGGGTTATACGACCCCATGGTCCTTTCCCGGCTAACCCGAATAGTGAGCGTTTATTCAAAAATAAGTGTGGCATTCAAATTCATCCAATTCACAACAAATACCTATCTAAAGGTAATTATTGATAGTCGGTTATTTAACTATCAATAAAGATGCGCAACATCATCAGATTCCAAATAATTTTCCCAAATTATTTTATCTTCCAAAATATCTTTTACTAGATATAAAATTTCCACACTTAATCATTTGAAAACAATTTCAAATCAGTTTCCACATTTCATTTTATCTTTGAAGATAAAATCTCAAAACAGTTCATTTCATATTGGAAAAGCATTTCCATACTTATTTAAAAATAAGTATTTTACAAATCATTTATTTTCAACATTTGAAATATTCAATATACTTAAATCAATATTAAGTATATATTCATTCTTTAAGGAAATCATTCTCTTTAAACACATTTATTTGAGTCAAAACGAATGTTACGTAAAACATCGTTACGACGACTCAAAATCACTAGTATAGGGATTCGGATTTTAATAGATATATAAATCCCAATACTACATCAAAACATTTCCTTTCGGAAATCATTTACCATAACAACAGTGTTATAGTCCATCATTTCCTTATTCTCTCGAAAACGTCTATTTCAACAATAAATGTTGAAATCTATGATTTCGATAATTCACACGTTTTAAAACATCTTTTAAAACAATTAACTTCATTTTACAATATCGCTTTTCCAAAACTATCCATTTTACTTAACAATATATTCACTGTCCAAAATCGTGAATATACTTTACTAATTACATTTAACTATTTTCTACACATTTTATTTCAATAATAATTCGCTATCCAAAATCGCGAATATATCTCCTTTAATAATCTTCTATATTTAATTTATCAAATCCAATTGATCTCGAATTTATAAAACAACGTTTATAAATTCTATTTCTGTTTTTAATAACAACTTCAACTTACAAATCTTCTTTTTAATAATTCGATAAATATTCCATCTAAAGGTAAAAATCCAATTTATAAGTTAATCTCTTATAAATCTTTTATTCTACAGTTTCATCCATTTTATAACTTCACAATTTATAAATCTATAAATTTCATTCACTTACGGATTCCATAATATTTCATTTTTAACACTTATAAAATTCGTTTTATAAGTCCAATATTTTAATTTATAAAATATCAATTTTATAAATCTTTCTATACAAATCGTTTATAGTTATTCAAAAATCCCAACTTAAACCATTTTATAAATAAATCAGCTTTTGTTTCAAAAACAACACTTCGGTTATATTTCACTAAAAATTATAACTTTTATAACTTTAAAATTTTACGTTTATAAATCGATTCAAAAATTCCATAAAAAAATATATTTTCAAAAATCACTTTAAAAATCCTTTTAAATTAAAAGTCGTCATTTTTAAAGTTCAAAAACTGAATCCGATGATGCAACAACACCAATCAGTCCATCACAACAGTCAAATATCATATATCATCATATGATAACAGAATATATCAAAATATCTGTAAATAATCAATACGGTGAGGAATCCAGTCGGATCCCTCCAACCTGTTTCCCTGCATCCACAGATGTTAGCACAATACCAATTCCGCTCCAGTACGGAATTATCGTGGTATATAAGTTTTATAAAAATCCGCTTACTAACGGCGCAATAGGGTCTCACCCGCTATACGAGGCGGGAAATCAATCAATCCAATATATACATATGCTAATATGTATATACTGCTATATATAATAGATATATCATACTATATCTAATATCACACATCAATAGCAATCAATAACTGCAAAAATTCCACATTCAATTTGAGTGAGAAAATCTCACCTTGATTTTAAATTCCGTTCCAGCGTTTATTTCGAATAAAATTAAACGGCCGTTTAATTTTACTCAAAAATTTCACTGATTCCAAACACGCCCAGATCTGCGCTGCAGCGTAGAGCGCGTCGCTGCGATTCCAACGCTTTTGGTTTCGTGATTTTTCGATCTTGTATGAAAGAGATACAGTGTTACAAAGTTTAACGAATTATAATAAAATAAATTTACAATTTTCTTTTATTATTTTTCACCATCTATTTTCTGGGCCGTTGATTTCTGTCATCAATTCAGGGTCGCGTGATGACACTTCTTCCCCAGGTCGTGAAATTCACGTTCGAATCTACCCATTTGCCGCCTCCCTCTTCAAATTTTTCGCCACCCAATCGATCACTTAGGAGTCGATCGAACACCCTCAGATGATCGGCTATCACACGACACCTGCTCGGCTCAAATATCGAGGAGCTTGGTTGCTCCTTGCTCGAGGACGACGAGCACGAATGTGGCAGCTTTGAGGAGCAATTGCCGTTGATTGGTTATGCCGATCTCGATCACGACCGTTGGAATCGTAGTTCGTATTGTGCTCTACAACTTTCGTTCAGATGCCGAAGTCAAATGGTGAAGGGATCACGAGATATTGAGGAAGAAAGGTCGGGAGATTCTGGCCATACAGCATGATAGTGGCGGCTGGACAATGAGATGGAACCCTAGCCTATTTTCTTTGCAAAAATGAAATCAAGGGGGCTTTTATAGAAAATATTTCAAAACACTATTCATCCGAAAACTTCCGAACTCCAAATCGAGCGTGCCGGCTGACGTTTCTAAGGTTTACCCCGCGTTCCGAACGCAATGGAACATGTTTCGGAAGCTAATTCGATCGTCTGTGCGAGATATGGAATTAAACGATCGATTCAAATTAAACCGATTTAAATCGATTTCGAGGCGTTTTGGCTTGCCCCGGACAAACGGTAAATCCAAAAATTACGAAATTTGAAATCTTACAATAATATCACATTACGGATCCGATGAAACTGGTTTCGTCGAAATCCGAGACTTTTTGAAAAATGACTATTTTAACTCGACGATTTAAAATTAAAACGATATCGATGCGTTTCGAGCTGCCACGGTCAAACGACAACTCCGATGGATACGAAAATTGAAATCCGATAATAACTAACTATTACGGATCCAATGGAACTGGTCTCGTCCAATTCTGAGACTGTTCAAAAATTGGCTATTTTTCAGTCGATAATTAAATATTAAAATATTCGATTTTCACATATTAACTCCAAATTCAATTTTAAGAGTTCTAAAATATTTCTATAACTCCAGTATGATTAAATAAAATTTCCCAAATCATTTTCAATCATTTTAAACTCGATTTTCAATTATTTCTGGAATTTCACTATTTAATTTATCAATTAAATTATCCAATTAAATCCAATATTCGAAAAATAAATCATTCGACTTCTAAATTCCATTTATTAATATTTAAAATCAATTAAATATTCGAATTTTAATTATCAAAAATTCTAGGTCGTTACAAGACAAGCCTAAATACATGCCTTAAAACATACCTTAATACGCTCCTAAAATCTCTCCCCTTTGTCCCCTTAGTTAAACCTATTTAATTAACTGGCTTATGAATTTAGGTGAATGACATTCTTGTTAATGCCTTCACATGTTACTATATAGGTGCCAAAGAGTTCGAACAACTTTTATTGAGTAAAAAGTCATTTGTCGATAAAATGATTTTGGCAACATTATCGATATTTCTTTGAACTGTTTATTTTTGTAAACCTTTTCAAAAAAAAGTTTTCTAGCGTTTGTTATTAATTAAAAGTAGGTTAACAAGGTTATACAATCATATTTATTCACATTAAATCCAAGATTCAAATATTTCAAATATATAAATACGAAATGTTTGAAATTCTGGGTTGTTACATTCTCCTCCACTTAGAATAATTCATCCTTGAAATTCCAGCATGAGCGACAAAAGAAACAAGCACAATCAATACTTAACAACATTTATAATTACTAGCAAACTTAGCTCACGGGTTTTCCAGGTTCTAAAACATTCACATCGCACAAGGATGATAAACAACCCACTAAGTGTACCTTACGCTTAACAGGCTTAGGTTATTACTGAAAGAGACTAAGGATCGTATAATATGGAATATTAACTAAGTTATCTACTAGTGCAGAATGAAAATGTAAAAGTAAATAACACCAGAGATTTTTATACTGGTTCGAACTTCCAGTTCTACGTCCAATCCCAGACTCCTTCTAAAATTCAACTAAACCCTCACTTGACCCAGAGCAACAGGTATTACACCGCTTGACGCCTGAGCAACCGAACATGACTTCTATCGCCTAAGAAATAGAATAGGACTTCAATTGCCTGAGCAACCGAACAAGACTTCTAATACAAACAATAAAATTGCTTCTGACTGAGTATGCTCTTGAGTAGCACTGATAAGTTAATAACGTACACCCTTCCTATAATCTTCTCCATTGTGGTATATAGTGTGATTCGTGAAGATAGGAAGTTTATTTAATCACTAATGAGATTTGCTTGAACAAAAAAGTGATTAGAAAGAAAGTATTGAAATCAAATGGCAAGATTGTTTAGACAATAAGAATGAGAAATAGAATCAGAATTAAGTGATTAAAACAAATGATTTCATGGTATATATAGTGTTCAAGTGTTGCAACCGATCGTGAAAAGTAGCGATCAAAAGATACGGAAACAACTCTTGAATATAGCTGTTATGAAGATTCAGTCGACTAATTGAAATAATTCAGCCAGCTAAATTGATTGAAATTTGAATCAGAGAGAAAATGGTGCAAAATTCATGTAATTCAACCGGCTGAATCATATGGTTCAGTCGACTTAATATTCAAATAAAGTTGTGCACATGCACAAGAATTCAGTCGATTGATCTATACGTTTCAGTGGGCTGAATTTCCTATTTTCTGCCATATCAAAGATTTTTCAAAAATGTTTTTGTGTGTGAACTTGTTTACTAAAAAACTTGGCATATGAACTATGAATTGGAAGATTTTAAATTATATGTGTGCATATACCACTTTGGAGAGATTTTAACAAGAACTTACTACTAGACTTAGACCATAGACAATATATTACTGAAGCTTCTATCTAAAATCTGGTCTGCAATCCGGTAGATTATTTGTCAAGTAAAATAGTATCTTCTCCTGCAAATATGATTATTTCACATAATATTTACTTATAAAGTTGTCACAAACAAAACATTAAAAGTCAAGGTTCTAACATTCTCCCTCTTTTTGATTGACGACAACTATGTAAGTCTGTAAATATATAAAAGCAATTTACTCCCCATGACCGAATACTCCCCCTACCAATCATATTCTCCCCCATGTCATCGACAAAAAGAAAAACTTAATAGATAGGAAAAATATTAAAAATATTTCTTGATAAAAAATACCTACCCCAAACTATTTATAAAAAAATGAGTTAGATATACTAAATTTGCTGCAGTTCCATTATCTATAAATTTCCGTTCTCCATCGTATGTATGGAACATTTGTGATTCGAAATCCATCTCATCCTTTTATCTTTCTTAGGTACCTGTAAAAAATAAATTATATATTTTGGTACCCACTTTCTATGTTAGGGTCCAATGGATTAGATCGAAGGTAACCATACCCAAGTGGGTTTGGTTGAACCTTTGAGAATTAAATTTTCATTATTAACTACTGTGTTAAAATAATCATCAATATATTTTTCTCAGTTTTTCCAATTAACAAGAACCCAAATACTTAGATAATTTTTATTCATATTTTCCATTAATGATTTTGTACTTCTAGAGATATTATAAACATTATTAGTCATAACAACACTTGAATTTCTATAAAAATTGGATTTAGACTTTACTTGAAATCTAGTACTAGCAGTAACATTTTTACTATACATGAAAGCGTATCTAGTGTTATTTCTACGATCAGTTTTATTATATCCTAAACCACTTTTATCACATAAAGGTCTAGAACTAGATAAGATCATGTTTAAATCGTTTTGACCTTTATTAAATTTCATGAATTCATTTTTACGTTTTTCAAATTTAGTTTTAAAGTCACAATTGTTATTTTCAAAAGAAATATTACTATTTTTCAAAATATTAATTTTCTCATTTAATTCAGAATTCTTGTTTTTTAATGTGCGGTTCTCATTTTTAAGAAGAAAATTTTGAGATTCTGAATTATCTAAAGAGGATTGTAACAAACCATTTTGTCTTTTCAAATCAAAAATTTCTTTTGAAAATTTTTCTTTCTCCTTTTCAAATAAGGTGTTTTGTTCATCTAGAATTCTTTAAGAGTTATAAAATTATTTATTAAAACACCAAGTTGATTTTCTAAATTTAATTTCTCATTTTTCAATTTCTCATTTTCAAGTTCGAAAGATTTAATCTTTTCTAAAATAAGAAAATTATGCTTTGAGATTTTATTGCATATACTAACTAATTTATTATTATCATTTATGCAATTTGCAAATCAGAAAGTACCTTTTTGTAATCCTCATTGGTGGCTTTGATAGGGATTTTGCTTGTTGTATTTCGATTGGACCTTTTTCTGGCCATTATTCTATAATGTTGTGACGATCGATAGAATTCCAGGCTCTGATAATAAGTGAAAGTGACTAAGGATCGTATAATATGGAATATTAACTAAGTTATTTACTGGTGTGGAATCAAAATGTAAAAGTAAATAATAAAGTAAATAACACCAGAGATTTTTATACTGGTTCGAACTTCTCGTTCTACGTCCAGTACCAGACTCCTTCTGGAATTCAACTATAAACCCTCACTTGATCCGGAGGAACATGTATTACACCGCCTGAGCAACCGAACAAGACTTCTACCGCCTAAGCAACAGAATAGGACTTCAACCGCCTGAGCAACCGAAAAGGACTTCTAATACAAACAATAAAATTGCTTCTGATTGAGTATGTTATTGAGTAGCACCGATAAGTCAATAACATACACCCTTCCTATAATCTTCTCCTTTGTGGTATATAGTATGATTCGTGAAGATAGGAAGTTTATTTAATCACTAATGAGATTTTCTTGAATGAACAAGTGATTGGAACGAAAGTATTGAATGCAAATGGCAAGATTGTTTAGACAATAAGAACGAGAAATAGAATCGGAATTAAGTGATTAAACGAAATGATTTCATGGCTATTTATAGTGTTTAAGTGTTGCAACCGATTGTAAAAAGTAGCGATCAAAAGATATAGAAGCAACTCTTGAATCAATAGTTGTTTCTGTTCGCTGAAGTGAAGTGTCTTTTAAGAAAATATAGCCATTATTAAGATTCAGTCGACTGATTGAAATAATTCAACTAGTTGAATTAGTTGAAATTCTATTCAGAGAGACAATGGTGCAAAAATCATGCAATTCAGCCGGCTGAATCATATGGTTCGGTCGACTGAATATTCAAATAAAGTTGTGCATGTGCCCATGAATTCAGTTGACTGACCTATATGTTTCAGTCGACTGAATTTCCTGTTTTCTTCCATATCAAAGATTTTTCAAATAAAAATTTGCGTGTGAACTTGTTTACTAAAAAAATTAGCATATGAACTATGATTTGGAAGATTTTAAATTACATGTGTGTGCATATACCACTTTGGAGAAATTTTAACAAGAATTTACTACTAGACTTAGACCATAGACAATATATTACTGAAGCTTCTATCTGAAATCTGGTCTGCATTCCGGTAGATATAACCTTTCCGCTTAAATTATAGCCTTTCCGCTTTAAGCCCCGCTATTTCAGCTATATCCCGTTATTCCCGCTATGTTCCGCTATATCTTCTTTAAAAGAAATGAGTTGAAAAATGACATTTATACATTATAAAAATTATGAAATTATTTTATTTAATCGAATTTTTAATATATTTCTAGAAATGAAAATACTCTAATATTATACTAAATTCAATTATGTTGTATAACAGTTTTACGTTTATTTACAATATATTCGCACATGTTTTTATTTAAAATTATTTATGTATTAATTATAATTCAATTGAATGTTAATTTTTCATTTAATTATCATTTATATATTTGTAAAAACATTAAGCACAAGTTTTATATGCTAATTTAGAGTCATCCGCTATATTCTGCTATATCCTCGTTGTATCCCCGCTAAGACTTTTTGCACCTCCGCTGCATTGAATCTGCCGAGCACTTTAACTGCATAGGTTTGAAGTGGGTTCGGATAGAAATTACCCAAATCTGACCCCGGTTCCTTCGAACCAATCATCGATAAAAGGTTGTTCTGTGAATAGGGAATTATTCTTTGATTGATTAATTTCGTTTTATCAAAAATATCTTCAAGAGATATACATTTTTAAAACATTCTTTCTGGTATATATAGAATCATTAAACCTCTTTTCTCAAATCCTTTGATTACTTAAAACCTTTTTAAACCTCTCTTAAGTACAAGAAGGTTATCTCCATAAAATCCAAGTTATTTATATTCGGAAAATCATATCCTTTATACTTTGGAAATTTTTGATCCGAGTAAATCAAATTTACTATTCCCTTTGTCTGGCCAGTCCGGATAGCCAGGGAGAGCAGGAAAGTGGTTTTCCAAACTCAAGCCTAGACACTATCTCTCTGCCACCCATAAGACGGTCAAGTTATTTGATCGATTCTAAATCATTTAACATTTATTTAACTATTCTATAAATCCTTCAAATCGCCTTTAAAATGCTTTATAAATCATTTAAAAACATTTACAAAAGATTTGGAAAGGAATGGTTGCATTTAAAACCATATTTCAAAAGTTATAGAAAAGTGCTACGAAAAGTGTTTTTAAGCTATATTGATCAAAATGACTTTTTATCATTTCGAAATTAATTTTTATAACTCAAATCACTTTTAAAACAGTTTATAATATTTTTAGAATTTATTTCTTATTTATTAAACAATTTATAAATATCATTTTCAAAGAAGTCCCTTTATGGATTCCGAACTACAAAACCGCGATTTTTCCAAAAACTTTTTTTGTGACGACCGCCCATGACCCCTGCACTGAATCTAGTGATAGTGCGCTGTAAAGTGTGCCAGGCGACCATGGACGATTGTCAGGGTAGATTAAAACAACAGAATCTATCGTATTACTCACAGCGCATGGACAAAATACAATAGAACATATATATAGTGAAGCTTTACAGAATAAAATGCCATCATATAAAAAGCTTCATAATAGTTGAATACAAGCATCCAAATAGCCAATACATCAAGCCTCACTACATAACACTCAGAGAATACAAAACAGCGGAACATCCAGTACATATAATAAGAAGATAATATGCAACCCTCCAGCTCGTCTTCGACATCAGCATCGTGAGAAGAGAACAGCACCTGTCACCTGCTACCTAGTCTGCCCGTCCCAAAAATGGACGAACAGCCCAAGGCAATAAGAATTAAAAACATAAAGCCTTGAGTCAGACAACAGTCTTAGTGAGCAGTAAATTAACTAACAACATACCAAAAGAGCATAAAGGAAAAGGAATAGGAATACAACCCTCCCACTCCAACCTCATTCTACAGTGATAGCCCCCAGACACACACTAAGCAGAAGCAAACATAGCAGAGCATACAATTTAAAGTAAAGCTACTATCACTTGAGTCAAGGGCGATGTTTTCCAAGTACCAAGGCCTAAATCAGATAAGCACCCAAAAAATACCGCTCTTGAGTCCGAATGACGATACAACCAAACATCCATGACTCTGGCTATCACTGTTATCATTGCTTCGATATCACCGTTAATTGAATGACCGGCACATTCTTTCAACCGTCCATCAAGGGCTAATGGAAACCCCGGTTCTAGACATAACTCCCGCACGTCGTCGCAGCCCGTGCCTAGGACTATCGAATCTGCCCAGAGTACTCGACCATCAACAGTTGGCCGTTGGGACTATCGAATCTGCCCAAACGTACTCTTGCTTAGAGCATGCTAGAACCTTCAACAACGATGCTATCCAAGCCTCCTAGTCATCCTCCTTGATGACTATTTCCATACTAGCTCGAGCGCCTCTCAAGCATCCATTACCCTTAACTCGAATCATATCACCGAGTTACCAACGTGCTTGGAATGATCCCGTCTGGATTAGACCAAGTCTTCATCTCATGATTGCCTCGCTTCATCACATCCTCGCAAAGCCTCATCTCAACATCACATCATCAAATCTATGCATAAGAGCTTCATCATCCCGCTACATATGCCACGAGCAGCTTTCCCAATTCAAGAGCCTTTCCCTTAGCTTTTGAATCATCTTCGACCACCTTGTCTAAAACCAATCAACGATCATCTAATTCACAGCAATCAATCATGTCAAACATCAATCCAAGTAACCAAGCATTCAAATATAAGCAAAATGGACAATTATAACAATAATGGCAATTTCGTAATTAAGGAGTTGAAAGTCTAACAAGCATGAAAACATGAGAATTATCTCTACAACTTGATGAATAAACTTGCATAGGTTAATCATATACAAAAATGGTTGTCAAATCATCATGAACAATGGATCTACATGGATCTACACTTAGGTTTACAAAAATGCATAGAAATCACTATTTTAACACCAAATCAAGCCAACAATCCGATATACTCCTTTGGATCCGTGTGAGAGATAATCACCACTCACCAAATCACCTAAAAAACCCCAAATCAACACGCTTCAGATCTGGACAGCGAAGGATCAATCTTGATCTATCACGAATCCGCTTCAAACGAAGAAATCTCTCTTGAAAAGATGAAGATCTTCAATCTAAGCTCTTGAATCTTCAATCTTGATCTTTGATATGGATGGAAGGAATCACTAGATTAGAGTAGAGAAAAGAAATGAAGAAGTGTAGAAGTCGAGCTCTCAAAATGGCAGCACTTCGTCGCTTCAAAATCCGGATCCCAAAAAGTGAGAAAAACCCTTCCTATTTATAGCAGAAATTTCCTTAAGTCGTAACTCGGCTATCTCCATAGGTCGTTTCCGACCTAAGCCTCTCCGACCTAACAGATAAGCACGCGCGCCCCAACTCCTACGACCTAACACTTACCTGTCTATAACTCACGACATAACAGCTATCTCCTAAGTCGGTCATGACTTATAGCATGCGCGCCTACGACTCAATTGAGAAACGACCTAACAACATTACGACCTAACTCCTTAAGCTACCACGCGACCTAACATAAGTCGCAAACAACTGGACTGCGACCTAACTACTAAGCCAAAGCCCAGCGACCTAGCAACTCGCGCGACCTACGACTTAACAAGTGCGCGACTTACGACTTAGAAATCACGCGACCTAACACTTAAGCTATACCCTGCGACCTAACAACCCATACATAAGTCGCTTACGACTTAACACCTTAACTCGTCCACGACTTAACTCCCATAGGTCGTACCCTCCTTAAGTCGCTAACTCACTTAAGTCGCACTATTACTTAACTTGCTAACTCGCTGTTTCTTAACTCGGTCACTTCCTTAGGTTGTCTATCCCTTAGGTCGTTAACTCACCCAGTCGACTTAACTTGGCAACGACTTAAACACTTAACTCGGTAACAATTTAACTCGCCACTATCCTTAAGTCGCGCCTACCTCTTAAGTCGTCCAAACGACCTATCTCAAATCTCTTAACCCGCCATTTCCCTAGGTAGCTCCTATCCCCTAAGTCGTATACGACTTACGACTTATACTAAGTCGTGAACGACTTAGGACTTAGCCATATTTTTGCCTAAAACTCATATGTCACCACCTTAACCCAGTTAATCTCTTAAGTCGGCAACTCGACCCAGACTTCTCTTAACTCGTCCAAACCGACTTAGGACTTAGAAAAATTCTGAATGACTTATCAACAATGTAACCAATTGTCAACTGTTTTACGATGTTCCGATCCGTAAAATACGGGTCGTTACATTCTCTCCCCCTTAGGAATTTCGCCCCCGAAATTCCAAGCAAACAAAGCAATCGAAGACTATTCTGTACGCCTACCATCCATAGTAATCAACAAACCATACATCCAATTCTAGCTTAGCGTACAGAATTCTAAAACTTAGAACAAGTTACAATATCGTGAGATGAGACGACACCTTAGGGCCATACCTTGAAGAGTTCAGGATGAGCTGCCTTCATCCTCTCTTCCACCTCCCACGTACAATCGTTATCATCATCACTCCATTGTATCTTGAGCAACTTAACTACCTTCCTCCTAAGCTGTTTCGTGTCGGTTTCAACAACACGATGCGGCTTACGAGGTCTTCTATCAACTGGATCAACTTCGAAGTCTTCACAGCTATCAGCAGAAACCACTGTATTCGAGTCGTGCACATAATTCCGTAGATATGATACATGAAAAACATTGTGCACACTCGACATCTTCTCTGGTAACTCCAATCTGTAGGCGAGCTTTCCAATTCGCTCGATGATCGGGAATGGTCCAACAAATCTCGGAGTCAATTTTCCTTTCTTCCCGAATCGAATAACATTCTTCAATGGAGAAATCTTCACAAAAACCATATCACCTACGTCGAACTCCAAATCCTTACGACGCTTATCAGCATAACTCTTCTGACGGTCTTGGGCTGCCTTCATTCGTTGCCGAATGATCTCTATACAATCTGAAATCTGCCGAATCATCTCTGGCCCAAGTATCAGCTTTTCTCCAGTTCCCAACCAACATGTCGGAGAGTTACACGGTCTTCCATACAATGCCTCATACGGTGCCATACCAATGCTTGACTGGTAACTGTTGTTGTACGCAAACTCCACCAAATGAAGGTGATCTTCCCATGATCCTCCGAAGTCCAAAACACATGCTCTAAGAAGATCTTCCAAAACTCGGTTGACTCTCTCGGTCTGACCATCTGTTTGAGGGTGATAAGCTGTACTCAAACACAACTCGGTTCCCAAAACTTCCTGGAAGCTCTTCCAAAATCCACTAGTGAACAATGGGTCTCGATCGCTCACTATACTCTTCGGAATACCATGGAATCGAACTATCCACTTAACATACAACTCAGCCAACTTTGATGCAGTCCTAGTCGATCGAACAGGAATGAATCTTGCGCTCTTAGTCAGACGATCCACAATGACCCAAATCCCTTCATTTCCCGTTCTGGTTCTAGGTAATCCATCAAAAAGTCCATCGATATTTGCTCCCACTTCCATGTAGGAACTTCTAATGGTTGAAGTAATCCACTTGGCTTTTTCTGTTCAGCCTTTACCAACTGGCAGTTCATGCACTTGGAAATAAAATTTCCAACATCCTTCTTCATGCCTTCCCATCGGGACATACAAGTTGTCCACGAACAGGACAAACCGAAGCACTCTCCTACCACATCCTATCGGGAATTACCCCTAGGATTAGTAGCGAGAAGTCCTTGCATCGAAGATCTTAAATAAAGAACTACTGCCATATAATATGATATGTGAAATTTCCCCTGAGGGTCAGTAATAAGTAGCCCTGCATTCCATCTTCCAAATCATTTTCATGTCTTAACTTTGAATATGTAAATTGGTTCGAATTGGTCTTCGGCTAGGAATTACCCAAATCCGACCCTGGTTCCTTCGACCTAATCATCGTTAAAAGGATGTTCTGTGAATAGGGAATTATTCTTTGATTGATTAATTTCTTTTTATCAAAAATTCTTCAAGAGATATACATTTTCTAAATATTATTTCTAGTATATATGGAATCATTAAACCTCTCTTATCAAATCCTTTAAGTACTTAAAACCTTTTTAAACCTCTCTTAAGTACAAGAAGGTTGTCTCCATAAAATCCAAGTTATTTATTTTCGAAAAATCATATCCTTTATACTTTGGAAAATTTTGATCCGAGTAAATCAAATTTACCATTCCCTCCGTAGGGCCTGTCCGGATAGCCAGGAAGAGCAGGAAACTAGGTTTCCAAACTCAAGCCTAGACACTATCTCTCTACCACTCATAAGGCGGTCAAGTTATTTGATCGACTCTAAATCATTTAACATTTATTTAACCATTCCATAAATCCTTCAAATCACCTTTAAAATTCTTTATAAATCATTTAAAAATACTTACAAAATATTTGGAAAGGAATGTTGCATTTAAAACCAAATTTCAAAAGTTATAGAAAAGTGCTGCAAAAAAGTGCTACGAAAAGTGCTTTTTAGGCTATATTGATCAAAACGACTTTTTATCATTTGGAAATTCATTTTTATAACTCAAATCACATT
Source organism: Allium fistulosum (assembly GCA_030737815.1). NCBI lineage: Eukaryota > Viridiplantae > Streptophyta > Magnoliopsida > Asparagales > Amaryllidaceae > Allium > Allium fistulosum. The sequence continues at coordinate 1,247,053,527 of CM060902.1, read as the reverse complement.
TAAAACATTTTATAATATTTTTAGAATTATTTCATATTTTTTAAATAATTTTGAAATATCATTTTCGAATAAATTCTTTTATGGATTTTGAACTACAAAAACGCGATTTTTTCAAAAACTTACTTTAGTCATATTTTAAAATCTACTTATCGAAATCTTGATTTTATTTCTTTGCTTTAAAACTATGGATATAATAGTTTGGAAAATTCTTATCTCGAAGAATTCCGAGCTATATTTCATTATATATACTCGTTTGATTTTTATGGGCGAAATCGCAAACTCTCGTTACACGATGCACATGTTCTTGACTAAATTTTCAATTACCTTTCAAACTTCACCAAAACACTTTCATATGTTTTTAAAACATTTCAAACTCATTTTTAAACAATTTTAAAAAGGTTTATCATTCCATATACACTAATTCATTCAATAAAGGAAAGTGATTTCCTTTGTGCTTATGGACGTGTATTTAAACGTGACTTGTATATATATTCAATATTTGCAACCAAATTGGTGACAAACACCCAAGAATAGATTTTGTAGAGAAGTAAGTGAAGAAAATAAAATTAAGATGAGGAACAGATCAAGATAACAACAAATAAAAAGCAATAACCAGAAACACGGAGATTTATAATGGTTCGGCGTTGTATACCTACATCCATTTTGAAGATTATCTTTATTGATCACTTATAAATATGATTATAGTAGCAAGGAGTAGAGAAAACTTGATTACAATAAAGATTAAAGTAACAAGCAGCGTAAAGATCCTCAGAATGACCCCTTTGGCCAGCATTTATAGGTGAAGACGACCATCAATCTCTCTGAAACTTCGGATAAAGGACCTTCTAATCCACATGGGCCCACCAGAGGGGTCGCTAGGCCCAAATCCCAATGAAGAGGGATCAGTACTAATCCCTTCATGTTTGATTTTTTGGCAGCGATCCCTATGTTGGCTTCTGTATGCTAAAATATGTTAGCCCTTCGAATCTTATGTCATTTGGACCAAATGAGCTCAAGTTATTGCATGATCTTTGATTCAGTATTGCTTGTGTACTGTCTTCTACCGATCCCTCTCATAGGGTGTATACCGATCCTTCCATCTTTGTCCATTTGATGTGCGATTCCTAGGGTATGTTCTCTAGGGTCCATATGCCTTGCTCTCCAAATTCCATATGCTTTGGACTTACAAATATTGAGATATTGATTGTTGAATGTATGAAGGCTCTTGAAATTGGTTAGATGCCGATCCCTCTTCAACAGAGCCTGTCGATCCATATTTTCTAGCAAAGCATGCCGATCTATCCTCATTCGACCATGCCAATTACTTCTTTGTAAACTACAGTTGAATCCACCAGCTGGTTAATCCTTGGTAGAGGAAAATTGTCTTTCGGACACGCTTTGTTCAAATCTGAATAATCAATGCATGTTCCCCATTTCCCATTCGCTTTCTTCACAAGTAGAGGATTAGATACCTATTCAGGGTAGAGGGCATCACGGATAAACCTGTTGTCTTTAAGTTTATCCACCTCCTCTTTGAGAGCGGTAGATCTCTCCGGATCCATACCGTGTTTTTTTGCTTCACCGAAACATACCTCAGGTCAATATTCAATGCATGGCTCGTAATGATAGGCGAGATTCCACACATGTCAGAGTGAGTCCAAGTGAATACATCTTGATTCGCTCGGAGAAAACTAGCAAGTTCCTTCATTATCGAAGGACTGAGCTATGATCCAATCTTTAGGACTCGTGATGGATCATCATGGATGACCATAATATCAATTGTCAGCTCAGCCGGTGCAGCCTTGGTCTCTTTGGGCTCTTCTTTGTCATCTCTCGGATCTATAACTCTATAGAACCGACTGTGGTGCCCGAGCGAAGGCTCAGGCGCTAGTTGTCAATTTTTGGTGGCTTGGATGCGGATAGTCTTGTTCACACCCTTACCTTTTTCTTTGTGCTAAGCTTCCCTCAACTAAGCTACATAATAGGCATGTCTAGTCGCCTGATCGCCATGAACAACTCCTACACTATTGTCCGTCGAAAACTTCAAAGTCAAACACCATATGGAAAGAGCTGCCCGGGATTCAGTTAGGGCCGGTCGACTCAGAAAAACATTCTATGGAGAGTCAACATCCAAAACAATAAATGACAAGATTCGTACTCTCCTTCATTCACTTTCTCCCAACTCAACTGGTAATTCCACATAACCAACGGCTTCAATTGCAATGCCATTAAAACCTTGTATACGAGCTTTAAACTGTTTTAAATCTTTGGCTTCCATCCTCATCCGATCATAAGCTTTTTTAAAGATTATATTCGCCGAACTTCCACGATCAATTAAAATCCTTCTCACTAAAGTAGGACCAATCATGGATGAAATAATCATTGGGTCAATTGTCAGAGTCTCTACCTTCTACATCTCTGTTCTTAAACACAATATCATTTGCCATAGTATGCTGCTGCTTCATCAGAGCTCCATCTTCCGTATTCGAACAGCATTCAAAATCCACATGCCTAATCGCGCTAGCATAGTGCTCCATCTCTTGCCAGCTCTTATCTATCGGGTGCAGTCCCCCGACTATCGTGTTTATCACCAGCCTTCCACCATTCTACACAGGCGCCTCAGCCCTACGCAACACTTGTCCTTGATTAGAGTCAGAAATCATGGGGCTTTCACAAACTGTAGTAACTTCTTTTCTTGAATCGGTTTTTCTATAACATCTTGGAGATGCCTGCATTCATTTGTGTTGTGTCCATAGCACTCATGAAACCGACAGTATTTCCCGGTCTATTTCTGCTCTCTGTCGATTCTTTTGGAGGCGGCTTTTTGTACTGCATGGTATTGCAAGTAGACAGATAGATATTCTCCAGGGTCGTATTCAACAGTGTGTAATTATCATATATTGGAATCCTAGGCTTCAACCTTCCAGAATCCCTCTTTCGTTCTCGGTTCTTATCTCCTCCTCTCTTTTGCTGATTTGGCTTATTCTGAATGTTCACTTGGACTTTCCCAAAACTATCATTAGACTGTTTGATTGCAATGTTACTCTGTACTCCTCTACTCGGTCCCACGACATTCTTTTTTCTAGAGGACTTGGCTTCTTCCTTCCTCCAAAATTGTGACGCCTTTGCGTAAAAGCATTCCAACGTTGCGAGCGGCTTGCCAGCTAACCAATCGCCAAACTCAAACTCTAGATCAATCCCTCTTGTCACGGCCATGAGTATCACATGGTCATTTGGTTTACTGACCTCTGTAACAACTATATGAAATCTCTCTAAATAATCTTTCAATGACTCTCCTGGAGCCTGAATCATGCTGGAAAAGGGACATCATGTCTTTAGGACAAGTCGTGTGCATCCGGAATTGCTCCACAAACTTGGTTGCCAAATCATCGAACCTAGAAATTGATCATGGAGGTAGTCTTATGAACCACATTGTCTCTATTTCGAAAAGAGTTATGGGAAAGCATCTACACTTGGTCACATCATTAGCTCACATGGAATCCGCCAACCATTCATATCTCATGATGTGCTGCCTGGGGTCGGTTTTTCCTCATTGGCAGGCATCGACGACATGTTGAACTTCCTTGGGTACCGTGCATGTAATACACTATCAGTGAATGGGATATGACTTCTTGAGATTCCCCAGTCATCATTGGTTAAGCCTTGGCTCTCCCTCACTAACTGTCTGACCATTGCTGATAAGTCTTTGGATGGGTGGCGCCAAGCGGTGGTCACGCCAAGCGGTGGTCAGCATTCAATCGAACTCCATCATCCAAACCTTCAAAAATTGTTTCAGCGTGATTCCCCAAGTGTACGGGGGGAATCCCTCCTCTAGAGGAGGGATCGGTACCGATCCCTAGGGAGGGATCAACACCGAACGATCTTGGCAGACCGCGATGGTCTAGCAGGCGACGCTCCGAAGCTTCTGCATAATTTTCTTCAATCCTACGATGCATATGCCTATGATATTCATCCGATGAGCTAGAACTCTCTGATGCCGAGTAAGGAGTGGGTTCCCTCCTAGCTTTCCCCCGCTACTACTGAGTAATTTGGTTCATCAAGTTGATATTAGTTTGGATTTGCAGATTTAGTGTCGACGGCTTTCCATAAGCTCTCTTATTAAATTATGAAATTTAGCTCTGGTAATGTAATCAGTGGGATTCCGAACTTTAACCAGATCATCATTCACACTTGTTGGTTGGTTGCTCGGGTCTTCTTGCTGAATGCTAGCAGTCTCGTTTCCATTCACGTTCTAAGAAGTAGATCTAGTATGTCTCACCATTATCAACCTCCTTACATAGATTTCAGCAAATCTGATAGTATATGCAACTTTGTGAATATAACTACGGATATCCTTCGGAGGATTTATCCAATCCAGTAGCAATAAAGGGATCCTAGCAAGTTGAGAATCAAGGTTCTCAGTGCAAGCACCAAAATGTTTGCAACCAAATTGGTCACAAACACCCAAGAACAGATTTTTGTGGAGAAGTAAGTGAAGAAAATAAAATTAAAATGAGGAACAGATTAAGATAACGATAAATAAAAAGCAATAACCAAAAACATAGAGATTTATTGTGGTTTGGCGTTGTATGCCTACGTCCACTTTGAAGATTATCTTTATTGATCATTTATAAATCTGATTACAGTAGTAAGGAGTAGAGAAAACTTGATTACAATAAAGATTAAAGTAATAAGCAGCGTAAAGATCCTCAGAATAACCCCATAGGCCAGTATTTATAGGTGAAGATGATGACCAATCTCTCTAAAACTTCGGCTAAAGGACCTTCTAATCCACATGGGCCCACTAGAGAGGATGCTAGGCCCAAATCCCAATGAAGAGGGATCGGTACCGATCCCTTCATTTTTTGATTATTGAGCAGCGATCCCTATGGTGGCTTCTATATGCTAAAATATGTTAGCCTTTCAAATCTTATGTCATTTGGGCCAAAGGGGCTCAAGTTATTACATGATCTTTGATTCAGTATTGCTTGTGTACTACCTTCTGCCGATCCCTCTCATAGGGTGTATAACGATCCTTCCATCTTTGTCCATTTGATGTGCAATCCCTTGGGTACATATGCCTTGCTCTCTAAATTTCATATGCTTTGGACTTAAAAATCTTGAAATATTGATTGTTTAATGTATAAAGGCACATGAAATTGGTCGGATGCCGATCCCTCTTCAACAGAGCCTGCCGATCCATATCTTTTAGCAAAGCATGTCGATCTATCCTCATTCGACCATGTCGATCCCTTCTTTGTGAACTGAAGTATGTCGATCCATACTAGCCAACTTGTAATGGCATGTTTTTCCATACCCTTTGAATCAACAATAAACCACACATGTCCAACTCAAATTGCATGAACAAGCGGATCATTAAGGGTAGAAAGAAAATAAAGACAGAACATAATCTCACACGAATGGAATTACATATATTACTTCAATAATAATCTTTACAGTGGAAAATTTTAAAATACAATATCAGAGTCTAACCTGGATTCAGCCTGGACAGTTATAAACCTTTGTCCTTACAAATGCTGAAAACAACAAAACAAATGCAATGGATGCAGCGGATAATAGAATATGTCCATACGATGATGAAGATCTCCAGCTCTCCTCTGGAAACTCAAACCGTCTTCAACTAAACCTGAAACTACTCGGACCTGACCCGAGTATTAAAAATACCCAGAGCAGGCTTTATAAACCAACGGGAGATACTCGAAATTTTTAACTGTATAGCTCATGACAATGTTATCAAAACCTTTGAAAAGAAGGGTATCTCATAAGACCATGCCCACACATAAATACAGACGGGTTTTTACCTTATGATAACCAAAAAAATTTTATTACCAAAATAAATTGATATTACCTTTAATGACATTCTTTTGGAAACATCTTTCAAATAAACTTATTCAAATAAGGTATCAATACCCGGACTAAGTCTACGGGAATATATCCGGACTGGGTCAATGGAATATACCGAACGAAATATATGATACCAAAAGAGGTAGCTGAAATGTTTGTAAGTCAATACAGCTGTTTTGGGACTACAATCAAAACCGTAAAGCTCGTATTGGAGTTGGATTTCCAACATGATAGGGAATCTCGATAACCACGCATAGCAATTGGAACACGGTTGTTTTTCGTGCAAGGACTCACACACCACTATTCCTCATATTGCCACACTTCTTGATATCCGGTGGCTTCTCATGAAAGGACTTACACGCCACTATACCATACAATAAGGGTCATGTCTGCACACCTTGGTGACCTAGATCATACACCGCCAGTCACCTTGAGGGATCATACGCCACCCTCGTCATACTAAGCCTGAAATATGTAACATAGTTCCCGTATCATTTCTGAGATGTGAGGCTTGGGAGTGAGGTTACACTCAACTAAGACAAAGCCACGCTTTTTATACAAAACCACGCTTTACTTTTCACTAAGCACAATCCACTTAGAATGCCACATTGTCATTCCTTCGATCACTATTTGACTTTTATGAACATACAACCTCTGAGTTCGTATGCCTCTAAGAAGGGTGTTAAGCTAAGAGAAGTTGCCTTCTCCACCACCACACAAGTATGTTGGTAAAAGTCAAAGTTTGTGATCTTAGCAATGCAATGTCAGACATTCGTCCATACAAGTTTGATTTGGGAATGAACGAAACCGAAGGCACTTTCCTCGGCCATTACTAGGCGAAAAGCCCTTGTAACCCGAAGATTTCAAACATGATAGGACCACTGCTATAATAAATGTCTCTATATTGGGAGCTACCCAGAGAATGTTAACAAGCAGTCCTTCTGCTAATGAAGATTTCTGGTCTTCAATAATCATTATCTTCAACACGTCTTCATTTTCGAACGTATACTGTTTGCGCAAAAAATGGTCACAAACCCCGAATGTTGTGAAAGCACCAGTGTATGAATACAAATCAGCAATATTCAAACACAAATCTCAGATCTAAACAAACAACAAACAGCAATCCAGAAATAATGAACAAAAACACGAGATTTATAGTGGTTCGGCTATCTCCGGCCTACGTCCACTCCAAAGTTTTTATCTTTTATTGATCGATGTTTGAAGATTACAATTTCCTATAATGTAATACAACTGACTTCATGAGCTAGATCTGAATCTAAGGCAGCAATGGTGATCTGGAGTAAATCTGGCAGAGTCCGGGCGCTCTTTAGCTCTCAAAATTGTCCGACCCCTTTTCTGAATGACCAGGGGCTCTATTTATAGGTGTAGAAGGCTGATATTTCGCCTAAAATGAGGGGAGACCAGTTCTGGTACGTCAGGGGGCCCACATGCCCGCTTTCTGGAAATCCGGGCCCACTTTGGGATCGATTCGAAGCTACGTTCGAATCGATCGAGAAATTGTCCGATTGACTTGAAATTTGGGGTGAGCATTCTTCAACACGTGCTCAAGCTACTGTGAAAATTTCATACCATTTGGACTTGTAGATCTCAAGATATGGTCGATTTAAGTTGTGGTTTTTCGTGTCCTGCTGCCGTTCGAATCGATCCACTCGATTCGATTGCTACTCGAATCGATGCTCTTGAGTCGACTCGATTAAGTTGATTTCTCTTCCACGCGCGTGCTTCGAGTCATCCATTGCATCCCTTCGGGTTCTAGCCACGTCGCTTGGTAGACTCGTATCCTTCGAATCGATCAGACCAACGTTCATTCGAATCGATCAGGGCAAGTCACTACCGATCGATTCGAATGAGTCTCACTAGGGTGGATTCGAATCAAGGCCTGAGGGGATGGATTCGAATAAACCATTGCATGCTTGCCTAACAACCTGGGTGTGTTGCCATCGAGTCGAACCAGTGCCGATCGATACGAATCATATCGATTCGAACTGTTTTCTTCATGATGGATTCGAATACTATCGATTCGAACCATTATCCACATTCCATAATCCATCTCTAACTCCATCATACGAACTCTGATTGTCCTGAAATTTGAAACATAGCCTCTCCTAACCCTTGCCATCATCTCCAACCAATTTTGTCCCGATCGGAGCTCAACCAAATTTTGACGACGTCGATTGCAGCCTTGATTCCAATCGCTCCAATCCAGATATCCGACATTCCTTGCCAATTTGTTTGATATTCCGGCTTTGACCAAAATGCGGGATAACATTTGCCCCCCAAAACATGCCTTGTGATAAGAAGGCGTGTTTTGAATAGTTCCGTATCCGATATCCAAAGTCCATAGCCACATCATCCAAGTGCATCATCCTTGACTGCTCGGAGTCGATGCCCAACTCCAAACCCAATAACCAAAGCCTTAGCCAAATCCATATCTGTTTGAACCCGACGACCGAATCCTAATCCATCCTTATCCAATAGCCAATAACCGAATCCAGGACCTCTCCGGGTCGATATCCGAATCCATAACCTCTTTGGGTTCTTGCCAAGCGTAATCCACACCTGACGACTGTGGTCTAGTGTCCCTGGACGTTGAGCTAACCTCTCCGGGTTCTTGCCAAGCGCAATCCACACCTGACGACCGTGGTCCAGTGTCCCTGGACGTTGAGCTAACCTCTCCGGGTTCTTGCCAAGCGCAATCCACACCTGACGACCGTGGTCCAGTGTCCCTGGACGTTGAGCTAACCTCTCCGGGTTCTTGCCAAGCGCAATCCACACCTGACGACCGTGGCCCAGTGTCCCTGAGCGTAAGTAATGCCGTGGCTTAAGTCCTAAGCCGAATCCTGGTCACTCCGGACCCTTATTGAGCATAGTCCATACTCAACGACTTGAAACAATAATCGATGGTAGGGGGTCTAAGTCCTAGGCCGAATCCTGGTCACTCCGGACCCTTGCCGAGCATAGTCCATACTCGACGACCTAAATGAGTCACTTTACCGCGTTCAGGCAGAACGACTCACCCCTTGCCAGGCATAATCCATACCTGACGACCGTTTATCAAAAAACCAAAAAGAATCCAACCAAGATCCAATCCAAAATCCAAGTCGAATCGGAAAACCAGAAATCCATATCAAAAATCAAAACCATCATCCAAAACGGAGAACAATCATCCGAATGAATGCTGAAACCAGAAAAACAAGCAAAATTAGGAGTTCAATCCAACCTCCAAAAACCAAACCAGAAAACTAAGTGTCCAATCCAAAAAACAAAAGACAGATTTCGCAAACCATGGCTTTGCGGTTTATCATCACTCAGAGCATGCCTAGGGGCTATCTCCGTCCCCATACATGTGTAAATGACTTGGTTGCTCGCCAATGGTTTGTTACTTATTTCATATTATCCTGATCAATGGATGACCAATCGACCATCGTTCCTGGGCCTCGCTCCATCATGGCTCGAGGTAGGCGGTGGTTGCTCCTGCTCCACCGCTGCATTCCGTACTCCAACATACTGCCTCAACTGTCCATTCCTCACATGCTCCTCAATAATGTCCTTTAAATGCCTGCAGCTGTTGGTATCATGCCCGTCCAGGTCGTGGAAGACACAGTGCCTCCCTGATGCCCTTTCCCGTTCAGATGGTTCTCTTCTAGCCGGCCTTCGGTAAGGAAGGCGATTCCGAGTTTCCAAGTAAATCCGCTCCAGCGTCTCATTCAATTCTGTGTATGTGGAAAACTTTGGATCTTTCCATCGCTTCCTAGCTTTTTCAGAATTTTCGTCCAGCTTCCTTTTTCCTTTATCTTTATCCGAGCTCCCGTCGGATGGTCCTCCACCCCCGGTCGCATTCACCTCTTTTAACTTTAAATCCATACATGCATCTTCTTGCCGAAGAAATCTTTCAGCTTCGTGAAAGAATTCCCCGAGATCCAGTGGTGGGTCTCGTACTAAAGATACCTTAAAATCTGAATCCTCTCTGACTCCCGAGACTGCCGCCATCAAAACCATTGACAGATCTGGCCGATCCACCGAAGAAACCGCCGCATTAAATCGAGTTAAAAATGCTCTAAGCGATTCATCCGTTCTTTGCTTTACCGATGTTAACGTCATCACGTTCTTAGGTCTGTTGATGTGAACCCGAAACTGTCCCAAAAACCTGTCCACCAATTCTCTCCAATTCCTGATAGATCCTTCCTCCAGCTGCCTAAACCACATTGCCGCTAGGTCTGTCAAGTATAAAGGGAAACATCTGGCCATCACTTCCTCCGATGCCCCCAGCACTTCCATGTGTCTAGTGTATCTCATCAAGTGATCAGTCGGGTCAGCCTTTCCATTATATACTTCCACGCTAGGTAACTTGAACTTAGGTGGATTCTGAGCCGTCCTGATTTCCCGAGCGAACGGACTCCTGTTTACTCCTTCCAAGTCTCTATTGGCCAAACCTCCACGCATAGTCTTCCTGATGATTTCCATTAATCCAGCATTGCCTGTTAGGTGTTGCCCCCCATGCTCCCGAGGGAACTCCGGCACATATTCTTCATGTGGCTCATTAGCCGCAACGTTGGCTCTAGCCTGCTGAACTCCTTCCAAAGGTCCTTCTACGTTGGATCCTGTGGGCCTGCCCCCAAGCCCTTGTTGATTGCCTTCCGGTTCTGTATTCTGTCCTCCATTGGGTTCTGCAACCCTAGTTCCTTGTTCCACATTTGCAGTCGCTGTAGTTGGTCCAAGGTTCTGTGTTCCTGCAGCTCTCATCTGCTCGAAGAAAGTCTGCATCATATCCTGTTGACTCTTCAGCAACCTCTCATGCAATGAATTTGCCATAGCTTCCGTTTCGTCTCTCGTAATGTAAATCGAAGCTTGTCCTTCTCCAGCTCCGGAGGATGCCTCTTGACTTCCTCCCTGTTGGCTTCTCTCCGCTCTTTGTCTTGTCTGTCGAGTCATTGTAGAGTCAATCTGAATCCTTCAAACTTTCGAATCTAAACTTTGAATCTGGTGTAGCGGGTGCTAGTCCCTCTCAGTGAAAGCACCAAAGTGTTTGCGCAAAAAATGGTCACAAACCCCGAATGTTGTGAAAGCACCAGTGTATGAATACAAATCAGCAATATTCAAACACAAATCTCAGATCTAAACAAACAACAAACAGCAATCCAGAAATAATGAACAAAAACACGAGATTTATAGTGGTTCGGCTATCTCCGGCCTACGTCCACTCCAAAGTTTTTATCTTTTATTGATCGATGTTTGAAGATTACAATTTCCTATAATGTAATACAACTGACTTCATGAGCTAGATCTGAATCTAAGGCAGCAATGGTGATCTGGAGTAAATCTGGCAGAGTCCGGGCGCTCTTTAGCTCTCAAAATTGTCCGACCCCTTTTCTGAATGACCAGGGGCTCTATTTATAGGTGTAGAAGGCTGATATTTCGCCTAAAATGAGGGGAGACCAGTTCTGGTACGTCAGGGGGCCCACATGCCCGCTTTCTGGAAATCCGGGCCCACTTTGGGATCGATTCGAAGCTACGTTCGAATCGATCGAGAAATTGTCCGATTGACTTGAAATTTGGGGTGAGCATTCTTCAACACGTGCTCAAGCTACTGTGAAAATTTCATACCATTTGGACTTGTAGATCTCAAGATATGGTCGATTTAAGTTGTGGTTTTTCGTGTCCTGCTGCCGTTCGAATCGATCCACTCGATTCGATTGCTATTCGAATCGATGCTCTTGAGTCGACTCGATTAAGTTGATTTCTCTTCCACGCGCGTGCTTCGAGTCATCCATTGCATCCCTTCGGGTTCTAGCCACGTCGCTTGGTAGACTCGTATCCTTCGAATCGATCAGACCAACGTTCATTCGAATCGATCAGGGCAAGTCACTACCGATCGATTCGAATGAGTCTCACTAGGGTGGATTCGAATCAAGGCCTGAGGGGATGGATTCGAATAAACCATTGCATGCTTGCCTAACAACCTGGGTGTGTTGCCATCGAGTCGAACCAGTGCCGATCGATACGAATCATATCGATTCGAACTGTTTTCTTCATGATGGATTCGAATACTATCGATTCGAACCATTATCCACATTCCATAATCCATCTCTAACTCCATCATACGAACTCTGATTGTCCTGAAATTTGAAACATAGCCTCTCCTAACCCTTGCCATCATCTCCAACCAATTTTGTCCCGATCGGAGCTCAACCAAATTTTGACGACGTCGATTGCAGCCTTGATTCCAATCGATCTCCAATCCAGATATCCGTCATTCCTTGCCAATTTGTTTGATATTCCGGCTTTGACCAAAATGCGGGATAACATATACCTTGGTTCGAAGTGGTTTTCGAATATGAGTTACCCAAATCTGACCCCGGTTCCTTCGCACCAATCATCGATTAAAAATGTTAAGTTCATATGCGATCATCAATCATCAATCAATTACTTCATCATTTATTTAAATAAAATATCTTTCTTAGATATATCATTTTCTATTTATTTCATTTTCTTTTCAAGAGTATATGGAATCATTCAGCCTCATTTATCAAATCATTGGTTTATTTTAAAACCTTTTTAAACTTGGAATAATTCCAAATCAATTCACCTTTTACTTAGGAAAATATTTTCAAATCATTTAATTAACTCTTTAACAAAGATTTTCCATTTCAAATCATAACTTTTAAGTGGGTCAAAAATTATGTTATGTAAAACATCGTTACAACAAACCCAAAACCATTTTATTCAAATCCTTGTTTAACTCTTGGAAAACTCTTCACTTTTTACTTTGGGAAAACCTTTTTAGAGCATCCGGGCTTTCCTTTCGATTTGTTCCACCCCTCGTCTAAAGGAGAAAACAAAGGCCAGGTAAGTTCAGGGCACTGGTTGCTCCATTTCTAACCTTAGTTGCACACCTTGTTTTACCGTTTAGATCACACAAGCGGGACAAATGTACTAGTCATTTCTGCATACTGAGTTATTAATCTTCATTTTAGAAATGATTCACTGAACTTCCAAATCATTATTTAAAACACTTAATTATTCTTTTAAAAATATCTATAAAAGATTTGAAAATGAATTGTTGAGTTTAAATCCATAATTCATAAGTTATTAAAAAGTGTTGCAAAAGCGTTGCAAAAAGTGTTGCAAAAAGCTATATTCTTCAAAACGACTTTTATATCATTTAGAATCCATCCTTTCAACTTAAATTAATTTTAAAATATTTTTAGAATTTATTTCATATTTTTAAACATTTTAAAAATATCATTTTTAAAGAAATCTCATTTTGGATTTCGAACTGCAAAACCACGATGTTTTTAGAAAATTGTTTTGGACATATTTCGAAATCTACTTAATGAAATCTTGATTTTCTTTCTTTGTTGGAAAACTATGGATATAATAGTCCAGAAAATTCCTATCTCAAAGGATTCTGAGCTATATTCCACTTTGTATACATATTTAACTTTTTCGGCGCGAAATCGCGAATTACCATTACGCGACGTGCCTAGTTTTGACTTGTTTTTCGATTTCTTTCCAAACTTCATTGAAACACTTTTAAATGTTTACAAAATATTTCAAATCATTTCAAAATCATTTTAAACAATTCTTCCATATTTCAAACTCATTTTCCATTTCATTTCATATAATATTATTATAATATCATTTTTTACCCTTTTTAAAATCATTTAAAGGCTAAATAACTCCATACATATATTATTATGTATTTAATTTATATTAAATTTAATTTGGTTAATTAGTAACCATTTCTCTTTTTATTTATCAAACCAAGTTATCAACCATTTCACAACCATATAATCAACCATAATATCGACCAAGTTATCATCCAATATCAACAATATTCAACATATTAATTTCTAATTTAATATGTGTGTTATCAACTTAAGTTTTATTAAAATAAAACTAAGATTTGAGTACTCACCTTTAACTAAATTGATTAACTTCCTACCAACATTCATATCAACCAACACTTCACTAAACCACCACCTAAACACCCTTCCACCTTTTCCAAGTGCTCGGCCACCACCCCACATCCCTTCTTACTCTTGGCCATAGCCTCTCGTTTCCATATTTCTCACGGCCACCCCCTATAAACACCCAAACTCATGGCCTAAGGCCATTTTTAAGAAGAGAAGAGGAAGAACTGGATTAAGAAGTTGTTTAAGAAGAGGTTAGAGAGTAACAAGTGGATTAGTGCTCAAGCGCTCCACTATTTTTAACCCTCCTACCTCTCTTGGGAGAGAAACCATTAAAATAGCTTAAAGGAAGAAGAAGAAGAGAATGATTTGTGTGAGAACGGAAGAGGTATGCCTTACTATTTATAGCAAAAATAAAGAGGTGGTAAATTATCAAATTAACCTCTACCAAACTACCAAAATATCCATACTTTTTCAACACTTACCATCACCTTATCACATCACCACTTTATGCCTTAATCACTTAATGTTTAAGTAAAAAAAAGTAAAGGTTTGGTTGTATTCGATGTGACATGTTTTGTCCTTTTGTGCTTACTTTTTTGCTAATTGTTTTCTAGAATTTTTTAATCTTGTTTAGTAAAAGTAAGCTTGTTTAGTGAATTAATTAATACTTATACTATTTTATTATATGTTCATATATAAGAAAATAAAGGTGCAACAACGTTGCGACAAATTTAAATCGACAAAACGTTGATTTTCGATAAAATGTTTTACGGTCGCATTTTGACGTTTTAGTAAACTATTTGTTTATGTAAACCAAATTTAAAAATAAATTTGTATAATGCTATTTAACAATATAAACACTTATAAATTAATTAAAATAATTTATATAACCATTGAAACTTACTTTTCTGAAATCAGCATTTTGTCACTTTTGTCGATATAAGCGAATGTTCCAATTTTTATGTATATTTCTATTTCCAAATCCTATCTAATATGTTCGAATCATAAAATCTAATATATTTTATATTTGAAATCACTTTAAATGTTATATTTGGAGGCGGTCAAATTCTGTATCGTTACATACTTGCCCCCTTAAAAGATTTCGTCCTCGAAATTACCCCAAAACAAAACTTAAAGGTATTTGCCGAAAATATTTATTTTTTAAATTTATACCCGTATGGTATACATAGATCATCTATATGCAATATCTTATTCGATCTCCTATTTGAACACGCAACTTTACTTCCGAACTAGTATTGATCCTCCGATCATCTAGTGCGGACTCTGATCAGGCTTCTTGATTAGAAACTTTTGCTTTCCTTGCATAGTTCTCAACTATGATAGAAAAATTAAGTACCCAACCATAAACCCTCATCAATGTTCACCGTCAAGAATCGAGTGATAAATCCTTTTTCAGACCGGTGTAAACAACTCAAAGTTCTGTACTCGAATCTTAGACCAAACTTATGTGACAGAATGATATACATATAAATATGTATTTATTAACTTAAACATATTATTTGCATTATCAACCTTTTATTTGAATTTTTTTTAAAATAAATATAATTTATCAAAGTGATAAATTTGTTGGTCGTTACAGACATCTCGCCTTAAAAGAATTTCATCCTCGAAATTACAATGCAAAACCCAATAGTGTTTGCCTAAAATATTTATTTTTAAACTTACACCCATATGGTGTATATAGATTACCCATATGGTGTATATAGATCACCCGTACGCAATATTTGATTTGATCTACTATTCAAATCCGCAACATTAATTTCGAACTAGTATTGATCCCCCGATCCTCTAGTGTGGACTTCGATCAGGCTTTCCAATCAGAATTTTAGTTTTCCTTGCATAGCTCTCAACTATGATAGAAAACTCAAGTATCTAAGCACAAACCCTCATCAATGTTCGTCGTCAAGAATCGAGCGATAAATCCTTTTTTCGGATCAGTGTAAACACCTCCAAATTCTTCACTCGAATCTTAGATTAAACCGTGCGACGATATAACCCACATACTTCATATGTATTTGTTGACCTTTCCAAAATTCTTATGAAAGTACTTCATAAAACTTTCATCTTTTATTCAAACTTTTATAAAGGTATTTCTTTATACATAACCATTTTACATTTTTATTTCTAAAGATTTTTACTTAAAAACACATTTCCTTTTAAAAGATTACTATCTTTTTATTATAACACATTTCTAAACATATCTTAATTTGGTTTCTGAAAAAACTCATTTTCAAAATAATTCATTAAATCACCATAAACTTCCTTTTTTGTCTTAATGTTTCTTTAATACATATATTGTAATTTCTCTTAACTTTGATTTTCTTTAGATTATTTATCTAATGATTCTACTTTAAAGCTTTTTAATTATTTCATAATACCATTTCTTCTTCATAAAAGAAAAATCCTTTATTTAAAATTTTCTTACTTCTTCCCAAAAATTCTTATTTAAAAGATTCATATAAATGCGAAGTTGGAACAAACATCATATTATAGATTTTCATACTTTTACATTTGTCATTTCAATTTAAACTTAGGTTAAAAAGAAAACCCCCTCCCTAACATTGATACGATACAAAATACTGATCAAAATGACATCCTAGTCGAACTACTATATAATAATAGAACTACCTTTAGCTACCCCACCCCACATCTCTTTTACTTCTCTGAGTCTGAAGCTAATGGCAGGCTCCAGCTCTCAAGGTCTATCATAACTTCTCCGACTCCTTCCTCATCACTTTCGAGCTTATCGTCGACCTCATTACCATCCTCTTCTGGTTGCATTTCTCCCTCAACCTAAGGTAGTTATGGTTGGTTCCATGGGACATATCCCATTCCAACCGGTATTCCTGGGACTATCCCACCCTACTTTAGTTCTTCGAGGCCTTGCACACCTCTTCCCAAGGATTTTCGAACTCTTCGACTCCTTCTTCTTCTGCTATTTCTTCATCATTGCTTTCCACTTCATCCCAGTTTATGTAGGAACTGGATGATCCTTCATGCCACACAACATGCTCTTCGTCAAAATCCCATATCACATTACTACATTCGCTAGATATAATGGAATCTAGGTCTTCCGTTGGTTTCGATTCTTCTTCCATAGGCTCTACTTCTTCTTCCATGGGTTCCGACTCTTCTTCCATGGGTTCCACTTCTTCTATAGGTTCCAATGTGGAGCTAGCATGATTTGTTATCCAATTTATTTTTGAGGCCTGCCCGAGTTCGTCGTCACTAGAAATTGTAATTATTTCTATATTCGTGGGTGGTATAAGCATTCCAGCCATTGGATATCTGTCTTCACCCCTTCGAGTGTATAGGGCATGCTTTTCCTCAATCGGGAACCTACCATTGCTAGGTGGATATCTCGGTTGTTCCTCTTCGTCAACTGGAGAGAATAATGAGGTTGTTCTTCTCGCCCCAATTTGCTTTGAAAATCTCTCCCTTGGAGTAATTTCCTTCATATGGTTTCTTCAAGGTAAACAACATTTCCTTAGACATAAGAAATAGGTAATTTTCTTAATCTAACATATTCTTAGGTAGAGAGGTTTGCTAGTCGCTTGGTATCACTTTTCTCAAGCCAAGGTTTAGTCAATACTTAGAAAATGACTCGAGATCCATTTTCGAAGATAGCTTTTACTCTTCAAAATTCTTTGTACGATGAAAATGGTTTATTCTTCCAAAATCCTTTGAAATTTTACCAAATCTTTATTATTATTGTTTATAAAATTTCTCAAAAATATAGTTCTAGGTAATGTTATTTCATGTACAAATTTTCAAACCAAAATCATTTGTATATAATACTAATAAATACACGCTCATATACACTCAAACTCATTCTAGGATGTTACTAACCCTATCTCAAATGAGTTACTCAGCTTAGGGCATTACTAACCCTATCTCTGAGGAGACTTTACCCCTACCAAAGCCAAGGTGTTCGCTCAACCTAAGCTCTGATACCAAATGTGAGGACTCATTTCTTCGACCTTTGAAAATCGACACAAATACATCCTCGGTATTCGCGTGATGCAAATCTAAGTACCGAAGAGGCGGATTCTCAAAGGTAAGAAAGAAAATAAAGACAGAACGAAATCTCACATATATTATTTCAACATATAATCTTTACAGCAGAAAATTTAAATACATCTATCAGAGTTAAAAATGGACAGTTATATATATCTGTCCTTACAAAGACGGAATACAATACTACTCAAGTGTGGTGGAAATAATCTTCAGAAAAATCTTCTAACTCCATGCTCTGAGCTCTTCCAGATTTCTTTAAACTAAACCTAACTATCAGGCTACTCGGGGAAAATTAGGGCACCCGGAGTTTAAGAGAAAAGGAAAATAAACTTCGGGTCAGTCATGGGACTGGTGTGAGAAACTCAAAATACGCATTTTGAAAACAAAAAATATCTCATAAGACCACGCCCACACATAAACACGGATGGGTTTTTACCTTATGATAACCAAAACATTTGCTATGCAAAATCATTTGATATTATTTTTAATGACATTCTTTTGAAAACATTTGCAAGTAAACTTATTAATCTTAGCCAAAATTGCCATTATTAAATTCCAATACGTTAGGCACTACAATCAAAACTCTTACAAGGCTCGTTCGGGGAATGGATTTCCATACAATGGCAGGTAAGGGACTACCTTCCATACAGTACATCTCTAGAGGAATGTACCGAGGATACACAAATAATCCTCCGCATCTGGCATGATCGGTCTATCCCAATTAGGCACTCATACATGGCCTGGATAGAAACGGAATATGACATCACCTCGGTCGTTACTGACCTATCTGAGACGTCTCACAGCATAAACAACATGCTCGATATAAAAAGGGTTATCTAGAAAGGTGATGACCATACCCTAATGGTTGCAAACCACATAGCCTTGCGGCGTATCCTGTTTAAGCCATTACCGGGTGATGAGGCCTGTGGTAGCGATTACCTTTCACATAACACATTCCACTTTGCATGCCACATTGCGATTCCAAATTACACAACTGATTTCTACAAACATATAACTCTTATGCTCGTACATCTCAGGAAAATGTGTTAAGCAAAGAGAAGTTGCCTTCTCCGCCACCAAACAGATGATACGTTCATAGAGATCAATTTATGTAAGTAGAAATACAACGTTAGACATTCGTCCATAAAATTTGTCCATGAACAAGACAAACCAAAGGCACTCTCCCACTACATCCTGTCGGGAGTTACCCCTAGATTAGTAGCGAGAAGTCCTTGCATCGAAGATCTTAAATGAAGAATTGTTGCCATATAATATGATATGGAAAATTTTCCTTGAGGGTCAGTGACAAGCATCCCTACATTCCATCTTCCAAATCATTTTTATATCTTCACTTCGATTATGTAAATTGGTTTGAAGTAGTCTTGGATAGGAATTACCCAAATCCAACTCTGGTTCCTTCTAACCAATCATCAATAAAAAGTTGTTCTGTGAATAGGGAATTATTCTTTGATTGATTAATTTCTTTTTATCAAAAATATCTTCAAGAGATATACATTTTTAAAACATTCTTTTTGGTATATACAGAATCATTAAACCTCTTTTATCAAATCCTTTGATTACTTAAAACCTTTTTAAGCCTCTCTTAAGTACAAGAAGATTATCTCCTTAAAATCCATGTTATTTATATTTGGAAAATCATATCCTTTATACTTTGGAAAATTTTGATCCGAGTAAATCAAATTTACCATTCCCTTCGTTGGGCTAGTCTGGATAGCCAGAAAGAGCAGGAAACTGGTTTTCCAAACTCAAGCCTAGACATTATCTCTCTGCCACCCATAAGACGGTCAAGTTATTCGATCGCCTATAAATCATTTAACATTTATTTAACCATTCTATAAATCTTTCAAATCACCTTTAAAATGCTTTATAAATCATTTAAAAACATTTACTAAAGATTTGCAAAGGAATGGTTGCATTTAAAACCATATTTCAAAAGTTATAGAAAAGTGCTGCGAAAAGTGCTTTTTAAGCTATATTGATCAAAACGATTTTTTATCATTTGGAAATTAATTTTTATAACTAAAATCACTTTTAAAACATTTTAAAATATTTTTAGAATTTATTTCATATTTTTTAAACAATTTTAAAATCTCATTTTCAAAAAATCCTTTAATGGATTCCGAACTGCAAAACCGCGATTTTTCCCAAAACTTGTTTTACTCATATTTCAAAATCTACTTATCGAAATCTCGATTTTCTCTCTTCGTTTGAAAACTATGGATATAATAGTTTGGAAAATTCTTATCTTGAAGAACTCCGAGCAATATTCTAGTATATATACTCGTTTGATTCTTATGGCGCGAATCGCGAACTGCCGTTACGCGACGCACCAATATTTGACTAAATTTTCAATTACGTTTCAAACTTCACCAAAACACTTTCATGTGTTTATAAAACATTTCAAACTCATTTTTAAACCATTTTAAAGAGGTTTATCATTCCATATACACCAATTCATTCAATAAGGGAAAGTGATTTTCTTTGTGCTTATCGACATGTATTTAAATGTGACTTGTATATATATTCAACAACAATATTAAACAACCAAACTTGATGATCAAAGCATATTAAACATCCATTGCAAACATCATATCATCATCCAAGAATGCAATATAAGTAAGAGTTTCTCACCTTCATTTTTCCCACGGGCTACTCTAAAATCGGCTATAGCTTCACTATGATGACTTTAAACTCTACGGAACCGAACTCTTTGGCTTTGAATGGGCTTGACCCACCTTACAATGCTCACGGCCATGATGATGTGAGGAAGAAGGCTTGGCCAATGGAAGAAAGGAGGGTGGCCATGGGTTTTAGGAGGAGTTTGATGATAGTTTGAGGTGGTTTTACTAACATATATGTATTATATGATTTTAATTTTCTTTTGCTAAATAATTTGCCATAATTTTATTAAGCATGGAAGCTATGAAAAAAAATTAGAAGTGGAGGAGAAGATGATAAGAATGTGGTGAAATAATATGAGAAAGTGTATGGGTATTTATAGGAGAAAATTTGGAACAAATATCCAATGGTAAAATTACCATTTTGCCCTCGAACCACACCCCTCCTAGCCTCCTCTACATGCACGGCAGCCTCCTTCTACACATGTGATGGTGATGTTGAGGTGATGGTGGTGATGATGGTGTTGAAAGGTCAATTGATGTTTGCTTTTTGGTTGCTTAAGTATCTAGTCTTAGGAAATTATTTTAATATTTTATAATATATATGTTTAAGTGTACATGTACATACATACATACATATATATATATATGTTATGGTGTGCATGTGACATGTATATACATGTACATGTATGTGCACAAGAGGATAACAACATTTTGATTACTTCGAACAACTTTTGTTCATTAAACCGTTGAAAATCGGGAAACCGATTTCCAGTCACATTTTCACTTATTAGTTAATATACATATATTTGTAAACAAAATTTGAAATCAAATTTCTTATCATTTTAAATGAATTAAAATGTTCACATTTGAATTATAAAACCATATAAATTAATATTAACGGTTATTTACAGTAATTGCTATTATACCGATAAAACGATATCGATTCTTTTCTTATATTTTCAAATCAATTATGTTTTAATAAAACTATTATAAATGATTTATTAACACTTTATAACCATTTAAAATGAATTATCACTATTAAAAACAATTATTTGAATAATTATAATAATTATTAAATCGTTAAATCTCAATTAAATTAAATTAATTATAAGGGCATTACTAACGATGTCAAAAACACATTTTATTTCCAAAAATAAAACAATGGATTTTATTCCATATTCTTGGTCAATTATAAAAATAAGTGTATGTATCTAGCACTGTACGCGATGTTTTACGATTATAGAGCTGTTTATCGATAAAACGGTTTTCGGCCATTTTATTGATTTAAATCCCGAGGAAAATATTTTTTAAATATTTATTCAAAATAAGATTATTATTATTTATCATCACTCCAAACAATATTATTTGTATTATCAACCTTTTATTTTAATTTTTTTTAAAATAAATATAATTTATAAAAGTGATAAATTTGCGGGTCGTTACATCATTATTAATTAAACTTCCTTATTTATTTACAACTTCCTTATTAATTAAACTTCTTACTTAATTAAAACTATATTATTAATTAAACTTTCTTATTTAATTAAAACTTCTTTTTAATTAAAACTTCATTATTAATTAAACTTCCTTATTTAGGTAAAATTTCCTTCTTAATGAAACCCCTTTACTACTAAAACTCCTTATTAATTAAAACTTCCTTATTAATTATTTATACTCGTATATATTTGTCTAATTTTCCTTATAAAAGATATATACTTGTATTCTACTATTATATTGTTCATTTATAATCTTTTAAATACTTTAAAAGTATTCATGTACTTATTTCAATGCTATAAGCATATTCACAACTCATTAACAAGATTTACATACTTTAAAATATAATCAAAAAAGTTAAAAAACAAATGTTACTTAAACATTGTTTATTATAAACCCTTACTCTTTTATATGTTAAAATTTTACTTTTTCTATATTTCTATAAAAGATTCCATACTTATTGTTATCTTTAAAATATCCATTATTAAAGATCTAAGTACATTCTTAAGGGATAAAGACAATTGTTACTTAAACAATGTCACAACAAATCTAAAACTATTTCACACATAAACATTTTCTTTAAAACTTGCCTTTTAAAGATTTAATTAGACATACAAGAGTTAAAAACAATTGTTATTAATCATTTTCACTAAAATCCAAAACCATTTCACACTTAAACATTTTCTTATAAACTCACCTTTTAAAGATTTAATTAGATTTAAAGATTAAAGATAATTGTTACTTAATATTGTCATTACAAACCCAAAACCATTTCATACTTAAACATTTTTTTAAAACTTGCCTTTAAATATCTAATTAGACTTACAAGGGTAAAAGACAATTGTTACTTAAACATTGTCACTACAACCCCAAAACTATTTGCTTATAATTATCTTTAAAACATTCTTTCTAAAAGATCCAGTTATAGTCCTAAGCATAATTAATAAGGGTTAAAAACAAATGTTATTTAAACATTATTTACTACAACCCAAAACCATTTTATACTTGTCATTAGCTTTAAAACATTCATTTTAAAGATCTAAGCATATCCATACTTATTGATTAAGGTAATACACTTTTAATTAAATTCACAAAACCATTTATTTTAACCTAAAAGTTAAAATCCAAAACCTCTTTTACTATGTTTATAAAATACTTAATTTACTTTTTAAAACTCATGTATATATATTTATAAACATTTTAAAATACTTTTAAACTACTTAAAAATATATTATAATTATCTATATAGAATATTATGTAAATAATAAATTTTGAGATAAATGGAAAGGAAAAAACGAAAACAAAATAAACATGTTTATTTAAGGCCTCTTACTTTAAAAATTCATAATTAATTAATAAAAATATACTTAACTTGAAACCACTTTTAAAACACTATAATATAAGTTTTTTAAGAGAAATGTGTGATCCTCAAAAGTAGAAGAGAGCACACATGTACATACATATCATTTGAAGTGAAAAGGAGCTGCCAACATGCCTGGCAGGTGACAACTCCTAACACAGAAAAATCTAAGATAACAAATCAGGTAACTTCTTGAATGAGCTCCGGCAAAGCCACCGCCCGATAATGAAGTGTTAGAAGTACCCTATATAAACCATGGTGCATCCAAGAGAACAAATGAGATCTATAAGCAGCACCACCAAAGAATGAACACCTCACTACAAACACGGATGATCCATATCTAAAATATGAAATCTCTCCGAACAACGATCCTACGACCAGCAATCCTACAATTCTTGCAACAGCAACCCTGAAACCCTACAAATAGCACTCTAATATAAGTTTGAATACAACCCTAAAAAGATGGAAGAAAAATACTTAATTTTACATGATATACAAACATTTTAAAGTTTCAAATCGAAAAGATAGCATTTTCTAGAAATGCTATCTAAACTATTTGCAACCGAAAACATGTGTTTCAGAAGTAAAGATAGCCTTCTTCCAAATGCTATCTAAAGTTCTATTTAGAATTTAACATGATTTTGCATGAAATTTGAGACCGGTTTTTAATACATAAATAATTGATTTTTGATCCAATATTTTTATAGTAGTTTTGATCCAATATTTTTATAGTAGTTAGTATCCTTAGAGTAATTAGAAGCCCTGGAAAGGAACCCTTAATGATATCTATTCATTAATTTATAAAATTTCCTAGAAACAATGTAATTTTCCGAAGTGCTCATATAGTGACATTTTCACTATAACTTTCGCCACTTCGTTCAACTAGTTATTAAATAAATTAAACTCCAAAATATTTACAGTAAGAACAAAATATAGTTTACTGGTAAGAATGGTAAAAAAACCCTTAAGGATGTCTTCACAAAAATAAATAGAAATTCCTAAAAACAATGCATTTAAAAGTGTCGATATAGCAGCTATTTCTCTTCTAACTTTCACAACTTTGTATATAATTTCAATAACTTCCAAATCAATTCCTTCTTGTCAAATACACCCTTAGGAGTGTAGAGAATAACCAAAACATATATTTTCACAATATATTCAATTTCAACCATTTTATCAATTGTTAACACAAGGGATTCAAAGTGTGTTTATAGCGACTATTGGGTTTCAAACATTCACAAGACACTTCAACTTCACATAGAACATTACCGAACATGTAAATAATAAGTCATAGACATGATACATAATTTAGAGAGTTACAAGAGAGATTATATTACATATAATGTTGTCACTTGCTTTCCAAAATAAGGAGGGATCCAAAAGTTATAACTTGAATTATTCTTCACTGAACTTTATATTTTACACAATCAACAATTATATTCATAACATATACATTCAAGATGGTGAGTAAATTCACTTTAAAACCAAGCATATCAAACAAAACAAGCACATGAACCTAAGAACAAATTTCTACCATCACCCAAAGCCCAAAACTCCATGCTCTTCCCTTCCAAAGCTAAGCCAAACTCTTCCTTGCCTTCCTATGCTCATGGTCTCCCAAAGCTCCCTTCTTCTTTCCATTTTTCTTCACTTCTAAGATGCTATAACATGTTATGGTGATGATCTAAGTTCTTTGTGAAAGTTTGCTAGAGATTGTAGTTGGTTTGAGTAACTCTAATTAAAGAAAATTATGAAGAGAAGAGAGAATGGAAGATTGTTTTCTTATCGAATAAAGGAGCAACCACTTTGATTCAAGAGAGAATGTATTTGTAGAGTTGTGTATATGGTAAAATGACCCAGATTACCGCCCCCTAGAGCAGCCCAAGAAAGCTTCCAATCACCTTCCTCTCCATAAGACAAGCCTAAATGCATGCCTTAAAGCATGCCTTAATATGCTCCTAGAATCTCTCTCCTTTGTCCCCTTAATTAAACCTAGGATTTAATTAATTTTCTTATGAAATTAGGTGAATTAAATTCTTGTTAATTTCTTCATATGTTTCGATACAAGTGCCAAAGAGTTCAAACAACTTTTGTTAAGTAAAAAATTGTTTGTCGATAAAATGAATTTCGACCACATTATCGATATTTCTTCGAACTATTTATTTTTGTTACCATTTTTCAAAAACAAGTTTTCTAGCATTAGTTATTAATTAAAAGGGTGTTAACATGGTTATAAAATCACATTTATTCACATTAAATCTAAAATTCAAATATTTAAGTAATTCAGATATTTAAATACGAAGTGTTCGAAATTTCGGGTCATTACATGTGTTTCCTAATTTAATTAATAAACTTTTAATTAATTATTTATCTAATTAATATAGTTAATTATAATAATTTTTTTGAATATAATTAATTAGTTTTCAAACAATTTTGAAAAATACTTTATAACATTTATAAAGTTTCTTTCATATTTTAAACTTAGCTTTTAAATTTAAAATTTACTTAAATTTTTAAAACAGATTTCAAAAGTTAGCCTAAGGCCCAAAACCAATTCGAGCCTTTATATTTGGGATAACCTTTGGCCTTACTTCATCCTTCGGGCCAGACCAATAGCCAAATAAAGCAGAGTACTTGATCATCCAAACCCAACCTTAGACTCTATCTTTCTAGACAACCTACTAAATTGGTATGCTTTAATAATTTGGCTTTAATACTACTAATTTAGACCGTCTAGGCTATTGGACATCGATACCACTGAAGGAATCGGGTTGGGTCATAGCGGATAAATTAGGTAGATTTCAAAAATTCATATTTTGGATCTATTGGGCCTATGAAGTCAAAAGATAGAATTAGGTTCAATCTAACTAATTTAATAATGTGGAAATTAGCCACAAGGGTCTCTTTAGCAAGTGCAAATAGTTTCTAGGACACACAACTGAAATAATTACTTTTAAGGACAAAATGCAAAATTATTAGTTTCTAAGGCCTAAAAACCTATGAAATTATGTCCTTGAAAGTAATTGTGCGGCTGACTTTGTCCTTAAAAGTAATTATTATGCTGACTTTGGCCTTGAAATTATTGGACTGCAAAGTTTTTCCTTCTAGTGAAATGCCCCTTTAATAAAATCATATTTACTTCTTTTTTGATTTATTTAATTGATGAATTTAATTAATATAATTTGAATAGTTTATGAGCATGTCAATATATGCTCATGTGTTTAAAACGTGCATATGCAACATGACATAGGGTGTATATGGCTTAAATATATACATAGATAGATGTTGGGATTTACATCAACTATGTATACACTTAGCTATTACATATATGTTAACTGTCAGATTAAAACATTTCATAACGAACACACACACGCATACTAATTTCGAAATTATAGCTAAAAATTATTGCAAATAGTTATACAACAATAGTTGACTTAATTTTCAATTTCAGATTTCAAATTCAAAATATCTAGTGTGACTTAGCAAACAAGATTTAAATTTAAAGCTAGATGTAAAATTAAAATTTTAAATTTACAACATATCATAATACATATATTAGTTTCTAAATTATAATTATAATTATAATTATTTATAAATAGATATAAAACAATATTTGACTTAATTTTTAATTTCAAATTCTAAATTCAAAATATATAGCTTGATTAGTAAATAAGATTTAAATTTAAAACCGGATCTAAAACTAAAATTAAAATTTTCAAAATATCATAATTCAGATATTAATTCGAAATTATAATTAAAAATTATTTATAAATTTATAAGTCAATATTTGACTTAAACTTTAGTGTCAAAAATTGAATTCAAAATATTTAGTTTGTCTTAGTTTACAAATATTAAATTTAAAGCTAGACCTAAATTTTAAAGTTTAATTTTTTGAAATATCATAGTTTTGACTTTATAATCTTTTAAATGATAAACTTTTGCATAAAATAAAATACTGAAAATTTTGAATACGAATATAATTAAAAATATTTATGCAAGTATTATATATTAGTTAAATAGATATTTATATTTAAAAGTTGAAATAAAACTATATATATTTATATTTATATTTACGTGTATAAATGTTTTTGCATAAATTTTTTAATTAAATTTCCAAAAAAAAAATTTTTTAAAAATATTTATATAACATTTGTCTAAATTTCAATTTACATATATCATATTTGAGGTTACATATCTATGTTTTTAGTTAAAAGAATATTATAAATAAATTATTATTTTTTATCATTGTTGTAACCATCTTACAAAAAAAAGTTTTTTTACTATCTTTTTTGTTATAACAACAATTTTTTGATGATGATAGAAATCAAATATTGTATATATTAAACTAATATAAATTTGCAGGATATGACATATGTGAAAAAGGAGATATATAACTGATACGATATACAGGGATCATAATATATCATTGAGTATATATAAGTAAATCATACCTTAGAGATAAAGCCATAGAACACATGTTAATCCAATTAGACTCCTTAAATTTCTTAGATCTGCACCCTTCTTTGCAAGAGATAGGCGTACAACACCAAATATAATACAATTTGATTGTTTGGATGTGACTAAAGAGAAAAATATAGGTGGGGAGGGCTTGAATTTTTGGTTTAAATTGAGAAGAGGGAGGAGGCAAAAGGACTCCAAAACAATAAAGCTTATTTCCCTTTTAAAGGAAGAATTTGAGTAAATATCTTACCCAAATTTCTCTTCTACCAAGTCAAACTTAGAATCCCTCTTATGCATCCCTATGCATGGCCATCAATTGGTCTTCAATGGACTAATAAACACTTTAAACCCGATAGTATTTAATATTATTTAAATCGTACTTAAATGCATTTCGATATTGTATATTGATATGTGCAAATGTAACTATTATATATGTAGCCAATAGATTACTAACTACACTCCAAACATTTCTAGATGCAACTCCATTTTACTAAATACACCTCATACAATAATAGAAATTAATATTTCATAATTATTAATTAATTTAATTAAGTTATAACTATTGCAAATCAATTAAATCAAGTGGTATTTCAAAGACTGAATAGATACAGTTGTGCGACTCAAATGTGTGAATTGTGCTAGCTGATTAATAATTAAACAAATTTTAAAAAATAATGTTCACACTTCACCTTAACTAGTGGTGTGATAGTTTAACTTAATTTATCGCTTAAAAATCTCATTGGTAAAATTATATTTTACAATTTAAATGGTACCTTTTAGTCTCAATTGATTACACCAATCTCTTCTTCAACATTATATTGCATTAGGACTTATGGAATTTGGTTTTGGTTAAAATTCCAATCCAGTCCACATTTAACTTGGTTAGGCCATAAAAAAGTCCTTTGTTCAATAATAACATTTATTATTGACCGTTCTACTCTGGCATAGATTTTGACTTAGAGTTGACTATAGTTGACCGTGATGCTAACCTCATACAATCGAGGAGACGATTTCTCTAATGAATAGTGTTTCACTTTGAAATTTTCAACCAATCCCAACTATAGTTGCTTGATGAGTGTCATGCCATGATTTAACTATAATCAAAGTGGATAGTCGACATTGAAGTTCAATAGTATTCTCAAGTCGAGAGAACTATGTAATATCGTCACTCGAGATTTCCTGTTTGACCTAGTTGTTATTAACTGTCATCCACATATTTTCCAAAAGGAATAAAAAGGAAGGTAAGAGAATACGATGTCGAATCAATGAGTCTACAATTGGGCTTCCAAGATAATATCATAACATGCGTAAGAATGTCAAAGCTGAAGTGATATCGAATCCAAAGGCAACATGGGTTATCACAATTATGAATGTAAAGCAATGTCGAACTTATTGACAAATGAAGATAACAAACTTGAAAGCATAAAGCATCTTGTGCAGGCAAAAGTATTTCGCACCAGAAAATAGCGTCCCGCAAAAGTGGAATGATGTCGAAAGTATGGATATCGCATGTCGAAGCTCATGATGTTGAAGGTAAAGCAAAGAAACACACGACAAAGAATATCGCACCTCAAAGCACATTGAAGGAAATATTGCATATCGACATTATGGAATGTCGTAGACCATCAATATAAGAGGGACATTGTATATCCTTGATATCGCATGTCGTATATAACCAACACTATACTTCATCGAGGCAGTGATATCAACGGACAATATATCATAAGGCATCAACGAGAGAGGGGGATACTGTAGATCACCAATGCTGCACCTCATTAACAAAGAAAGTGGATGTCATAAAGTATCACTGAAAAGTGGATGGTGCATATTATCAATATCATATTCCATCAACACAAGGCAACATGTCATAAGCCATCAATGTGATGAAGGCATCACATATTATTGATGTCGCATCTCATCGATGACACATGTCGTCAATAGCAATTCCCAAGTGCTAAAAGATCGAAGCTTGTCGTAAGTTATCAACATGATTGGAGATTTCATATATCTCTGATGTCGTGACTTATCCATATTGCATATCACTATAAATGATGTCGTATGAAGCTAATGCCATCACTTATCAATACCGCCTCTTATCAATGTCACATCTCGTTGATGTGTAGTATCTCGAAATGTTATGAATCACTAGCCTTTATGGATATTATAATTCAACAATGCTAAAAAGGCGGTCGTATGTCACTATTTTCTGAGGTGATACTGAGAGTTATCAAAGCAAGTATGGATGTCGATGTCGTAAGTTATCAACATACAAAAGCATGTCGAAATCATAAAAACAAAGCATAGCGTTGAATACCAACGAGATGGCTGATGATGTTGAAAGCCAAGAATTCCAAAGGATACACGTGATAGCTATGCCGCCCTTCTCAACCCTATAAATATGGACCTAGAGATATGGAAGAAGGGTTAATCATTTCTTTTCTCTCTTCTTAAATAAAAACATTTTCATCCAAAATTGAATTGAGGAAAATCTTCAAGTGATTATAAACTTTGCGACTAAATGAAAAGTACTTGAATAATATCTAGAATTGCCTATTTGCCTTGATTGTGCAACTTTGACTACTATTGGAATTGGTTATGCATATAATAGAGCTCTTTGGGCCCTAAGTTTCATCTTGAGTTTATATAGTATAAAGTCACATGAGCTTTGGTCTAAACAAGTATTTATATGCATAAACACTATTTTTCTTACCATATATGGATGATGGATTATGAACCATGAGAATTACTACTTAGTTGATTAATATGCTTAATGGGCGATTATACATATTTGCGACCTATTCTTTCTCCCCTTGAACATATGAAATGGGCTTTTGAGTAACTACATCAAAAGTCCGTAGGTATCATAAAACCATTTCTGAATGGCATCAACTTGTACTAAGCTATTAATATCAAGCCAATTCTTGATTTCTCATCGTCATTTGACTTCATCAACTAAGTTATATTTAATCATGGCATCACAGGTGTTATAAATTAAAATTTAGCTCGATACGAATGGCACCATGGGTGTTATACCGATTTTGGGTTTAACATTAACCAATATGAAACTCTCGATCGATTCATCCATAGTTATCCAATAACCATCAATACATAACCCATTAGTGCCCTAGTGGCCATGAGTAATACATTACCCAATATGTGGAGGGTGTTACGCACACTAGCTCTAAACTAATATGTCAATTTTCATTCTTGAAGCATCTTGACCAAAAATATTTGAAATAATTTGTTATTCTATATTGTGATAATTTTCTCATGATTACAACTTTTTGTAATAGTTAACACATACATATTATTTAAGGATTTTCTAATTAATGAAATTTAATCTAATTACTTAATTAATTATAGCAGTATATAACAAACTATATATTAGAAATCAAATACCTTCATTATAAATAAGACTGGTCGTCGAGTTAGACATATGTTGTAAATTACATAATTTCTCTTAAAGCATACACATAACTATATATATATATATATATGTATGTATGTATGTATGTATAAATGTATATGTGTCTAAAATACATATCTTAATTACACAAAGCTTAATTTGATAAATTCTAACATAGGTTGACCAATTCGAAGTTCTAAATCCTAATTTTAAGTTGAAATATCAAAGTTTGGCTTGGTAGAATATATTTATCTAGATCAAATTAACCAATGTAAAATATCTCTAATTGACTTTTTATTGACATTATGTAATACACACACGCACGCGCGCGCGCATACACACGCACACACATATATATAAAATAATAAAAAGTCGAAATAATTTTCAACTAATTGAAAATATACGTACATAATATATTAAACTGTTCTAATATATTTACAAACACAAACATCTAAATGTAACGACCCGCCTTTTCGACCCTCAAAAGTCGACACTAATACATCCATGGTATTCATGTGCCGAGCATCCAAATGTTGGAAAGACCGATTGTTGTGGGAGAATAAAAGAAAGACAAAACAGAATCTCACATCGTGAT
The DNA here is from genome assembly GCA_030737815.1 of Allium fistulosum. Lineage (NCBI taxonomy): Eukaryota > Viridiplantae > Streptophyta > Magnoliopsida > Asparagales > Amaryllidaceae > Allium > Allium fistulosum. The sequence goes on along the minus strand of CM060902.1, from coordinate 1,247,021,729 downwards.
GAGTAATATATAATATACAACAGACCTTTATAAAAGAAAAACTATAATATACATACATAAATCAGAGGACACAAATCTATCATCAGCCTGGACGGTTATAACAAACTGTCCTCGCAATTGCTGATGAACATAAACAACTAATGCAGCGGAAAATAAAATATATGTTACATTTATTAAATTCCAACATAATAGGTATACAACTAATTCCGAAAGGCACTTATTGGAGAATGGATTCCATCAATGACAAGGCATTGGGGCACCGTCTACCACAGTACACCTCTAGAAAATGTACCAAAGGACTCACCTAGCCCCCTACAAATCAAGACCGGCCCAATCCCTTACTAGATAGTTCTGATATGACATCATCCCGGTTGATTTTGCAACCTTTTTCGAGAGCTCTCATGCACAACCAAATCCATAAATGTATATATCTAGAAAGGATAATGACAATACCTGTGACGACCCGAAATTTTGGATATTTGAAATTGGAATATTTAATTGATTTTAAATATCCAAGGGTAAATTTCTAACTCGAATTTCAAATATCAATATTTGTTGGATAATTTAATTCTTGAATTTAACAATTGAAAATTTGGTAAATTATTGAATCTGGGGTTTTAAGCCTGTTAAAAATAATTTGAAGGCTTGGAAAATTCACATTGACAATACTGAAGGTGGTGGAACTTTTAAAACTGAATTTAAATGTGTTTTGTTCAGTTTTAAAAATATATTGGTTGAATTGATATTTAAAAATAGCCTTCCGAGGCATAGTCTCGGAATTCGACGAAACCAGTTCCATTGGATCCGTAATATTGTATTATTATCAGATTTCAAATTTCGAAGCGTTTGGAGTTGTTGTGTGAGCATACGATATATAAACGCGCTGAAATTTATATCGAATTCAATTTAATAACTGGTCCAAAAAGCTATCTTCTCCATATGATCGAATTAGGACTCGATACCTTTTCCATTTCGTTTGGAATAGGGGTATAACCTTATAATAGGAGGTCGAGATTTTGAGCTACGTTTTCGAGATAATTTAAATTTAAATAATATTTTATATATATTGACCAATCAATTAATTTCTCACCTGAGCTTCTCCAGACCTTTCTAAAGGTTACTGTAGCTAACCTTCTCCAACACGCCTCCATCAGTTTTATATCCCGTTCTTCTTTCCCTTTCACTTCATTTTCAAATCGTAGAAAAAAATATTCACAAATGAAAAATGGCCGAACAAACAAAACCTTTTTCCCTTTACATTCGAAATCAATTGGCAGGAGAATTTAAAAGAGGGACGAATCAATTCGTTCGACATCAGGGTTTCGCGATCGATGGGGGGGGGGTCGCGACTAAAGCGCGTCAGGCTTCATGAGTTCGAGACGATGTCGCATGGCCTAGGGTTTGGAAATCGAAGAGAATCGAGGCGAAGGCGGGGCATCTCGAGGCGGCCGAAGTCGAGTCGTATCGACTTTTAGAAGGGAACAGAGGCGCGCGCGCGAGGAGCGACAGCTCGATCAAGTCGCAAGCTCGAGCGGTCAGGTGCGCGTGGGTACACATGCAAAAATCGAAGGGATGGCTTGAGTCATGGTTGCCTGGATGTTTGCGATCGACAGTGGCGCTCGCGAGATGGCAACGGAGGTGGGTTTTGGCGATGATGGTCTGGCGATTGACAGGTTGCGATGGAGGCGACTTCGCGTGTGCGAGGCAGAGGAGTAGTTCGCCTGTAAGGTATTGCTATTTTCTTCGGTTCAAATTTAATAATTACAGTAAAGGTATTTTCTGTATTGAATATATATATGTATATATATTCATGAATAGTTATACAGGGATATATATATTACAGTTAAATAAAACTGTTCCTGTGTAGATGTGTATATAGGTTAGAAAATAATTTTATGAAGTTTATAACTGAAATAGTTTGTATAAAGAGAAATTTCTAAATGAAATTAAATACTGTTTTTATCATGTTTAAACTGGAAAGTATATATATAATTTATAAAGGCAGAAGTTTTAAATGTTTCGAATTAGGAAGATATATAAAGTTTAGATTTTTGAAATTTTATAGATTATTTTATATAACGTATGTGGTTTAAGGGGAAAATTGATTTAAAATCAAATTTATTAGTTAAAAACCAAACGATTTATTTTTATTTATTTATTATTAAATAGTGAATTATTTGTAGATTATTTCAAATATTAATAAACCGTGTAAATGTTCATACAAGGTCAAAACGGGGAAAACCAAATCGAGATCGAAGTGGATTGCAAACAGTAAAATAAAAGGTGAGTTAATCTCACTCATCTAGTTTTTATTTTAAATTTAAATGGTTACATTTAAATATTTGGTTGAATGGTTGATTTGATTGGATGTGCTATATTATATATAGTAGTATACATATATATATATATATATATTGGAGTGATTGATTTCCCGCATTATATAGCGGATGAGATCCTATGCGCTGCATAATAGCGGATGATATTATATTAATCCCATATACCGCGATATTCCACCTCGAAGTGGAATTGGTATTGTGCTAACATCTGTGGATGCAGGGAAACAGGTTGGAGGGATCCAACTGGATTCCTAAAAAAATTATTTAGATTGTTTAATATTCTATGATATTTGTTTATGTGATAATCTGTGATAGATTATACTGATGATTGGAAATATTGAATGCTATGTTTGATTGGGAATATTTGGGAATACTGAATTATCAAAAATATATAGGTTATATTTTTGAAAAGAAAATAAAAGAGATAATTTTTAAGAAAAATAATCATTGAGAATTTGGATAAATTAAAGGAATGGATTGGAAAAGGATAAAAGTTATTTTTAGATTCAAATAGAAAATTCCAAGTATGCGGAATGAGATTTTTGAATAAGAGGAAATGAATAATTTTTAAACTCAAGTGTTCTTATTCAAAGGAATGAAGAAATTATTTTAAAATTCAAGGTTTGAATATATTGGGAAGAATAAAAAGAGAATTTGGGAAAAATATGAAATTGGTAATTTCAGTTAAAAGATTTTGAATTATAATTAAGGAATAAATCCGAAGTTAATGAATTTCGAAATAAATGGAGTAAGGGAATTTATTTAAAAGTGAAGTAAATTGGAAATCAATTTGAGAATTGATTTAAGGGTTTAAAACCGGGATTTTTTTAAAGGGAAGTGAGACCTTGGAATTTATAAACTGGGTTTATAAAAGTGAAGTAATATATAGGTGGATATTTGGAAGAATAAATTCACGGTGGGAATTTATTAAGAAATGGGTAAATTTGGGTTAAAAATAAATAGTGATTTATTTTTAAAGATGTGAAAGAGAAGTGTATTTCCTTGGATAGCCAAGTTCGTTTTCAAAGCGAATTTTAAAATATAAGTTAAAAGTTTTAATGTTGTTTTAAAAAGCAGGCTTTAGAAAATTTATTATTAAATGTTTAGAGATTAAAATAAGTATTTCTCAAATTTTATTATAATAGTAATTATTTAAAGGTGACTTGAAATTTAGTTTTAAAAAGACAAATATGTAGTTTTATCTTTTATAAAGTAGCTTCATTTTAAATATTCTTAAAGTATATATTTTTGAATAAGTATTAAAGTAGTTTTTAACTTAAATATCTTAAAGGATATTTTATAATAAAGAATTTTAAATTATTTTAAAAATATTAAGTTTTTGTACTTGGTGTTTTCAGTGGAAATAAATATTTGGGAAATTTATTCCATGAGAAGAGTGTGGTTTTTGAAACCATTTTCAAAAGGGTTGAAAAATGGAAATATATCTTGCGAAGATATTTGTGAGGTAAATAAATAATTTGGAAAATTATTTATTGTTGGATGGATGTTTGTGAATGTTATTTGATAGTTAAATAACCGACTATCAATATTGGCCAATGCGCTGATCGTTTCGAAGAGACCGGGATCGAGAGTTATTTGCTGAAAACCACTTCGATCCTGAAATGACCCACCTTCTGTTCCAAAAGTTTTATATATATATATATATATATATACAGTGGTCATTTAATCAAGAAAATATTACACTCTAATTTTCTTCTATCCAGGATCTTTATGCCAATATAAAAATATTGGTTTGCTCAAATCATCTTAAACTTACATATATGAAGATATATAAGTTACTTTCTACTTGAATCAGAGTACAAAAGTTTGGAAGTAGAAATCTGTTTAGGAATCATTAAAAGAAATAATTCCTTCATAGCAATAGTGTTTCTAAAAACCAGGTTTTCCAAGCATACTTAGATTATTGCATAACTATTAGTTTCATGTCTCAAGACATAGCATTTTGCACGTATTTCCATAATTTTGTTACTGTATGAATTGTGCTCTTGCATGTGAATGTGTGTGCATGTTCCTGTGCATGTGTGTGTCAGTGGAAGATTTAAGTGCCTAATTTTACCTCTTCTTGTTAGCAAAAATGACTGAGTCTACCCTATATTTGGGTTGTAAAACTTTACTGAAAATTGAGCTTAAAACACTTTAGTGCTGGCTTAACCCAGGCTCAATAAAATGGTCATGTTAGCCATATTCAACTTGCACTTATTCTTAAGCAAAATACATGTCATTCTGTTTTCTTTTCAAAGCAACTCAAAACCTTTTTCTGCCAGATTTTATATCAACTTAAACATGGATTTTCCTATGTCAAATACTTGATTGTACATTCAACCCATAAATCCTTTCAATCTCAGATTTTCTACCATTATAAACTATCTGTTCTTAAAGCATAAAAGTTCCATTTCTTAGCAAAACATTTGCAAAACAAAGCACATAAGTTTTCAGCTGATACACATATAGGTTCAACACTTGTAAAACAGTAGTTCTATCAATACATTAGTTTTCTAAGCAAATTTAAACAAAATAGCTTAACATAATTCAGCATAAACATCTATTTTAACTTCAGCAAATCTTTAAATATAGCATCCAATTCCTTAAGCAACTAAACATCCAAAGCTTGATCAAAGAAATTCCTACTTTCCTGCAAAATCACCATGAACTGCCCCATTTAAACATGAGACACCCAATGGTGCATAAAACACACAAGGGTCAGACTAAAGTCTGGTATGAGTAATCTAACTAAAAACATGATTTTATATGACACTTATTCATATTCAAATAACTTCAAAATGGATAAAGGAACTCAATACCACTCTTGTGCATGTTCCTGTGATACATGTGCATATACATTAGTGCACAACAAATTATACATGATTCAATGGTTTAGTTCAGTGATAACAATCATATGATCCATCCATAAAACATCATAAACCAATCAACACATTCATCAATTCAATCATCAAGTCTTTTCTACTAGATTACTGGCCATCAGGGATTTTACCCAAGCCCTCTCATGAACCTATTTCTATTGGTCACTATCAAGTATATTATGGTCTTTAGCTACTTTCTCTTATTAAACCACACACTGCCTGGGACATATCACTGTTAACCCAGCACACTCAGGCCCCTGGGTATAAGCATACCATGTTTGAGCTTGCAATGTTCACCTTGCCAAGCCATATTTAATAGCCCTAAGATCCAAAAGTCCTTAGTTAAATTACTAAGTGTTAATTTCCCTTTCCCTTTCTCATTCCTATGCTAATCCCTTCTGCATATCATATTTCAATCAGAGAAATAAACATTCAGCCAACATGTATTCATCCAGAGATTGGTAAGTCATGTTCTCATAAGCAAGCATTTTAATCATGCAAACAGATGTGATTTCTAAGCATATTATTTTGTCTATGGGTTTCAATAGATCAAGTTACAAACATATGGTCATAGATAGTTTTCTGGTTGTCTCCTTTTACCTCTGGTTCAATCAGACCTTTGTTAATCTTTAAGATCTGGCTAAACCACAAGTATATGCTTTGATTTGGAGAGTTCATAAAACATAGAAGCTCAGCACATGTATAACATTGCACCTCTACATTTATCTTTATTTTAGTTGATATGAGACATAAGCAACAACACAATGTTGCAGCCCCACATTTTCTTTCATTTTTAGACCATATATCTACAACATAAATTCTGGGTTTTTAAGTAAATAAATGTATAAAGTAAACCCATAAAAAAATCTACTTCATCTCAAAGTTAAACCACAACACAGATAACCATATTTAAACATGAAATCCATGACTCTTTTATACTGGATAAGTCACTATAAAGGGTTTTACACTTGAGCAGATCATTGACAAGCCAAAGTTATCAAATCATAAAAATGAACATAGCTTGCAAAAGTGAAATATAAATTTAATTAGGCTGCCTCAATATTCAGGACTTATTGCCAAAGTTTCCAGTGAGGTTACTCACCTTAATCCCTCTTTTTTCCTAAGCTTTTTGAACCCTTTTGGTCTTCTGCCTTCTTCTAATTCTAATGGCCGGTGCTCCTTATTTTTCTCTGGCTTATGTTTTATTTTTCTTTAAATGATGAAGAGCAATGTGAAAGGTCTCACTACACTAAGCCTCCTTATACAAAACCCTGGCTACTATTAGGGTTTAGTGAAATTACCCAATGTCATTTTTACCCTATAAAACATGATCTGCCTCTCATTTTGATTCAAGAGAGAAAAGGGTATGTGGTCCTTGTTTTTATTTTCAGAAATAAGCCTTATCTCTTTAATCTCACCCCGGTCATGTTATATGCATGACTCTTATTTTCCAAAGTAAAAGGATTGCTGGAAATGGATAAAGTACTTGCTTAAGGGTTCATGCCATTTCCATGCAATTTTTGTTTTCTTCCAGCAAGTGTTTGCTTGTGCACATATATCATATATGTATGCCTATTTTGCCTAAGTCTTTATTTTATTTCTTTAAATAATTTTAAGTACCTAAATATTTTTCTTTCATGTATTTATTCCTGCCTACATTTATTTTCTTTGTGCCAAACTTATCAAAGACATAATCATATCTTCATACATATGTATTTCTAAATTATTTATTCTAATTTATATATTGATTTCTGCCTATTTCATTATACAGAAAAATGTGTGCATGTGTGTGCACTATCTTGTGCACATGTACATGTTTAAACCATACATTTGCAATCAGTTTCTATTCCTATCTTTCTTAATGCAATTTTTAAACAAACATAAACTAATTTAAATCATGAAATTGCTCACAAAAATCAGGGTTATCACATATTCCCCTCCTTTTAGGAATTGTGTCCCATAATTCTCTCATACTTAACTTAAGTATCATCAATCCAGAAAATCAACTTTTCTGATCTCAAACCATTCTCAAGCCAATCACTTGATTAAACTCTATGCATATTAAAACAAAAATCACAATGCATATTCAATCAAAACATTCATCAGTATATATAAATTTACCTTTCATTCAATCAAACAGTTGTGGATAATCATTTCTGATTTTATCCTCCACTTCCCATATGCAATCATTTGGGTCAAGACTCCATTGCACTTTCACTAATTTAATTTCTTTGTTTCTCAATTTCTTGATCTCTCTAGCAACTATGCCTACTGGCTCCTTTTCATAGATCATCCTGGGGTCAATCTGCACATCCTTAGGGGATTCTAGGATTGCCTCCTTATCATGAACCTACCTTCTTAGTTGAGACACATGAAAAACATCATGCATTGCTCTCATTTCTTCTGGTAACTCCATCTTATAGGCTATAGTTCCTATTCTCTCTAGAATTTTATATGGCCCTATGTACCTAGGAATCAACTTTCCTTGTTTCCCAAACCTTAGAACCTTCTTCATGGGTGATATTTTGATAAATACATAATCCCCAACACCATATTGTACTGCCTTCCTTCTTTGATCTGCATATTTCTTTTGCCTATCCTAGGCAGAAGCAATTCTTTTTCTGATCAAAGCTATTTTCTCTGAAGTTTCCTTCACACTCTCTGGCCCTAAGACCACTTTTTCCCCAGATTCAAGCCAACTTGAGGGTGATAAACAAGGTCTCCCATAGAGAGCTTCAAAGGGTGCCATATCTATGCTACTATGATGGCTATTGTTGTATGAAAATTCAGCTAAAAAGATATGATCCTCCCAACTTCCTCCCCAATCCAATACACAAGCTCTCAACATGTCTTCAAGCAATTTGTTCATAATTTCTGTTTGACCATCAGATTGAGGATGGTATGCTGTGCTTAAGTATAAATCAGTCCCCATTGCCTTGTGAAAACTCTGCCAAAATTTTGAAGTGAAGATGGTATCTCTATCACTTACTATAGTCTTTGGTATACCATGTAGTCTAACCACTTCCTTGATAAACAACTGGGCTAGTGTACATGCATTTCTCTCTGACTTTACTTGTATAAAGTGGGCTGACTTGGTTAACCTATCAACCACTACCCAAATGCTATCATTTCCCCTCCTAGTTCTAGGCAAACCATCAATGAAATCCATTGATATATCCTCCCATTTCCACTATGGTATTTGCAAAGGTTGAAGCATCCCTGAAGGTTTTTGATACTCAGCCTTCACTTGTTAGCAAACCATACATTTAGATACATAGGTTGCCACTGCACTCTTCATACCACTCCACCAATAATCCCTCTTGAGGTTGTGATACATCCTTGGGCTTCCTGGGTGTATAGTGTATTTGCTTTTATGGTAAGCATCCAAGTTTTCTTGCTTCAACTCATCAATTGTTGGAACACATATTCTTTTTCCTTTCTTCAAATGGCCTTGATCATTCAACTGAAAACCTTCCACTGCTTCACCATTTAATATCTGAGTTTTCTTTTCAAATAAAAATGGATCTTGGTCTTGTAACTTTACAACTTTGTTTTTCAATTCTGACTTCAGAGTGATAAAGCTTAACTTTCCCATTTCTACATGCTCACTGCATAGGCTCATGTTTTCTACATTATCACTTTCTATCTCTAAATCATTTAACAATGATAAAGTGTTAAACTCTTCTATCATTAATCTAGCCACTTTAGCATGTTGTCTACTTAGGGCATCTGCTACTTTATTAGCCTTGCCAGGGGTATATAATATTTCAAAGTCATATGAGGCTAGGAGTTCAATCCACCTTTGTTGCCTTATATTCAATTCTCTTTGTGAAAATAAATATTTAAGTGACTTATGGTCTGTGTAAACTTCAAACCTTGCCCCTAACAAGTAGTCTCCATAGCTTAAGAGCATACACTATAGCAGCTAATTCAAGATCATGAGTAGCATATCTTACCTCACTTGGTTTCAATTGACTAGAAGCATAAGCTATCACTTGATGTTGTTGCATCAATACTGCCCCAAGCCCTTGTCCACTTGCATCAGTATACACCACCAAGTTTTCATTCCCTCCTGGTACTTTGAGGATTGGAGCTTGCACTAGCGCTTCCTTTAATTTCCCAAAGGCTTTCTCACACTCTTCAGTCCAAGTAAACATTTCATTTTTCCTAGTCAATCTGGTTAATGGGATTGAAATTTTTGCAAAATCTTTTATAAACCTTCTATAGTAACCAGCCATTCCCATGAATGATCTGACCTCGGTGACATTGGTAGGCCTTTTCCAAGCTTGCACTACAATGACCTTATTGGGATCCGCAGATATTCCTTTTTCTGATATAATGTGGCCTAGAAAATTCACTTCATTTTGCCAAAAAGTGCATTTTGAAAACTTTGCTTTCAAGTCTTCCTGCCTCAATTTCCCAAATACCATATGCAAATCAATTTCATGCTCTCTAATTGACTTAGAATAAATTAGTATGTCATCAATAAATATCAATACAAATTCATCCAAGTATTCTCTAAAAATCCTACTCATCAAATCAACAAAATAGGAAGGAGCATTTGTCAAGCCAAATGGCATTACTAAAAATTCATAAAGTCCATATCTTGTGTTAAAGGCTGTATACTTAATGCTTTCCTCTTCTACTTTCATCTGATGAAAGCCTGAAGCTAAATCAAGCCTAGAAAATATTTTTGCACCACTTAATTGATCAAAGTGCATCAATTCTTGGAAAAGGATATTTATTTTTAATTGTGACTTTATTTAATTCCCTATAGTCAATACATAACCTAAGGGATCCATCTTGTTTCTTAACAAAGACTACTAGTGCTCCACATGATGAGCTACTGGGTCTAATAAAGCCTCTTTCTTCTAATTCAACAAATTGCTTTTTCAATTCTATCAACTCCTTAGGCCCCATTCTAGTTGGTCTTTTAACCACTGGGCTAGCTCCTGGAATTATTCTGATTGAAAACTCAACTGGTCTGTGGTTTGGAACTCCCCTAACTTCACCAAACACATCAGTATATTGATTCACTATGGGGATTTCTTCTAATGCAGGCATGGGTTTTTCACTAGACAATGCAAAAAGGTTGGCTATATTTCTATTCTTGTCTGCCTCACAAAGAACAACTACCCTTTGTCCATCATAAATTTTCAATGATATGGTGGATGTCTCCTTATTTATGACAGCCTTATATTTACTTAACCAATCAACTCCTAGAATAACCCCTATGCCCGGATATTGCAACACATATAGGTCTGAGTTAAACACATGTCCCCCTATATCTAACCCCAGTTGCATACACATCATACCCAGAACACATGAGCTACCTATAGGGCTTCTAATAAACAGTGGCTTATCAACAATCATACAATTCAATTTTAATTTTTGTGCAATATCATGGGAGATCAATGAGTGTGTAGCCCCAGTATCATACACTACTGCAAAAGGTATTGAGTGAATAAACAAAGTACCTTCAACTTGGCCATGATTCTCAACATTTGATCCCTCAGTTGCCTTGCCTTTTCCTTCCAAAGCCCCTAATTTTCCTTGCTTAAAATCTGGACAATTCCTCTCTATGTGACCTTCCTTCCCACAATGGTGACATTTGAAGGATGCTGGCCTAACATTTGTGCACCTATTCTTCATATGCCCCTCTTGGCCATAGTTATAACAAGTAATCTTCTTCTTAATTTCAGCAGCACTGGCTTCTTCTGGTTTCTTGGTGGAAGCTGTGTCTACTTTCTTCTTATCATAAGGGTGAAATTTTCCCTTTCCTTTCTTGTTTTGGCTATTCTGTAATGCCCTGAAATTCTCTCTAGCCTTATCATGTTGTTCAATGCTCAAAGTCAAGTCCAAAACTTGATCAAAAGGCCTGTCCTTGTATGGTAGCATGGCTCTACTAAGGCTAGGGTTTAGCCCTTGAATATATCTGCCATTCTTAGCCTCCTCAGTGGTGATGAGTACTGCACCATACTTTGCCAATGATTCAAACCTCTGAGTGTACTCAGTGACATTCATAGTCCCTTGCCTTAATTTGATGAATTCCTCTAGCAAAGAATCCTTAGCTGATGCAGGGACAAACCTACCTTCCAGCATTGCTTTAAATTGATCCCATGTCACTTCTCCTTCAGGTCTTCTAGCTATGATAACCTCCCACCAATCCAAAGCTGCTCCTCTCAATTGCCTAGATGCAATTTGCCTCTTCCTTTGGTCTTCAACTTGCATGTCTGCAAAGATCCTATCCAAAATCCTAAGCCAATTTTGAACTCCCATAACTCCTTCTGTGCCATCAAAAGTTTTGCCTCCAAGGTTGGTAAAAGTCTTGAGTAGTTTGGAAAGCTCCTCATGTGGATTTTCCTGCCTATTGCCTACTCCATCCCTTATGGCTCTCATGAATTCTTGCACATTCACCATGGGTGGTTCACTTATTCCTACATTTTGATGTCTGGGTCCTACCATACCTCTATGGATATGCACTTAGGTTAGTCCGTTTTGCCTAATACTTTATAGATTAATTCATTTCAATCTATCTCTATTCAGTTATAATAGATATTAGTAGTATAAGCACTAACAAAACAAAGCATCCAAGGCAGTCAACACCTCCATACATCCAATGCAAACAAGTTCATACAAAATTTTGCTATGTTATTTAACAACATAGCTCTAATACCAAATGAAATGACCCACCTTCTGTTCCTAAAGTTTTATATACATATATATATATATATACAGTGGTCATTTAATCAAGAAAATATTACACTCTAATTTTCTTCTATCCAGGATCTTTATGCCAATATAAAAATATTGGTTTTCTCAAATCATCTTAAACTTACATATGTGAAGATATATAAGTTACTTTCTACTTGAATCAGAGTACAAAAGTTTGGAAGTAGAAATCTGTTTGGGAATCATTAAAAGAAATTATTCCTTCATAGCAATAGTGTTTCTAAAAACCAGGTTTTCCAAGCATACTTAAATTATTGCATAACTATTGGTTTCATGTCTCAAGACTTAGCATTTTGCATGTATTTCCATAATTTTGTTACTGTATGAACTGTGCTCTTGCATGTGCATGTGTGTGCATGTTCCTGTGCATGTGTGTGTCAGTGGAAGATTTAAGTGCCTAATTTTACCTCTTCTTGTTAGCAAAAATGACTGAGTCTACCCTATATTTGGGTTGTAAAACTTTACTGAAAATTGAGCTTAAAACACTTTAGTGCTGGCTTAACCCAGGCTCAATAAAATGGTCATGTTAGCCATATTCAACTTGCACTTATTCTTAAGCAAAATACATGTCATTCTGTTTTCTTTTCAAAGCAACTCAAAACCTTTTTCTGCCAGATTTTATATCAACTTAAACATGGATTTTCCTATGTCAAATACTTGACGGTACACTCAACCCATAAATCCTTTCAATCTTAGATTTTCTACCATTATAAACAATATGTTCTTAAAGCATAAAAGTTCCATTTCTTAGCAAAACATTTGCAAAACAAAGCACATAAGTTTTCAGCTGATACACATATAGGTTCAACACTTGCAAAACAGTAGTTCTATCAATACATTAGTTTTCTAAGCAAATTTAAACAAAAATAGCTTAACATAATTCAGCATAAACATCTATTTTAACTTCAGCAAATCTTTAAATATAGCATCCAATTCCTTAAGCAGCTAAACATCCAAAGCTTGATCAAAAAAATTCCTACTTTCCTGCAAAATCACCATGAACTGCCCCATATAAACATGAGACACCCAATGGTGCATAAAACACACAAGGGTCAGACTAAAGTCTGGTATGAGTAATCTAACTGAAAACATGATTTTATATGACACTTATTCATATTCAAATAACTTCAAAATGGATAAAGGAACTCAATACCACTCTTGTGCATGTTCCTGTGATACATGTGCATATACATTAGTGCACAACAAATTATACATGATTCAATGGTTTGGTTCAGTGGTAACAATCATAGGATCCATCCATAAAACATCATAAACCAATCAACACATTCATCAATTCAATCATCAAGTCTTTTCTACCAGATTACTGGCCATCAGGGATTTTACCCAAGCCCTCTCATGAACCTATTTCTATTGTTCACTATCAAGTATATTATGGTCTTTAGCTACTTTCTCTTATTAAACCACACACTGCCTGGGACATATCACTGTTAACCCAGCACACCCAGGCCCCTGGGTATAAGCATACCATGTGTGAGCTTGCAATGTTCACCTTGCCAAGCCATATTTTGTAGCCCTAAGATCCAAAAGTCCTTAGTTAAATTACTATGTGTTACTTTCCCTTTCTCATTCCTATGCTAATCCCTTCTGCATATCATATTTCAATCAGAGAAATAAACATTCAGCCAACATGTATTCATCCAGAGATTGGTAAGTCATGTTCTCATAAGCAAGCATTTTAATCATGCAAACAGATGTGATTTCTATGCATATTATTTTGTCTATGGGTTTCAATAGATCAAGTTACAAACATATGGTCATAGATAGTTTTCTGGTTGTCTCCTTTTACCTCTGGTTCAATCAAACCTTTGTTAATCTTTAAGATCTGGCTAAACCACAAGTATATGCTTTGATTTGGAGAGTTCATAAAACATAGAAGCTCAGCACATGTATAACATTGCACCTCTACATTTATCTTTATTTTAGTTGATATGAGACATAAGCAACAAAACAATGTTGCAGCCCTACATTTTCTTTCATTTTTAGACCATTTATCTACAACATAAATTCTGGGTTTTTAAGTAAATAAATGTATAAAGTAAACCCATAAAAAAAATCTACTTCATCTCAAAGTTAAACCACAACACAGATAACCATATTTAAACATGAAATCCATGACTCTTTTATACTGGATAAGTCACTATAAAGGGTTTTACACTTGAGCAGATCATTGACAAGCCAAAGTTATCAAATCATAAAAATGAACATAGCTTGCAAAAGTGAAATATAAATTTAATTAGGCTGCCTCAATATTCAGGACTTATTGCCAAAGTTTCCAGTGAGGTTACTCACCTTAATCCCTCTTTTTTCCTAAGCTTTTTGAACCCTTTTGGTCTTCTGCCTTCTTCTAATTCTAATGGCCGGCGCTCCTTATTTTTCTCTGGCTTATGTTTTATTTTTCTTTAAATGATGAAGAGCAATGTGAAAGGTCTCACTACACTAAGCCTCCTTATACAAAACCCTGGCTACTACTAGGGTTTAGTGAAATTACCCAATGTCAATGTTACCCTATAAAACATGATCTACCTCTCATTTTGATTCAAGAGAGAAAAGGGTATGTGGTCCTTGTTTTTATTTTCAGAAATAAGCCTTATCTCTTTAATCTCACCCCGGTCATGTTATATGCATGACTCTTATTTTCCAAAGTAAAAGGATTGCTGAAAATGGATAAAGTACTTGCTCAAAGGTTCATGCCATTTCCATGCAATTTTTGTTTTCTTCCAGCAAGTGTTTGCTTGTGCACATATATAATATATGTATGCCTATTTTGCCTAAGTCTTTATTTTCTTTCTTTAAATAATTTTAGGTACCTAAATATTTTTCTTTCATGTATTTATTCCTGCCTACATTTATTTTCTTTGTGCCAAACTTATCAAAGACATAATCATATCTTCATACATATGTATTTCTAAATTATTTATTCTAATTTATATATTGATTTCTGCCTATTTCATTATACAGATTAATGTGTGCATGTGTGTGCACTATCTTGTGCACATGTACATGTTTAAACCATACATTTGCAATCAGTTTCTATTCCTATCTTTCTTAATGCAATTTTTAAACAAACATAAACTAATTTAAATCATGAAATTGCTCACAAAAATCAGGGTTATCACAGATCCGGTTTGTACATTTCGTAGGGAAACGAGTTTGAATCGAAGATGGTACAGTGAAGTGCAAGGGCTAGTCGCTACTAATCCTGAGGATAATTCCAAAATGGATGTAGTAGGAGTAGTTCCTTCGGTTCCGTTCGAACCCGGGACGGACTTGTATGGACGAATGCTTTCGGAACATCGTTAGGTGGGCGATGGGCATTCTAAGGGATATGTTCTATAAAGGTAACACTTATCCTCAAGCCTCATCAACCGGGAATGACTGAAAATCAGGGGGTATGCAGCAAGGCTATGTGGGTAGCGCCCATTAGGGTGAGATCATTCCTGTCTAGATGTCCCTTTTTATTTCGGCTGTGTGACGGTTGGTCGCGCCAACCGTGGGGTGATCTTACTCGGAATTACCCTTAGGTAGTTCCGGTCTTGTGTTGTAGGGGATCGGGCGTGGTCCTCGGTACGCTGATCTAGACCAGGTACTGTGACAGGTGATACCCCAGTGCCTAGTCATTAGTTGGAAATCCATTCTCCCTACGTGCCTTTACGGGTTTTGTTTGTAGAACCCACTTTGTGGCTAGTATGCTGGAATTTAATCATGTAACAATTTCAGCTATTTTAATAAGTATTTGTATATAGACACTATTATAATATAAGAAGATTTTGATAAAAAGTGGTTTAGCTATCGTAAGGTAAAAACCCGACATGTTTATTTGTGGGGTGGTCTTATGAGATGCTTTTGATTTCAAAAGGGTTTGGAAAACTTTAATAATCCAATTGAGTGTGTTTTCTCATGCTGGTTTTCTAGACGGACTCGGGTGTTATTTTATTATAATGCTCGGGTCAGACCGAGTGTTATAGGATATAAGTTATGATGCTGTAGAGCTCAGGAGACAAGCTGGATGGCGAGACGTATCACACGTATATGATGTATTTTCCGCTGTGTTGTGTATGTTGTGTATTTTGTATGGGACAAGTTATTATAACTGTCCTGAATTGTGATGTTGATTGTATTATACTCTGATTCTGTACTCTGATGATGTAATATATAAACAGATGTATTTTCTTTTGTGTAAAGTTCATCTATTATCTATTATATTTTATTCCGCTGCGATGGTTAGATTTTGTTGTTGTTCTATTTTCTTCTTCTACCTCTTCTTCTTAACCCAAATGGTTCGTATTTCCGTTCTTCTTGAGTTGATTTGATGGAGATTAGTGTCAACTTAAGGGGTACGGATTGGTGGGCTATTATAGTGGTATCAGAGCTGAAGGTTAAGCGAGAACCTTGGCTCTGTTGGGGATTACTCATTTGAAAATAGAGTCCATAGTACTCTAGAATGGGTTTGAAAGTATTAATAGATATGAGCGCGTATTTTTTTAGTGAATATAAAATGATTTTATATTGTGTTGGTTGGTTTATTGAGTAGTTTATAGATTCTAGTCAATACGAGTAATTAACGTTATTGATAGGGATCTCTAAACACTTGAATAGAACAATTCGACACAGTATTGTTTTTAAAGGGGTGAATGAAATAATTTTACCCAAATATTTATAAATGAAATATATAAACAGATGTATTTTCTTTTGTGTAAAGTTCATCTATTATCTATTATATTTTATTCCGCTGCGATGGTTAGATTCTGTTATTGTTCTATTTTCTTCTTCTACCTCTTCTTCTTTAACCCAAATGGTTCGTATTTCCATTCTTCTTGAGTTGATTTGATGGAGATTAGTGTCAACTTAAGGGGTATGGATTGGCGGGCTATTACAATACCCTAATGGGTGCGACCCACATAGCCCTAAAGCATATCTCTTGTTTTTGCCATTCCCGATTATTGAGGCTAGAGGCTACATTTTACCCTTTTATAGCAATCTCACTTTAAATGCCAACACTGCTCTCCAAACAGAAATGTAGCGCCAGCATTCATCCATTTAATTTGTTCATGATATGTACAAACCGATGGCACTACTTCTACTACATCCATTTTGGAATCTCCCTTAGGATTAGTAGTAAGCAACCCTTGCACTTCAAAAATCTCTGTCTTTAATCATCTTCAAGTTGTCCCAATTCGAAATGCTTATGCCGGTTCAAAGTGGTTTGCAGAAAATATATCTGATCCCAGTCTCTCTGAACCGACAATGATATTTTAAAAACTGGCCAACGTTTGATAGTCGGTTATTTAACTATCAAATAAACAAACAATCAAATCAGGGATTTAACTAAGCATGGTTATGCACAAAGTAACCACTAAGCCTCTTTAATCAATCTGTTCATTAATTAAAACTACTTTGTAAGTTCTTGTATGAGAATACTGTTACAAAGATATATTTCACAAAACCCTTCTCTACACTTTTCAATACTTTGAAAATATTCATATACTTATATCATCGGTATATGTATATTCACAAAACGCTTATGAAAGATTTCACTTCCAAAAACCCACATTATTTGGGTCAAAACCAATGTCATATAAAAAAAGCCATAACAATAACCCAACACACTATTCCTTCACTGTTAAGTATAGAAAAAGAATGTTCCATTCCACCATTATTAAGAAAGTCATTTTGGGAAATCAAATCCCTTTTATAAATAAACTCCTTTATAAAATTCCCTTTGTAAGTATAAGCTCTAAATTCGTTTATAAAATTTCTTTTATAAAAGTCATCTCTATTTACAAAGCTCTTTTTATAAATCACAAATAAAATTATAACCTCCATTAATAAATCTCTAAATATAAAATTATAGACTCGTACACTTACCAACATTCTCCAAATATAATTATAAGGCTCCTTATACGTACAAACTCCTTTTATAAAATATTATTTATAAATTCCTTTATAAATAGCTTAAACGTAACTATAGCTGCCTTTTTTCAAATTCCCAAATTTATTAAATAACTCCTTTGTAAACATCCTTTATATTATTTATAACTCTTTTTATAAAACTTCTTATTAGAAATATCATTTACAAAACTCATTTTATAAATTCTCAAACTATATGCCCCTCTTTTTATAAAGCTCCCAATTCATTTAAATAAAACTCCTTTTACAAATTTCAAACTATGATTTATAACATGGGTTATCACATTTATGAACATAAAGAAATGTTGAACATATTGACAAATGAAGTTATCTAACTTGAAAGCATAAAGAATCTCATGCAAGCAAAAGCATTTCATACCAAAAAATAGCATCTCACATTAGTGGAATGATGTTGAAAGTATGGATATCACATGTCGAAGTTCATGATATTGAAGATAAAGAAAAGAAACATACGTCAAAAAATATCGCACCTCAAAGCACATTGCAGGAAATATTGCGTATCAACATTATGGAATGTCGTAGACCATCAATATAAAAGACATATTGTATATCCTTGATTTCGCATGTTGTATACAACCAGCAGTATACTTCATTGAGGCAGTGATATCAAATAACAGCAATCGTAGGGCACCAATAAGAGAGGGGATACTATAGATCACCAATGCTGCACCTCATACAAAGAAAGTGGATGTCGTAAAGTATCATTGAAAAGTGGATGGCGAATATCATCAATATCTTATTCAATCAACACAAGGCAGCATGTCATAAGCCATAATGTGATGAACGCATCATACATTATTGATGCCGCATCCCATCAATGCCGCATGTCGTCAATAGCAATTGCCAAATGCTAAAAGATCGAAGCTTGTCGTAAGTCATCAATATGATTGGAGATACCATATATCTTCAATGTCAAGACTCATCCATATCGCATATCATTGGTAAATGATGTCACATAAAGCTGATGTTGTCACTTATCAATACCTCCTATATTCAATGTCGCCTCTTATCAGTTTAGCATCTCATTGATGTCGTAGTATCCAAGAATGTTATGAATCACCATTCTTCATGGATATTATAATTCAACAATGCTAAAAGGGAGGTCGTAAGCCACTGTTTTCTATGATGATAGTGAGAGTTATCAAAGCAAGTATGGACATCGATGTCGTAAGTTATCAACATACAAAAGCGTGTCGGAAATCATCAAAACAAAGCATAGTGTTGAATACCACCGAGATGGATGATGATGCCGAAAGCCAAGAATACCAAAAGGTGATACGTGGCAGACGTGTTGTCCTTCTCAACCCCTATAAATACGGACCTAAAGGCATGGAAGAAGGGGCGACCATTTCTTTTCTCTCTTCTTAAATCCAAACATTGTGACCCTAAATTAAATTGGTTTAAATCTTTTAGTGATCGTAAACTTTGTAATTTATATGAGCAAGGACTTGAATAATATCTAGCATTGCCTATTTATCTTGATTGTGCAACTTTGACAACTATTTGACTTGGTTATGCATATAATAGAGCTCTTTGGGCCCTAAGTTTCATCTTGACTTTATCTAGTATAAAGTCACATGAGCTTCGGTCTAAGCAAGCGTTTATATGCATAAACACTATTTTGCTTACCACATATGGGTGACGGATTATGAACCATGAGAATTACCACTTAGTTCATGAATATGCTTAATGGCCTATTACATATATTTGCAACTTGTTCTTTCTCTCCTTTGAACATATGACATAGGCTTTTGAGTAACTACATCAAAAGTTCGTGGGCATCATAAAACCATTTCTGAATGGAATCAACTTGTACTAAGCCATGGATATCAAGCCAATTCTTGATTTCCAATTGCCATTTGACTTCATCAACTAAGTTTTACCTAGTCATGGCATCACAGGTGTTACAAATTGAATTATAGCTCGATATGAATGGCACCATGGGTGTTGTAGTAATTTTTAGTTTAATATTTTGGAGCTAGAAGGATGGCTCAAACCTCTGATCCATTTTACTCTCTTCTTAAACTAATTAAATGAGTTTTTGTTCCAGGAAAATGGTGGGACCAATGCGAATTAACGTTTCAAATAAAGAAGTCGCAGAAGGGAGACATTGGAAGAAAATATCATCCCTAACTTTGGCTTGGGAAATGTAGAAGTTGGACAGCTGTTAGAGCCAGCATAGCTTACCAGTTATGAAGCTAAGATCAAAGATCTAACCCAGTAGATAGCAATGATGCAGGAGCTACTGGAAAAGTTCCTTACACAAAAATCTTCCAAGCTCACTGGGGGAGAAGAAGTTGAACCTCTAAGAAGAAATTTGGATGCTTCTTTGCTTAGAAGCAGAGGCAAAGGCTAACTCACTCTGATTGCACAAAAGAGGAGAGGAGACCAAGAAGCTGGAGCAATAAAATTTCTCCTAAATCATTGGCGGACAATAAGGCCAAAGCAAATTATCAAGGAAGATTAGTGGAGAGGTCTCACGAGCAATCGAGAAGTTCAATCTCCAAAGAGTACAAGCTTGATAGGAGCAATTATCACAATGATAAAGCTTATCCGAGGGACAAGGCTGAAAAGATGGCGAAGGATATGCATAACCTTAATGGGAAGAGGACCCTCGATGCTAGAGTCAACAAAAAATTCTAGGAAGCCTCATTCACATATAGGATCATGTCCATAAGGATTCCATCTAACATTAAAATTCCATCCTTGAGATACAATGGGGCTACTGACCTGGATGATCACCTAATGGCATTCAAAAGTCAAATGGACCTCTGTAATGCTTCAGAAGCTGTATGCTGCAGACTTTTTCCCACCATCTTCCAAGGGGAAGAAGCTAAGTGGTGCAGACATTGTAGGGAGAAGACTATATACTCTTGGGAGCAATTCTATTATGAATTCTCATCACAGTTTTGTATTTGTAAGGATCCTTTGTCTAATGTCAAACAAAAATCAGGAGAGCCATTGGGTGACTATCTTAAGAGATTCAATGTAAAGGCACTAAAGGTTGAGGATATGACCGATAGAGACAAATTAATGGTCGTACGCTCAGGCTTGATTGAGCAGACACCTTTTGTCATGACCCGACTTCCTACGCCCAGGAAGACGTATCGTTTTGAAGAAAAGAAAGAGGTGAGAAAGTAGGAAAGAAAGAGAAGAAGAAGAAACAACAACAGAATCTCAACAGCGGAACGAATAAAATATAATATATCACATAAATATCATATACATCAGAGTACACAGATAATACAACACATACTAGACAGTTATAACACCTGTCTAGTTAATACAACTCACACATCACAGAGATACAACACAGCGGAAATACAGAAATAATCACTGACACAGCGAAATCACTATATATCTATAGGCTGAAGCCTCCTGCTCCATTGCTCCTCCAGAATTCGTCAAAGCTAACCTGAATCCCTTGGCTACCCGTAAAAATTTGGGTACCCGAGAGTTTATGAAAAACAGAAATAAACTTCGGGTCAGACATGGGTCTGGTATGAGTAACCGGTTAAAGTTGTTTAACTTGAAAATCATTTGAAAACAAAGGTATCACGTAAGACTCCCCACAAATAAACATGGGCAAGTTTTTACCTTACGCTAACCAAAACATTTGATAGGAAATCCAGTGATATTATAATAGTGTCTAGGGTTTTCAAGTAAATAGAAAATAGCTGAAATTGTTACATCTATTAAATTCCAGCATACTAGCCACAACGTGGGTAATACAATCAAAACCGTAAGGTCTCGTAGGGAAAATGGGTTTCCATCAATGGCTGGGCTACTGGGGTACCGCCCGTCACAGTACGTGGCCTAGATCACCGTACCGAGGAGTACGCCCGCTTCCCTGCAACACAAAGCCGGACCCGTTCCTTACTGAACAGTTCCAAACAAGACAACCCCAGCAGTTGTTGCAATCAACTGCCCACACAATCGAATATAAAGGGACATCTAGACAGGAGTATATCTTGCTCTCAAGTGGGTGCTACCCACGAAGCTTTGCTGCACCTCCCCTGTTTTAGCCATTCCCGGTTGATGAGGCTTGAGGTCACGATTACCTGAATAGAACTCATCACTTAGAATGCTCATCGTCCACCTGACGATGTGCTGAAAGCATTCAATCCATACAAGTTCGTTCCGGGTTCGAACGAAACCGAAGGCATTATCTCGTTACACTCATATTGGAATCACCCTCAGAGTTAACGACGACAACCCTTGCATTCTGAATCGCTATCTCGAATCTATAAGTACTATCACCGTCAAACTCATTACGGAATCACCCACAGAGTTATACTGACGTATAGTCCTATACCTCGAGTCTTCACTTGCTCCATTTGCATTTTACGACCTAACGTTAATTTGGATCGATGTGGTTTTCGGGTCTCCAGACCTGGAATCCCGGTATACGGAAACCCGATCCCGGTCTCATCGAATCCAAAACGTGTCTTTTAAGGCCAAGTTGTTTTAAAGTTAAAACAATTCAATTTAATTATCTATATCAACACGGATAGATAAATCACAATATCATAGATGGATGATACACATATCAGCATATATGAATAAACTATATCATCACCATACATCAATCAAACATCCATATCACAACAGATATTACTGATCTCATATCTGAGATCACAACCAATCAATAAATGGGATATCAATCAATCATCATACATAAGCAAGGATTACTAATCACATCGTTGATAAATAAATTTAAAATAAATTAAATTAATTACCTTATCTTTTTAATTAATTTAAAATAAATTAAATTAATTACTACATCATTATTAACTTGCTTATATTTCTATTAATTAATTTTTCAACCAATTAATTAATCATCATCCCATTTTTCCCATTTGATTACTAATCCCTGATTAATTTCCCTTAATTACATTGAAGTAATTATCCTTTAAATTATCTCCAGATTAATTATTTTTAATCACAGATAGAAATTAATCTTTACATTACCACATTTATTAATTAACTAAAGTTAATTATATTATTTAATTTGTTACATTAATAAATCTTTTCATTTATTCATTATACTAGATGAATCCATTTTAATTCCAACATTAATTACATTAATAATTGGTCTCAAATTACATTCCAATTTCATTTATCAA
Source organism: Allium fistulosum (assembly GCA_030737815.1). Taxonomy (NCBI): domain Eukaryota; kingdom Viridiplantae; phylum Streptophyta; class Magnoliopsida; order Asparagales; family Amaryllidaceae; genus Allium; species Allium fistulosum. The sequence continues at coordinate 1,246,998,704 of CM060902.1, read as the reverse complement.
AGAAATTAATCACTAACTAAACCAAAATATTAATCACTCTTGATTAATCACATATAGTAATTACCTCTCTTAATTACTTTATTAATTACATTCCATAATTAATTATCTCAAATTAATCCTTTGATAAATCTTACAAAGTAATTATACTCAAATTACTTCATTATTAAACAACATTCCGTTAATTACATTCTGTAATTATCCATCAATTACTTCTCTAAGTAATTGTGCTTATCACATCTTAAATTTGATTTATTTAAATAAAATGATTTAACTATCTCAAATAAATCAAATAAATCAATCCAGTAATTAATTACTTAATTAATTCTCACTTAATAATTACACTCAAACCATTCTAATATTGATTATTAAATCAATTGATCTAATTAACAATTAAAAATTAATTATATTGATCAACTATAAAATAATCTAGTTTAAGACCTTCATTTAATTTCACATCTACCAAAATTAACTTACATTAATTTATTATCAAAAATAAATTTAATTAACCATCTATTTATCAATGGAAGTCTTATCTATGATTTTTATATCATATTAATTTCTTAATCCATTATTTTAAACTTCAATTTATATCTTTAAAACTTATAATTACAAAGTGACTCCTTAATTCATTTAAACTAAATAAATATTTAAACTTGTAATTACAAATTTAATTAATATAAATTATTTATTTTCACTCTAATTTCTTAATAGTTAAAGAAATGTAAAACTTAAATCTTTGTTTTACTTAAAGAAGAATTCAATTTCAAAATTGGTTTAAATTCCACTTCCAACATTTATTTCATTTTCTTTGAACTTTATTTTAAAAATCCAAGTTTTAAACAAATCAAAAATTTAAACTTTGTTCATTTTATAAAATTATTCTTTAAAAACTTAAATTTCAAATTAAAAACAACACTTAGCTATAAAGCGATTTTAGACCAAAATCCCTTTTAAATTCGAATATTTAAATTTATTTAAATATTTAAATTTAAACTTTCTTTTATTTCAAAATCTGGTTTTAAATCATTTACTTTAACTCAGTTTTAGCCTTGGTTTCAAATTTAAACTTAAAGATTTAAAATCTGGAAACTTGTCACTGACCCGAGTTCCCATCAGATTTGCTTCGAGAAAAATTCAAATATACCCGAGCCAAATTGCAACTTACTCGAGTACGTACTCGAGACACCTTGGTTCTGTTAAAAACTGAGACAATTATTCTACCCGAGACCCCCTTAATTTACTTCGGGAAAGATGATGTGTTTACCCGAGCCAAAATAAGATTTTCATGAGCGAAACTCGAGCTTCCCTCTGTCATCCCTAAAGAAACACAGCCACCAATTCATTCGACTGTGCACGTGCACAACCCACAGCGACGTCTCCGACCATATCTACATCGACGAGTACGACGAACATCACCCCCAACTCCGATCCCAACCACCAGCTCCCTTGCAACACCTCTCGAACTCAAATTCGAGTAATTCGAAACCTGGGAACAAACTCACAACCAAACACAAAAGCCTGTCACTGCCTCGACTTCGCAGCCCCGTCCACCATAATTCCTCCAACTCCGGTCACGACTTCGACTATGGCCTAGCTACCCTCGCCCAAAACCCGAAGACACTCGATCAACCCACTTGGTCGCGGCGATCGTTTCTTTAAACCCAGTGAAAACTAGGGTTATAAAATAGATTTCGCCACCGCTCTCTTCACCATGATTTCTAACACCATCCATGATTTTTCTCGGCAACCTCTAACACTTCTCTACTACTAGAAAGAAACTCGAGTCTCCACAATACAGTGAATACCAGATTTTGCTTGAAATTCATTTTTAGTTCAATATCAAACTGCCACTTCCACTCATTTTTAAAAATTCTAATTCTTGGTTTAAAAATCAAGTTTTAGTTGATGCTTTCAATTTATTAAACTGAATTTCAAAATTAACATGTTAGGATTTTGACAAAAATCATTATGTACTGATGTATCTTATGTTTCTAGTGACAACCTCTAGTATTTAACTCCTTAAAACTTTAAAGATTACTTGAGATATTTAACAAGTTCATTTTTTTCATAAATTTCATTTCCCCCAGATCCTTATTTAAATTATGAACATCTAAATAGAAGGTTTGTACCTGGAAAAAATCAAACAAAACAGGCAAAACAAAGAAACAGTATATACACAAATATCATTCCCATCAAATATCTACTTGTAATAACATGAAAATCTTATTTAACTCAACCATAAATCATGCAACCATATTTAGATTTTAGTTTATAAAAGGTTACTCACCAATTTTTATGAAGCAGAACAGAGCATTCATTTTGCAAACAACTTGAACTTGAAAACTGAAATATGTTTCCCACTTTAAATCTTCCTGCCCATCCTTTGCTTTTGTTTAGTTGCTTGGTATTTTGTTGAAGCTTGTTTTGAGATTAAAAAATGGAGTTTCATTTTGTATTTTCTTTGCTCGAACTAGACATGGAAATGATAAAAGCAGAGTTGTTTTCCAGGCTTTGTACAAAACAGTTTACAGGGTTCTACATTTTCTTTTATTTAAAATGGTCAGAGATATTTTGTGAAGTATGGAGGCTGAAAAGAAATTTATGCAACTCGAACCGGATTTGTTGGCTGCAAAGAAATGGAGCATTAATTGTTATTGTACTTGATGTTCTTACTTTATACTTATCTCATACTTGCCTGTGACTTATATTGCAAGCTACAAATATATTTATACTTTGCTTTGATCTTTCTATTTTGTTGCCAGGCCTGCATGCATCTTGTACAATTTTTCTTTGTTATTTACTTAGTTTATTTCTTAAGCTATTTCATCTGTCCAGATTTTGCTTCAGCCTGCATACTTTAATTATAGCTACACCACTGGTTCTACACATTTCTATTTCTATGTGAAAATACTTTGTTATTCTACTTTGCTTATTTTTTTGCCTTTAGTCTGCATGTATATCTTCGAACAGATTTTATTAGGGGCTGGCTTATCATTCTCGAATTGTTTCACTTTGACTTTGATTCTTTTGGCTATGCGATATATATTACAGAGTTGAAAATAAAATGTAATGGGTGTTGTTTCTAATATATTGTTTTGTTATATTCACCTTATTGTTTGATTGTATCCACTATGTTATTGTTTTATTGTCATACTATTTGTTTATAAATTATGGAGGATGTTTATCTTGTTATGTTTACTTGTTTGTGCACATTTCTAGCTTAACAAAGAATGGTAATTGAATGTTGTTTGTTTGTTTAGTGTATATTTATTTTATAATCTACGAATTATCAATTTACTTGTTATCCAATTACGTTGTTTGTTTATTTAGCGTTCGCTTATTTCTTTACAAACGATAAAATTTACTGATGTATGTTTTGTACCCGTATTATTGTTAGCTCGTTATTTTAACATGTATATTTATATTTACTAATATTATAAAGGCTCATTTATAAATTTTAAAATAATTTAAACAAAAGAATTTACCACTTCTATTTATTCAAAATCTATTTATAAAAGTATCATATCAATTTAAAATAATTTACAAAGAATTTATTTCCATAAAAAATAAAACTCATTATCAAATAAAATGATTTTATAAAAGAAATTATTACTATATAAATAAATTACTTATTTTATCAATCTATATTCAAAAAGAAAAATAAAACTTTTAAAACAGATCTCATCTATTTATAGTATATACAGATATATATAGATTATAACAGAAAACAATTTATCAGTTTTTAAAATATAAATTATCAGTCAAATATTTATTTAAAAGAAAATTATCGAATCAATTCAAATTTTATTAACAATTATTGTCAAATCAATTTAATTTTAATCACAGATTATTAAATTGATATTGCCAAAATTTCCGGGATGTCACATTCCTCCCCCCTTAAAAGAATTTCGTCCCCGAAATTTAAACAAAGGTAATTTAATAATCCAATTAAAAATTTAATTTTAAAACATAAGCACATATCAAACATATGCTAACAACCATGGCAACCAATCTAACAAATCTAATTATCCAGATAAAATTCTGGTTAGAACTCTCTCGAGTTTTCCCGAGTATAAATACCGGGTTACTCGTTCTATAGAATCCAAACAATCAATATTACTAAGCTGCAGAGCTATCCTTCATCTGGATCTTCAAAATAAAACAGGATATCAGACTAGAGATGAGTCAGACTCAATAACAAAGCTCCTGAACTGCTGGTTCTACAACCAGAGATAGAATTCGTACGTACTCCCTCAGAGAATACGTGAAATACAATAAATCCCAATCATCCAAATTGACCATTCAAATCAGAGGACTCAACACTTATCCTCAGAAGAACAGTAGAAAAGATCCAAAATATCACGGGGTTGGCTTTCCACATCTTAACAAACTAAAAGCTCCTTGAATCAGAGAAAACTCCAATAACAACGAAGTCTCCAACTTCGAATTCCAAACCTCTTCGATTCTTATCCACACAATCCCTCGGACAATCCTGGGTCTCCTACATCTTCCTGATCAGCTCACCCCTGCTGATGCCCTCCAGAAACAACGGGACCAAAAACAATCCAACAAAATGATCTTTCTAAGATCAACCCAAAACTCAGAACACCAACTCGATCTCAAAATCAGAAAATACATCTCACTTCTCCCATCTAGAAAAGATAACAGATGCACTTCAAACTGACCTTAAGATCCAGAAAGATTTCCCATAGAAACTCTCTAATCCATAATACTGCAATATCCAATTGCTTCCATACTGAACTACTGCCACCATGCTTCCACTGCGCTACTCTGATCTGAAACAGATGAGAATGTAGATGATGCACATAAGCACAACTCCCACTGATACCAAATATGACGGACCTAGGCTTTGCAACCATCAGTCAGCAATCACAACTGGTAAGCTTCTCAACAATTCCAGAAATATGGTTCAACAGATCCAAAACAAAACTCAGAAGTTTCACCAAACTGAGCTGCTTCACCCAACTCAAACCATCCTACTACTAAGCTGAACCATCTATATCACTTTTGAAATCCAGCCGATACCAAACTCAAACTCCAGATGCCAACAATTTTCTGACTCCCTGAAGACATCCAGAAAGAAGAATCTCCGAAACACAAGAGAACGCTCAAACTATCGCAAGTCACTTTTGCGATTAATCTGGCCTAATCCCAAAGAAAACTGTCCTCACTTACCCAACAGAACAACTTACACCTAACTGGCCAATTCAACGAAAGAACGGAACCACTCGACTGCTTCTGGACTCCTACTAAGCTAGAAAACTTCTTGCCAACATACAGAAAACTCGAGCTATACCGCTGACATCAATGCCAAGAAATTTCTAATTCAAAGCTCTTCGAGAAACTCGGACCACACACAACCAGAAACATCCTGCTGAACACAACCACAACCCCAAAACAGATTCACTACCTTAACTCATCCCAAAGAAATATCTTCGGAGATATCCACAGTCACTGCGCCTCATCGCACAGCCACTATATCCTCGAGAGATCAAAATATCACTACTTGCTTCAGCCTAACTGACAGATCCAACTCCAGCTCATCCAAACTCTCGAAAATCCGCTCACACTAGCGCGATCATCTTACACTTAAATGCTGGACTCCGAATCCTTAACAGATTTCCTTCAGAGTTCAATAAAATCCTTACACCACAGCAAAGATCACTCGAGACAGTATTGGGTCTACCGTCTCGACAGATACACTTCCAACCTCAACAAACTCTAACCATCGGTAGTCGTGTTACACACACCACTATCCTATCTACCTTTATAACTTATGTTGGAAAACCCGAACAGGTAAATCCAACAGATAGGTAGAAATAAATAAATATATATATATAAATTACAAGTACGCTCTCTCAAGAAAGAAATCACTAAAGAGCCTAGGTATTCGCTCAACCTAGTGCTCTGATACCAACTGTCATGACCCGACTTCCTACGCCCAGGAAGACGTATCGTTTTGAAGAAAAGAAAGAGGTGAGAAAGTAGGAAAGAAAGAGAAGAAGAAGAAACAACAACAGAATCTCAACAGCGGAACGAATAAAATATAATATATCACATAAATATCATATACATCAGAGTACACAGATAATACAACACATACTAGACATTTATAACACCTGTCTAGTTAATACAACTCACACATCACAGAGATACAACACAGCGGAAATACAGAAATAATCACTGACACAGCGAAATCACTATATATCTATAGGCTGAAGCCTCCTGCTCCATTGCTCCTCCAGAATTCGTCAAAGCTAACCTGAATCCCTTGGCTACCCGTAAAAATTTGGGTACCCGAGAGTTTATGAAAAACAGAAATAAACTTCGGGTCAGACATGGGTCTGGTATGAGTAACCGGTTAAAGTTGTTTAACTTGAAAATCATTTGAAAACAAAGGTATCACGTAAGACTCCCCACAAATAAACATGGGCAAGTTTTTACCTTACGCTAACCAAAACATTTGATAGGAAATCCAGTGATATTATAATAGTGTCTAGGGTTTTCAAGTAAATAGAAAATAGCTGAAATTGTTACATCTATTAAATTCCAGCATACTAGCCACAACGTGGGTAATACAATCAAAACCGTAAGGTCTCGTAGGGAAAATGGGTTTCCATCAATGGCTGGGCTACTGGGGTACCGCCCGTCACAGTACGTGGCCTAGATCACCGTACCGAGGAGTACGCCCGCTTCCCTGCAACACAAAGCCGGACCCGTTCCTTACTGAACAGTTCCAAACAAGACAACCCCAGCAGTTGTTGCAATCAACTGCCCACACAATCGAATATAAAGGGACATCTAGACAGGAGTATATCTTGCTCTCAAGTGGGTGCTACCCACGAAGCTTTGCTGCACCTCCCCTGTTTTAGCCATTCCCGGTTGATGAGGCTTGAGGTCACGATTACCTGAATAGAACTCATCACTTAGAATGCTCATCGTCCACCTGACGATGTGCTGAAAGCATTCAATCCATACAAGTTCGTTCCGGGTTCGAACGAAACCGAAGGCATTATCTCGTTACACTCATATTGGAATCACCCTCAGAGTTAACGACGACAACCCTTGCATTCTGAATCGCTATCTCGAATCTATAAGTACTATCACCGTCAAACTCATTACGGAATCACCCACAGAGTTATACTGACGTATAGTCCTATACCTCGAGTCTTCACTTGCTCCATTTGCATTTTACGACCTAACGTTAATTTGGATCGATGTGGTTTTCGGGTCTCCAGACCTGGAATCCCGGTATACGGAAACCCGATCCCGGTCTCATCGAATCCAAAACGTTTCTTTTAAGGCCAAGTTGTTTTAAAGTTAAAACAATTCAATTTAATTATCTATATCAACACGGATAGATAAATCACAATATCATAGATGGATGATACACATATCAGCATATATGAATAAACTATATCATCACCATACATCAATCAAACATCCATATCACAACAGATATTACTGATCTCATATCTGAGATCACAACCAATCAATAAATGGGATATCAATCAATCATCATACATAAGCAAGGATTACTAATCACATCGTTGATAAATAAATTTAAAATAAATTAAATTAATTACCTTATCTTTTTAATTAATTTAAAATAAATTAAATTAATTACTACATCATTATTAACTTGCTTATATTTCTATTAATTAATTTTTCAACCAATTAATTAATCATCATCCCATTTTTCCCATTTGATTACTAATCCCTGATTAATTTCCCTTAATTACATTGAAGTAATTATCCTTTAAATTATCTCCAGATTAATTATTTTTAATCACAGATAGAAATTAATCTTTACATTACCACATTTATTAATTAACTAAAGTTAATTATATTATTTAATTTGTTACATTAATAAATCTTTTCATTTATTCATTATACTAGATGAATCCATTTTAATTCCAACATTAATTACATTAATAATTGGTCTCAAATTACATTCCAATTTCATTTATCAAAGAAATTAATCACTAACTAAACCAAAATATTAATCACTCTTGATTAATCACATATAGTAATTACCTCTCTTAATTACTTTATTAATTACATTCCATAATTAATTATCTCAAATTAATCCTTTGATAAATCTTACAAAGTAATTATACTCAAATTACTTCATTATTAAACAACATTCCGTTAATTACATTCTGTAATTATCCATCAATTACTTCTCTAAGTAATTGTGCTTATCACATCTTAAATTTGATTTATTTAAATAAAATGATTTAACTATCTCAAATAAATCAAATAAATCAATCCAGTAATTAATTACTTAATTAATTCTCACTTAATAATTACACTCAAACCATTCTAATATTGATTATTAAATCAATTGATCTAATTAACAATTAAAAATTAATTATATTGATCAACTATAAAATAATCTAGTTTAAGACCTTCATTTAATTTCACATCTACCAAAATTAACTTACATTAATTTATTATCAAAAATAAATTTAATTAACCATCTATTTATCAATGGAAGTCTTATCTATGATTTTTATATCATATTAATTTCTTAATCCATTATTTTAAACTTCAATTTATATCTTTAAAACTTATAATTACAAAGTGACTCCTTAATTCATTTAAACTAAATAAATATTTAAACTTGTAATTACAAATTTAATTAATATAAATTATTTATTTTCACTCTAATTTCTTAATAGTTAAAGAAATGTAAAACTTAAATCTTTGTTTTACTTAAAGAAGAATTCAATTTCAAAATTGGTTTAAATTCCACTTCCAACATTTATTTCATTTTCTTTGAACTTTATTTTAAAAATCCAAGTTTTAAACAAATCAAAAATTTAAACTTTGTTCATTTTATAAAATTATTCTTTAAAAACTTAAATTTCAAATTAAAAACAACACTTAGCTATAAAGCGATTTTAGACCAAAATCCCTTTTAAATTCGAATATTTAAATTTATTTAAATATTTAAATTTAAACTTTCTTTTATTTCAAAATCTGGTTTTAAATCATTTACTTTAACTCAGTTTTAGCCTTGGTTTCAAATTTAAACTTAAAGATTTAAAATCTGGAAACTTGTCACTGACCCGAGTTCCCATCAGATTTGCTTCGAGAAAAATTCAAATATACCCGAGCCAAATTGCAACTTACTCGAGTACGTACTCGAGACACCTTGGTTCTGTTAAAAACTGAGACAATTATTCTACCCGAGACCCCCTTAATTTACTTCGGGAAAGATGATGTGTTTACCCGAGCCAAAATAAGATTTTCATGAGCGAAACTCGAGCTTCCCTCTGTCATCCCTAAAGAAACACAGCCACCAATTCATTCGACTGTGCACGTGCACAACCCACAGCGACGTCTCCGACCATATCTACATCGACGAGTACGACGAACATCACCCCCAACTCCGATCCCAACCACCAGCTCCCTTGCAACACCTCTCGAACTCAAATTCGAGTAATTCGAAACCTGGGAACAAACTCACAACCAAACACAAAAGCCTGTCACTGCCTCGACTTCGCAGCCCCGTCCACCATAATTCCTCCAACTCCGGTCACGACTTCGACTATGGCCTAGCTACCCTCGCCCAAAACCCGAAGACACTCGATCAACCCACTTGGTCGCGGCGATCGTTTCTTTAAACCCAGTGAAAACTAGGGTTATAAAATAGATTTCGCCACCGCTCTCTTCACCATGATTTCTAACACCATCCATGATTTTTCTCGGCAACCTCTAACACTTCTCTACTACTAGAAAGAAACTCGAGTCTCCACAATACAGTGAATACCAGATTTTGCTTGAAATTCATTTTTAGTTCAATATCAAACTGCCACTTCCACTCATTTTTAAAAATTCTAATTCTTGGTTTAAAAATCAAGTTTTAGTTGATGCTTTCAATTTATTAAACTGAATTTCAAAATTAACATGTTAGGATTTTGACAAAAATCATTATGTACTGATGTATCTTATGTTTCTAGTGACAACCTCTAGTATTTAACTCCTTAAAACTTTAAAGATTACTTGAGATATTTAACAAGTTCATTTTTTTCATAAATTTCATTTCCCCCAGATCCTTATTTAAATTATGAACATCTAAATAGAAGGTTTGTACCTGGAAAAAATCAAACAAAACAGGCAAAACAAAGAAACAGTATATACACAGATATCATTCCCATCAAATATCTACTTGTAATAACATGAAAATCTTATTTAACTCAACCATAAATCATGCAACCATATTTAGATTTTAGTTTATAAAAGGTTACTCACCAATTTTTATGAAGCAGAACAGAGCATTCATTTTGCAAACAACTTGAACTTGAAAACTGAAATATGTTTCCCACTTTAAATCTTCCTGCCCATCCTTTGCTTTTGTTTAGTTGCTTGGTATTTTGTTGAAGCTTGTTTTGAGATTAAAAAATGGAGTTTCATTTTGTATTTTCTTTGCTCGAACTAGACATGGAAATGATAAAAGCAGAGTTGTTTTCCAGGCTTTGTACAAAACAGTTTACAGGGTTCTACATTTTCTTTTATTTAAAATGGTCAGAGATATTTTGTGAAGTATGGAGGCTGAAAAGAAATTTATGCAACTCGAACCGGATTTGTTGGCTGCAAAGAAATGGAGCATTAATTGTTATTGTACTTGATGTTCTTACTTTATACTTATCTCATACTTGCCTGTGACTTATATTGCAAGCTACAAATATATTTATACTTTGCTTTGATCTTTCTATTTTGTTGCCAGGCCTGCATGCATCTTGTACAATTTTTCTTTGTTATTTACTTAGTTTATTTCTTAAGCTATTTCATCTGTCCAGATTTTGCTTCAGCCTGCATACTTTAATTATAGCTACACCACTGGTTCTACACATTTCTATTTCTATGTGAAAATACTTTGTTATTCTACTTTGCTTATTTTTTTGCCTTTAGTCTGCATGTATATCTTCGAACAGATTTTATTAGGGGCTGGCTTATCATTCTCGAATTGTTTCACTTTGACTTTGATTCTTTTGGCTATGCGATATATATTACAGAGTTGAAAATAAAATGTAATGGGTGTTGTTTCTAATATATTGTTTTGTTATATTCACCTTATTGTTTGATTGTATCCACTATGTTATTGTTTTATTGTCATACTATTTGTTTATAAATTATGGAGGATGTTTATCTTGTTATGTTTACTTGTTTGTGCACATTTCTAGCTTAACAAAGAATGGTAATTGAATGTTGTTTGTTTGTTTAGTGTATATTTATTTTATAATCTACGAATTATCAATTTACTTGTTATCCAATTACGTTGTTTGTTTATTTAGCGTTCGCTTATTTCTTTACAAACGATAAAATTTACTGATGTATGTTTTGTACCCGTATTATTGTTAGCTCGTTATTTTAACATGTATATTTATATTTACTAATATTATAAAGGCTCATTTATAAATTTTAAAATAATTTAAACAAAAGAATTTACCACTTCTATTTATTCAAAATCTATTTATAAAAGTATCATATCAATTTAAAATAATTTACAAAGAATTTATTTCCATAAAAAATAAAACTCATTATCAAATAAAATGATTTTATAAAAGAAATTATTACTATATAAATAAATTACTTATTTTATCAATCTATATTCAAAAAGAAAAATAAAACTTTTAAAACAGATCTCATCTATTTACAGTATATACAGATATATATAGATTATAACAGAAAACAATTTATCAGTTTTTAAAATATAAATTATCAGTCAAATATTTATTTAAAAGAAAATTATCGAATCAATTCAAATTTTATTAACAATTATTGTCAAATCAATTTAATTTTAATCACAGATTATTAAATTGATATTGCCAAAATTTCCGGGATGTCACACCTTTCTAGCATGAGCTTTATCTTCATAGATGTAGGAACCTTCAAGACTTCCATTTTCAAGCTGATAAGTTCATCTGTATGGATGAAATGTATTATGCCAAAAAGAAGTCCTAGACGAAAAAAGAAATGGGAAAGTCTAGCTTTAACCACAATAATAGGAAATCAAGATGGGAGGAGGTCTTGAAGACCAATTATGTTGCTTTGAACAAGCCGATATCCTACATCTTCGCTACTTCAAAAGAAAATGACAACTTTTTGATTTCCTACGTAGCTAAGAACAACCCCTAACTGATAAGAGGGGGAGATTACTATGCCTATCATAAGGCGAATGGGCATAAGATGGATGAATATCATATGTTGCCAGGAATAATTCAGAGCATGATCCGTTCTAGACGCTTATCCAAGATAATCAGAAAACTACACGTCTTGATAAAGGTAGCCAAAGGCTCCTAAACAATAGTGCAAACTTTGTAGAAAGTGATGCTCAACCAGATTTCATTCCACCCATCAACCGAATTGATGTAATTCATGGAGGCCCGGATTTAGCTGGAAACAGCAATGGAGCCAGAAACCGATATATTAGAGAGGCAAGAGATGAGATTTTCTCTATTGTAAGAAGAGCCACCACTTAAGAACCCCAGATTTGAAATCAAAATGCATGGTCTAACCAGAACCTCATAAGAGCTGAGAGGGGTTCGCCATCCGCACAACGACCCGCTTATGATCACTGCACATATTAGGCTTTTTGTACTGACTAAAACCTTGTTCATATAGGAAGTGCGGTAAATGTTATTTTCAAATATGCCTTTGATCAGATGGGAATTCCGAAAGAAAAGCTAGAGCCAAGCTTTGAGCCCATTTTTGGGTCCAATAACAAAGGATCAATTCCCACGGGGCAAATAAAGCTTCTTGTACAAATGGGAATTCCCCCACATTACAGGACCTTTGAGACACTACACCACAGATAGGATTTTGGCGCAACCTTAGGCGGCACATTTGATACGGCTATAAGCCGTATCAAATTTTAATATGGCTTATAGCCGTATCTATATTATTTAATACGGCTGTAAGCCGTATTAATATTTGATACGGCTTATAGCCGTATCAAAATCTGTGCCTCTTTTCATGGGAAAATTTTCCCCAAAACGCACACCCTCCCTCCTTTTTTTTATTTCCAGCTTTCATTTTTTCCCGTGCTTATTTAGGGTTAAATCGCCAGAGAGCCTTCCACCTCGATCGATCGAACGTTGCTTTGACGTTGTCCATCAGAGCCTTCCACGTCTTCTCGAATTCGATCACTGCTCTCAGGTAATTTTGTTATGAAATTGCATGCTTAATTCCGTTGTTTTTGTTATGAAATTGCATGCTTAATTTTGACGAGTACTGTTATGATAACAGAAGGGATTGATATGTATAGTTTAGACTAAACCTCAATCTTAATGAGTTGTTGTAGGTAACCTAATTTATGTCCTTCCTTTTCTGCTAATGTTAGTCTACTGATCGAAATGTTTGTCCTTTTTTAATAAAGAATCTACGATTATTATCTATGCTTGAACTAGGAAGTTATTTGGTTACCCATACCTTGGTGTATTAGTGACATGTCAATTGAATTACTAATTTTATCAGTCTAATTTTCTATTTAATTCTTATGTACTTTTGTTTGAAAATGTTTTATATTGCATGCTTAACCTTCTTTCTTGTTCCAATAATTGATGATTTACTAAACCTGGCCTAATTAAGAAATAATATAATTATGAATATAATTATAATTCTTGTTACTTCTTTTTATCTTCTTTTAGTTAGCTTCCAATTTGAAAATAGGCAGCCTTTGACAGAATTTATGTTTGATATAATTGATTCTTCATTTGCATTCTATAATGATTACTTATTATGCATAAAACAAATGTCATAATAGAATTACGAGAAATATAGACACGAATATTTAAAATTCTAGAGGATTGTGCTATTAAGTATTCAAAGTGCATTGCAAATATTTCTTTGGTAGTGAAAAGATATCTTTTTAATGAATATTCACGAGAATAATTAAATCAATAGATAGGTAATTTTGGTATTAGTGAATATAATTGAGATAAATAGACAGGCTGTAAATACAAAAAGATGAGAAAAACATATTTATTAATGTCTCATTGTATTTCTGTCAATGCCTAATCGAGGTCAAAAAAACAAAACTTTTGTCCTTGGTAAAGAAAAACCACATAACTGGCCATGTTCATGGCATGGCAAGAGCACCATTTACACAGAGTCTACTTGGTCTTTATTTTCTCTAGGCAAATTCTATTTGAACTCGTGAATTTGTTGAGTAACCCCGTGTAATTTGAAAAAAATGAAGAAACCCAGTTTTTTTGCTGAGTAGCCCCATGTCTAATTAAAAAAAACCAATAATACCATGTCTAATACAATAGTCAATCTTATGTTATTTTGTATTATTTTGATCTCCTTGCATAATTTACAGCTTGGTGCTAATGTTGTATATGGTTCTGACATTGTATATGGTTTTGACATTGTTGTATAAGTGGATAAAATTATTGTTAATGGCACAAGCCAAGTATCAGGAGAGGGGTAATGCATAGACATTACTCCAGTGCTACAAAATAGCGCCGTTGTAATGGCAAATTTTTTGGAAACAGTTTGGTGCTAATGTTGTATATTGTTTTGACATTGTTGTATAAGTGGATAAAATTGTTGTTAATGGCGCAAGCCAAGTATCAGGAGAGAGGTAATGCATAGACATTACTCCAGTGCTACAAAATGGCACCGTTGTAATGGCAAATTTTTTGGAAACAGTTTGGTGCTAATGTTTAAAATAAACCCTATATTTTGAGTTCCATTTATTGAAATTTAAATAGTCCATATATTTTAACTATTTAAAATTAATTAAATGTTTAAAATCATACTACAAAATTCTAGGTCGTACAGGAAAACAAAAAACGATCATGAAAAAGGCATGCGTATAAATCTTACAAGGAAGTTAATTGTTTACTAAATTATATTGTTCTTTACTAAACAATTTATATTATGAACGATCAAGTAGCTTGAATCATGTAAAATTACTAACTTAGAAAATGAAGTTACATCTGTTTCCCCATAAAGCTTTTTTTAAAACAATGATGATATCAAGTTTAGATATGTCCTCACAATTTGATGATGGTGAATTATCATGTGGATTAAATCATGTTCTAATTTGGAAAGGAAAGTTACAGACTTATTTATTTTCTAGAAAATATGCTTTTATGATAGTGATTTCAAATTTTGAAATATTTTCACAATTTGATAATAATAAATGATACTTTACGTTAAATCTTATAGTTATCACTAAATTAGGAAAGGTTTATGAAATTACTTTTTTTATAGAAAAAGGAAATTTATGCGCTGTCCCTACATTATCTTGTTAATTTATTATACAATATGACAATTAAAATTCGGAAAATAACATTTTTGGAAACTTTAGGTAGTGGTGGAAATGGAATGAGGGGAAGAGGCAGATTGTCATAGTTTAAAAGCATAATGAGAATTAGAAAATGAATATGTGTTGTATATAGAAAAGAAGTAATTTACTATAGTAACATCTTTTCCATCCAAAAAAGAAAGAAAAGGAAAAAGCTACTTCATATAATAAACGGAAATAAATAAGAATTGGTTTGTCAACATATGTACATAGTTACTACAATGTGATAGCACTATCTTGTTCTCATAAGAGGATCCAAATTCTTGAAGAAAAAGGTAAGAATTTAGATTCAATAAGCAATTGGTTCCATTTTAGTTGAGGATAAAGAACTCAGGCCAACAAAATTTCAAAGGCCGAACTATGCTGAACTGTATAGTTTGGACCTCTTAATAAACTGACTATGCTGAACTAGCAAAACGGCAATAGAAAAAATGAAGCAACGCCTGAAGCGAGCGGAAGAAGGGAGGTAGGCAAAAAGAACAGAGCATTGCTCAGTTATGCTCATCATGCAGGACGTAAAAGTCACGCTAAAATAGAACAAGAAATGGTAATTTATATTCATTTTCATTCAAATGATTTACACATTGTGATTGGATATTCATGTCGTTGCATCAACTTGTATTGCAAATCGTTGCTAGTCCATCAACAAATATCAGTCGTCGTCAAGTATGGGAGAAGACACATAGGAAAAAAGATGGTAGCATATCAGATGCCACTTCTTCATACTTTGTAAGTTAAACAAATATTAACTTGCATATTCTTTAAAATTCCTTATTTATGTAAGTATTATCATATTACAGGATCAAATTGCAAAAGCGAAGGAAAAGATCACTGATAGTGATGAAGAAAAATTGACAGTGGATGAAGACATCTTATCACAAGTGCTTGGTAAGGATGCAAGGGGTAGGAGCCGCGGTGTTGGGACCGTTATACCAAAGACTAAAGTTAAGGCTTGTGCCATTGCACAGAAACGACTCCGACATGTTCATGGCGAGCAGGATGAGTTGAAAATGAGGGTGGGAAGTTTGGAGGGTACAGTGGGAAATTTGTTTGGGAAAATGGAGGTTTTGATCAACATGGTGGGAAATATTGAACAGGGAATTCGTGCACCGGTCAATTCTTCTGATGGAGGACGCGCCACACAATTCAATGCTCCTGAATTCATTGCTTCGTAGTTCCAGGATTCGACCAATGTTACGAACAATCAAAAATGTGAAATCCTCAACTCTGATTTAGAAGTAATAGGAACAGGTATTTTTAACATTTAAACATTTATGACATAATAAGTAGAAAACTTAAATAATAATAAATATTCCCTTTTATTGCAACAGGTACTATATGCCGAGATTCTACAGTGTCCAACATCCATGGGAAATCTGTACCATCCACACATGAAAAAGTGGTGTTGGACAGTATACTGCTACCAGATGAGAGAACCAGCAAAATGAATCATCAATTTGCAGAGACCTTTGCTGATGTTGGAGTGGGTGGATATGTGTGCCATCCGAAGTGTCTTATTCGATATCTCTAGATGATGGAGCGGTATATTTTCTGTTTATGTTGTGTATTTGTATTATGTAGTAATGTGATACATTTGTATTATTGTTGTGTATTTGGATCTTGGTACTGGAGCGATAGTGTTTTCTAGTATCCGCTACTGCGATATATTAATGTGCTAAATGCTAGTATTATGTAATGATATTGTTAAGTTATTACGCACTGCAATGCGGATTATTGAATCATTTGAATGTGCACTGCCTATAATATTATTTGTTTTGATGTCTCGGAATGATTATTGATTATATATTGGATATGAATAGGTCTATAATATTATATATTGGATATGAATAGGTCTATAATATTATATATTGGATATTGATTATATATCTATATCTAATTGACTAATTAGATACGGCTTTTAGCCGTATCTAATTGGTTCATTAGACGCTGCCTATTTGTCAATTAGATACGGCTTCTGGTCGTATCTAATGTGTCAGTTAGATACGGCTAATGGCTGTATCTAATTGATACATTAGATACGGCTAAAAGCCGTATCAAAATATTAAGCTCGGCATATTTTGATACGGCTTTTACCCATATCAAAATATCATTTATGGTGTAGTGAGACCCTATTTGTTATTATGGACCAGCGTTCTTATTACAATGCCTTCTTTAGGAGGCCAGCTTTAGCTGAGGTCGACGACTTTTTCTCACTAAAATATCTAATGGTGAAGTTCCTGACCAAGGGCGGATGGGAAACAGTAAAAGGAGAGCAATTCAGCTCTCGAGAATTATACTTTTCCACTCTTGATCAATACAAATGATATAATCTTTTTTACTCTGACTCGGAGAAAAATGAGTCGGTTGTGATTGAAACCAAAAAGCCCTTGGATGAAGGCCCTTCAAGCCAATCATCTAAGGCAACAACAAAAACCATTGAGAAAGCTAAGCACGCATTAATAGGATTTAACTTTTTTGAAAGGAAATGAAAGTGGAAGGAAACACATCCGATAGAATAAGAAGTAGATGTTGAAGAAATCATCACTGATTTAGATTGTAGAGGTAAACAGTAGAGGATGAAGCCCACCATGATCATGAAGAGGTATGCTTGGACCCAGTTGACCCAACAAAGACAGTGAAAATCGGGAAAGAGCTAGATGACAAACTCAAAGGGGAGTTAGTCTGATTTCTTCATCCCGACAAAGAGGTGTTTTCCTGACTGATTCAAATATGGTTGGAATAGATCCAACCATCATGTGTCATGCCTAAACATAGACCCGAGTTACACCCATCCGATAAAAGAACAAACAATTCGACAAATTTCAAGCTAATGCTTTGAAAGAGGAGGTCAAGTGGTCGTTCGAAAATTGGTTCATCGGAGAAGTGTTTTATCCGAATTGGTTGGCCAATCCAGTATTAGTCATAAAGCCTAACGGAAAATGGAGGACATGTGTTGATTATACCGATTTGAACAAGGCATGCCCAAAAGTTTGCTATCCCCTTCCAAGAATAGACCAATTGGTTGACGCAACAAGTGGATACAAACTCTTTTCTTTCATGGAAGCATACTTCGGGTATAATTAAATTCCGATGTTCAAGCCAGATGAAGAGAACACAAGCTTCATGACAATTGGGGAACATTTCGTTACAAAGTAATTCCATTCAGATTAAAGAATGCCGGAGCCACCTACCAAAGATTGGTAAATAGAATGTTTATAGAATAAATAAGCCATAACATGAAATTATACGTGGATTATATGCTGGTTAACTCTCAAGAGGAAAGCAACCATCTAAGTGATCTTGAAAAAATGTTCAGGGTAATAAAAAATATCAGATGAAGCTCAACCCATAGAAATGTTCTTTGGAAATCCAATCAAGAAAATTCGTAGGATATATTGTTAGTGCTCGGGGAATAGAAGCCAACCTTGACCAGATTCAAGCCATTAAAGACATGGAGGAGCCTAAGACATGTAAGGATGTAATGAGCTTAAATGGAAAAGTAAAGCATTAAATAGATTTATTTCCAAGGCCGTCGATAAATGCATCCCATTCTTCGATGTGATTAACAAGAAGTAAAATTTTGAATGGGGAAAGGATTGTCAGAAAGCCTTTAAGGAACTAAAAATCATCTAGAGAAACCACCAATTCTATCTAGCCCTATCGAAGGAAAAATTATTTATTTTATATGGCAGTTTCAGAACATGCAGTTAGCTCTATTCTAATAAGAGAAGAGAAGGGAATTGAGCTTCTAGTGTACTATACAAGCAGAAGGCTTAAAGATATAGAAACCAGATATTAGGTCATAGAGAAACTGGCATGCTGTTTGATGCTCACATCATGAAAATTGAGAGCTTACTTTCAAGCACATCCAGTTAAGATTCTAACCTACTTTTCACCCAAGCAAATCTTTAGTAAACCCGAAGCTTTGGGAAGATTAGTAAAATAGGGAATAGAACTTAGCCAGTATGATACTGAATTTCTACCACGAGTGGAAATTAAAGGACAAGCTCTAGCCGATTTTGTTAATGAATGTACGAGATTCATCAAAGAGAAATCATAGAAGGAAAAAGATCTAAAGCCTAAGTGGCATCTGTTCGCAGATGGAGCATCAAACGAACAAGGGGCTGGAGCAGGATATCTGATTATTACCCCCCGATGGACACCGTTTGCATTATGCAATGAAATTGGGATTCTGACCACTAATAATGTGGTAGAATACAAGTTGATGGTGGCAGGACTCATCTTGGCCCTACAATTGAAAATCCCTAGGATTGAGATTTTTAGTGATTCCCAATTAATGGTAAATCAGTTGAACCAAACATATCGAATAAACGGTGCCAAGTTGGTCTTATATGTCAAGAAGGTGTTGAAGATGTTGACCCAATTTGAGAATTTCTCCATACACTAAGTACCAAGAGGAAAGAATTCCCAGGCCGATTCTTGGCCAACTCCCGAGGAGTGCCCGAAACCCAAATTGTGCCAGTAGGCTACCTCAAATCCTAGTATAGAGGAAAACGGCCCTGAGCTAGAAAATGAGTCCTTAGTATTGACCAGATCTCAAGCCCTAATACAAAAGGAAAATGGAAACGGAATCCTTCAAGAAAAGTCCTCCCATACAGAAACTAATGATCAATACGAGATAATTGGATGATATCTATCATCGGATATCTGACAAAAGAGAAATTGCCAGTAGATAAAAGGGAAGCAAGAGGAATAAAACATCAAGCCTCAACCATCATTATAGTGAACAAAATAATTTATAAGAAAGGGTATGCACTCTCTTACTTAAGATGTGTTAGTCCAAAAAAAGGAGCAAAACTATTGAAAGAATCCCACGAAGGATTCTGTAGGGACCATTCTAATGGCATAAAGCTAGCCAAAAGGGTTATGAAACAAGGCTTTTATTGGCCTCAGATGACTAACCATGCAATAGATTATGTGAAGAAATGCAAAAATGGCAAAATTTCTCTAAGATCCCACACTTGCCACAAAGTGAATTGACTTCAGTCTCAAATCCATGGCCTTTCGATGTATGGGGAATCGATTTGATAGGACTATTACCTATGTCCAAAGGAGGAGCTACATTTTCAATGGTAGCCATTGATTATTTTACCATATGGGTAGAAGCAGAACCACTACCAAATATCACATCGGGAAAGGTGCTTAAATTTATAATCAAGAATACTGTCACCAGGTTTGAAATTCCACATAAGATAATACCTGACAATGGAACTCAGTTCGAAAGTAAGTAATTTACTCGATTCTACAATAGAAATAGGATTACCAAGACCTTTTCATCTGTAGCACACCCCAAAGCTAATGGAGTCACTGAAGTTGCAAATAAAACCATTAAGACCATCCTAAAGAACCTGTTGGACAAAGCAAAAGGAAATCAGGTAGAGGAACTACCTCTTATGTTATTGGCATATAGAACTTCTGCCAAAACTTCAACTGGACATACCCCATTTTCTTTAACATATGGATGTGAAGTCATGCTTCCAATCGAGGTTGAAGTACCCTCTCATCAAAGGATTGCATATGCATTTAATACAAACCAGGAATTGTAAAGACAATCTTTAGACTTGATCAATGAATTAAGGGACGCAGCATCCATACAAACAACTGAATATCAAAGAAGGGTATCAAAATACTATAACCCCAAAGTGAGGTAAAGATCATTTCAAAACAGAGATTTAGCACTCTAAAATGTTATGGAAAATACTAAGAATCCAGCAGATGGACCACTCGGGCGAACTAGGAAGGACCCTATATCATTCACAAAGTAACCCCACCAGGAACCTACCGATTATGCCGACCTGATTGCAACATAATAACACGAACATAGAATGTCAAACATTTAAGATCGTACTTCCCAACAGTGAATAAAGAAGCTGAAACAAGTATATCTACTGGATCAATCATAGAAAGGAGTAAGAATATCCTAAAATAAAGGAAAAGCCTAAATCAATACATATAAGTCACTAAGGGCGAATTAAGCCTTTGATGCCGCCACAAGGGCTTGGTCAAAGCACCTCCTGGAGGGAGGTCGGAGTAAGCCTTTGGTCCCGCCAGAAATAGCCTGGTTAAAACATCTGCAAGCCTTCGGTCCCGCCTACATGGCCTAGCCGGAGTGCCTCGTAGTGGGAGGATGGAGTAGGCCTTTGCTCCCGCCAAACATGGTCTAACCAAAGCACCAAACTAGCCTACAGTACCGCCTATAAGGCTTGATTGAAGCACACCCTAGAGGGAGGTTAGGTAAGTCTTTGGTTCTGCTTGAGACAGCTAACCAAATGCACCGGAGGAAAGACCTAAATCATCACCTAAGACGGTGATAAGGGGTTCGATCTAAGTTGAGATCATCACCTAAGATGGTGCCAAAGGAAACAATCAAGATTTGTTACCTATTATGGTAATTAGTGGTTATCACCTAAGATGGTGCCAAAGAAATCAATCGAAATCCATTACCTATTGTGCTAATCAGAGAATCAATCAGAATTATTACCTATTGTGGTAATCAAATGCCAATCAAGATCCGTTGCCTATTATTGTAATTAGAGATCCAATCAAAATCATCATCTAAGATGGTGATAAAGAAATCAATTGGGTCAACCGAACTCTGTCCAAAAGAATGGATGCAAGTAATCATCTGGAGAAAGATCTATCAAACATGAGCTATTGTGCTTCAAAGAAAAGATAAAGCAATCAATAATTGCCAGAATGATTTTTGGTCTTCTATTCAGATTATTATTACCTTGGCAGAACGGTTTTCTGGTCTTCTATTCAGGTTATTATTACCATAATGGTTTTTCGGTCTCCTATTCGGAAATTATTCCAGTCAGATGGTTTTATGGTCTTCTATTCAGAAGTTATTATTGCCAGAAGGTTTTCTGGTTTTCTATTCAAAAATTATTCTAGCCAGATGGATTTTCTGGTCTTCTATTCAAATGAATTTTCTGGTCTTCTAATCAAGAGGTTATTATTTCCAAAATGGCTTTATTATCTTCTCTTATTCAAGAACTTATCATTATCGCCAGATGATTTTCTGGGAATTTATTTAAGTGATCATTATTGCTAGATGTATTTCTAGTATTCTAATTAAGAAATTATCACTGTCAAATAGATTTCTGATCTCATATTCATGATATTGCTAGAAGAGTTGTTGGTCCTCCCTTCTATGACATTCCCGGATGGTTTTTTGGTTTTTTATTTAGGAAATTATAATTCTTAAATGATTTTCTAGTTTTCTTTAAATCATTGTTGGCAGATAATTTTCTAATCTTGATTCTATGAGATTATTTAAGTAAAATTGCTGCCAAATAGATTTTTGTCCCTTCAAGCGAATATATAACTTCCAAAAGTAACATTGAATTATAAATGAAAAATCCTTTATGATCTTGTCAAAATCCAGAAAGGTTTTCCCAAAATCAAATTTAAAGTTAGTAATGATAATCATAGCATGTTTTGTGTTTTGTAGGAAAATAAGGTTGGAAAGGAAACTTTTCAAAGAACTAGAAAAGTGAGGAAATTCTTGGTTTTACACTAAAGTGTAAAAAGCTTCTTTTATACAAGGAGGGGGGCAAATGTTATTCATGTATTTTACAAAGGAATAAAAATGAAGGCAAGAGAATTTGATGTCGAATCAATGAGTCTACAATTGGGCTTCTAAGATAATATCATAACAAGCATAAGAATGTCAAAGCTAAAGTGATATCGAATCTAAAGGCGACATGGGTTATCACACTTATGAACGTAAAGCAATGTCGAACTTATTAATAAGTGAAGATATCAAACTTGAAAGCATAAAGCATCTCGCGTAAGCAAAAGCATTTCGCACCAGAAAATAGCATCTTGCATCAGTGGAATGATGTTGAAATTATGGATATCGCATGTCGAAGCTTATGATGTTGAAGATAAAGGAAAGAAATATATGGCAAAGAATATCGCACCTTAAAGCACATTGAAGGAAACACTACATATCAACATTATGGAATGTCGTAGACCATCAACATAAAAGGGACAGTGTATATCCTTGATATCGCATGTCATATGTAACCAGCACTATACTTCATCGAGGCAGTGATATCGAAGGACATTATATGTAGGGCACCAATGAGAGAGGGGGATACTGTAGATCACCAATGTCGCACCTCATCAACAAAGAAAGTGTATGTCATAAAGTATCACTGAAAAGCTTATGGCGCATATCATCAATATCATATTCCATCAACACAAGGCAGCACATCATAAGCCATCAATATGATGAAGCATCACATATTATTGATGTTGCATCCCATCGATGCCACACATCGTCAAAAGAGATTCCCAAGTGTTAAAAGATCGAAGCTCGTCGTAAGTCATCAATATGATTGGAGATCTCATATATTTTTGATGTCACAACTCATCCATATCGAATATCACCGTAAATGATGTCGCTTGAAGCTGATGCCATCACTTATCAATACCGCCTCTTATCAATGTCACATCTCATTGATGTCGTAGTATCTCGGAATGTTATGAATCACTGGCCTTTATGGATATTGTAATTCAACAATGCTAAAAAGGAGGTGGTAATTCATTATTTTCTGAGGTGATGGTGAGTGTTATCAAAGCAAGTATGGATGTTGATGTCGTAAGTTATCAACATATAAAAGTGTGTTGAAAATCATCAAAACAAAGCATGGCGTTAAATACCACCGAGATAGATGATGATGCCGAACGCCAAGAATGCCAAGCTGACACGTAATAGTTATGCTGCCCATCTCAACCCTATAAATCTAGAGGCTTGGAAGAAGGGGCGATCATTTCTTTTCTCTCTTCTTAAATAAAAACATTGTGACCTAAATTGAATTGGTGAAAATCTTCAAGCGATTGTAAACTTTGCAACTTATATGTGCAAGGACTTGAATAATATTTAGCATTGCCTATTTTCCTCGATTATGCAACTCTGACTACTATTGGACTTGGTTATGCATATAATAGAGCTCTTTGGGACCTAAGTTTCATCTTGACTTTACCTATTATAAAGTCACATGTGCTTCGGTCTAAACAAGCGTTTATATGCATAATCACTATTTTCCTTACTACATATGGATAATGTATTATGAACCATGAGAATTACTACTTAGTTCATTAATATGCTTAATGGGCTATTATACATATTTGCAACCTGTTATTTCTCCCCTTTGAACATATGACATGGGCTATTGAGTAACTACATCAAAAGTCCTTAGGTATGATGAAACCATTTTTGAATGCCATCAACTTGTACTAAGCGATGAATATCAAGCCAATTCTTGATTTCTCATCATCAATTGACTTCATCAACTAAGTTATACTTAGGCATCACAAGTGTTACAAATTGAGTTTTAGCTCGATACGAATGGCACCATGGCTGCTATACCAATTTTTGGTTTAATATTAACCAACATGAAACTCTTGATCGAGTCATCCATAGTTATCCAATAACCATCGGTACATAATCCATTGGTGCCCTAGTGACCATGAGTAATATATTGCCCTATATATGAAGGGTGTTACGCACACTAGTCCTCAACTGATATGTCACTTTTGTTTCTCCAAGCATTTTGACCAAAAATATTCAAAAATATGTTATTCTATGTTGTTATAATTTTCTCATGATTACAACTCTTTGAAATAGTTATCACATACATATTATTTAAGGATTTTCTAATTAACAAAATTTAATTTAATCACTTAATTAATTATATCATTATATAACAAAGTATATATTAGAAATCAAATACCTTCATTATGAACAAGATTGGTCGTCGAGTTAGACATATGTTGTAAAGTACATAATTTCACCTGGAGCATACACATAACTATATATATATCTAAAATACATATATTAATTACATAAAGCTTAATTTGATAAAATATAACATACGTTGGCCAATTCGAAATTTTAAATCCGAATTTTAAGTTGAAATATCATAGTTTGGCCAGGTAGAATGTAACGACCCACCTTTTTGGGCGGTTTAAATCGATAATAAACCATACATGTCAACTCAAACCATTCAAAAGGGAGGATTGTTAATGGGGTAAATAAGAAAATAAGAGAAAAGAAGGAAAAATAAAAAATAGAATTCACAGCAGAATGACAAAATATAATAATCAAATAAACAGTTAATGAAGCTATTTTAAAAATAACATTTGATTTCACTTTTACAATACTAATCAGAGTTATACATACAGTAGGAATAAATAAATAATGCAACAGAACAACATGATGCAGTGTAATAATACTAGTAATATAATACCAAACTCCGTCTTCATCCTCCAGAAATAATGTCTTCAATACACTGAAAAGCTTAGACTGACCCGAGCGTAATGAAAACAAAAAACACTTGAGTCGGAACTAAAAGATCTTATGTAAGTTAAATCAAAATGAGTAAATATGTGTGTAACGGCTTCAGAGATTTTTACGGAATTTTACATCTCTTATCGAGTGTCTAACTTGCGTGCAATAACTTAAGAGATGTTCGGGATTCCATCCCCTAAGGATCCGTTAAACTATCTACATATATAATACAATACACTATTAACCTAAAAGCCATATATCGATCTTAACTTTACAGTCCCAATTTAATTCTCAAACAATTTCTTTCTAACCATTTCAATTTCGACTTCCAAAGCTTGAATTAGAAAATAATTAAATTCATATAATCTATCATTTATTTCCTTTAAAACAATAACATTTAACCAAAAATCCAAATTCAAGATTTTAAACCATTTAATTTAACCAATCCGGTGTTCGTATTTAATTTTATATCCTATGGTCAAGTGATATAGATATATATCATTTCAAACCGCAATAAATTTAAATTTCCGAATATATATCATTTCAACCCATATCCCGAATCACAATTTTTTCAAATCCATAAAATCACTTGGGTTTATCATTTCAACCCATAATGATTCTTCCCTAATCTATAAGATCATTCAGGTATGTATCATTTCAAAGCATAGTGATTTTCCTAATAATAACTAAGGGAACTTGTAGTGTGATAACAACATATAAAATAAACATAACATCAAATCATCCAAAATGTCAACAATTAACCATCCATCACAATCATCATTCAAATCAACCAATAAATCACAATAATTAATCGGTTATCATTATCAGGTATTTAACTAACAATTTAAATTCAATATTAATTTAAATGGCAATTTAATTCAATATATATTCAAATTAAATTTAAATGACAATTTAAAATACCAAACATCAATCAATAAATTTCTAATCACATCATAAATTTAAGTTAACTAACATAAGATGATTTAGTATTCGTGACTGGGTTAAATCACACACCTTTGATTTATCATCGATTTAAAATCCAAATAAAACCCAAAATTTGAACAGTCTCATAATTCAACCAAAATAGTTCCATCCTGTTTGAAATTTTGATACGATCCCAACAGAAGAAACCACATCCAAATCCGAGTTCGTATGCAAAAGTTATTAAGGTTAGAAGTTTGAAATTTTTTAATTAAATTAAAAATCAACTAGGGGCAATATAGTAATTCTCGTACCTCCATCCAAACCCTAACCCACGCGAGAACCCAATCAGAAACACGCAGCCGCCAACAACCTCCACTGCCGCACGCCCCTCCGACCATCTTCCACCTGATCAGAGACCATCATCATCCTCCTCGTGCTCCGTCGCTACTCTACAGTTCCTCGTGACCATCCTCTCCACCTGGAGACGCCAGCGTCGTCGCCCCATATAATCACCATTCCAGGCGATTTCGATCACCGATGACACAAAGTAAACCCATGGATCGAAAGCCCTCAGCCTAGTAGCGCCTTCCGATCGCCATATAGTTGAAGATCCACCGTCGAATTGAAAACCCTAGCAATGGATGGTCGAGGAAAAATCGATGATTTCTGGCCAAACTGTGACTCGAATCGAAAAATGAATTATAACAGAAGATTGCGCTCGTCGAGAGCTTTCCAACAATATATAATATGACATATTTTTGAGGAGTTTGATTTTTCGATTTGATTTTTTATTTGAAAATTGAAATTAAGGTTTTGAATTGTCTACCATTGGGAAGGAGGAGATGAGAAAGAAATGTACGTACAGACAATAGAAAATAAAAGGCTGCTAGGGTTTATAACAGCATATATATAGGCAGAGATGGATAAGAATGAATGGTCATATCGAATTGGGTCGAAACGATAACGACGACCCGAAAAGCCCGTTTCGCTCCCAAAACAAAAATAGGTCATCCAATATATCGAAATATAGGTTTTCGATATTTTTAAATTCAATGGAACAAATTTCAAATCCAAATTCCATTGTATAAAGAATTTAGCATTTAAAATCAGATTATATTAATTAAATTCCTTTAATTGATTTCTACGCGTTTCGAGCCTGCACGATCAAACGATAAGTCTGATCGCTACAAAACTTGAAATCTTACAATAATTCACTATTATGGATCTGATGAAACTGGTTTCGTCGAAATCCGATACAGTAGCCAAAATGGCTAATTTTCACGTTAATTAAATAAATTATTATTAAATTGGTTTAATCACTTTTAAAATTCAAATTTAAAAGTTAACAATTTTATGATTCTTGATTACGTAGACACTTATAATCTTTTAAAATAAAATTTCCATGTCAAATCCAATATTTAAATATTGCACAAATTTCAGCGTTCAATTGTAACTGTAACAAAACCCCAATTTATTATAATTTATTCAAATAAAATCTTTTATTTTGATTTCAACTCTTATTATTCAATCAACTATTACCTTAAGAATATAATTAACATTACTTTACATTTTATTACATTCATATTCTACTGCTTTCATCTTAACTCAAATTAACTGTAATATTTAATTACATTAAATTTCATTGATTTCCAAATTAATTCAAACAGATTAAATAACAAGATGATAATTAAAGCAATTATTATACATTAATAATTCAACACATTTCCAAGTCTATTGTTTACAAACAAAACCAATAAATTTATGTACTAATAAATTGATTTCATATTTCATAATAAACCTATTTCAATTAATAACATATAATCCAACATTAAATCCAACATTCAATTATCTCCCTATTTACAATTATAACCAAATTAACTTTACAATTATTTCAATTGATTGAAATTACATTAAAATATTGTTAATAACATTCAAACGATAATATTAAATCATATTCTAATAATTTTTCTCATTAATAAATCATAAATTTTGATTTCTCCCAATATTAATATCTCAAAATCTTATTAAATCTAATATTTTTAATTATCAAAAATTACGGGTCGTTACATAGAATATATCTAAATTCTAATCTTGATCAAATTAACTAATGTAAAATATCTCTAATCGACTTTCTATTGATATTATGTAATATATACACACACGCACACATATATATATATATAATGATAAAGCCAAAATAATTTTCAATTAATTGAAAATATACATACATAGTATATTAAACTATTCTAATATATATTTACAAACACAAACATCTAAATGTAACGACCCGCCTTTTTGACCCTTAAAAGTCGACACTAATACATTCACTGTATTCACGAGCCGACAATCCAAGTGTCGAAAAAACCGATTGTTGGAGGAAAAGAAAAGAAATACGGAATAGAATCTCACATCATGACGAGTAATATATAATATACAACAGATCTTTATAAAAGAAAAATTGTAATATACGTTCATAAATCAGAGCACACAAATCTATCATTAGCCTGGACGATTATAACAACATGTCCTCGCAATTGCTGATAAACATAAACAACTAATGTAGAATAAAATAAAATATATGTGGTTATGTCTTAGAGGCATCTAGCTCATCTTTTGAAGCTCCAAAGCATGCAAACTAAATCTATAAACATGCTCAGTCTGACCACGAGCATTATTAGAAAATAACACCCGGATCAGTTTGGTAAACCAGTGGCGAAACACACCCCAAATGCATTTTAATATTATAAAAATCTTTCAAAATAAAGGTATCTCGTAAGACCACACCGCACATAAACCGGTCGGGTTTTTACCTTACGGTAACCAAACCATTCCATAGAAAATCTTCTGATATTATAATAATGTCTATATTTTAAAACAAATATTGAATCATAGCCAAAATTGTTACATTAATTAAATTTTAGCATAATAGGTATAAAACTAAGTCCGAAAGGCACTTATTGGAGAATGCATTCCATCAATGACAACGCACTAGGGTATCGCCTGCCATAGTACACCTCTAGAAAATGTACCAAGTGCCTCGCCTAAACCCCCTGCGAATAAGGACCGTCCCTACCCCTTGCTAGATAGTTTTGAATATTTCATCACACGGTTGCTTTTGCAACCTTTTCCGAGAGCTCTCATGCACAACCAAATCCATAAATGTATATATATAGAAAAGGTGATGACAATACCTTAATGGGCGCGACCCACATAGCCCTAAACCATATCCCCTATTTTTGTCATTTTCGATTGTTGAGGCTAGAGGCTACGTTTTACCTTTTTTATAGCAATCCCACTTGGATGCTAACACTGTCCTCCAGGCAGAAATGTTGTGCCAGCATTCATTCATACAAGTTGTTCAAGATATGAACAAACCGATGGCACTACTTCTACTACATCCATTTTGGAATCACCATCAGGATTAGTAGTAAGCAGCCTTTGTACTTCAAAAATCTCCATCTTTAATCATCTTCAAGACGTCCCAATTCCAAACGCTTATGCTGGTTCGAAGTGGTTTTCGGATAATATATCTGATCCCGGTCTCTTCGAACCTACAACGATGGTTTAAAAACTGGCCAAGGTTTGATAGTTGGTTATTTCACTATCAAATAAACAAACAATAAAATCAGAGATTTAACCTTCATGGTTAAGCACAAAGTAACCACTAAGCCTATTTAATTAATCTTTTCAATAATTAAAACTACTTAATAAATTCTCGTATGAAAATATTTTACAAAGATATATTTCACAAAACCCTTCTCCACACTTTTCAATAGTTTGAAAATATTCATATACTTATCTCATTAATATAAGTATATTCACGAAACGCTTATGAAAGATTGCACTTCCAAAAACCCACACTTAGTTGGGTCAAAACCAATGTCATTTAAAAAAAAGATAATAATAACCCAATACACTCTTCCTTCGGTGTTAAGTATAGAAAAAGAATGTTTCATGCCACCATAATTAAGCAGGTCATTTTGAGAAATCAAATCTCTTTTATAAATAAACTCCTTTAAAAAATCCCCTTTATAAGTATAAGCTCTAAATTCGTTTATAAAATTTCTTTTATAAAACTCATCTTTATTTACAAAGCTCTTTTTATAAATCATAAATAAAATTATAACCTCCATTAATAAATCTCCAAATATAAAATTATAGACTCACACGCTTACCAAAAATCTCCAAATATAATTGTTTGCGCCAAAATTGGTCAAAAACACCCAATTGCCAATTAAAGCACCAGTTCACAATCACGGATAATAAGTATGTAGAGAATTAAAAATGAAGAAACTCAGAAAATTTAGATGAAAGCAGTAAAGAATACAGGGTTTATAGTACGTGGTTCGGCAATCCGGCCTACGTTCACTTTGAAGTTGATAATTTTATTGAAGTTTGCTTGCTGATTACAACGAGTTACAACTGATTACAATAGCAAAATCCGAGTACAATGATGAATCCGGCAGAGTCTGGATGTAGAAGAGCCAAAAGTCCCTTTTCTGTAGGTTTTAGGATGCTATTTATAGGCGTAGGCTGCAAATATCTTGCTTAGATCTCGGGAGACCTCTTCTGGCACGTGGGTGGACCCACACGATCGATCCCATGTGGTTTGCACTCGATCCGTGATCGATATGAATGAATTTCGTATCGATCAAGATTTTTCCCAATCGAGTCGAAATCGAGCATGAACATTCTTTAGGTTGTACGTAAGCTCCAGTGAAAATTTTGTAGCATTTGGACTTGTAGATTGTGAGATATGATCGATGCAAGTTTGTGTTTTACGAAGGCTGTCTCCTTCGTATCGATCGCTGTTGCACTGTTCGTACTCGGTCGCTGTTGCACTGTTCGTACTCCATCGATGTTGCACTGTTCGTACTCGATCGATGTTGCATTGTTCGTACTCCATCGATGTTGCACTGTTCGTACTCGATCGATGTTGCACTGTTCGTACTCCATCGCTGTTGCATTGTTCGTACTCGATCGATGTTGCACTATTCATACTCCATCGATGTTACACTGTTCGTACTCCATCGATGTTGCACTGTTCGTACTCGATCGATGTTGCACTGTTCGTACTCCATCGATGTTGCACTTGATGGATACGAACAAAAGAAGAATGATGGATACGAATAGTAGAGGATTGATGGATACGAACAGTAGAGGATTGATGGATACGAACAGTAGAGGATTGATGGATACGAATAGTTGAGGCCTATTGGATACGAACAGTAGAGGATTGATGGATACGAACAGTTGATTCCTAAGTTTGCATCGATCATATCTTGAGCATACGAACTCGGATTGACTTGAAATTTGAAACGTCGGCTTTTATAGCTTTGCTTGTTATGTCTTGTCAATTGCAACTCAATCTGGACTAGGACAAAATTTACCGATATCCATAGTGAAACAGTGTATAACCAATCTTTGGGACAAACTGTTCTTGATTCCTAGTCAACTTTTTGGTGTCACGGCCTTGCCAAAAGATGGGATAACACATGCCCTCCAAAACATGCCTTGCGATAGGAAGGTATGTTTTGTAATTCGATAAGCTGGATGTTCGTATCCTATTAATGACCTGCAAAGAAATTGATAATCTTATCTGACTGTGAATAGTGATCGTTCGCGGTTGGGTGCCGTTCGAGGAGAATTGTGACCATTCGCGGTCGGGTGTCGTTCGAGGCGAATTGTGATCGTTCGCGGTCGGATGCCGTTCGCGGCGTGTTGTGACCGTTCACGGTCGGGTGCCGTTCGAGGCGAATTGTGACTGTTCGCGATCGGGTGCCGTTCGAGGCGAATTGTGACCATTCGTGGTCGGATGCCATTCGCGGCGTGTTGTGACCGTTCGCGGTCGGGTGCCATTCCCGGCGAGTTGTGACTGTTCGCGGTCGGGTGCCATTCGAGGCTAATTATGATCGTTCGCGGTCGGGTGCCGTTCGAGGCGAATTGTGACCGTTCGCGGTCGGATGTCGTTCGCGGCGTGTTGTGACCGCTCGCGGTCAGGTGCCGTTCGAGGCGAATTGTGACCGTTCGAGGTCGGGTGTCGTTCGAGGCGAATTGTGACCGTTCGCGGTCGGATGCCGTTCGTGGCGTTTTGTGACCGTTCACGGTCGGGTGCCGTTCGCGGCGAGTTATGACTGTTCGCGGTCGGGTGCCGTTCGAGGTGAATTGTGACCATTCGCGGTCGGGTGCCGTTCGAGGCGAATTGTGACCGTTCGCGGTCGGATGCCATTCGCGGCGTGTTGTGACCGTTCGCGGTCGGGTGCCGTTCACGGCGAGTTGTGACCGTTCATGGTTGGGTGCCATTCGAGGCGAATTGTGACCGTTCGCGGTCGGGTGCCGTTTGAGGCGAATTGTGACCGTTCGCGGTCGGATGCCGTTCGCGGCGTGTTATGATCGTTCGCGGTCGGGTGCCATTCGCGGCGAATTATGTGTGCCCAGGGGGGACTTGGTATCATTAACGTCAGATTTCACGTTCGAGTGAGTTCTAAGTTGCTTGTTATGGCGGTTTATCGACATCTCAAAGCATGCATGAGGATCGTTCGCGATCCCGTACATGCATAAGTAGCTTAGCCATTATGGAATCACAAATAGCGGATTTTCATTCAAAATAAGTATTTCAACAGAAATGTTCAACAAAATCAAGTTCAAACGTGCGAAATAGAAAACAAAAGTAAAACAGAGACGTCAAAGTGCAAACACCTACACTGACGCGATTGGCAGTCGTATCAGAGCATGCCTGAGGACCGTTCGCGATCCTGTACATGTGTAAATGACTTAATCGTGTTGGTGTGGAGTTTGCTACTTATTCATCATTATTTCAATCGGTTGATGACAAGCTGATGCCTCGATCCTGAGCCGTTCCCAGTTGGTGCAGGTGGTGGTTGTTCTTGCTCCATTGTTGTGGTTTGCCTCCTTACATATTACGATAGCAGGCCATTCCAGATATATCCCTCTATTTCACCCCTCATGTGCCTGCAATCATTGGTACCGTGGCCACTTAGCTCATGGAATAAGCAGTACTTGTCTGATTTCCTCTCATTGCTGGTCGGGTCCCCTCTCATTGGCTTCCGATAAGGAATCTGCCCCCGGTGTCTTGGTAAATCCGTTCCAAGGTTTCGCTTAGCTCTGAATAGGAAGAAAATCTCGGTTCTTTTCGTGATCGCTTTGGTCCATTATCGCTATCCTCGGCTTTTCGTTTTCCTTTATCCTTGCCTGAATCTCTTTCGGGAAGATTTCCGCCTTTGACTGCATAAACTTATGTTCCCTCTCCTTCCTCTCTTTCAACATTTGCGTCCTCTAATCGCAGGAATCCTTCGGCCTCATGATAAAATTCTCCTAGATCCATAGGCGGATCCCTTGTCAGTGAATTTTTAAATTCTGTTCCATCAGTTATGCCAGATACGGCTGCCATCAAAACCATGGATGGATCTGGTCGATCCAACGATGATGCCGCTGCATTGAATCGCGTCGAAAAATTCCTCAAAGATTCCCCCGTTCTTTGCTTTAGTGCTGCCAAACTCATCACATTCTTGGGTCTCGAAATGTGAACTCTGAAATGCCTCATAAACTTTTCAGTCAAACCGGTCCATGTTCCAATGGAGCCGCTTCCCGGCTGTCTAAACCATAATGCTGCAATGTCCGTGAAATACAATGGGAAACACCGGGCCATGACCTCCTCTGATGCCCCCAGTACCTCCATATGCCTCATATACCATGCTAGATGAACTGCAGGATACGTCCTCCGATCGTACGTCTCCAGTTTTGGTAGCTTGAATTTTGGTGGATTCCTGGCTTGTCTAATTGCGGGAGCGAAGAGGCTCCTGTTCACATCTTCTAGATCTCTATTAACCAGTCCGCCTTTCATGGCTCGTCTAACCATCTCCGCCAATCTGTCACTGTCGCCAAGCTATGGCCCTTGTCCGTTGCCTCTTATCTGCCCCCCGAGTTCACGAGGGATTCCTGGAGTCTGCTCTCCTGGCCGAGCATCCATCTCTCTATCAACGTCGTGTTGCACAACTCCACCTGGTGTCCTGCCTGCGGTTGGATCGACATGCTCCGGGTGAGTGCCCCCTAGCTCTGGTGCTGCTCCTGATGGTCCCGCTTTATTATGAATTCTGGTTGCTCCATGCTCCCGATCCCTATCCATAGCATCTCCTGCAGTTGCATTCCCTTGGTTTTGCACTCCAACTTGACCAACTTGTCGAAGTAGATTCTGCATCATCTCTTCTTGCCTTTTCAGCATTCCCTCCTAAATGGCTCCCATCATCATCTCAATCTCGTCTCGGGTGATGAAGATCGAGGCCAGATACGCTCCTGAGGAAGCTTCCTGACTCCCTTCATGCTGACTCCTTTCAGTTCTTTGTCTTCTTGTTAATTGCTTTGCCATAGTTCCTCCTAGATCTGATTTTCTAGCTCTTCAAATCTGAACTCCAAACTTTAGAATCCCTGAATACTTTGTCGTTCTCAGTGAAAGCACCAAAATGTTTGCGCCAAAATTGGCCACAAACACCCAATTACCAATGAAAGCACCAGTTCACAATCATGGATAACAAGTATGTAGAGAATTAAAAATGAAGAACACTTAGAAAATTTAGATGAAAGCATTAAAGAACACAGGGTTTATAATCGTTCGACAATCCGGCCTACGTCTACTTTGAAGTTGATAATTTTATTGAAGTTTTTTTGCTGATTACAACGAGTTACAACTGATTACAACAGCAAAATCCGAGTGCAATGATGAATCCGGAAAAGTCTGGACATAGAAGAGCCAAAAGTCCCTTTTCTATAGGTTTTAGGATGCTATTTATAGGCGTAGGCTGCAAATATCTCGCTTAGATCTCGGGAGACCTCTTCTGGCACGTAGGTGGACCCATGCGATCGATCCCATGTGGTTTGCACTCGATCCGTGATTGATACGAATGAATTTCGTATCGATCAAGATTTTTCCCAATCGAGTCGAAATCGAGCATGAACATTCTTTAGGTTGTACGTAAGCTCCAGTGAAAATTTCGTAGCATTTGGACTTGTAGATTGTGAGATATGATCGATGCAAGTTTGTGTTTTTCGAAGGCTATCTCCTTCGTATCGATCGCTGTTGCACTGTTCGTACTCGGTCGCTGTTGCACTGTTCGTACTCGATCGATGTTGCATTGTTCGTACTCCATCAATGTTGCACTGTTCATACTCGATCGATGTTGCACTATTCGTACTCCATCACTGTTGCACTGTTCGTACTCGATCGATGTTGCACTGTTCGTACTCCATCGATGTTGCACTGTTCGTACTCCATCGCTGTTGCAATGTTCGTACTCGATCGATGTTGCATTGTTCGTACTCCATCGATGTTGCGATGTTCGTACTCGATCGATATTGCACTGTTCGTACTCCATCGATGTTGCACTTGATGGATACGAACAATAGAAGAATGATGGATATGAACAGTAGA
This sequence comes from Allium fistulosum, assembly GCA_030737815.1. Classification (NCBI taxonomy): domain Eukaryota; kingdom Viridiplantae; phylum Streptophyta; class Magnoliopsida; order Asparagales; family Amaryllidaceae; genus Allium; species Allium fistulosum. The sequence goes on along the minus strand of CM060902.1, from coordinate 1,246,962,668 downwards.
GGATTGATGGATACAAATAGTAGAGGATTGATGGATACGAACAGTTGAGGCCTGATGCATACGAACAGTAGAGGATTGATGGATACGAACAGTTGATTCCCAAGTTTGCATCGATCATATCTTGAGCATACGAACTCGGATTGACTTGAAATTTGAAACGTCGGCTTTTATAGCTTTGCTTGTCATGTCTTGTCAATTGCAGCTAAATCTAGACTTGGACAAAATTTACCGATATCCATAGTGAAATAGTGTATAACCAATCTTTGGGACGAAATGTTCTTGATTTCCAGTCAACTTTTTGGTGTCACGGCCTTGCCAAAAGACGGGATAACAATAATTATGAGGCAACATAATTATAGCCGCCTTTTTATAAATTCCCAAATTTATTAAATGACTCCTTTGTAAACATCCTTTATATTATTTATAACTCTTTTTATAAAACTTCTTATTAAAAATATTATTTATAAAACTCATTTTATAAATTCTCAAACTATTTACCCCTCTTTTTATAAAGCTCCCAATTCATTTAAATAAAACTCCTTTTACAAATTTCACACTATGATTTATAACATGATCATTTAAAAGCATATCCCATGTTTTTGCAAACTCTTCAAAACACGATCAATCCATATATACACAATAAATTCACACTTTGATTTATTACTCCAGTTTGTCCAAATGATAATATTTCCCTTTTATAGCATATCATTTATAAAACTATTCCTTTATTTACAAAAAACTACTTATATATCTCTCTTATAGTTTATAAAATTCCTTTTATAAATCTATTCTTTTATATCAACATTTTATACAAAATGCCTCTCAAATATTTATTACCAAAATATTTCTACCTTCTTCTAAATCACACAAAAACCACTTCAAATAAATGATAATCCTTTTTATTTTCCCTTTGTAAATAAACATTTATTATTATAAAAAAATTCTATAAAGACAAATACTTCCAAAATAATTCATTAAAACATTTACTTATATATATATATTATAAAAGAATAAACAAAGAAGTTGAAATAAATAGAGAAGTTCAAAGCTCATTTTAAATAAACTATCACAGAAAATCCAAAAAGATAGATTTAAATATCATTTTTTCAAATCGGAACCATTTCCAAATCCAACAGAAATTTAATAGTTTTTTCCAAAATACTATAAGACTAATAGTTACTATAGCACTTAACCAAATGTCATTACTACTTTTCCACTAAAAGTTCAACTTTTTAAAATATTAGAGTCACATCAATATGGCCAAATAATCATATTTTACCATTTAACAATCTATATAATAGATATATAATTAAAAGGAAATCAACAAATATATATATCTGGGATTAAAAATCAAATGTTAAGAAATTTGGATATCTTTACTAAATTCCTGTATATTTCAATTTAAATGCCAATCGCTTTTCCAAAGCAGATATTTAACCAAATCAGCCAATAATTCAACCAAACACAAATAGTAAATTTTATCAACTATATAGCTTACTGATTATCCAAAAAGGTGAGTTTAACTTACCGAGATTTCAGTTGACATCGAAGTGTTCCGGTTTGACATATAATTGAACGACGTCCGATTTTAGTCCAAATTTTCACTTGCTTCAAATTCAACCCAACTAATTTCATTGCATAGCTATTGTCATTACGACCAACGCAAAAGACCGCGTCTCGATTGGACCTTGTATGAGAGAGTTATGCATTTTATAAGATATTGATTTTAAATATAAAATTTAAACACTAATCACACTTTTTAAATTACTAATTACCTTATATTATATCTTTCTTCCCAAAATCTCAATCCTGCCTAAATACTGGAGCAAAACCTCCCCATGGCCGCACCATTCTTCCTCCCTCTCTCCATCATCTCTCCATCAATACACAATTCGAAAACACCGACGAACTCCATTTCTCGACCTTTCCGCATCCAACCCCGCGAAGTGGAACTCGACCCTCCCTCAAAAATCATGACCTACTCCTTTTTACTAGTCGTACAACACGTTGCTTCCCACCACCAGCGACCACACCTTTCCCTCTTCCGGCCGATGATGCCAAACTCCACCATGAACCCCTTTATAAACATTGATTTTCCTATTCACCTTAAATTTTCCAAAAATTAAAACCCTAGTTTACTTGCTCCTTTATAAAACTATCGCACCACTTAAAGAAGAAGACGCATACTCCAGCACCCCATACACTAATTGATCTACCCATATAAAACTCAAAAATCCAAAACAGCGTCGCAACCTCAAAACAATAATAATATACACTAGTTATCGCATTTTTAAAAATCATAAAGACACTGTCGTTTGCCGAAAAATCGTCAAACGATAATCTAAATATTTTCAAATTAAAATTTATGGAAAAATCAAATAAATTAAATTAAAAATACGTCAATAAAAATCGAGTCGAAAAATTAAAAAAATCTCATTATTTATTATTTCAAATAAATTGACAAAATGAATCTATCATTATTATTTATTAATTAAAAGAAGTTAAATAAGACCATTAAATCCATTTAATTAGTATTCAATTCAAAATACAGATATTTAATTACTATTCATATATTAAATTCACAAACTCAAATATTTTAAACAATCCCTTTATTTGAATTTAAATTTTAAACCTTTAAAACTAATTATTTCAATATTTAAAGTTAATTAAATATTCAAAATCAGATGACAAAATTTTGGGTTGTTACATTAAACATACATATGTGTTTATATATATATATATATATATATATATATATATATATATATATTTGTGTGGGTGTGTAAGAAATATATAAATTTCATGAAAAAATTATACTTTTTAATTTTGTAACAGTCGGAAGAAATTTTTTTGATAATAAGAGTGAATTTTTTTCTAGCAAATCACTCATTATGATGTTTCAAGGGATCGAAATAATGACCTCTAGAACCTTTATCCAAAGTGACATACTTCTAAATATTTAAGCTAGAGGTCCTTGACATAATCAAAAGTAATTTTGATATTATAATGCTATGTTAAGTAAAATAAGATATCAATGAATTTTATGTTTCAAAACTGATTAAAATTCAAACTCAATATTTAAATTATTAGAAATTGTATACTATGTTTAGGAAATTATTACATGTGTATTAAAACATATTCATATCTGAAACCATAATTAACACACACATAGATATACATATATATAATATATATTAGTTTTGTTTGTTAAATTAAATCATGTCATTATTAGTTATTTAGATTGTGATGTTAATTCCAAATCCAGGTGAGGCATGTATTTTTTTGAAAGAAAGGTGAGGCATATATATATAAAGAATTATGATGTAAGTAATATATGTATATGTATGTGTGTGTGTGTATAAATTAAGATTGTCCGTTACAGATATGGCCTATTAGTGACACCATGACTTGAAAATCCTCCGTAGATTTCTTGAATCGACATCCAAACTTTGCTAGAATCGGATGAACCACCTTATTTTATTTGGTTTGATATAATTTTAGGCAAATGAAAAGAATATTTTCGTCTATGAATAAAGAAGGTGGGTTGGCTATGAGACGGAAGAAAGGAGAAAAGTTGCATGAAAAAAAGGGGAGAATCAATTGATTAGCGAGGAACATTTTATTTTTATTCAGAGAAGGAAACCTATTGTCATTCCTCTGTTTAAAAACTTTCCCTCTGATTCTCAATTAATCCATATCTCTTCCTCTTTCTCTCTATTATGGCTGGCCAAATCATACTAGTGCATGGATTATTATTTCCAAAGGCTTGTTGAGCAGTTAACAATATTTAAAACTTGTTAAAATATAAACCAACATCGTATATCGATAGGTGTATATATAACTTTTATATATACATAAAAATAATTACTAAAACTGCCCAAACATTAAATAAATTAATAATTCTTAAATATTAACTAATTTCATTAAGTTATAACAATTTATAAACTTGCTAAATTGGTTGGTTTTTAAGGAAATTCACAAATGCATTTGTGAGACTTAGAGATGTGAATTCAATTAGGGATTAATATTGAACAATTCAAATATTAACATTCAAACGCCACCTTAACTAGTGGTGTAACAGTTTAGCCAAACTCATTGCTCGTGGACCTTTTTGGTAAAATCATATTTTTATTATCTTACAAGGTACCAATAATGACAATAAATTTACAAACTTTCTTTTCGCCAACACTATGTCACATTAGGATGTATGAAGTCAGGTATTAGTAAAAAACTCTAGTATTATCCACATTCAACTCGATTAATCCATAAACAAAGTCCTTAGTTCAATAATAGCATTTATTATTAATCGTTCTAATCTAGCTAGAGATTCTGACTTTGAGTTGACTACCATTGACCATGATACTAACCTTAAAATTTTGAGTTGACCATGACTACAGTAGACTAGGATACTAACTAGGAATATTTAAAACAAAATGTTATTGTGATTAATTACTCATGATTGCAAATATTTGCAATTATAATTACAAAACATTTTTTTAAGGATTTTCTTATTATATACTTAAATCAATTACTTAATTAATTATATCACAATATAGCAGTATATATATAAGAAAACAATCACCTTTGTTATGGACAAGATTGATCATGAAGTTAGATATATTTAAGAAAGTTCATAATTGCTTTTAGCCATACCACTAACTCTTTCAATCTTCCACTTGCACTTGGGTTCAAAATCTCATTATTCCTATCAATTGAGAACTGATCGACCTAATTCCTTAGTAAATGAATTTTCTACATTATTTTACTATCTACTCTTTCGACCAGTATCTCTCCATCATTGATAAACTACCTTTATCATGTGGATTTTTCATTGTGTGTGTCTAGACATCTTATGGGCACTAGTTTATTTACGATCTAAATCATGACATTGTTTTCAATAAAAAAGTCGTGAGATTCTTAATATTTGGAATCACCCCTAGATCAGTTATAAATTTATGCATTTATGTATACTGCTTTTATTTTGGCGCCATTCAAGGCAATGTACTAAGCCTTATAGTTGAATCAGCAACCACTGCTTGCTTAGAACATTTCCAACTCAAAACTCCTTAATTAAGGTTAAATTTGAATTTGGGATTAACGTATTATATTCTGTATCATTTATGATGTTCGAGTTTGAATACTCCTTCTTAAGGAGTTCATTTATTCCGTAAATAATTGATGCAGCCCAGAATGATACCCAAGATAATGCAGCCCAATTTGGTGAAGTGTTAGGTCGCGAACGACCTAACGAGTCCTTTAAGTCGCTCCAGCGACTTAGTGAAGCTCGCAAACGACCTAGTGGAAACTCGCAACATAACGAAGGTCACTCGCAAGTTAACGGGCTAAGCATGAAGACACTCGCGCGAGTTAATGAGATAGGTCGCTCAAGCGAGCTACGACCTAGCAAGGAAAACAAATCAAAGTTAGGTCGCGAACGACCTAACTCTCACATGCCGCTCACTTTAGGTCGCTCCGATCTTTCGAGTACCAGCTTTGGCGAGTTACGACCTAAGTTAGGTCGCGAGATAGTTTTACGACCTATGATGGGTCGCTGATGAGGATGCCGTTTTATTTTTATGTCGCTCAAGAATAGGTCGCAAGACTTAGGTCGCTGGAGGAAATTAAGTCGCTGCTGCCGTGGGTGTGTTGTATTTTAGGTCGTTATGTTGTATTTGTTATGTCGTGTGTTGTCATTTTCTTAACTAATATGATTGTAACTGATGTAAATACTATAAGTCGTAAGTCACGAGTATGTTAAGTCGCTTGATGTTGTAATAGTTAGGTCGTGTGAGTTGAGTCGCTTTTGTGTTAGGTCGCAAATGTTAGGTCGTTGCCGACCTATGAGTTGTGATGTAAATATTGTGTTGTAAGCCTATAAATAGGCGGGTAGTGTCACTTGTAATAGTTTAGTTGATTTTGAATAAAAACTTTTGTTTGTTAGCTTTGTGCTTTCATTAAATTGGTAGTTGAGTGTGATCTCCTATCTCCACTTTCGGTTATTCGAGTGCGCTCGAATCAACGATCGTTGAAGCCGATTCACGGAATCAAGTGCGCTTGATCAACGTCGAAGAATCGTAGATCTTTAAACATGGTATCGTGCGCGATCATTGTGTTTGGGATAGCTAGATTCCGGCATCTTTGGATCAACGGAGTTGGGCATTTGGTATTCTTCAATCCATCGATTGCTACTTTCACAGATTCATCATTTTAGTTATCCGCTGCTGCATCATTTGGTATCAGAGCTAGACTTAGCCAATCATAGCTAAGCCGAACCTTGGAGCCAATTCTTATTCAAGAATTCAAGTCGTGTATCATTTTATTGTTTGAGGCCGAGAGTTAACTTTAGTTTGAAGAGTAATCATGCCGTCGAGAAGAGCTAATCGCCATCAGAATGTTGAAGCTTTGTATAGAAGAGAAGAAGCTGATGAGATGGAGCAAATAATTAATGAAAACTTTAGTGAGAAGCTTAATGAAGGGATTGGTCGATTAGAGAAGATGATGTTGGAGATGAATCAAAATCGGAGAAGGGTTTCACCTGAATCTAACCATGGAGGAAGTAGAGTTTCACCACATTCCAATTGAGAGAGAAGTGTTGATAATAATCATAGAAGTGTGAGTCGAGATCGTTATAGAAATGTTGACAATCGAAATCGTGATAGGAATGAGAATGATCGTGAACGAAGGAATGTAGATCGAAGGGATGTTGGTGGAAGACACGATGGTAATAGAGATGTTGGTGGTCCGGATCGACATCGATATACATCAGATTTTGAAGAGGAGTTTGATGGTGGTAGTGTTCATGGACGAGGACGAGGTCAAAGAAGCAATCATTCGGAATATGACCACAAGTGGGAGTCTGGGATGAAAACTGAAATATCGGAATTCAAGGGAGGTATGCAGGCCGAGGAATTTCTTGATTGGTTAGCTTTTGTTGAGGAAATATTTGACTTCAAGGAGGTTCCGGAGGATCGTAAAGTGAAGTTGGTTGCTACTAGGTTGAGGGGGAGAGCTATGGCATGGTGGCAGCAAACCAAACTTACTAGAGAGCGGATGGGGAAGTCAAGGATTGTTGCTTGGGAAAAGATGAAGAAATTGATGAAGGCTACTTTCTTACCTTACAATTACCAATCACTAATGTATCAGAGATTACAAAACCTGAGGCGAGGGACGAAGACTGTTACTGATTATGCAGATGAATTCTACCAGTTGATCGCTCGAAATGACATTATGGAGACAGAAGAACAATTGACCGCTAGGTTTGTTGGTGGACTTAGAGCACAGATCCAGGATATGGTGAACATGTTCGACCCTAGATCTGTGGCAGAAGCACATCAGAAGGCGTTGGCTTGGGAGAAACAAGGTAGACGTGGGGGAGGTGTGTTTCCAAGTTATACAGGGCAGAACAAAGGAGCAGGTAGTAGTTCTAATGTTCCTAAAGCATCGAATAAGCCAGTTGTTCATGAAGTGGCTAAACCAAAAGTCAACACCAACTTCAAATGCTATAATTGTCAAGAAGTAGGTCACAAGAGCAGCGAATTGTCCAAAACCGAAGAAGAGAACTATGATTGCTGAAGTAGAAGATGAGGATGCAGAGGCTGATTGTTCTAATTCAGTACATGATGAGGAGGAAGAGAATGTGTCGGGAGATGAAGGGTATTCATTGATGATGAAGAGGTCGTGTTTAACACCAAAACAGGAGGAGGAAACTAGCTGGTTGAGGAGTAACATCTTTTAATCAACATGTACTATCTTGGGAAGGGTTTGCAAGTTTGTTATTGATGCAGGAAGTTGTGACAACATTATCTCTACAGAGGCTGTGAAGAAGTTATCACTGAAGACAGAGAAGCATCTGAAACCTTACAAATTAGCTTGGTTGAGGAAAGGTGGGGATGTGAAAGTTGGACGAAGAGCTTGTGTTAATTTTTCAATTGGGAAGAAATACAAAGATGAAATCAGGTGTGATGTTGTGGACATGGACGTATGTCATCTGTTGTTGGGGAGACCGTGGCAATATGATAGGGCTGTGCAACATGATGGACGTGCTAATAGTTACAGTTTCATGTTTGAGGGTACAAAGATTACTTTAATTCCTAAGAAGCGACAACACGAAGAAAGCAAGTTGGAGGAGATTGAAGAGTTGAAAGCTTTGTTATCATTGAAGGAGTTTGTTAAGGAGGTAGAAGAGAAGCCTGAAGTATTCTTGTTGATTGGACGTGAGAGTCATGAAGTGGTTGAGATTCCTGAAGAAGTGGAACCAGTGCTGGAAGAGTTTGACGATGTATTTCCTGAGGAGCTACCAACGGAGTTACCGCCGTTGAGAGACATTCAACATCAAATTGATCTTATTCCAGGAGCCGTGTTACCTCATAGACCACACTACAGAATGAGTCCAAAAGAACATGAGGAGTTGAGAAGGCAAGTGGAAGAATTGCTTGAACTGGGGCGTGTACAGGAAAGTTTAAGTCCTTGTGCGGTGCCAGCTTTGCTAGTACCGAAGAAGGATGGAACGTGGAGGATGTGCACCGATAATCGGGCACTGAACAAGATTACTGTGAGATATAGATTTCCTATGCCTAGATTGGATGACTTGTTGGATCAGCTTAGTGGAGCTACTATCTTTTCGAAGATTGATTTGAAAAGCGGTTATCATCAAATTCGAATCAGACCTGGGGATAAATGGAAAACAGCGTTCAAGACACGTGAGGGGTTGTATGAATGGCTGGTTATGCCATTTGGTCTTTCGAATGCACCGAGTACATTTATGCGGGTGATGAACTAGATCTTTAGACCATTTATTGGGAAATTCGTGGTGGTGTATTTTGATGATATACCGATATATAGTAGAAGCGCAGAAGAGCACTTGCAACATCTGAGAGAAGTATTGATGGTATTGCGACAGGAACAATTTTATGCTGCAACGAAGAAATGCGTGTTCATGACGCATAGTGTTTTATTTTTGGGATATTTTATTTCAGATGGAGGTATACAGGTGGATCAGAATAAAGTTGAAGCAATTAGAAATTGGCCACAACCCAGGACGATTACAGAAGTTAGAAGCTTTCATGGTTTGGCATCATTCTACCGAAGGTTTATTCCACACTTCAGTAGCATGACGGCTCCAGTTACTAATTGTATGAAAGGGAAGCAATTTTCATGGTCGGAGGAAGCAGGATTTGCTTTTGAACAGATCAAGGAGCTTTTGACGACAACACCAATTCTAGTTTTGCCAGATTTTCAGTTGTTGTTTTAGTTACATACTGATGCGTCTAAAGTTGGGATTGGATGGGTGTTGAGTCAGAAAGGACGACCTATTGCATATTTCAGTGAGAAGTTATCGGGAGCAAAGATGAGATATAATACTTATGATGTGGAATTTTATGCTATTGTGCAAGCTGTGAAACATTGGAGACATTATTTGTTTCATAAAGAATTTGTTTTATATACTGATCATGAGGCGTTGAAGCATATGCAGGGACAGGACAAGATTGCAGCTAGGCATGCTTCGTGGATTGCATACTTACAACAATTTACATTTGTGGTGAAGCATAAATCGGGAATTATGAATAGAGTGGCAGATGCATTAAGTCGAAGGAATCATGTGTTGACTACAATGAAGGTAGAGGTGACAGGGTTTGACGTGTTGCCAGAAATGTTCGTTGATGATCCTTACTTTGCGAAGTGTGTAGATAAAGTCAAGGAGGGAAAGACGGATGAGTTTGTATTGGTGGATGGTTTTCTTTTTAAGGGGAATCGATTGTGCATACTAGAGTGCAGCTTACGTATGAAGATTGTAAAGGAGTTGCATGAGGAAGGTCATGTAGGCCGAGATCGTACTTTGCAATTAATTTCTCAATCTTATTATTGGCCTTCGTTGAAACGGGAAGTTGGAAGATTTGTGGAGAGATGTCATATTTGCCAAATTTCCAAAGGGACAGCGACGAATGCGGGATTGTATATGCCGTTACCCGTGCCGGTTAGACCATGGGTTGATATCAGTATGGATTTTGTTTTGGGATTACCGAGAACTCAGAGGGGGAATGACTCGATATATGTTGTAGTGGACAGGTTTTCAAAGATGGCGCATTTCATCGCTTGTAAGAAGACGGCTGATGCCGTCCGTGTTGTCTAGTTATTCTTTAAAGAAGTGTATCGCTTACATGGTTTACCAGAATCCATTGTTTCTGATCGGGATACTAGATTTCTAAGCCATTTTTGGTTGAGTTTGTGGAAGATGGTTGGAACGAAGCTGAATTTTAGTAGCGCCTATCATCCGCAGACAGATGGGCAAACGGAAGTGGTGAACAGATCATTGGGAAATTTGTTGCGGTGCCTTGTGAAGGATAATCTAAGGAGTTGGTATGTGAAGTTATGTCAAGCGGAATTTGCTCATAATCATGCTATAAACCGTAGTACGGGTTTCAGTCCATTCCAGATAGTGTATTCAAGTTTACCAAAGGGGCCGTTGGATTTGACGATAGTACCACAACCAAAGAGAACCGTTAAACGGGCTGTTGATTTTGTTGATGGATTTGCAGAATGTCATAAAATCGTTTAGGAACGACTGGAAAAAGCAAATGAAAAGTATAAACGAGCTGCGGATTTGAAACGAAGAAGTGTTGAATTTAATGAAGGAGATTTAGTATATGCTATACTAATGAAAGATTGTTTTCCAGTGGGAGCATATAATAAACTTAAAGCTCGAAAGATTGGTCCTGTAACGATGGTGAAACGGATCAATGAAAACGCTTATAGGTTGAAGCTGCCGGAGGATATATACACTTCTGACGTGTTTAATGTTAAACATCTTATACCATATCATGGGGATGAGCTTGTTGTGAAAGAGGAGGGCGTAAATTCGAGGACGAATTTTTCCCAACCAGGGGAGGATGATGCAGCGCAGAATGATACCCAAGATAATGCAGCCCAATTTGGTGAAGTGTTAGGTCGCGAACGACCTAACGAGTCCTTTAAGTCGCTCCAGCGACTTAGTGAAGCTCGCAAACGACCTAGTGGAAACTCGCAACATAACGAAGGTCACTCGCAAGTTAACGGGCTAAGCATGAAGACACTCGTGCGAGTTAATGAGATAGGTCGCTCAAGCGAGCTACGACCTAGCAAGGAAAACAAATCAAAGTTAGGTCGCGAACGACCTAACTCTCACATGCCGCTCACTTTAGGTCGCTCCGATCTTTCGAGTACCAGCTTTGGCGAGTTACGACCTAAGTTAGGTCGCGAGATAGTTTTACGACCTATGATGGGTCGTTGATGAGGATGCCGTTTTATTTTTAGGTCGCTCAAGAATAGGTCGCAAGACTTAGTTCGCTGGAGGAACTTAAGTCGCTGCTGCCGTGGGTGTGTTGTATTTTAGGTCGTTATGTTGTATTTGTTATGTCGTGTGTTGTAATTTTCTTAACTCATATGATTGTAACTGATGTAAATACTATAAGTCGTAAGTCACGAGTATGTTAAGTCGCTTGATGTTGTAATAGTTAGGTCGTGTGAGTTGAGTCGCTTTTGTGTTAGGTCGCAAATGTTAGGTCGTTGCCGACCTATGAGTTGTGATGTAAATATTGTGTTGTAAGCCTATAAATAGGCGGGTAGTGTCACTTGTAATAGTTTAGTTGATTTTGAATAAAAACTTTTGTTTGTTAGCTTTGTGTTTTCATTAAATTGGTAGTTGAGTGTGATCTCCTATCTCCACTTTCGGTTATTCGAGTGCGCTCGAATCAACGATCGTTGAAGCCGATTCATGGAATCAAGTGCGCTTGATCAACGTCGAAGAATCGTAGATCTTTAAACACGGTATCGTGCGCGATCAACGTGTTTGGGATAGCTAGATTCCGGCATCTTTGGATCAACGGAGTTGGGCATTTGGTATTCTTCAATCCATCGATTGCTACTTTCACAGATTCATCATTTTAGTTATCCGCTGCTGCATCAATAATTATCTATTATTTCACAAATACTTGAGAATAATCATAACTACCATTTAGTGGTCTTAATTTATCTTATAATCGCTCAGTGCATCAATAATATAAGTGAATAGAGATATAGTGGATAACAAAGCATATATGATAATTCCTATTGTCTATACATAAGGAATCCATCTCATATATTCCACCTCAAATTTTTTTAATATGGTGTCAATTTTTATATCATTTGGGACAATCCCAACATTTCTACTTATGGTTTTAAAAATATTTTAGTAGCTCTTAATATTCTTACTTAGAGACACATGCTTCCTCTACATTTTGATTAATAATCAAATTATTTTGGTAGTGTTTGGTTTGTTGTTTTTAGTTTTTTGGGTATTCGTCCATATAAAAATGCACATGACGCATGTATATTGCCGAAAATGACTAATTTAGAAAACAAAGTTAACATACAAAATAGAAAACAACTTTTTTTATTTTCCATGTTTTAGGAAACATACAAGCACGTGAAACTATCCATTCATCCGTCGTCCCTCTATCCCCTTCGTTCTCCCATCCGTCTTTCTTTCATCCCCTCCGTCGTCCCTCCATTCTTCTCATATTTGACATACATATTGAAAACCAAAAACAAAAAATTCGTTTGTAAACCAAACACTACATTAATTTCTCCATCAAAATATTTTCTCAGTTCTGATGCTTGTCGAACCATACTATCATATTAGTTCTTGGATCTTATCTAACACATACAAACTCGGTTATCGCTCCCACTGACATTGTGACATTTTTTTTATCATATGCAAACAGTCTATTATAAATCATTATTTAGAATTTGTTTTCCAACAAAGATATACCATAATTCAAAGTCATATTGCAAGTAGAATCTGGATTAACTTAAGCATGTTGATTGATGAATCTATTACATTTCTTACAGTAATTGAAATTTATGAGGTTATTCTCACATTTTCGATTACTATATTCCAATTGCGTCGGTCTTCCTTTTGAAGACGCGTCTATGGCTAGTGGATCATATTCCTTTAGGCATAACTATCAAAATCATATTTCGATAATGTACTTGTAATCTTATTCGGATTTAAACATCGTGCCATTTGGTAGGGTCTATAATCTTTATGCCTTATCGACAATTGATAAGATCACTAATAATTCATTTTTCTCAGCGTTAATAAGTATTATACCACCTTTTGACTGGGAATTGTATCATAAAAGTTGGCTAAATGGCTTCTATGATCATCAAGGCAGGAAGTCTGGAGAGACGGTTATCAGGCTTGAAAATCGATGATATTTGGAACTGTGGACAATACTTGGGCGGATTCGAATGGGTCCCAATCAATATGAAGTGACAAGGAAGGCACCTTGAGGTGACATTTCAAATTTCAAGGAACTTAGAGTTCGTATGCTCGAGTTATGGGGAAAGGAAGAATTTATATAGATCGATCGGGAACGATCCATAAAACAGCGTATATCGACGAAGATCGATCAATATCTCAAAATCTACAAAGCCGATGCATTTGAAACTTTTAGAGCATCAATATATTGAAGAGGGAAGCCCACAAAAACGATTGCATGACAAAACTCCCAAATCTTGGAAAAAGAGGATGATCATTATTAGAATGATCATACAAATTAGCCAGAACGATCCATAGTTTCACTGAAAATGCGATATCTCATAAACGGTACGTCGGATTTGCACCAAATTTGGACCGCAAGTTTATAAAATCATGGGGCACTCACATGATTGTTTGTATCTCAAAACTCCCAAATCTTGTAAAAAGAGGCTGATCGTAATTGGAACGATCGTACAAATCAGCCAAAATGATCCATAGTTTCACGGAAAATGCGTTATCTCACAACCAGTACGTCGAAATTGCACAAAATTTAGAGAGAAAGTATCTTACATCATTGAGCACCCTCATGATTGATCACATCTCAAAAATCATAGATCCTAGAAAAAGAGGCCGACCGTTATCGAAATAATCGTACAAATCAGCCAAAATGATCCATAGTTTCACGGGAAATGTGATATCTCACAAACGATACGTCAAAATTGCACAAAATTGGAGATCAAGTAACTAACATCATGGGTAACCAACATGATCAATAGCATCTCAAAAGGATGAAGCATGGAATGATATCCTATGATCCAATTTCTAGTCAAAACAGCGAAGATCGATCGATATCTCACAAACAGTAAGTCGGAATGGCGTGAAACTTTAGGAGCATTGACTAGAGGCATGGGGGACCACATAAAAACAATCATAGCCCCATTGGAGTTAGTATGGAATGATCGGCCAAAATTATTTTTTGGTGTCCAATCGATCCCAAATTTTGTGGGTCGGGTCGTATGGGCCTGGAGGTTCTTTTGTCGAAATTTCAGCCGATCCATGCACGTCTTCACCTGTAAATACAGCGGACTTGGATCATTATAAAGGGCTTTTCTTTTGGCTCTCCTTCATCACTTCCCGTCTCTTCCTCCATTATTTTTCGATGGCAAAAACATTTGTAACTAATCAAATAATATAAATAAAAGATCATTGGAGTGGATGTAGGTTGGAGATAGCCGAACCACTATAAAACTCGTGTGTTCCTTTACTTTTTCTGCTATTTATTCTGTGATCTGCGTGCTTATCTTTCTATTTGGATATTGTTTTTGAAAATTGGTGCTTTCACATACAACTGGGTATTTGTTACCATTTTTGGCACAAAAATTTTGGTGCTTTCACTGAGAAGGATTTGCACCTGTGGATTTGGAAGCTAGGATATTGGATTTGGAAGCTTGGATACATGGATCTAGGAAGCAATGGCTAGGCAATCAATAAGGAGACCATTAGTGGATATGAGCCATCATGGAGGGAGTCAGGAGGCTTCTTCTAGAGCTGGAGAAAATCAGACATTTACCTACATCACCAGAGATGAAATGGGAATAATGATGGATGCTATGCATGAGAGGATGCAAAAGAAAAGGAGGAGATGATGCAGGATGTACTTCGATAGATTGGACAAGCTGGAGCGCAAAACCAACGAAATGGAGTAGCAGGAAATGCTATAAATATGGATCATGGAGTTAGAGCAGCAAAAGCTAAGGAAAACTAGAATCAAGATCAAGCTAAAAGAATGCAGGATGGAGTGGAACAGCCGGGAGCGGCCCCTGACCAACCAAGAACGATTGGGGCAGATGACAGATCGTTCCAGAACGATCAGCGCCGATCGATCCATACTTAGGAGCATCCCCACGGGTCATGTTAGATCGATCCCAGGCAGGATATCGGATGGTGTTGTGCAGTTTGACATTGTTTGGAATTCGGATGCTCATCCAGAAGAGCAGATTTTAGGATTCCCCCATAGACTTGGGGGGCAGGTTGGAGACAATGATCGAAGACTACCACTGGATGACAATGACGGGTTGGCGGAAATGATCAGATGGGCTATGAGAAGAGGATTGGTTAATAGGGATCTAGAAGATGTAAATAGGAGTCTCTTCGCTCATAATATCAGGCAAGCTAGGAATCCATCGGAGTTCAAACTACCAACGCTTGAGACATATGATGGAAAAATGGATCTCGTTATTCATCCGACGAGATACACGAGACATATGGAAGTACTGGGGGCATCGGAGGAGGTCATGGCACGTTGCTTCCCCTTGTACTTAATGGATATAGCAGCACTATGGTTCAGACAGTTGGAAAGCAGCTCTATTAGCACATTGATGAAATTGATCAAAAGGTTATGAGGCAATTTTGGGTCCACATCACGAGACCCAAGAGTGTAATGACTTTAACACCGATGAAGCAGTGGAAAGGTGAATCACTCAGGGATTTCTTAACCGGGTTCAATGCGGCAGTAGCTTCGGTGGATCGACCGGATTCGTTGATGGTTTTGATGGCAGCAGTTTCAAGGATTGTGGATAACTCGGATTTCAAGATATCGTTGTAATGGAATTCACCACTGGATCTCGAGGAATTTTACCATAAAGAAGAAAGGTTTCTGTGATAGGAAGATGCGAAACTTAGAAGAGTGGAAGTGGAAGTTTATGCGTTTAAAGGAAGCTGCCCGGAGAAGGTTCAAACAATGATAAAGGAAAACGGAAAGCAGAGGATGGCTCTGATGGATTGAAGTGACCATGATGGTAACCGAGATTCACCTCTTACATGGAATTGACTGAGACATTGGAATGGATATATCTGGATACTAGGGGATAGATCCCCTATCGAAGGCCAATGAGGAGAGAGCCTATAAACAATGAAAAGAAATTAGAAAAATATTGTCTGTTCCATGAGTTGGATGGGCATAGTACAAACGACTGCAGGCACTTAAAGGATGAGATTGAGGAACATGTCCGGAACGGCAGGCTATCATAATACGTAAGAACTCGAGCAAAGGCGGTGGAACAGGAGCAGCCACCATTTGCATCGAACGAGAACTACCTTGGATCGAGGCGTCAACTTGTCATCAATTGATCGGGATGACAAGGAATAAGTAATAAACTCCATAATAAAATGGCTAAGTCACTTACACATGTACGGGATCGAGAACACTCCCTAGGCATGCTCTGAGATAACGATGAACCATCACACCCGAAGATCATGCGTTGTAATGTTTAGTCTTAGTTTTTATTTTTCTTTTAGTACTTGGACTTAATTTTATTAGTTGAATATTTGATTACAAAACTCACTCGAACGTGAAATATGACATTAATAATTTTGAGTCCCATCCGGACAATCACATTTTGCCTTAAACGGCACTCGATCTCGAACGATCACATTACACCTCGAACAGGCACTCGATCTCGAGCGATCACATTATGCCTTGATCGGGCACTTGATCTCGAATGATCATGTTTCACCTCGAACAAGCACTCGATCTCGAACGATCACATTACGCCTCGAACTGGCACTCGATCTCGAACGATCGCATTTCGCCTCATCATCATCAGCTCGGGATAGCTATGAATTTGATTAACGGTCCCTAACGGCCGTTACTAACGATCAGGTAAGATCACATATTTGTTCACATGTCATCAACGGGTTTGAAACATTGGACTTAAGGCAATTCAAAACACGCCTTCCTACCACAAGGCATGTTTTGGGGGGAAAATGTTATACCACCTTTTGACTAGGTAGTATGTCATAAAAGTTGGCTAAAGGGCTTATGTGATCATCAAGGCAGGAAGCCCGGAGAGACGGTTATCAGGCTCAAAAATCGATGATATTCGGAACTATGGACAATAGTTGGGCGGATTCGGACCGGGTCCCAATCAAGGTGAAATCAATATAAAGTGACAAGGAAGACCCCATGAGGCGAAATTTCAAATTTCAAGTCAATCGGAGTTTGTATGCTCGAGTTATGGGCAAAGAAAGAATTATATACATCAATCGGGAACGATCCATAAAACAGCGTAAATCGACAAAGATCGATCAACATCTCAAAATATACAAAGCCAATGCACTTGAAACTTTCAGAGCATCGGTATATTGAATAGTGGATCCCACAAAAATGACCGCATGACAAAACTCCTAAATCTTGGAAAAAGAAGTCAATCGTTATTGGAACGATTGTACAAATCAGCCAGAACGATCCATAGTTTCACGAAAAATGCGATATCTAACAAACGGTCTGTCAGAATTGCAAGAAATTTGGAGAGCAAGTAGCTAACATCATGGGGCACCCCCATGATTGATTGCATATCAAAACTGCCAAATCTTGGAAAAAGAGGTCGATCGTTTTTGGAATGATCGTACAAATCAGCCAAAACGATCCATAGTTTCATGGAAAATGTGATATCTCACAAAAGGTACGTCGGAATTGCACAAAAATTGGATAGCAAGTATCTTACATCATTGAGCACCCCATTGATCAATCGTAGCTCCAAAATCCTAAATCTTGGAAAAAGAGGCCGATCTTTATTGTAATGATCATACAAATCAATCAGAACGATCCATAGTTTCACGGAAAATGCGATATCCCACAAATGGTACGTCGGAATTGAACAAAATTGGGAGAGTAAGTTGCTAATATCATAGGCACATGATTGATCATAGCTCAAAAGGATGAATCATGGAATGACCTCCTATGGTCCAATTTCTAGTCAAAATAGCGAAGATCGATCGATATTTCACAACGGTAAGTCGGAATGGCACGAAACTTTAGGAGCATGGACTAGAGGTATGGGGGACCCCATAAAAACGATCGAAGCCCCATTGGAGTTAGTATTGAATGATCGGCCTAAATTATTTTTTGGTGTCCAATCGATCCCAAATTTTTTAGGTCGGGTCGTATAGGCGTGGAGGTTCTTCTACCAAAATTTCAGCCTGAACCTTGCACTTCTTCACCTATAAATACAGCAAACTTGGCTCATTGCAAAGGGCTTTTCTTTTGGCTCTCCTTCATCACTTCCTATCTCTTCCTCCATTTTTTTTCGAAGGAAAATACATTTGTAACTGTAATCAAATAGTATAAATAAAATATCATTGGAGTGGACGTAGGCCAAAGATAGCCGAACCACTATAAAACTCATGTGTTCCTTTACTTTTTTTCTGCTATTTATTTTGTGATCTACGTGCTTATCTTTTTATTTGGGTATTGTTTTTGGAAATTGGTGCTTTCACATACAACTAGATGTTTATGACTATTTTTGGCGCAAGCAATAAGAAACCCTCAATTTCTCACTAATACATGAGAATTCTTATTAGACATTCTAATGAGTCATGTTAAGGCTAGGTAAATTCCATTACATCTTATGTAATCAGTTTCTATCTTATATAAAAATGATTTAGTTTTGAGTTCATGAAACTTATATTTATAGCCTAAATTTGTGAAAAAATTTCGGTTGGTCCCAAACCCCTTTTGGGTGGTCCATGCAAGATCCCTCACAACATATTTTGTGTGCATGATCTCTACTTACTCAACCTGTCAACTCCTTAATGTAGAACATGTAGGGGTTTCTTATCAGGACATATCTTATATGAGCTAACTATAACTTAGATGAAATTTAACATATGTACTTACGCTTAAGTACATATCCTTATAGAAAAAGGTTAACTCAACTTCACTCAAAATTAATTGTCCAACAAAGTCTGATTTCTCCCTATCAATACATCATTATGTATCATAGGAAGTAGTGACATTGAGATTGAATCTTATTCATTTTTAGGTGCTTATGGAATTCATTCTGATATACTTACTTATTCGATTAAATCAAAATTTCTTATTTACTTTGCATGCCCTATTTTCTACTATCAGGACGGAGAGACAGGAGTGAAGACGGCAGGCGCAATAGAAAGGATTTCCGGGGGCAAACGCACGAGCAAAAATGGTGGAAAAGTCTACTGTTTGAAAGAGGGTAAAACGACCCGAAATCCCAAGAGCTAATCCAAAATCACCTACTCAATTGACATGCATAGCTTTTGTAGCTGCTTTATCTGCCTCAGCCAGCGGTTCATTATTTTCTGGAATCCGGGTGCCAAGGCAACCTGCCCTTAACAATCAAGGTATCTTTGTCCAAGCATTCCCTTTCTCGTCATTTCTTCAAGAGCTTTATGCTTTGATAAAGCCGGTGCCAGCCCTTCTTCTCAGATGAGCTTTGATTCATCTCTGCTACTGTTGCCTTTGTTACTTGCCTGCTCTGGTAAGAGTAATGGCGACAACACCGGCAGCGGGGATTCTTTAGAAGACTGGGCTCCCGTTTGATGTACTACCCCTTGTTGGTCCCGAGGGACGGAGGAGGCTAGGTTAGCCGAAATATGGTTATCGGTTCAAGGACGCAAGGTGACTTTGCTTTTGCCTCGCCTGCTACAGAAAGAAAATCACCTGGCACTTTAAATTCTATGAAATTATCAAAGATATAATACCTTTAACATCCTCCATTTTGAGGTTCAAAAATAGATATTGATGCTACAATCATCCTGAGTATTATTTTCTAGTGATAAAATGAAATCAGTTATTGTATCATTAACATCAAGAGCACAAGGATTCAAAAATTTTAAACAAAACATTTTCATTCATTAATTTGCAAATTTATTATATTCCATTATAGCTAATTACATAACCTTACGATTTCATTGTTCATATAAAATATAATATTTATAAATATAATTCCAAGAGCGACATATGAAGATTCCCCCTTGGATGATTAGAATCTTAACAACTTAACCGTTAGGATATACGTCATTACACACATTTAACAATAAAAAAGTTTTTAAAACTATATAGTGGAAATAAACTCTAAATAGTTGCTTGTTTCATGCACGTCTTCATTAACTTATTTGTCTAACCTGAAAATCTTGCTCTCGGCCTACCCAATCCAAATTCAGCATTTGAGAGTATAGAGGAAAATCAAACACTTCGGGTTAAACAAAAAGTCCGTGTGAATAATATTATACCATCTCAAACCAAATTAGGTAATTAGTGAGACTACACCGTTGAAGCAAGGAACTTGTTTGCCATCGCAAACGCTTTTATAATCCATATGTCAATCACAACATATCTACGACCAAAATGATTTAAACATAATCATAATATCATTATCATCATGCATAATAGGTCAAAATGAATAATCTATCATTCATTAGGGAGAAGGGTTACACCTTCTCACAATTGCCCAATCCCATAAAAATAGTCCATGTCATTGTTTTACTATGGTCATTATGAACCCATATTAGTTTCACATGCCAACTAAAAATCTATTAGGATGCCTCGGCCAAAAATATAACTAGATAACTCAAAACCTCTTGTCAAATTAAGAGGAAATAACAACTGCTTTCATTCCCATAAGAGTACTAAGATACTCCTACGACAGAAGAAAAACAATGATGTGCATCACTGCTATGAGTTTCTTTCAATGCATAACACCACAATTTTTGCATGTTCATCGGCAAAGCCCTATGTAATGAAATCATGGACCTGACCAATCGAGGGCTAAATGGTTGGAGGATAGGGCGCGACCCTGCCTCGGTCCCCAACCAAAATTTGGTTTATAAATATCCATGAGTCATATCTTTCGATAAATTCAGGGCATACTAGCACAATTTGATCTTCTCGATCTCCTTGATGCAATTCTACTCATTTAGGAGTTTATGTTTGACCATATCCACTATTGGAATAACCCTAATTGGTCATGGCTTCCAAATCCCCAAGATCTTAAATGTTGGGTGATAACAGATAACATATAAGTGAGCATGTCAATAATTAACATATATATACAATAACAACTTATCAAGATGCAAAATTGAACTTATAACAACATCAAACATCACAAATATTATTTTATACACAGAAATTACCTGCTCTTAAATAACATTTTCCTTTACAAAACTCATTAAGATGGGATAAAGTATATTTTCTTTCCTTTTAAAAAATTGTCAAAATATTTACAAAATCCATATATTTTATTTAGGGAAAAACATAGCCCAAATTAGAGTTAAAAACTATCAAGTATCATAAAATAAGTTATCTTTCTTCTCAAAAACTTGTGCCATCATACATTAAAAATCTTAAACCATTGCATGTCAGAAATATAGACCATCGCATGTCAAGTGAATCATAGTGATTGCATTTACACTACATGAAGCTAACACATATTGAAAAATATAGTCGTTGCATAAAAAACAAAATATAGTTATCGCAAGCTAAAAACATATAATTGTGCTAGTTGAAAACATGTAGTTATCTCCGGTTGAAACTATATAGCCATTGCAGGTCGAAATATGTAACCATTGCAAGTTGAAAGCTTATAATCATCACAGATTGAAAATCAATGGCTATCACACGTTGACAAACTAATAGCTATCGCAAGTTGATAAAATCAATAATCATCGCAAAGTTAGTAAAAGATGCTATCGAATGTTGATAAAATATTGTTATCGTAGATTGAAAAACTCAAGGGTATTGCATTGTGACAAAACATATTGCTATCACAAGTTGGTAAAAACATAGCGGTCGCATATTGATAAATATGGGTTATCGCAAGTTGATAACATTTATGCAATTATCTATAAAACTAATTTATTTCCTTTAAGTAATAACTTTTCACCAACCAATTTCTTTGTCAAATTCTCATCGGTTAATCAAAATCTTTTCAGAAGTTTGTAGTAAAACAAAGAGAGAATTTTTCTTTTATTTCCCAAAATATTTATTTTCCCTTAATTATGCCATTAATTACCTTTTTGCATCTAAAACCTTCTTCCACAAAACAATTTCTTTAACTTGAAATTACTAGGAAAAATTCCAAAAAATCCCAAAAATCATAATTTATCTCTTTAACATCATATATTTCAAAGTAAAATAATTATCTTTTATATTTTAAAAAACTAAAATCCGAAATTACTCATTTTCTTAATTAGAAAATTTATAGAAAATTCATACTTCATCCAAAAACTAAGAAATATAAAACCTACCTCCCAAACAATATTCCAAATATCGTATCAAAAATCCAAAGCATACTAAAAACATAGTTTATATACAAGAATCCCTTATGAATATTTCATAAAAATATTCAATAATAACCGTAACAAATCCAAATGATTATCTAAACCCCATACATGATAAAGTTCAACAAATCAATTGGTTTCATCACAAATCCGAATTAAAACACCATAGCATAAAGAGATGGAAATATTATTCACCTTAGATTTATTATATTATGGACATAATTGGCTTTGCTTCTTCCATATCTTTTCTTCCCCTTGTTCTTCTTGGTTGAATTTGTTTTAATGGAGAGCTCTTGGTTTTCTTTTCTTTTCTTAGGTTTACGAGTGGCTAGAAATACAATGAGGGAGAGAAGAGTATGTTAGGGGAAATAAATATATGAGTTATCTTTATTTTCTTTTTTCTCTCCTATATAATTATGGCCTTTAATTTATTTCCCTAAAATAATTTATTCTTTAAAGTTTGAAATTCAAATTATATTAATATGGCATTTATCAACACTCTCTGTATATATTTATATTCTCCCATATTGCTTA
Organism: Allium fistulosum; assembly: GCA_030737815.1. Classification (NCBI taxonomy): domain Eukaryota; kingdom Viridiplantae; phylum Streptophyta; class Magnoliopsida; order Asparagales; family Amaryllidaceae; genus Allium; species Allium fistulosum. The sequence goes on along the minus strand of CM060902.1, from coordinate 1,246,939,762 downwards.
TTTAACTATTTCCTAATTAAATATTTAGAATGATGTAATACAAAAATTAGGGTTGCTATGGGCTCCCCTCCTAAAGAAATTTTGTCGTCGAAATTCCGATAAGGAAAATAACAAGCATATCAACCATGTAACATGTGTCATAGGCACATAAAATCAATAGTACTAGGATAATTACTAGTCAAAGTCTATACAACAATATAGTTCATACAATTAAAATAACTTAGGATAAACCTCTATAATCCTATCCTTGGTCTCCCACGTACAAGCTTTCCCTTAGCACAAATTTCAAAATGGTTTAGTGGGCCTAAGCATGAGCTTAGTTAATTAACCACTAAAATTGGCCAGTAGCAGCCACAACTTAAAACTGCCATAACTTTCAAACGATAAGTCTGTTTTTCTATTATGACCACTCTATGGAAACCATCATCCTGAAGCAGTGGAAGTGGTTTGAGACCCTAATTCAGTACCTATCAAAATTTTAGTCCAAACAAGGTTTACAGGGTGAAAATGGTCATATAGAAATTCGGAAATGTCATAGATGTGGAAAAATGTCCCTAAGAGTCACTTTTCAAAATTTTAGAGTCATACGACCTCACATGAATAAAATAAAAATATTTTACGATCCTCCGATGCGTAAAAAATGGGTTGTTACACTCTCCCTTTTAAGAATTTCTCCCTCGAAATCCCAAAATGAATCAAAGAATAGTCAATCATAATTACCCTGCATGTTTATCAATCGCGTGCAACCATCAAACACATCAAGCAAGCAGTAATACAATCAATATCATTAGCAAACCTATCCTAGCATGCGAGATACTGCACTACCATAGATGATATCAGAGGTGAAAGTAAATACGATAAACAGTAGGTCTTACCATGCAAAGCTCCGGATATGTGCCCTCGTGCTCTCCTCGGTTTCCCACATGCAATCATCTCCACTTTCGCCCCATTGAACCTTCACCAACTCCACCATCTTCCTCCTAAGCTATTTCGTATAGCGTCTGACAATACGAATCGGCCTACGAGGTCTAGAAGTTTCTAGTTCAATCTTGATATCATCTAGTTGATCTGGTGTAATCATCATGCCCGAGTCGTGCACAAACTTTCGCAAGTGAGAAACGTGAATGACATTGTGCATACCTACCATCTTCTGAGATAAGTCGACCCTATATGCTAGGTTCCAATCCTCTCTATTATCAGAAAAGGACCTAGAATCTAGTTGCCAACTTTCCCTTACTACCGAATCGAATACCATTCTTTAAAGGAGAAATCTTCACAAACACCATATCACCAACAGAAAACTCAAAATCTCTACGTCTACTGTCAATGTAGCTTTTTTGCCTATCCTGAGCAGCTTTTATCTGTTGCCGAATGATCTCTATCTTCTCCGAGGTTTCTGTGATCATATTTAGCCCAAATATCAGTTTCTCGCTCGCTTCCCACCGACACGAAGGAGCGTTGCACGGTCGACCATGGAATGCTTCATAAGGTGCCATATCGATACTAGACTGATAGCTATTGTTGTATGCAAACTCTAGTAAATGCAAGTAATCATCCCACGAGCCTCCGAAATCGAGTATGCACGCTCGCAAGAGATCCTCCAAGATACGATTCACTATCTTGGTCTGCCCATAAGTTTATGGGTGATAAGTTGTATTGAGATGCAACTCGGTACCCAACGCCTCTTGTAAGCTCTTCTAGAACCCACTAGTGAACAATGAGTCTCGATCGCTCACAATGCTCTTTGGCACACCATGAAGCCATACAACTTTCCCAGTTTGGCTGCCATTCTACTTCACTTGATGGGTATAAATCTAGCACTCTTAGTCAATCAATCGACTATGACCCAAATGCTATCGTACCCTTCTCGAATCCTTGGCAGTCGATCAATAAAGTTAATCGATACTTGCTTCCACTTCCATTCGGGAACTTTACGCGGTTGCAACAACCCGCTCGGCTCTTTCTACTATGCCTTCACCAACTGGCAGTTCATACATTTCGAGATGAATGTCACAACATCCTTCTTCATCCCCTCCTAATAATAGGGTTGTTTGATATCACGGTACATCTTGTTACCACCAGGATGTTTGGTTAACCTAGAATGGTGGCACTCTCGCAGCACCTCATCGCGTAATTCATCGACATCGGGAACAAACAGTCTCCCATCCTTATAGATCCAACCTTCTCGGTCGAGTCCATATTGTTTCATCTCTTCAGACTCTACTCCTCCTTCTGTTTTCACCATGACCTCTGCTAGTCTAGGATCTCGCCTCTGACTAGCTCCAATCCACTCAATCAGAGTAGGATTGATAGTCAAACTCGTGAGCATCTCTGGCTCTAACTCGCAATGGGGTATGAAGTTATAGCCAGCAATATACTATAACTGTTTCCACTCCATAAACATCGCTCCTAAACTGGCATATCTTCTACTCAGTGCATTGGCGACCGAATTCCCTTTACCAATTGTATAAGAAATGCTGATATCATTGGCGAAGGTTGAGATCCTTCTGGGAGAAAAGGTACTTTAAGGATTTATGATCCATAAACAATTCGAATCTTTCTCCTAACAATTAGTGCCTCCAAATCTTTAAAGCAAACACTATAGAAGCTAACTCCAGATTATGAGTTGGATACTTCTTCTCATGCGGTCTCAGTTGCCGACTAGCATAGGCGATAACTTTTCCCTTCTGCATCAACACCACACCTAATCCAGTACCACAGGCATTTGGGTATACTGTTAGCTCCTCATTTCCACTCAGAATGGTCAATACTATTTCACTTTTCGGCCTCTCTTTCAGACTTACAAATGCATGTTCACATTTCACGTCCCATACGAAAGTTTGTTTTTTCTTCGTTAAATTGGTTAATGGTGTTGCTATCTTCGAGAGGTCCTTGATAAGGCATTTATAATATCCCGCTAAACCTAGGAAACTCCTCACAATCATGGTATTCTTAGGTTGATTCCAATTTTGAACCGCTGCCACCTTGATAGGATCTACTACGATGCCCTGCTCCGAGACGACATGACCCAAGACTCTCACTTCCTTCCACCAGAAGTGACATTTCGAAAATTTTGCTTTCAACTTGTGCTTCCTCAACACCTTAAGCACAATCCTCAAGTGCGTCTTGTGTTCCTCCTCTGTCCTAGAATATGATAGAATATCATCCACGAACACAAGTACGGACTTGTTTAGGTGATCCCTAAAGACATGGTTCATGAGATCAACAAAGGATGTTGTAGCATTGGTTAGCCCGAATGGCATAACCAACGACTCATAGAAACCAAACGGCGTAAAAAACACACTGATCAGCACATTCTGCTTTGCTACCCTCAACTAGTGAAATCTTGTGGCAAGATCCAATTGAGAGAACATCTTCACACCATAGAGCTAATCAAACAAGTCATCGATACGTGGGAGTGGATACTTGTTCTTTTTGGTCACCTTAATCAGCTCACGGTAATCTACACACAATCTCAGAGAACCATCCGCCTTAGTGGCGAATAATACTGGTGCGCCTACTTAGATATGCTCCTACGAATGAATCCCTTCTTCAATAGGTCATTCACTTGCACCTCCAACTCATTTTGCTCTCTGGGTGCCATATGCCTCAAAGGCATAACTATCGGTCCGGTACCTTTCACTAAGTCTATCTGAAATTCATTCTCTTTATGCGGCGGTAATCCGGTTACTTCTTCAAACACATCCGGATAATCTCTAATGATAGGCATAGATGACAATCCAATATGTAGAGTCTCAAGCGAATATAAAAAGCTAACCATAACCCCATCCTCTGGCAGGTGGCCAATCACTACCGTTCGCCCCTCCACGGCCCCACTCGTCACGAATAGCTTCTCGCAATCCACCACTACCACATACTCCTTAGCTAGTCCATTCCCAAGATAATCCCAAACCCAATGAAATTCAAAACAAAGCAATTACAAACAAAAGAGCATCCATGACTCAATAAGGTCAAACCGTGACAAACCATTACAGGCTAGTGGAGCCCCCAACAGAGTTCATCATAATTAAAGGTTAGTCAACTATTTCGGGTTTAAAGTCCAGCCTATCTACCAAATCATTAGTGAAGGAATGTGAAGCCTCAGTATCGAATAAAACATGTATGAGAACATCATAAATGGAAAGCATACCTTGAATAACAATGCTCTTCCCATTCTCTTTTGCCGAGGGAGCACTCGAAGAAGTCAGAATAGCATCCAAAGCATATGCCTTAACAACCTATTTCTGCTGCAGTGGTTTCGGGAATTCTTCAGTACATATCTGGGCTTTGCCACAGTTATAACACTTCTTCTTCCCATCAATCTTGCAGTCTCTAATTTGGTGACCTTTGTCTCCACAACCATAACAAATAGGATCTCATTTAGCCTTCTTCTGAGCGTTCTTTCCCTGAAACTACTTCCTCTTTCCATTCTATTTCTTCTTGTGTCCACCACTCTATTGCGGTTTTGGATCTTCCTTAGCAACAATAGTTGATTTAGACTTGGAGTATAAACTCTCCTAGCGAAAACTTTCTCGACAAGTCTCTCAAATGGCTCATCGATATGACTAACTAATGTCTCCCCCAAATAGTCATCCAAACCCAAAATGAACTTCTCATTCTTCCTTAATGGAGTGTCGATGATAGACATCTCATATTCTGACAAAGCATCCAACTCAGTAATATATTTTGAGACTTGCATATCTCCTCGCTTCAAATCAGTGAATTTTCTGAATAGTGACGCCTTTGAGCAGCAGAAATGAACTTCTCCTCAAACCTGGCCTTGAATTGATCCCAAGTAAACCGATCCTCGGGTGTAGCAATAGTAATAGCATTCCACTAGTTCATGGCTCGCCTTTGAAGCTGTCTAGAGGCCAGCTTCCTCTTCATGGCATCATTTGCTTCCATACCACCAAAAATACGCTCACAGGTGTCCAACCAATCTTTTACTTCGATAGCCGACTCTGTTCTAAGGAACGGTTTTCCTTCCAAGGTGGAGTAATCTTTGTATAACTTGGCAAAGTCAGCTCCCGGCACCTGCACTTGAGCACCACCACCAACAAAAACATTTGGAGCGGTTGCTTGGGCATTTTAAAGCATGTTCGCCATCATTGCGTTGAACATAGCCTACAAGTCGGGGTTAGTATCCCCCGATCTCGCTCCTTCCTCAACTATGGAGATGGAGTTCTTTACAGTGTTTCTTGTTTGCCAGCTCATTCTTGATCTGTAACAAGAATGATCGGTCTATCAAAAAGAAACATGTGTCAAATATACTCATGTGTGCATGCAACTTATATACTATATATTACTATATAGCTGTGAAAACCAAAATATATAACAAGTACGCACTCTCTCGTATGTATATACTCTCAATCCAGTCTAGGGTGATAACTCATTCCCTATCCATACTGGACTATGATATCAACTTAGGTTAATCGTGTAACCTAAGCTCTAATACTAAATGTAATGACCGCCCTACACCGTTGGCACCCAATATACATAAGATGGTGTGCTACCGACATGCCCCGTCGATGAAGAATAGTCATCAGGATTTTAAAATGAAATAAAACATCACAAAACATGTCGTATATATCACAGTGCATGGAATAAAATAATTATATACATCACAAATATAAAACATGAGAGACTGTAATACTAAGTGATCCAAATATCAGAATGTAGATTCACAGAGTTATACAACTTGTAATAGAGTTTATACAATAGAAATAAACTCAATAACTATCTCGTAATAATAAGCAAGCATTGCCAAGGCTCCATAGTGTTGCACAACGAAATAAGCATACAAATCCGTATATAATATGAGATAGCCCCATCCAGCTCGCCCTCTGCACAGCTACTGCGTTGCACCTAGACCTGCTCTCTAGTCCACTCATTTAAGAGTAGCTGAGATAATAAGAAGAAAAGCATAAAACTTTGAGTTAGACAATAGTCTAGTGTGAGTGATAAATTAATCTCAGGTCGATATAGTAAGGAACAAGGGTATACGAATCATACCTGACCTACTGCTACAACCAAAGCGTTAGCACATAAAAAAATAATATGCTACTCTACGAATACAATAAGGGTACACTACAAAACAAGTGTGATGACGGGTGTCTAGATATCCCTATCTCCAATGACATCCCTAGAGTGATAGACTATGGAAGAAAAATTAACAACCATAACATCCATCCAATAATTCTCACTATCTCTCAAAGTGCTCTGGATATATGATAACTCGTATAACATTTCTACTGCCAGAGACTGATGGAAATCCCCGTTTTCAGTGCCCTCACTTTAGCCTGAAGCTAATAATAGACTCATTCAACTGGTCCAGGGTACAGGGATCCATTCAACTGATCCGGGGTAGCCTTTCAACGTACCCATGAGCGTCCTCATAATATTTCTACTTTGAGTACATCAGAAAACACTTCGAGTATCAACGATCCCTTAGCACGCATATCCGAGCCCTTTTTTCACTCCATCTAATTTCCATTATTTCCGAGAAACCATTCTACATTCCTCTATTCCACGATAGAACTATTCAACTGTTCCATCTGCATGTCACCTTTCTTAGAACCCGTCCTGTGTGGATAACCATTCTCATGACTCCGTTCAACATCGAGCCGCATCATCGAAACCTAACTCCTTTCATCATCGAGTTATTATCAACTCCCAAATTTATCATCGTGCTATTATGTTACCAAAAAACTCCGAACATGCAAACAACACCTTCAGCACTACCTGTAGAGTGCCTACTTCCCACCCTGGAAGTTTCATGTTGATCCAAGCAATACGGATAACTCGGTAGTGACATAAATAGGTCGGCACCGACTTGTCCACTTGATCAATTTTGGTCAAGTCTTTCCCTAGCTCCTAGTCCACCTTTCCCAATATGCTCCTAACCTCGACCTATCCACCCAAACAACTCAGTCCAATACAAGAGCTTCGATCTTCAAACTTTAGAAACAAGTCGATATAGCACCCCATACTTAGCCAAATCCATTTTTCTTGCTATGGTCCTCCTCTACTAACCATGCTCTAGAAATCCCCAAAATCACCGACTTGTTTGACCAACACAAACAACTCGGTACCGACATGAACAAGTCAGTACCGACTTGTTTAGTTAGCTCATATCCTAATGCGACTTAAACTCCAAACTCCTCCTATGTTCCAACATATGCCCTTCAAGTTTCATCGAATTTCGACCATCTTTGCTCTCGATTTTCTAATTCAGTCATTTATTTCCTAACTTCCTATAAGCACTAGTGAACAACATCAAAGCACAACATACAATCATGGATAATCAAGCATATATATCCATTCATATATACAAATCATAATCATAAGTAAATCCTAATCTCGATCTAACTTTTATACTGGCATATGCACATGGATACAAGGGATTTCTAAACTATTAAAAATCATTTAAACCTTTCAAATTTCATTTTTAACATATATAGAAGTGTGATTAAAGTAAGAAAATGTTTCGAGGTCAAAATCATATCCAAAACACCATTTTAACTATATACACATGCATAGTAGAGTGAAAGGTCAAGAACTACTCACTAAATACCCAAAATATCAATCTTTCTCCTTAGATTTAAAGTGGACAGCAGAGGGAAAGGATTCAAATCGACAAAAATGATAATCTCTAGCTTCTATATACTAATCACTCCTTTAGTCAATGATTTGGGTAAGATTAGTAAGGAAAACGTATGATTTTTGATGAGATTAGAGTTAATGGTGGTTTAGAACTATTTTAGGAAACATGGAAATGACTTAGATTAGTTTCTACAGCCTCCCCTCAGCACAAAATTCGAAGTGGGTTAGTGGGCCTAATCGGGCTTAGCTAATTATCCACTAAAACTGGCCAACAGCAGCCAAAATTTAAAACAGCCATAACTTTCAAATGATAAGTCCATTTTCTATTATGACCACTCTACGGAATGAGAAACCATCGTCCTAAGGTAATGAAAGTGGTTTGAGACCCTAATTCGGCTCCTATCAAAAGTTTTAGTTCAAATAAGATTTTCAGGGTCAAAATGGACACATAGAAATCCGACAAAAATCATAAATGTGGAAAAATGTCCCTAAGAATCACTTTTCAAAATATTAGAGTCATACGACCTCACATGAATAAAATAAAAATATTTTATGATCTTTCGATACATAAAACACAGGTTGTTACACAAGGTTCTCAGTAACTCGATGCGATATGAGAGTCTCCCAATCCTCTATGCGATAGCAAATGGACCAATGTAGCTTGGTGCTGACTTCCCATCTTCCCAAACCATATAACACTCTTCATCGGTGATACTTTCACAAAAACATAATCTTCAATTGAGAATTCTAAGTTATTACGCCTTTTATCTATGTAACTTTTCTGCCTTGATTAAGCTTCTTTCATTCTTCTATGGATTAACTCAAACTTTCAGTTGGTTCTTTTACCAAGTTTGGACAAAGTACTAGTCTATCACCAGTCTTTAGCCAACATGTTGGCGATTTGCATGGCCTTCTGTAAAGTTTTTTGGAAGGTGTCATTCTTATACTAGTTTGATAACTATTATTTTAGGAAAACTCGATTAAGTGCAAATGGTCTTCCCATGACTCTCCAAAGTCTAATACACAAACTCTTAATAAATCTTTGAGTATTGTTAACTCTTTCTGTTTTCCTATCGGTCTGCGGATGGTAAGCGGTACTCATCTTTAACTTGGTACCCCAAGACACTAGTAAATAGTGGATCTCTGTCAATTACAATGCTACTTGGTATTCCATGAAGCCTTACAACATTCTTCATGAACAATTTCGCTAAACTAGGTGTCGTCCTTGTTGACTTAATAGGGATAAAGTATGCACTCTTGGTCACTCTATCAACCACTGACCTAAATACACTCATTCAATCCATTGATCAAATCCTTAGATATAGAATCTCACTTCCACAGTGGCACTTCTAGTGGTTGAAGCAATCCACTTGGCTTTTGATGCTCAACTTTTACTTATTGGCAATTCATACATTCGTTCACCTATAAGCATGCATCTCTCTTCATTGCTTCCCAAAAGAAACTTCACTTCATATATTGGTACATATTCATACCTCCGAGAAGGGTAGTAAACTTCCATCGAGGACATCTTTTAAGAACTTCCTTTCTTAATTTATCCACATTCGGAACATAAAACCATCCCTTCTTTCTCAACTAGCCTTTTTAGTCAAGTACAAAATCTTTCAAATCATCAATCTCACTTCCCACTACTAGTCTCTTTATTCAATCGACTTATAAGTGATCATCTTTTTGCCTTGCTGCAATTCTTTCAATCAATACCGGTTGAATTTCTTGACAAGAGGTCGTTCGGTACCCTATTTAGAACTGGTGGTCGACCTCATTCTAACTCCACAAGAAGACAACGCCTCTAAATCATTCCATTTAGATAACATCGCCAACACCACAATATGATGTTTTCTTCTAGGCGCATCTGTAACTTTATTTCCTTTTCGCTTCATATACTCAATCTCAAAGTTATATGCTGCTAAAATCTCCAGCCATCTTTGTTGTCTCATATTCAACTCTTTCTGAAAGAATAAATACTTCAAGGACTTATAATCCATAAACATTTAAAATCGTTCTCCCAAAGGATAATGCCTCCGTACTTTCAATGCAAAGATCACCATTGCCAACTCTAAATCATGAGTATGATATCTTACTTTATATGATCGAAGTTGTCGAGAAGCAAGGCAATGACTTTACCTCCATGCATCAATACAGCTCCTAACCCAATTCCACAAGCATTGGTATATATCACCAAATCTTAATTCCCATCTATAATAACTAACATGGCCATATGGTTAATAAATGCTTTAACTTTTGAAATGTTTCTTTACATTTATCGGTCCAAACAAAATTTACATCATTTTTTGTAAGTTTTGTCATTGGTGCTGCTATACAAGAATGAATCTTTGGTAGTTGCCAGCCAACCCCAATGAACTTCTAATTTCATTTATGGCCTTGGGTCTTTCCAGACCGTTAATAGCTTCGATCTTTGATGGATCAACATATAATCCATCCTTTGAAACTACATGTCCAAGATACTTCACTTCTCTTTTCAAAAAATGGCATTTTGAAAAAGTTTGACTTTAGTTGATGCTGCCTTAGCTTATATAGCACCATTTTGGGATAAACTTCGTGATCTCATTTATTCTAGAATATATCACGATGTCATCAACAAACAACAACATTAATCTATCCAAATTCTCTTGGAAGATTTGGTTCATTAAGTCCACAAAGAAATCAGGTGCATTGGACAATCTAATTGGCATGACTAACCATTAATATGAAACATATGTTGTTTGAAATACCATTAATGGTATACTTTTCTTTGCCACTCTCAATTGATTGAAAAAAATTTCTAAGTCAATTTGCGAAAACACCTTAGCTCCACTCAATCATCAACAAATCATATATTCTAGGCAAAGGATACGGATTGTCTTCTCGTTTATCTTTGTATAATCAATACACAACCTCAATGACCCATCCAGTTTCTTCATGAATACCACTGTAGCTCTCCAAGAAAAACTGCTTGGTCTAATAAAATTCTTCCCTTCCAAGTCCATAGCTACACCATTAACTCCCTCATCTAGGTAGGTGTCATTTTGCTGGCAGTCTACATACGTGTTCATCTCTATGTACGAGATCTATTTGGCACTATGGAACATTTCGTCGGTAGTCTCGTAATAAGCTCATAAACATCTGTGTATTCTCTTACTACAAAAACTCGATTAATTTCATCCTCTATACCTTCCATAGCATCCAACATTACACAGACGTAAAAACTCGGTTCTTCAAATGAGCATATAATTTGATTATGGCAATCACGGTGTTTTAAGGATATCACTCCATCTTGGCAAAATATCTTAGGGTAATATTGGTTTAACCAAATCATATCTAGAATTATTCCAAAGCCCATAATATCAAACACATGCAACTTGTAGGAAAACATATAACCTACAAACACAAACATATAACCTAATAAATCAAACTCTAAATGGTCACATCTCATTCCAAAAGTTGCATAACTGCCTATCGGATTCGCAACCCTCTAAGGTGTGTAATAAGGTATGCAGTTCTAAATCTAACTTATCTATGAAACATTTAGAGATAAAAGAATGTGATGCTCTAGTATCAAATAATACTTTAATATGTATGCCATTTATCGAAAGCGTACCTCCCATCACAACCATTGCTTTCTCTTCTGGGTTGGTCCAAAAGCTGTAGGTTCTAGAGCAAAAACCTTTCCTCTCTTAGCTTTGGCTAATTTAGGAAATTCCTGCTTGTAATGCCCCGATAGCTATAGAATTTCACTCCCTTCTTATCAACAGTCTTCATGTTATCTTCGGAGCGACATTGATTGGCAAAGTGCCCTTTCTTATCGCACAAATAAAAAACTATTTCCAACTTTTATTTCTTAGAAATTCCTCTCTTCTGGGCACCCTTCTTGCAAAAGAATTTTCTCTTCTTGTCTTCAAAACTCAAAGTATCCACAGACCTACTCTTCCTAATATATGAAAGAAAATCCTCATTCCTCATAACCATGTCCATCATGACATTAAATGGATCTATGACATGTGGCATAGTTGCCCTAACAACCTCCGTCTACAGTCCCTGGATGAACTTCTCATTCCTCTTAAGCAAAGTGTTGACCATGGCCTAACCATGCCTTGATAGCTCATCAAATTTCATAACATACTCCAGAACAGTCATCTCACCCTGTTCAAGCTTCGGAAACCTTCTAAACAAAATTGACTTAGCTGCTTTAGACAAAAATTTCTCCTCAAACATCTCTCTAAAGTCAGCCCAAGTAAGCTACTTCTCTAGACCTCCTATGGTAACAATATTCCACCAATAGAAAGTAGCTCCTTACAACTGCCTCGAAGCCAATCTCCTCTTTCGGTTATCATTCAACACTAATCAACTAGGATCATCTCAGACTTAAAAAGCCAATCTCCATTTTAATGGCATTCTCCATCACTAAGAATGGTTTTCTCCCAAGCTTGCATAATTCTAACTTAATGTGGCATAGTTATTACAAGCAGCCACTTTTGGTACAGCAACTCATGCATGACTAACATTACCTACACTCAATCTAGCCGCTACTTCGGCATGCATCATATTAACAAAGAACTAGTACATTATCCCCATGTCAACTAGTGTGACTCTAGCACCGATATTAGCATTAGCATTTGCATTAGGATTGTAATTCAGTTAGCATTTCTAGAATTATCCCAAACGTTTCTATTAGTTGTGTGCATCCGCCTCCCAAGTGTAGTCTTCTACTTCTGGTATCCATTTCTTATAATCTAGATATGAATCTTCATTAGATATAGAATAATGGTCTACGACAAAGGAGATAGTATAGATAGATAAATATACTTGTGTGTGTGTATATATATATCAAATAACAAGTACGTTAATATAACACTATCACGTTCCTCATTTGTACTTACTATTTTATTTGGGTTATGTTTTTTTTCAAAAATATTATTATGCTTTATGAAAACCTCTAATATGATACCAAGTTGTAACATCCACTATTTTGAGGCTTTAAAATAGAAATTATTAATGCTGTAGCAATTCTTAGTATTATTTCCCAATGATAAAATAAGACTATTTATTGTATCATTATCATCAAGAGCACAAGAATTCACAAATTTTTAGATAAAACATTTTCATTCATTAATTTTCAAATTCATTACATTTAATTACATAACCTCACGATTTCAACGTTCAAATAAAATATAATAATTAAAAATATAGTTCCAAGAGCGACATATGAAGATGACCCCTTGGATGATCAGAGTCTTAACTATTTGATGGTACAGTACCCGTCATTACCTAAAGTCAACGATAAAAGAAAAGTAGTTAAAATTGCACAACGGAAATAAACTCTAAATCGTAGCTTGCCTTATGCATGTCTTCGGAAACTTGTTTGTCTAACCTGAAAACCTTACTCTCAGCCTACCCATTCCAAATTAAGTACCCGAGAGTGTAGAGGGAAATCAAAAACTTAGGGTCAAAAAAAGATCTAGTATGAATAATATTATACCATCTCAAACTAAATTAGGTTACTAGTTAGACAACACCGTTGAAGCATGGAATGAGTTTCCCCTCAGTAATACCTTTATAATCCATATGTCAATCATTACTTATTTCCAACCAAAATGATTAGAACATAATCATAATATTAATATCATTATCATCATGCATAATGGTCAAAATGATTAGTCTATCATTCGTTAGGGTCAAAGGGTTACACCTTCCAATAATTGCATGATCCCATAACAATAGTCCATGACATAGTTTTCTAAGGGTCATTATGAACCTATATTAGTTTTCATAGGCCAATTAAAAACCTACCGGGCTAACTTGGGCCAAAATTATAACAAGGAAACTCAAAAAAAAAATCCAATTAAGAGGAAATAGTAATGCTTCCATTCCCATAAGAGTACCAAGATACTCTCGGTAAAAGAAAGAAAATGGTGAGTATTACTGCTACGAGTTCCTTTGAATGCATACCACCTTAATTTTTGCATGTCCGTCGACAAAGCCCTATGTAATGGAATCATGAACTTGACCAATTGAGGGATAAATGGTTGGAGCATAGGGCATGACCCTAGCCTAGTTTCTACCCAAAATCTGGTTTTAAAATATCTATTAGTCACGTCCTTTGATTTGTTTAAGGCATCCTAATATAATTTGATCTTCCCGATCTCCTAGATGTTATTCTCCTCCCTCGAGAGTTTAAGTCTGACCATACCCACTATTGAAACAACTCCAAATGGTCATCGGTTCCCAATCCCCAAGGTCTTAAATGTTGGGTAACAACAAATAACATATAAGTGAGCATGTCAACAATTAACATATATATAATAACAACCAGTCAAGATGTAAAATTGAACATATAACAAAATCAACCGTTGCAAATATATATTCATATGATAACTATGTTATATACAGAATTACTTGCTCTTAAGACAATTTCTATCACAAAACTCTTTAAAAATGAGCTAATATCTTCTCTTTCCTTTTAAAACCTTACCAAAGTATTTAACAAAAACTATATAATTTATTTAAGGAAAACATAGCCCAACCTGTAGTTAAAAACTATGAACTATTATAAAATAAGCTATCTTTCTTCTCAAAAACTTGTTCCATCACACATTTAAAATCTTAAGACATCACATGTCAATAATATGGGCCATCATATGTCAAGTGAATCATAGTCTTCACACGTTTACACTATATGAAGCTATCGCATATTGAAAAATATAGTCATCATATATCAACCAAAATAAGTTTATCATAGTCTTCACACGTTTACACTATATGAAGCTATCGCATATTGAAAAATATAGTCATCATATATCAACCAAAATAAGTTTATCACAAGTTGAAAACATATAGTTGCAACTAGCTGAAAACATATAGTTATCGCAGAATGAAACCATATAACCATCGCAGGTTGAAATACATAGTCATTACTAGTTGAAAATTTATAGTCATCGCATGTTGAAAATCAATAGCAATCACATGTTGATAAAACTAATAGTTTTTGTAAGCTGATAAAATCAATAGTTATTGCAAGTTGATAAAATGATGCTATCGTATATTGACAAAACACTACTATCGCATTTTGGAAAACTCAGGGCTATCGCATGTTGATAAAATATACGACTACCGCAGGTTGAAAAACTCAAGTTTATTGCATATTGACAAAACATATTGCTACCGCAGGTTAATAAACACACAATTGCATATATTGATAAATATGGGCTATTGCAAGTTGATAATGGCATTTCTTTAATTATTTGCAAATCTAATTTATTTTCTTTAAAAGTAATAAATTTTTAGAAAATAATGTCTTTGTAAAATTTCATTGGTTAATCAAATCTTTTCATAAATTTGTAGCAAAACGAAGAGAGAAATTATCTCTTATTTCCTAAAATATTAATTTTTGCTTAATTATTCCATTAATTACCTTTTTGCAATTCAAACCTTCTTCAACAAAACAAATTCTTTTAACTCGAAATGACTTGGGAAAAATTCCCAAAAATCATAATTTACCTCTTTCACATCATCCAAAGTTTTAGAACAAAACAATTATTTTTCATATTTTAAATAATTAAAATCCTAAATTATCCATTTTCTCTCTTAGAAAATTAATACTTCATTAAAAAATTGTGAAATTTAAAAATTATTTTCAAAAAATTGTTCCAAACATCATATCAAAAAATTCGAAGCATTTGAAGATTAAAAACGTAATTTTTACACCAAAATTCCTTATGGAAATTTCATAACTAACCATAACACATCCAAATGATTATCTAAACCATATGCATGATAAATATCAATAAGTCAATTCAGGTTGCATCACAAATCCGAAATAAAATACTGCACAATAAAGAGATGGAAATATTATTCACCTTAGATTAAGTTGTATGTGGACATAATCGACTTTGTTTCTTACTTAGCATTTTCTTTCTCTTCTTCTTCTTGGTTGAATTTGTTTTAATGGAAAGCTCATGGTTTTGTTCTCTTTTCTTAGGTTTGTGAGCGACCGAAAAAATAATGAGGGGGAGGAGAGTGTGTAGAGAGAATAAATTATATGAGTTATCTTTATTTCCTTATTTCTCCCATATATAATTAATGCCTTTAATTTCTTTCCCTAAAACCAATTTTCCATTTAAAGTTTGAAATTCAAATTATACAAACATAGAAATTATTCATATATCTATATATTTATATTCTCCCACCTTATTTATTTAATTATTTCTTAATTAAATATCCAGAATAATGTGCGACCAAAATTAGGGGTGTTACACGACTTGCATATCAAATACACAAGTTCTTGTTTAGGATAATTCATCAATGAATTTAATGAAGTAAGTCACCCATTTTGGTACCATTGGACTTTGAACTACATATATGTAACATCCTCCACTTCAAGACCTGAAAATAAACATCCATGATACTGCGGTCATCACCATAATTATTTTCAAGTGAAGTAAGCGAGTTCAGTTTATATGAATAACAATCTAAGTAAACAGAGTAGCTAAAGGTTCACACCACATAGAAATTACTTTAATATCCATTAGGTACACTTTTACAATTTTAATCCCTAGGGTCATGCCCACGTAGGTGTCAAATTACAACATAAAAATAACATAGTAGAAAGTCAGATCAACATATGATGATGTTGTTTATACTCTTGAAATAGAATAAATAAACATTCTTTATTAGCTAGCAAAACCTCATGCTTCTTCTTTGATCTGCATTCTTTGGTTCCTAAAATAATCCTGCCAAACGCATAAACTCAGCCTACTCATATGAGTACTAGTGAGTTTATGGGGGAAATAATAATAAAAACATAGATCATACAAAAAGTCTGATGTGAATAATACCTTATCCAAAAACATAACCTGTAGTGAGACCAGGCTACCATGTAAGGAACGGGTTTTCCCCTCACTAGTATATAATCCATCTTAAAAGCGATCATCGACACAGTATAAGTTAAAACTGCATATGGAACACCTATCTACTCTAAGTACCCTACCCATGGTCTAGTTTTCCAAGCGCTATTTTTACATTGCTCATTTTCGAAAAGTGTAGTTCACTCAAACCCTATGCAGTTCCATTCCATTTCATTTGATTTATAGCGCAAGGCCACATGTGGTTACACTTTATTTTAAATTAAGATATAAAGAATAAGCCAAATGCAACCACATTTTATCTTATATAATTTATACTACGAAGAACCAGGCCCATGCAGTTTCATTCCATAATATTTGATTTATATCGCAAAGTATCAGCCACATGTGGTTCCACTTTATTTTGATTTATGATGCAAAGAAATAGCCATATGTAGTTCTTATTACTTTAACTAGCGTTGTAAAGAAACACCCACATATAGTTCCACATTTGGGCAACCCACTTCCTTACGAAGTTGAATGCCTCTCCTCAATTTCCCTAGATGTGCATTCGAGTAGGCATCCCCACTCAGCATCAATAGTCCTTCCTTACTCAAAATTCAGTGTAGTATCTTTTCCAACTTAGTTAATTTAAGCTCCCTGAGCTCTTCCTAATTATCGAACATTAGTTTTGGGTTTCATTCTATCTTGGCACGGTACAAGTAGCCCCTACAATTATGATGGTGTTTTGCTTCCCTTAGCTCCTCAAGCTAAACTTAACTATTATATACTAGGTTTCCTCTTATTCATATTGTGGCGTAGTACTTCCTCGCCTTCTTTCGGCCTTAGCACTACACACATTACTATACTCTTAGTTTTCATGACCTTATCATAGTTCTCAATTACACCTTTTAACGTTAGTCCTTTGCCTACGTTGCAAACCTCAACATAGCACTCCTTAGCGCAGTATTAACCTTCCCTTGTAAGCCTACGAATTCCCCTAGCAATCCACTACTCCGGCTCTAAGTACTCGGTTATCTTCTCGATTTTCATGTAGTTCTCATTCGGCATTGACAAGTCTGACACGCCTGCTACCGCCTTTTCATGTGTTTCCATCTGATGTGTCAAGAATCCACTTTTAGTTATAAACAGTGTACTTTCTTTAACTTTTCAGCATTTCTATGGATCTTGTCCCTTATTTATTTTAATGCTTATTCCCAATGTATTAAAAAATTCCAATTTCTTGCACAGTTCACATTGGCCAACGTAGTTTTCCTCCAGTAAGATGCATTTTTCGCTTCAAAACCTTATATAATATTTTCATAAAATTTATGTATAATTCCTTTTGCATATTTCAACCTTTTGATTCTATTTTTCTAAAAATTTCTTATATTATTTTTTCTAGGTATTTTCCTCCAAAAATTCATATCAATTTATTTTGATGTTGAAAATTCTTCAAATTAAAAACCTATTTCTAAATTCATGTTTTAAACATCATACTAAATTTTCATAGTGCTCTGAAAGCATTAGTGTAAGAAAATACATCTAAAGATCTCATGTTCATCTATATTTCCCCAAAACATTCATTAAAACAATATTTGCCTCTTTTAAACACTACCCCATATGAACTCCATCATAATAAGTCAAAACCAAAATCAAACATATGAAAAACGGCAAAGAGTTTAGTATAACTCACCTAGATCTTTGAAATATCTTGTTTAATCTTCTTAATCCTTGTTTAGCTTGTGTTTTCTTCTTCCTCTTCTTATTCTCTCCTTTTTAGGCACTTGCCATTAATGTTCCTTTCAAACTTTTATTTTATTTTTAGTAGAATGGGATGAAGGAATGGAAAAGAGTCATGATTATTATCCCATAATAGTTTGGCCCATGGCCCTCATACCCTTTTTCCATTAGTTCATTGCCCACTTCCTAGTTTAATTTGTCTTTTATAACATTTTCTCGATCATCTTAACTCTTTAATTAATTAACTAATTGACCATTACTTTCAAGGCGTTACAGGCTTCCCCCCTTAAAGGAATTTTTCCCTTAAAATTCAATTAAGGCACGGTACTTATTGCCAATCTATCACATGCTTACTGTTAGCATACTCATGAATTCCCAATTCATATATCACAATTTAAAAATGTACCGGTGCTAACTATTTATGCAAATAATCAACCATAATACTCATATGTATATATGTATGGTCTATATCAGTACAATACACAACTAACATAAGCTTAGTTAAACAAATAACTTTGGCTAGGTCCTCTTAACCTTATCCTCCATTTTCCATGTGCAGTCATCCCGGTCTGCACTCCATTGGACACATACTAGCTTCATTACCTTATTCTAAAGCCGCTTTTTATCATGATCCACTTTCGAACTGGTCTCCTTATGTAGGTCATATTTGGATCTATGATCAAGTCTTCTAGTGCCCTACGATTCAATATTGCACTTGGATCCCTAATAAACTTCGGCAATTGTGATATGTGAAACACATTATGGATCCCTACAAAAGCACTTGTAATTCTATCATATACGCAAGCTTTCCAACCATCCCTATAATCGGAAATGGTCCTACATCTTTGGGTGCTAACTTCTTAGCCTTCCCAGAGTGCATCACACCAACACATTAGAGAAACTATCAAGAACACCCGATCGCCTTCTGCGAACTCTAATTCCTTCCTTCTTGTGTTGGCATTTTTTCCTAGACTGATCCATCTTCATTCTAATTTGGATCAAATCCACTTTCTTGGTATTGTTCTAAACCACATCGGGTCCTAATATGAGCCTATCCCCAATCTCTAACCAAATTGTGGGCAACTTACACGGCCTTTCATACAACGATTCAAATGGGGCCATCCTAATATAGCTGTGATAGACGTTGTTGTATGAAAAATCTACTAAGTGAAAATGATCTTCCTAAGATCCCCTAGAATCTAATATATACGCTCTCAGAAGATCTTCTAACATCCCGTTGAACCTTTCGGTCTGCCCATCCATTTGTAAAAGGTATGCAGTACTCATGCACAACTCTGATCCTAAATCATTCTACAAACTATGCCAAAACTCACTAGAGAATAGTGGATCTCAGTCAGAAACAATAGTATGGGGCACTCCATGCACTCTCACTAGCGTCTTAACATATATCTCAGCCAATTTCGGTGCAGTGCTTGTGGCTTTTACTGGAATGAAATAGACACACTTAGTTAGTCTATCAACTATGACCCATATACTTTCATTCCTTGCTCTAGACCTTGGTTATCCATCAAAAAAGTCCATGGACATCGAATCCCAAAAATAAAACTTCCAATGGTGGTAAAAGCCTACTCAACCTCTGATTCTCTGCCTTGATCCGTTGAAGTGTAATACATCTCCTCACATACTTTCCAACATCTTTCTTCATTTATTTTAAGAAGAATCTTCTCTTCATGTCTCGATACATCTTAGTATCCCCAGGTGGGTGAACTTTTAACGATGACATTCACTCAATACCTCCTTCTATAGTCCTTCTATATTCAGAACATACAAGCTTGCGTTCAAACATAGTCTTCCTTCTCTATCAACACCGAATGCTTCAGCTCTACTGCCTCATTTCTAGACTCTAAGCTCCTTAGTCCATTTGCATGGATCTGATCCCTCTTCTACAGTTCTGCAATTTTTTCTACCAGTGCAGGTCGAACTTTCAAGCATATTAGGTAGTGTTTGGTTTAAAAACGAATTTTATGTTTTTGGTTTTCAATATGTATGTCAAACATGAGAAGAGTGGAGGGATGATGGAAGGGATGAAAGAAAGACGGAGGGGGGATGGAAGGGATAGAAGCACAATAGAAGAATATATTATTTCTCATGCCTGTGTTATTTTGCAAAACATGGAAAATAAAAAAAGTTGTTTTCTATTTTGTATGTTAACTTCGTTTTCTAAATTGGTTGTTTTTGGCAATATACATGCATCGTGTGCGTTTTTATATGGATGAAAACTCAGAACTAAAAATAACAAACCAAACACTACCTTAGTATTTCGATTATGCTGCTTGGGCTTGTACAACACCGAAATTGCACGTTACATGCAGTCAATGTCTCTAAAATATTCTTCTCCCCCATCATAGACAAAACACAATTCTGTTGTTTTTGGCTTAAGACACCAACTACTTTATTTTCTTTCCCTGGGTTATACTTTATCTATAATCATAAGATGCTAAAAAATCTAACCACCTTTGTTGTCTCATGCTCAACTCCCTTTGAGAGAATAAATATCTCAACGAATTATAGTTAGTGAATAGCTCAAAACCCTCTCCGAAGAGATAAAGTCTTCAAATCTTTAATACAAATACAACAACCACTAATTCTAAGTCATGACTAGGGTATCAAACTTCATGAGGTTGCAACTGCCTAGATGCATGGGCTATTACTGCCCATCAACGTCAACACTGCTCCTAACCTCAAGCCTGATGCAGTAGTATGTGTGTATATATATAGTCATATCATCATTTCCCTCTGGTATCACTAGCATAGGAGCATTCGCCAACCGATGCTTCAACTCTTGGAATCTTACCTTGCACTCCTTTATCCAATCAAACTTCTCGTTCTTCCAAGTCAATTTCATCATTCGACCACCTGCACAAGAAAAATCCTAATGAATCTTTGATCGTAGCTAGTAAAGCCTAAGGAATTACATACCTCTGCCACCTTTTCAGGTCTCCTCTACCCATTTAATACGTCAACCTTCGAAGGATCTACCACTAAACCTTCATTCGAAACAACTTGACCTAGGAACTTTACCTCCCTTCTCTAAAAATGACACTTATTTGCTTTCAACTTGTGTTATCTCAATGTTTCTAACACAAGCCTTAAGTGAACTGCATGCAACTCCTCATCCTTCGAGTATACTAAGATGTCTTCTATGAACACCAACACATATCTATGCAGTTGGTCTTGGAAAATTATATTTGTCAAGTCTACAAAGACAACAGGTGCATTGGTTAGTCCAAATGGCATTACTAGCCACTTATATTGTAACGTCCCAACTTTTTAACCCTCGAATATCGACACTAATACATCCACGGTATTCATGTGCCGAGCACTCAAGTGCCGGAAAGGCAAAAAGTAAGGATAAAATAAAAAGAAAAGAAACAGAACAAGGAAGAAGGAAGAAGGAAGAAGGAATACAATATCAGAATCTCACTGGTGGAATGGTAATATATAATATCAAAAGAATAGTACAAAGGGTTACTCCGATACAGAAATTTTGAAGTTACAAAACCTAAGTGCTATCATCAGATAGTTATAACAGCCTATACTCACAAATGCTGATATGTACAATATAGTAATGTAGTGGAAATAAGAATACTACGGTAGGTAAAACATCCATCTCATCTTTTCGAGCTCCAAAGAACATCAGTGAAAACATGCCTTTCTCAAACTACTCGAAAGAGTACACGAGAAATTTAGGATAAACAAAAACCAAGCATTGGACATAAGTTTGGTATGAGAAACTTAAGAAATATGTGTACAACACATAATAGTACTTTTAAGACCGCATGGAATGCCATAACAATTATCCCCTCAAAAGAACTGCCATCTAATAAGTACATAAGGTGATATAATAGATAATGTCAAGAGTGAAAAATATAAATATATAGCATAGATGGAATGGTTACATTGGTTACATTCAATAATATATTAGAGGGTACAATCAAACCCGATAAGGAACATTCGCATAATGGATTTTCCATGGAGATCCCTTCGGTCAAGCCGAAATCCAATCTCCGTGCACAAGGATCAGAAGTTACCTTCCAAGTGTATTGTATCTCTAGATAAAATATGCCATAAGGAAAACACAATTAGCCCACGCCCGAATGAGTGAACTTGAACCACGTGGAACCAAGTACCATCAACTCCCATGCGCAACATCGATAAGCATACTCTAGATATGGAGTTGATATACCCTATCGCGGGACATCCAAACTCCAGGTTGTGCAGTCTACTCTTTCTTTATCCATTTTCGATGTCGAGGTCACATTTAGCATCTTTCACATTAGTCTTCATCACTCGAACATAACACAAATCCTCAATTAGATTCCCACCTCTCGAACAAATCTTGAAACCACACATGGATTCCAGCATCTTGAACAAATCCACTTCCAAGAGATAGAACACGTACCTCGGTCTTGAAGTGGTTTTCAATAAGTAAAACACTTACCAATCCCAATCGACGAATTTGGTCATATTTAACAATAATGAGAACGATCACATATGGAAACCAAGTCTAGTATACTTATCATGTTTTCAATATTTTCATCTCACTCTATCCCTTGATCAAGGGTGAAGTTGGTACGTTAGAGCTCTATTGCTCATATCCCCACTCGAACACCAGTCTTAATTCCTACAGATAGACAAGCCTACTTCATTGGCTTTTAGTGCTAAGTATACGACTAAATATTTTCCATAAATGAGTAAACATATAAAGCACAATCAAATCATACAAAGCACGATAAGTCATATAAGCAACTTCTAATCCCTTTTTGGTTTAATTAATCTTTTATTAATTAAAACTGTTAGTCCTTGAGATGATGGTTTTGATGACAACAACCTTAGGACTTGTTATAAAATATAAATACTAACATTATGGTTTAGATATATATGTATATGTAGAATATAAACATGTAGGTACCAAGAATGAAGACTGTACAGTATAGAGATACAAGACTGATGAATTTAAAGATCGAAGATATCAAGAATGAAGACTCATGAGTATCAAGAAATCAAGTTATCAAGAGTTCAAAATTTCAAACAGTACAAGATAATGTAGTCGGTCTAGAATTATGTTAAAACTTCTTGAAAGCGCTTACATCTTTATTCAAAATTTATTCGTGGAATGGAATCCACTTTGAGCCTGTTAAAGGGATGGGACCCTAGTAGGATGGAACCCACGACAATATCTAGTGGAACATATAGTGGTCCTATTTTGATATCCACTAATTTTATAAAAATGTTTTTCAAAAATATATCTCTTGTTTTTAAAAATGTTTTCAAAATTTCTTTTTTAAAAGACATCTCTCTTGTTTGAAATATTTTAGCCTCAAAACTATTTTTATCATTTTTAATATTTTGATTTCAAAATTGTCCTTGTTTTTAAATCATCTCTTGTTTTAAATATTTAGCTTTAAAATATTTATATACTCAGATTTTAAATCACTTTATAGATTATGATTATATATATTAAAAAATTATTTTCTAAACTCTTTATATGTTTAAACTATATTCAAATATATTTACAAAGTTTAGAAATTGTTTTGACAAATTATAGAAACAAATTTTAATAAGAAAATCAAAACATCAATTTTGCCTTGAGCATGTCGACATACCTCAACCCCCCATGTCGACATGGTGTCCGTTATTTTCAATTTTCAATTTTCAAAAGAAGTGTCAATTTGTCATATCCTTTCACGAATAGATATGGTTGTTGCTCTAATATAAATACTAGTAAGTTCTAAATGAATTTTTATCAAATTTCGTTTATTTTCTCTCCTCTTCATCTTCCACATTTATTCTAAAGAATCCTAAACTATACTCTACCAAAATACCAAGTGAATCAAACCTTATTATCTCTTGTTTGATTCTCTGCCACTCTCTCCATAAGATCTCAGTGCTATTCAGAGTTATAGAATCTTTTGTAAATCACACTGTTGAGTAAAAGGTGCGGTTGAGCCTTGAAATCAATTGGGTGTGATTGTAGCCCCAGAAATCAATTACGTGATCTTGTACCCTAGTTAAATCAAGAGAGTTGCCCTGAACTCGAATAAAGGAGGGTGTACCTCATAGCCTTGAAACCGAGGGTGTAATCTGGGAGATTATTTTTGAAAAGAAATCCGTACGATTATACGGGACTTGATGTAGGGTAACTCCGAACCAGTATAAAATCCTGGTGTGTTCTTTCCTTTACTTCTTTTATTTAGTATTTGCATCTGTGTCTGATTCTGTGATTATATCTGTGTTTGTGAATTGCATTTGTTGGTGTTTAAATTGAACAAAATTCAAAAAGATTAAAAAATACATAAAACACTATTCACCTCCCCTCTAATGTAATTCCAGCCTTAAGATCCGTAATCCGCATTTCTCACATTTGTCATCAGAGCACTGATTTTCAAAGTTTTCATAATCTGAATTTTGAAAAGTTTTAAAAATGGCTACCAACACTGGTTCTGTTAACACTATCACTAGTTCATTTGTAGAGGGTCAGTCTACTGCCAGACCACCACTTTTTAATGGCAGTAACTATGAATATTGGGCATGTAGAATGAAAATATATTTACAGTCAATAGGATTAGACACTTGGAATATCACACAAACTGAATATTCTGAACCCACAACTAGTTTTTCACAGTGGACTGCTGAGAAAAAGAATATTGCACAAAATAATTCAGAAGCTATGAATATTTATTTTGTTCACTTGATAGGAATGAATTCAATAGAGTATCTGTTTGTAAGTCAGCATATGATATCTGGAAAACTTTGCAAGTTACTCATGAAGGAACAAGCAAAGTCAAACAGACCAAAATATCCATACTCACAAATCAGTTTCAATTATTCAAAATGAATTCTAATGAGTCCATTTCAGATATGTATAGTAGATTTCAGGAGATTGTGCATTCTCTAATATCATTGGGAAAAAGTTTTTTCGAAGAAGATCAAGTCAGAAAAATTATAAATTCTCTTACTCCAGAATGGGATCAGAAAACTCTTCCAATCGAAGAAGCAATTGATATCAGTACTTTAAAGATTGAAGAATTGATTGGAAATCTAATGTCGTTCGAAGTACAAATGCAAGGGAGAAGAGATAGCAAGGCATTCGAAAAGAAGTCAATTGCGTTCAATACATTAATAGATGGATCAGACTCGGGAAGTGATGATGATGAAGAAATAGCTTTCATGACAAAGAATTTTCGAAAGTTTCTAAAATACAGAAAGATGGACAACTTCAAAAAGAATGATCACGGGAATTCTGGATATCATAATGAAGTACCAAACCACGTCAAATGTTTCAACTGTGACAAACCAGGCCATCTCAAAAGAGACTGTCTGCATCCTGATAAGCAAAAGTTTCCTGCAAGATATGATTATTCATAGAAAAGAAAAAGAGCGTATACTGCTACACTAGACAATTCAGACTAAGATTCATCCTCAAGCGATGATGATCAGAAGACGGAAAACTCAAATATGTGCTTTATGGCTATTCATGATTCTGGTGATCTCGGAGATATGAATCTAGAAAAAGGTACACGTTTACAATATATTGGTTGAAATTGTTTGCTTAAAATTGTTTGATTGTTTTTGAAATTATGTGTTGTTTGAATTTTAAATTTTTTATTATTATTATGTTTATTTTAATTATATTTTTATTAAAAGAATATTATTATATTTTATATTACTCCAGAAAATATATAGAGATTAAAAATAATATATGTATATAGATATTAAAGTATATAGGAAAATATAAGTCACATGAATTCTCTGACCCATGTCGACATGGCCCTACCCATGATGTCGACATCCCTGTCAGAAATTTGAAATTCAAATTTGAATTCAAATCTTTGAATTTCCCTTCACCTTTTCACCAAACCCAATGTTCTAGAAAGGTACCTCTTGACCAGAGAACATGTCTATTGAATATCTATTTATTTCCATTATCTTATCATACCATTTCACTTTCATTTTAAAATTCAAACTCTCTTTCAAACTTTCTACTCTCTTCAAAAATGCCTTCTTCAAGCACTCCATCCACAATGAGGCTGTCTAAAACCATTAAAGAGTATCTCTATAATGATCCGGAAGCAATCAAGGCTTATATAAGCTATGCTAATTTCGGAAAAGTTCATACGGGAAAGCTTGCTATCTTTAGCGATTTCTCTACATATGAAATCAATACTCTTCTTGAAGAGAATCATATTCTTAGTCTTTTTGACAATTCTCAAAATGATTTTTTTTGTTACCCAAATCTTGTTAAAATGTTTTATGCGAATTTGAATCGCGGTTTTTATGAAGGAAATGAAGATGAAATTTGGAGTAGTGTTAAAGGCACTAAAATTATTTTAAATTGTGAAATTTTGGGCAACATTCTCAATTGCAAGAATTCGAGAATAGATCTTTCTACTTTTAATATTGATGAACATGATCGTGAGACATTTCATCACATTTTCGAAGGAGATGACAACTTTGAATTTAAAAATCATAACTTTCGTCCGAAAGCACGTATTGTCAATCTTCTTTTGCAACATACTATCACTCCTAGATCGGGAAATTTCAATAACCCAACTTTAAAAGTTTGTAAAGCTCTTTTTGCTATCTTTGGTCATTATGACATTAATTGAGCACAAGTGATTATGGATGAACTTCGTCCTAAGAATTTGGAAATGGGTGAGAATACCTTGTATCATGGAATCTATCTCACTCGGATTTTTAATTATTTTGGCGTTGATTACAAAAGGGAAGAATTTGTTTCAAGAAAAGTGTTTAATCAAACCAACATTTCTCTCATGAAAATTCCTTTCATATTTCAACAATATGAATCTCTTGCCGAAAAGGATGAAAGATTGGCACATGAAGATATGGAGGAGGAAGAAGAAGAAGAAGAAGGGGAGGAAATTGAAATTGAAGAAGATAATGAAGAAAGCTCCTTGGAAAGTATTGAATATCCTACCAATACTAACAATCCTTCCAACAAAACTCTCCTAAAAAATCAAAAGATTATAGTGGAAAATCAACGGATTCTCAAAAGATCCGTTAGTAAGAAATTGGATAGAATGTCCACTAATATGAAAAAATTCTTTGCTAAAGTTGGTCGGAAACTTGGCTTATCATCATCCTCCTCATCCTCTAGCACATTCTAAGAACTAGGTTGTGATGTATTAGTTTGTTTTGTGTAAGCTTGTATTGTTTTATTATGTAGTATCTTATGTATCATCTCATCTATTTATGAAAATCATCTATCTTATGTTTTCCTACCTTATCGTGTCTCTGCAATAAATGTTAGTATAGTATATAAGTTTATATATATACCTACTTATTCACAAAACAAATAAGACACATAAACCAACAGACCCATGTCGACATGCCTCTACCCCTATGTCGACATATAACTGTCAAATATGGCTATTTTTTAAAATATTGAAATTAAAATAACTAACTCGTGTCTATTCAATTTAAACAAATTTCTGCCTATTTAAACACCTGTTTCTTCCATAAATTTGTAATCTTTTCATTTCTACTTATCTATATTTGCATCTCTTCACTACTTATCAAAAATGGCTTCCTCTTCTCAAACTCTAAGTGATAAGCTTGAAGAAACTCTCAATTCATTCAAGAATATACTTACTTTTATTCTCCGCAATCAAAGGCACTTAGAACTAAGTCAAATGCAGATGATAAAAGAACAAGAGAAGCATTTTGATGCCCTTCGTTAGATGATTTCTGCCCTCAACAAAGATGATCTCGACGCAAATCCTGTAGGAACTTTGATTCAAGATAATGAAGATTGGTAAGTTATTAAAAAGGATCCTATCTTTGGAGAAGAAGGATGGGTTGAAGTTCCTAGAAATATTTGATCTCCTTATGGTTTGAATTGCTTGTTTTTGAATTGTGTGATTTGATTTGATTTGATTTGCTTTGATTTGGTTTGAATGGATTGTATAACATTATATTAAACATAGTATATATTTATTGGGTTTTAATTTTCATATTTGTCATTAACTCATGTTATTATATATATATATACTCCATCATAATTTGTCACAGGTACTCCAGTATAAGACTAAGGTGGAGTTATATAAGTTTAGAATTAGTTTTTGTTGATGACAAAGGGGGAGAAGTATAAAATAGAGTAGTTAGGCTTAGATTAAGGGGGAGTTATTAGTTTTAGGGGGAGTTATAGTGAAGGTGAAGTATATTTTATAAACATAGGTTGTCGTCATCAAAAAGGGGGAGATTATTAGTCCTTGAGATGATGGTTTTGATGACAACAACCTTAGGACTTGTTATAAACTATAAATACTAACGTTATGGTTTAGATATATATGTATATGCAGAATATAAACGTGCAGGTACCAAGAATGAAGACTGTACAGTATAGAGATACAAGACTGATGAATTTAAAGATCGAAGATATTAAGATTGAAGACTCATGAGTATCAAGAAATCAAGTTATCAAGAGTTCAAGATTTCAAACAGTACAAGATAATGTAGTCAGTCTAGAATTATGTTAAAACTTCTTGAAAGCACTTACATCTTTATTCGAAATTTATTCATGGAATGGAATCCACTTCGAGCCTGTTAAAGGGATGGAACCCTAGTGGAATGGAACCCACGAAAATATCTAGTGGAACATATAGTGGTCCTATTTTGATATCCACTAATTTTATAAAAATGTTTTTCAAAAATATATCTCTTATTTTTAAAAATGTTTTCAAAACTTTCTTTTCTAAAAGACATCTCTCTTGTTTGAAGTATTTTAGCCTCAAAAATATTTTTATCATTTTTAATATTTTGATTTCAAAATTGTCCTTGTTTTTAAATCATCTCTTGTTTTAAATATTTAGCTTTAAAATATTTATATACTCAGATTTTAAATCACTTTATAGATTAAGATTATATATATTAGAAAATTATTTTCTAAACTCTCTTATATGTTTAAACTATATTCAAATATATTTACAAAGTTTAGAAATTGTTTTGACAAATTATAGAAACCAATTTTAATAAGAAAATCAAAACATCAATTTTGCCTTGAGCATGTAGACATACCTCAACCCCCATGTCGACATGGTGTCCGTTATTTTCAAATTTCAATTTTCAAAAGAAGTGTCTATTTGTCGTATCCTTTCACGAATAGATATGTTTGTTGCTCTAATATAAATACCAGTAAGTTCTAAACGAATTTTTATCAAATTTCATTTATTTTCTCTCCTCTTCATCTTCCACATTTATTCTAACGAATCCTAAACTATACTCTACCAAAATACCAAGTGAATCAAACCTGATTATCTCTTGTTTGATTCTCTGCCACTCTCTCCATAAGATCTCAGTGCTATTCAGAGTTATAGAATCTTTTGTAAATCAAACTGTTGAGTAAAAGGTGCGGTTGAGCCTTGAAATCAATTAGGTGTGATTGTAGCTCCGAAAATCAATTAGGTTATCTTGTAGTCTGGTTAAATCAAGAGAGTTGCCCTGAACTCGAATACATGAGGGTGTACCTCGTAGGCTTGAAACCGAGGGTGTAATCTGGGAGATTATTTTTGAAAAGAAATATGTACGATTGTACGGGACTGGATGTAGGGTAACTCCGAACTAGTATAAAATCCTAGTATGTTCATTCCTTTACTTCTTTTATTTAGTATTTGCATTTGTGTCTGATTCTGTGATTATATCTGTGTTTGTGAATTGCATTTGTTGGTGTTTAAATTGAACAAAATTCAAAAAGATTAAAAAAATACATAAAACACTTTTCACCCCCCTCCCTCTAGTGTTATTCCAGCCTTAAGATCCGTAATCCGCATTTCTCACAAAAACCTCTTTTATTAGTAAAATTTCTTTTGTTTAATAAAACATTGTTTAACAATTTCTACTATTCATTTGTACTCTTTTCAATACTTCAAATGTATTCATATACTTATCTCAAAAGGTATAATTATATACACAAATCATTAACAAGATTTCTTACTTTAAGCCTTTGGTTTTTCTATCTTTTTACAAAAGATTCTTTACTTATAATTTCCTTCAAAATATCCATTTTAAGGATCTAAGTACTTCCACAAATCCATTCAAAAGGTTTAAGACTAATGTTACTTAAACATTGTCACTACAAACTCAAAACCATTTCACTTATACTTATCTTTAAAACATTCTTTTACAGATCTATTTACATTCATAAGTATAATAAAAAAGTGTTAAAGATGAATGTTATTAACACATTGTTACAATAAACCCAAAACCATTTCCATATTATATCATCTTTAAAACTTTTTTTGAAGGTCTAAGTTAATAATATTTGGCCAATCAACTATTCAGTTAAAACAATTGCTTATACAAATCAATGTTCTTATACTTAACTAGTTTTCGACATTTCAACTCATATCGCTCCTAACTCAAGTGTGAATCCGGGTAAGTTACAGCACTGGTTGCATCAAAGCCTTGCTTAGACACATCATTCTTGAATCTCACAAATAGATAAGTTTACTCGTCGGCTTTTAGTATTAAGTATATTATTAATGATTTTCATAAACAAGTAACAAACAACATGATTAACCCATTTCCAACATTCTTGGCTTAACTATTCCTCGTTTAAGAGGGAAGCCAGTAGGTTAGAGCTTTATTACTTCGTCCCTAATCGACATCAATCTTAACTCTCATAAATAGATAAGCCTACTTCATCGGCTTTTAGCGTTAAGCAAAGTTAATTACTTTTCAAAAAAATAAGTAAAACAACAAGATTAACATATTTTCGACATTCCAACTTAACTATTCCTCATTCAAGAGGGAAGTTGGTAGGTTAGAGCTCTACTGCTCTGTCCCTACTCGACATCAATCTTAACTCTTACAAATAGAGAAGTCAACCTCATCAGCTTTTAGTGTTAAGCCTAGTCAATTACCTTTTTCAAAACTTATATATACTTTAAAAATACTTGTAGATAGATTTTAAACATCTATGTAAAATATTACTTGAAAATAACTAATTTATAAATTGGTGAAAACGTATTTTATATTACATAACCTCTTACTTTGAAAATACTTATATAATTATTAAAAATATATGTAAACTTCAAACCAACTTTAAAATACTTCAAAATAGGTTAGAAACCATCTCTAAAAGGAATAGAGAAAAATAACAAAATTTAAATATCATTTTCAAACACTTAAAACCATAAGCGACTTACTGCAGCATTTATAAATGCTATTAAAAGTCCTTAATAAACAACGTTGAAAAGCACAATCTCTGCAACAAGTTTTAAACACTTTAACAAATGATTTAAGACTTGAAATTTTTATAATAAGTACTAACCTTAGGGTACTCAAAAAGCTATGGAAAGAAATCCCTAAGAATATCTTCCAATTTCTTTATAAAAATTCCCGAAAATAGGCTATATTTACAAAGTGTATTTATGACCACATTTTTGTTCTAACTTTCACAACTTCGGTTCATAGTTTCTATAATTTTCCAAACCATTTATTTACTGCCTAATACACCAAAATATGTGTAGAGAATAACCAAATCAAATTATTCCAAGTTAAGATCATAAATATCCAATTGACACAAGTTAAAGTTAAGGGATATCGAAGTGCACTTATAACGACTATTCTCACTTCAAATACTTTCAAACATACTTCAATTCAAGACACAATCCAAAAACCCATTTAAACATCAATTCAAGGCCATTCCACATGTTTGAGAGGGTATTAGAAGTGATGATATACAATATAAAGTTGTCATTTTCTTTCAAAAGCAAGATGGGTCCAAAATTATAACTTTAATTAGTTATTCATTTTAACTTTATTATTCAAACACAAAATATATATACGCAATATATGCAAACAAGATAGTGAGAAAAATCATTTAGATCCAAGCTAAGCACAAGTATAAAGCCACAAGAATCAAAGAGCCACCTCCTACCATCACCAAAAGCCTAAAGATCCAACCTTTAGCACTTTCAAACCAAGGAAACCCTTCCCTCCTCTTCTATTGCTCATGGCCCCTCTTGGAACCCCCTCTTTATCTCACCTTTCTTCCAATTTGACTTAATATTCATGTTTCCCATGATGTTTTAGGCCTATAGACAAAGTTTAGAAGAAATTGGAGATGATTTGATTTAGACTTGAAAATGTTAAAGAAGAATTAGTGGATTAGTGCTTAAGCACTTCCACCATTTTTATTTTCTTACTCCATTCCAAGCTTTGTGAATTTGTGATTTATTATCAAGGGTATGCCCCTCCTTTTTTAAGCTTCAAATGGTGTTGCATAAGCTTGTTCTCACCGCCCTCTCATGTCATGTAAGGCTCACCTCCCATCTCTTCTCCTTTACATAACACTTAAGAGTTAAGTCTTTCCTTAAAAGCTTATTTTCATAATATCTTTGATAACATCACCCGCGACACCATCCAAAAAATTTATTCCATAAAAGGAGGGTTGAAAAGCTTATTAAATAATTTTAATTACATTAAATTCAAGATTCAAATATTTAAATAGTTCAGATATTTAATTACGAAATGCCAAAAATTCTGGGTCATTACACATATGAACAGTATCTCATTCAGAATGCAGCCAAAGGAACACTTTCTTTTGCACTTCTCGCCTGATGTGATGAAGCACTTACCCTCTTGAGTCGCGGCCGACCTACCCAAGGTCGTAGACGACCTAACTTCGTCTACTTAAGTCGCGTAAGTCGCGGCCGACCTACCCAAGGTCGTAGACGACCTAACTCCGCCTACTTAAGTCGCGTGAGTCGTGGCCGACCTAACCAAGGTCGTAGACGACCTAACTCCGCCTACTTAAATCGCGTACGATCTCCGACCCAATTCTTCACCGACCCACGACCTAAATTCCCTCCAACCCTCCTCCTCCTCCATAAATCGAGAAGCCCAGTAGGTCGTTGTCACTTCCTAAAGCCGACCGAAGCCTTAGGTCACAAAGACGGAGCCATTAAGTCGTTGCCGTGCTTCGAAGGTCACAAATGCTTAGGGCACGAGAAGAAGTAAGTCGCAAATATGGATGCCGCTTGTTTTTTTAGGTCGTTCCTGAAGTCTGAAGTGTGGATTCGTTCTACCGCTCTAATCTGCACCGTTGAAGTAGTAAGTCGTTGCCGACTTATGAGATGAGCTGTTATTTGATAAGTTGTAATGTGTTCTTGTACAGGTCGTAGGTCGCATGTGATGTAAGTCGTGAGTCGTTCATTATTTTAAGTCGTACACTGTTGTTGTTTTTTGTTTGAAGTTGTAAGCCGTTTACTCTTTAAGTCGTGATTGTTTAGGTCGTTTCCGACCTAAGAGTTGTATCGTTTTATTTTCTTTTTCTTTGCGAGTCGTGTAGCCTATAAATAGGCAAGTTATGTCATTTGTAAAGGTTGTTGAATATTGAATAAAATTCTCTTTTGTTAGCTTTGTGCTTTCAATTTCAATTGGTAGTCGAGTGTATCTCCTATCTCCACTTATGTCATTCGAGTGCGCTCGAATCATCGTTTGCTGAAGCCGATTCACGGAATCTTGTGCGCAAGATCAACGTTGAAGAATCGTAGATCTCTTTCCCGGTATCTTCGGATCAACGAGACAGAGATAGCTAGAGTTCGGCATCTTCGGATCAACGAATTCGGGCATTTCAGTATCCATCAATCCACAGATTGCTACTTTCACCGATCGAAGTTTGTTTTGATATATCCGCTGCGTCAGTTTTTGGTATCAGAGCCTGTTTTAGCCAATCATAGCTAAATCGAGTCTTGGAGCTGAGCATTTGAAGTGTTGAAGTTGTGTTCATCGTGTTCATCATATTTTGCAACAAAGTTGGAGTTTTTGATCTATTTCATTTTGGATCCAAGTTCGAAAGGTGTTTGAAACTTGAAGTGTGAATTTGTTGAAGTGTTTGGGAAGTATTCAATCATGCCGCCAAGACGAGTTCAACGTCATCGCAATATTAATGCTTTGTACGGAAGAGAAGAGGCCGATGAAATGGAGCAACGAATCAACGAGAATTTCAATGAGAAGCTTACTGAAGGGATTGGTCGATTAGAGAGGATGATGTTGGAGATGAGTCAAAATCAGAGAAGAGTATCACCTGAATCGAGCCATGGGAGAAGTAGAGCTTCACCACATTCAAATCGAGAGAGAAGTGTCGATAGTGATCATAGAAGCGTGGATCGAGATTGTGATAGAAATGTTGATGATCGAAGTCGGTATAGAAATGTGACTGATCGAGATCAGAGGAATGTAGATCGTGATCGAAGGAATGTAGATCGTAGGAATGTTGTTGGAAGAAATGGTGGTGGAAGAGATGTTGGTGGTCAGGATCGACATCGATATACATCGGATGGTGAAGAAGAGTATGATGGTGGTAGTGTTCATGGACGAGGACGTGGACGAGGAAGGAATCAATCGGAGTACGATCACAAGTGGGAATCGGGAATGAAAATTGAAATTCCTGAATTCAAAGGTGGTATGCAAGCTGAAGAGTTTTTGGATTGGGTGGCTAATGTTGAAGAAATTTTTGATTTCAAAGAAGTTCCAGAACATCGTAGAGTTAAGTTGGTTGCTACAAGGTTGAGGGGTAGAGCTTTGGCATGGTGGCAGCAAACCAAACTTACACGTGAACGAATGGGGAAGTCAAAAGTTGAATCTTGGGAGAAGATGAAGAAATTGATGAAGGCAACGTTCTTACCTTACAATTATCAAACTCTGATGTATCAACGTTTGCAGAACTTGAGGCAGGGCACAAAGACTGTTAATGATTACGCAGATGAGTTTTATCAGCTTATTGCAAGGAATGATATTATGGAAACGGAAAAACAACTGACATCTAGATTCATTGGGGGATTGAGAATGTAGATCCAGGATATGAATATGTTCGATCCAAGATCTGTGGCGGAAGCACATCAGAAAGCGTTGGCTTGGGAGAAGCAGGGACGACGAGGAGGTGGTGTGTTTACTAATTCCAACAATCAAGTGAAGGGTGTTAGTGGAAGTTCTAATGTGTCTAAACCTATCAGTAAACCAGTGGTGAAGGAGGCTGAGAAGGCAAAGGTTAACAACGGTTTCAAATGTTACAATTGTCAGGAGTTGGGTCATAAAAGCAATGAGTGTCCAAAGCCAAAGAAGAGAGCAATGATTGCTGAGGTTGAGGATGAGGAGGAAGAAGCTGAATGTTCTAATTCTTTATCAGTTGAGGAGGAAGACTTACTGTCGGGAGATGAAGGATACGCATTGATGATGAGAAGAAGTTGTTTAACACCGAAGCAAGAGGAGGAAAGTAGTTGGTTGAGGAACAATATCTTTCAATCTACATGCACTATTCTGGGAAGAGTTTGTAAATTTGTTATTGATGCTGGGAGTTGTGATAATATTATCTCTACAGAAGCGGTGAAGAAGTTGGAGTTGAAAACCGAGAAACATCCTAAACCGTACAAGTTAGCTTGGTTGAGGAAGGGTGGTGAAGTGAAAGTTGGACGTAGAGCTTGTGTGAAGTTTTCAATTGGGAAGAAATACAAAGATGAAATCTGGTGTGATGTCGTAGATATGGACGTTTGTCATTTGTTGCTGGGGAGACCGTGGCAGTATGATCGAGCTGTGCAGCATGACGGACGGACCAACAGTTACAGTTTCATGTTCGAAGGTACAAAGATCACTCTGGTTCCGAAGAAACGCCAACAAGAAGAAAACAAACTGGAGGAGATTGAAGAACTGAAAACGTTGTTATCTTTGAAGGAGTTTGTTAAGGAGGTCGAGGAGGAACCGGAAGTGTTCTTGTTGATTGGGCGTGAGAGCAGTGAAGAGGTTGAAATCCCAGAAGAAGCGAAGTCAGTATTGAAAGAATTTGAGGATGTATTTCCAAACGAGTTGCCTAAAGAGTTACCGCCGCTGAGAGACATTCAACATCAAATTGATCTTGTTCCAGGAGCAGTATTGTCACATAGACCGCATTACTGAATGAGTCCGAAGGAGCATGAAGAATTAAGGAGGCAGGTGGAAGAATTGCTTGAGCAGGGACGTGTACAGGAAAGTTTGAGTCCATGTGCTGTGCCAGCTTTGTTGGTACCGAAGAAAGATGGGACGTGGAGGATGTGCACGGACAGTCGAGCATTGAATAAAATCACTGTACGATACAGATTTCCAATGCCAAGGTTGGATGACTTGTTGGATCAGTTGAGTGGGGCTACTATCTTTTCGAAAATTGATTTGAAAAGCGGATATCATCAAATTCGGATTAGACCTGGAGACGAATGGAAGACAGCCTTCAAGACGAGAGAGGGGTTGTATGAATGGCTGGTGATGCCGTTCGGTCTTTCGAATGCACCAAGTACGTTCATGCGAGTAATGAATCAAATTTTTAGACCTTTCATTGGGAAATTTGTGGTGGTGTACTTTGACGATATTTTGATTTATAGTAGGAGTCTGGAAGAGCATGTTCAACATCTGAAGGAAGTGTTAATTATTTTACGAGAGGAACAATTTTATGCTGCGACAAAGAAATGCGTGTTCATGACGCATAGTGTTTTTTCTTGGGGTATATTGTTTCGGAGAAGGGCATCCAGGTAGATCAAAATAAAGTTGAAGCAGTCAGGAATTGGCCACAACCGAAGACAATTACAGAAGTGAGAAGTTTTCATGGGCTAGCGTCATTCTACCGAAGATTCATTCCACACTTCAGTAGCGTGATGGCACTGGTGACTGATTGCATGAAGGGGAAACAATTTTCTTGGACGGAGGAAGCTGGGATTGCTTTTGGGAAGATCAAGAAGTTGCTGACATCTGCACCAATTCTTGTATTACCAGATTTTCAGTTATTGTTTGAACTGCATACTGATGCGTCAAAGGTTGGAATTGGAGGGGTGTTGAGTCAGAATGGGCGTCCTATTGCATATTTCAACGAGAAGTTGTCAGGAGCAAAGATGAGATACAGTACCTATGATGTGGAATTTTATGCTGTTGTTCAAGCGGTGAAGCACTTGCGACATTACTTATTCCAGAAAGAATTTGTTTTATACACTGATCACGAGGCGTTGAAACATTTACAAGGACAAGACAAGATTTCAGCAAGACATGCATCGTGGATTGCTTATTTGCAGCAGTTTACTTTTGTCGTTAAGCACAAGTCAGGGATAACCAATCGTGTGGCTGATGCTTTGAGCAGGAGGAGTCATTTGTTGACGACAATGAAAGTTGAAGTGACAGGTTTTGAATTATTGCCAGAATTGATAGAAGAAGATCCTTACTTTGTGAAATTTGTTAAAAAAGTAAAGGAAGGAAGTACTGATGAATTTGTGTTGGTGGATGGTTTTCTGTTTAAAGGAAATCGTTTGTGCATCCCAGACTGTAGCTTGAGAATGAAGATTGTTAAAGAACTACATGAAGAAGGCCATGTGGGTAGAGATCGTACGTTGCAGTTAATTTCTCAATCTTATTTTTGGCCGTCAATGAGGAAAGAGGTAGAAAAATTTGTGGAGAGGTGTCATATTTGTCAGGTTTCGAAAGGAACAGCGACGAATGCGGGGTTATATATGCCGTTACCCGTGCCTACCAAACCATGGGTTGATATCAGCATGGATTTCGTGTTGGGATTGCCGAGAACTCAGAGGGGAAATGATTCTATATTTGTTGTGGTGGACAGGTTTTCGAAGATGGCACATTTTATAGCCTGTAAGAAGACAGCGGATGCAGTTCGAGTGGCACAGTTATTCTTTAAAGAAATATATCGTTTACATGGTTTACCCGAATCTATTGTTTCTGACCGAGATACTCGATTTCTGAGTCACTTTTGGTTGAGTCTATGGAAGATGGTGGGAACGAAGTTGAAATTTAGTAGTGCATATCATCCTCAGACAGATGGACAAACTAAAGTTGTGAATAGATCGTTGGGAAATTTGTTGCGATGTCTTGTGCAGGACAATTTGAAGAGTTGGGACTTAAAGTTGTGTCAAGCTGAATTTGCTCACAATCATGCAAATAACCGAAGTACAAGTTTCAGTCCATTTCAGATTGTATACTCAAGTTTACCAAAGGGACCGTTGGATTTGGCAGTAGTACCACAACCGAAGAGGACAGTTAAACGAGCTGCTGATTTTGTTGATGGGTTGACAGAATGCCATAGAATCGTTCAGGAACGATTGGAAAAGGCAAATGAGAAGTATAAACAAATGGCGGATAAGAAACGAAGGAGTGTAGTCTTCAAAGAGGGTGATTTTGTTTACGCGGTATTGACGAAAGATCGTTTTCCAGTTGGGACTTACAACAAGTTAAAAGCACGAAAGATTGGTCCAGTAGAAATCTTGAAGAAAATCAATGACAATGCTTATCAGTTAAAGTTGCTAGATCATATTCACACTGTAGACGTTTTCAACGTTAAACATTTGGTTCCATATTATGGGGAGGAATTTGTCGAAGGTGACAAGGGTGTGAATTCGAGGACGAATTCCTTCCAACAAGGGGAGGATGATGAAGCACTTACCCTCTTGAGTCGCGGCCGACCTACCCAAGGTCGTAGACGACCTAACTTCGTCTACTTAAGTCGCGTAAGTCGCGGCCGACCTACCCAAGGTCGTAGACAACCTAACTCCGCCTACTTAAGTCGCGTGAGTCGTGGCCGACCTAACCAAGGTCGTAGACGACCTAACTCCGCCTACTTAAATCGCGTACGATCTCCGACCCAATTCTTCACCGACCCACGACCTAAATTCCCTCCGACCCTCCTCCTCCTCCATAAATCGAGAAGCCTAGTAGGTCGTTGTCACTTCCTAAAGCCGACCGAAGCCTTAGGTCGCAAAGACGGAGCCATTAAGTGGTTGCCGTGCTTCGAAGGTCACAAATGCTTAGGGCACGAGAAGAAGTAAGTCGCAAATATGGATGCCGCTTGTTTTTTTAGGTCGTTCCTGAAGTCTGAAGTGTGGATTCGTTCTGCCGCTCTAATCTGCACCGTTGAAGTAGTAAGTCGTTGCCGACTTATGAGATGAGCTGTTATTTGATAAGTTGTAATGTGTTCTTGTACAGGTCGTAGGTCGCATGTGATGTAAGTCGCGAGTCGTTCATTATTTTAAGTCGTACACTGTTGTTTTTTTTTGTTTGAAGTTGTAAGCCGTTTACTCTTTAAGTCATGATTGTTTAGGTCGTTTCCGACCTAAGAGTTGTATCGTTTTATTTTCTTTTTCTTTGTGAGTCGTGTAGCCTATAAATAGGCAAGTTATGTCATTTGTAAAGGTTGTTGAATATTGAATAAAATTCTCTTTTGTTAGCTTTGTGCTTTCAATTTCAATTGGTAGTCGAGTGTATCTCCTATCTCCACTTACGTCATTCGAGTGCGCTCGAATCATCGTTTGCTGAAGCCGATTCACGGAATCTTGTGCGCAAGATCAACGTTGAAGAATCGTAGATCTCTTTCCCGGTATCTTCGGATCAACGAGACAGAGATAGCTAGAGTTCGGCATCTTCGGATCAACGAATTCGGGCATTTTAGTATCCATCAATCCACAGATTGCTACTTTCACCGATCGAATTTTGTTTTGATATATCCGCTGCGTCATGATGGAACCTCAAAGCCTAGTCTAGTTGTGAAAGCACATTAGCTCCATTCAATTAACCAAATAAGTCATCACTTCTTGGCAAAGGATATTTATTGTTCACTGTTCTTTCATTCAGCTTTCCATATTTTATGCATACTCTTAAGACCCATCGGACTTCTTCACAAATACTACCACAGCTTCCTTAGGTGAGCTACTTGGCATTACGAAGCGCTTACCTTCCAATTCTACCAACTGCTTATTTAACTCCTCCAACTTCTTTGGAAACATTCTACTAGGGGGTCGACTAAATGGTTCGGCTTCTGGTAGCAACTCTAAATAAAACTCCATTGCTCTCGGAGGTAGCAACCCCAAAATCGATTTGAGCACCTTAGAGAAGTCCTTCACCACTCGTACCACTCCATTTTATGCCCAGCTTTGAATTATTCTATGGGGTAAGTACATTATATTTTGAAGCGCTTACCTTAGAGAAGTCCTTCACCACTACATATATAATGTACTTATACTACATATATCAAGCATACCCTCTCCTATTATTCATTTTATTTTATGTCCCTTCCCCATTCTCTAGCTCTGTTTTACTTAGTTTTCCACTAACCTATGCTCTGATACTAAACTCTAACATCCCCAACTTTGAGACCTAAAAATGAATGCCAATGATGCTACAGTTATCACCAGAATTATTTTCAAGCGACATAAGTGAGTTTAGTTTATATGAATAATAGTCTAAGTAAGTAAGAGTAGCAAAATGTTCACATCATAATGAAATTACTTTAATATCCATTATATACACTTTTTCAATTTTAATCCCCAAGGTCATGCCTACGCAGGGGTCAAATTACAATATAAAAATAACATAGTAGAAAGCCAGGTCAATATATGATGATGCTACCAACACTCTTAAAATAGTGGAAATAAACATTCTTTATTAGCTAGCAAATCCTTTTGCTTCATCTTCGATCTGTATCCTTTGGTTCCTAAAATGAACCTGCCAAATCCATTAACTCAGCCTACTCAAATGGGTACCTGTGAGTTCATGGGGAAAAATAATAATAAAAACATGGGTCAGACATAAAATCTGGTGTGAATAATACCTTTCCCAAAAACATAACATGTAGTGAGACCGCATCGCCATGTGCGAAATGGGTTTTCCTCTCACAAGTATATGCATCCATCATAAAAGCGATCATCTGCATAGTATAGGGTAAAACTATGCATGAAAACCTATCTACAACAAGTACGCTACCCACGGTCCAATTTCCAAGCGCTATCTCTGCATTACTCATTTCCAAAACACGTAGTTCACTCTAACCCTACGCAGTTCCGGTAAAATCCCCCATTTTGAGGCCCAAAAAATAAGCGCTACTGATGCTGTAGTCATCAATAGTATTATTCTCCGATGAAAAAATGAGATTAGTATTAGTATCATTGAAATCAAAGCACAAGAGCATGAAAATTTTTCAAAACACAGATTTCATTAGTTAATTTTGATATTCATTACATAATCCCAAATGTTTCCCAGGTTTAGATAAAATATAATTATTGCAAAATACTCCAAGAGCAACATATGAAGATGCCCCCTTGGTTGATCAGAGTTTACTACTAGAAAATATAACTTCTGCCATTTACATACATTCAAACAAAATGATAACACAGTGGACATAAGTAGACTCATATATAGCCAGCTCTGCCTCCTGCACGTCTTCAGAAGCTTTATTCATCAAACCTAAAACCTAGAAACCTTACTCTCGAACTACACAATTGAACACTCGAGCGTTAAAGTGGAAAAAAAAACTTCAAGTTAGACAAAAAGTCTGATGTGAATAATAATATGTCATCTTGGTTAACAGATATCTATTGAGGCCAAGCCACTGAGCAGAATGAGTTTTACTCTCACTAGTATCCTTTAAAAATATGTCTTTTATAAACCGAGCACCTGCAACCATAATAGTTAAACTAGACGATTTAAGCAATCATATGCATGCATGCAACCTGGGTAATCATGACCAATCTGTCTAAATGAATGGACTATTTGTCCCAATATCATAGTTTTCTCAAGGTAACTACAAACCTATGTGGCTGACTTAGGCCTACTAGATATACCAAACTCTCAAAGTTACTGTTAGAAGGAAGGATAGTCTGTCTGAAACTTACTATTCCTAAGGTCACTCTGATCCTAATGGTTTCGCAGGCCAACCAATAACCTAACTTATCTTTGTGTATTCCTTTCTGTGCATAAACCTACTTTTAGTTTTACCATTGATGAAGCCCTACACACTAGAATTTTGGACTAATATCAGCTAGGGGCTAAAAGTTGAAGTATAGGGCGCGACCCTATACCAGTCCCATCTAGGTTTTTAATCTCTACATCAATTCATCCTATCATAGTTTATCTAAAGGTGGTAAGAATAATACTCTCTCTAGTAAAATTCTGGCCTAAATACCCTTTTTATTTCGTTGAAACCAATTTCTTTATAATTATTTAACCATTGAAATCATACTTAAAAAAACAATAGCCCTTTACATTATCCAAAATATTATGCCAATATATATATGCTTTTATAAAATAGCATTGAGGAATTTCGAATTCATTTAGAGGTTATCGCAACTAAAAACCATAGGCTATGAAGCAATATATAATAAAACCATTAAATTGATAAAGTGCGGCATTGGTATAACTGCTATGGGATTATCACACCTGTTCTATATCAAAACCATGTTAAAGCAACTGAAAGCATAAGGACATAAGGCAAAAAACATTTACATCGCATATCATAAATACATATAGATCGCCGAATATAAGCGGCATAACTATATGTTTGCATAGTATGAAACTTTACAACCTGGAAGTATGGGAATGTCAAAATTTAGGTTAGGCGGCTTCATTGCCGTATAAATCACTGTCGAAAATAGCTTATAGCAGCATCATGGACCAAACATGATGGCATAAGAGACTAGCGGCATCATTGCCTCTTTATAATCAATGTTAAATTCATACATGCGGCAGCAATGCCGTAACATAGCTTATGTCGAAAATATACTTATAGCGGCATTGTTGCCTTATAGAGTTAATGTCAGTACAGAAAATATGCGGTATTATGGATGTCGTTATAAAACTTGGGGCATTATTAATATTGACATAGATATGTGGCATTAATATGCGGCATTGATATGCGGGATAGCTAACGGCGCAAGCATTAATGTCGACATCAAAGCTACACTTCCCACTTCAATCAACGTTGATTCATTGCATACCAACCTGGGTTGATATCGTATGCATTACCATTGATTGACGTCGAAAAGCTTAGGTGCGACATAGATGGGCTGCGGCATCAATGAGGCAATGGCAATTCCCGTAGTTATTATAAAAACTGTAAAGTTTCTATATAAATTAATTTCTTTTTACCAACTTCAATTCTGTATCAAATTATTATTGGATAATAACTTCCTTTACCAATTCTTTTTAGAAAAAATGCTATAGATCAAAATTATATTCCCAAACATTTTTGCAAACCATAATTTTATATTAATATTTTAATATAATTATTAAGCCTTTCTAGCCTAATAAATTTATATAAAATCATAAATACTTGGGGGAAATTCCCAAAAATCACGATAAATCAGAATTGTCATATCCTTTAACAAATAAAAAATTTGAGGCCAAAAACATTATTTAATTATTTTTAATAAATAAAATTCGAAATAAACCTTTTGCTTCACTTAAGAAGATCATAAAATATTCATACTTGATTGGAAAATTATGAAATTAAAAACCCACTTCTAAAATAATGTTTCTAACATCATATCAAAATTCTAAGTCGAATGGATGTAATAAACTAGGGTTTCACCCTTAAAACTTATTAAATAATTTCACAATAAATCCAATAATCCATCAATCAAGCATATATTCAACCAATCATTCAAAATATGGCATAAAACAATCATAAGATTCAGGTTTAATCATAAAACCGGAATTAAATGAGCAAACTTGAGATGGGTTATCATTATTCACCTTGATTTGATAAGGATTAGATATTTGAGTTGATTAGATTCCTCCTTAGCTTTTTCCATAGGTTTCTTTAGCTTTGTTCCCTTGTTTCTCCTACCTATGGATGTCCTCTTCTCTATTTTCATTTGTATGAATGATAGTGAGGGAGGAAATGAGAATGGAAGGATGTATGTAAAGAAATGTAGCATTTTCCTATTTTGTCGCTCTCATAAATCCTCCTTCTTATTAATGTTCTAATCAATTTTATTAGTTCATTAACTAATGCTCGACCCATATTATAATTATCAAATCTCAATCTCCTTATCCTCTTACATTATTTTATTTATCTAATTAAATGTCCTAAATAATATTAATTAAAATTAGGGGTGTTATAGACACCCCTCTTTAAAGAATTTTGTCCTCGAATTACGATAAGGTACATAATATCAAACAAAATCGTAGACATAAAACATACCATCAGAAAAAATCAGGATAAGTGTCTTTAATGCTATCCTCTATCTCCCAAGTACAGTCTTTCTCGTTGTCACTACACTAGACCTTCACTAATCCGACTGATTTAGTTCTTAACCTTTTCTCATTCTTACCACAATACGAACTGGTAGTCTAACAATTGTCATGTTTGGTTCCACTACTAAGTCTTCCAATGCAGTCGGAGTGATAGTAGTCTCTAGATCTCAAACACAATTCCTAAGGTGAGAAATATGAAAAACATTGTGGAGTCCTACCAAAATGCTCCGTAACTCTATCCTGTAAGTGAGTTGCCCGATCCTTTCTAT
The DNA here is from genome assembly GCA_030737815.1 of Allium fistulosum. Classification (NCBI taxonomy): domain Eukaryota; kingdom Viridiplantae; phylum Streptophyta; class Magnoliopsida; order Asparagales; family Amaryllidaceae; genus Allium; species Allium fistulosum. Next base: position 1,246,895,256 of record CM060902.1, on the reverse strand, counting down.
AATAGCAAATGGTCCAACAAACCTAGGTGCTAATTTCTCTGACTTTTTGAATCTTACTACACCCTTTATCGGCTATACTTTGACAAAAACATGATCTCCAACTAAGAATTCTAAGTCTTTCCGTCTCTTTTCTGCATAACTCTTTTACCTAGACTAAGCTTCGTTCATCCTAACTTGGATCAACTCTGTTTGTACCAAAATTGAACACAACACTCTTTGGATGTGCTTGAAGAGGTAAAATGAAGAAGATAAATGTAAAATGAGGAAGATCTAACAAACACACCAATCGATAAACATGAAAAGTGCACAGAAACACCCAAATTTAGAGTGGTTCGGCGTATGGCCTACGTCCACTATGAAATGGCCGACTTTTATTAAATTTTTCTTACAGGTTACAAGGAGTTACAATAGTATAATCCAAGTACAATAGTAATTTCGGCAGAGTCTGGACATGGGAGAGCCAAAAGTCCTTTTTCAACAGGTCCTGGGTTGCTATTTATAGGCGTAGGCAGCCAATATCTCTCCCAGATCTCGAAGGACTTCTTCTCTCACGTGGGTGGGCCCATGTGATCAATCCTTGGTCATTTGGACTCGATCCGTGATCGATACGAATGAAATTCACATCGACCAAGATTTAGCCCAATCGAGCCGAGATCGATCATGAACACTCCTGAGGTTGCACGCAAGCTCCTGTGAAAATTTGGTAGCATTTGGACTTGTAGATTTCGAGTTATGATCGATGCAAGTTTGAATTTGTTGAAGGCTGCCGAGTTCGCATCGCTTCTAGGCACGTGCTAACTAATGACGTGGCGCTAACTTTTAGGATCGATCCACTTTTCATACCGAGTGACCGAGTTAACCATCTTTACGTGTTCTCTTTGTATCGCTTTCATTGAGTTGCTTCGTATCCATGATGTTCGTGTCCATTGATATGGCTTGGTTCGTATCCATTAATTGCTACGCTGTTCGTATCGATGATTGTTACTCCATTTCGTATCGATCATCGAGGGTGTCATTCGTATCTGTCCATCTTGCATTATTCACATCGATCACTGGCCGATCGATACGAATAGGGCGCATCGGTGGATCGATAAGAAACGATGGGTTTTTATGGCTTTGATGGATACGAAACAGACGTAGGTGGATCGATACGAACAAGGTGGGGGGTGATGGATGTGAAGTAATATGAGCATGGATGGATATGAAGTGGAACATACCTAATGGATTCAAACTAATGGATGTTTAGTGGATACGACTGAGGTTCCCTGGAGGGATACAAATGATGCGATACGAAGGAGGTGGAATGATGGATACAAAGGAGGTTATTCTCTTAGTTTGCATCGATCATACCTTGAGCATACGAACTCCGATTGGCTTGAAATTTGGAACATTGGCTTTCGTAGCTTTGATTATCGGGTCATGTTTAATGTAGCTCGATCCAGACTCGGGAAAAATTTACCAGCATCCATAGCGAACCCGTGTATAGCCGTTTTTTCGGGATGAACTATCTTTGGTTCCCAGCCAATTCCTTGGTGTCACGGCCTTGCCAAAAGGTGGGATAACATTTGCCCCCCCCAAAGTATATCTTCTGAGAACATGACGTGCTTTGAAAAGCTGCAATCTTCTTTCTGAAAAGTTCTATCTAACTTGTTGAACGGTTGTTGTCTTCTTGTCGAAAGATGTAACCTTTGATTGATCTTCGGTAATACAAATAATAGATGGTTGACTACCAATTGTTGTACTGCACATTGTTGTAACTAAGTGTCGAATAATAGCAAACTGTTGTTCATTGTCGTAATTGCCACCAGGTGAGCATTCAACTCCTGCAAATTTTGAAAATTGAATCCTAATCCGACATACATGCACGCATGTTAACCTGACTCCCGTTAACGTTTGTGCGTTCACGAGTCATTGTCAAGTTCTTTTTTTGTCAAGTTTCGTATCGATCCTCTTCTAGATCGATGTGAAATTCGAGTTGTAACAATGCTTGATGGTCACTTTAGAGTGCCCCCTCGTATCTATCCTCTCCTGGATCGATCTTGAGAAGCTGAAAAAATCTTCTTCGTATCGATGGCAATTGATACAAATCAGTTGGCTCTTTAAAACAACTCGTATCGATGGATATGAAGTATGGTGGTCTTCAAAGTGATGGACACGAAGTTGTCACTTCACATCGATGGAGTCGAACAATCCAAATATGACTTGGTAGTGGCGTTCGCATTAATGAAAGCTGATGGATATGAACAACTATTGGTTTTGATAAAGGGCGCATGAATGCGAACTGCTTTTGTCGTATCGATTAGGGAGAATACTCGTGCTAATCGGTCATGGCTATAGGGAGTCGAATCATTTCTTTCTTTGGTTTCGTACCTATATAAATCGAGTTTTGTACTTAGAAATTTTTTACTTGCTCTCATTTTCTAGTGTGCCTTCGTGTCGATTGAGAAACCAGGAAATAGAAATTACTCTTGCTTTCGAATCGAACCAAACATCAATCCCTTGAACTAATTGCTGAAATAAGGTAAATAATCGACCAAATTCAATCTTAATATAATGAGACTCGAATTCTCGTGCCATCCCACTTACATTCGTTGTCGAGTCTGGTGAAGAGGAGATTGGAGATGGTCAGAGCAAGGTCGAGGATGGTCAGAGTAGTCTCCGTGTTGATTGGGGAAGATGAAGAATGGAGGGATACAAAGTACTCATGGAAAAGACGCTCTGCTTTGACCTCGCATCGATGGGAGAAGAATACTCTCGTATCGATCTGGGACGAGGAATTCGTATCGATCTTGAATACAATGTAATCTCGCATCGATGGGAATATCTAGCTTCGTATCAATGGCTGGTTGACCTTTGGATCGATTGACCGATACAAAATCTGGGGTATGATGATCGATGCGAAGGCACCACTAATGATCGATACGAAGTAAGGGATTTTGTATAGATACGAAATGGCCTCGGACGATCGAAACGATGCTTCATGACCGATACTAAGTGATGGTTCCTGGATCGATACGAAGCGAACTCTGGTGATCGATTCGAGTTTAAGTTTTTTGACCGATACGAAATTCCTTGCATACCTGAACAAATGACTCCGACGAGCTTCTGCCTTGCATAATTGAACTTAATCATTTCATTACATATTTCACTGCCTTTCGAAGCTTGTCGATGGAATTGTAACCTAACTAATTTGGCGAACTTTAACCTGGACTGATCGCCAAAGTTAGGATGGAACGGTTGTGACGGTCAGCGATGGTGGTCATTCCGATTGGATTTTGAAGTCTCGTCGTTCAAACACTTTGTTAATCTCTGTAGAACTTTCTTAAGTACTTTACAATATTGCATTGCACGATACACTCATGCACTTCACACTGGGGCACACACGGGATTATTGTCGTCTAATGATGGTTTTTACTAAGTTAATTAGCTATGGAACACGGGAGTTCACAGCAGCATGATGCACAAAGTTCACTTCCTTTGGTAATAGAGATGCCAGCCATCGCGGCCGAAGTCATAAGTCCTGCTTCGGACGAGCTACCGGGAGCAGTCTTTATCGGGAATCCACAAGATTCTATACCGTCTAACGTCTCCGAGGATATGTTAGGAAGAATCTGCTTAAGCCATGGTCTATCATTAGGCGATGTTCTGCTACCAGGACTAAAAGACATGCCACATACTCCCCCAGAAGGGTTCACCGCCTTTAACAGACATTCGTGAACAGCTGGAACACTCCCTCCATTTAACCAGTACATCCGGGAGGTGTTATCTTACTTTGGAATCGCTCCATCACAGTTGCATCCAAATGGATATGCATTGTTGAACAGCATATTCATTGTTTTATGGAGCATCTTTTACGGCCCCCAACTCTGGAGGAGGTCAGATTCTTGTTCAATATCAAGAGTCGGGGAGATAATCCCTCGTTCACATTCCTAGAGGCGGTCAGGAATTGTCAAGTTATGACTGGAGCCTAGACCAGGCTTAGTTACTTCAAGACCGAATGGTTCTGTGTTCGGTGCCCGCCAGGGTTTGCTAGATGATGGTTTGTTAGACGTAAGTGCCACAATTTCTTTAGTGACTAACGAGATAGTTGTGATCGACGCTGAGTCTAATATTTTCTTTCCTTTACAGCTGCAATTCCACGACCCAAAGGTGCCCGATTTAAAGAAATAGGGTGAATTCTTCAAGAGGTGCCTGGTGAGATTAGAGAGATCGAATTGGTGCTCACGGATGAAAATTTGAGGGTCGTTGGGCTAATTGACCAAGTTCAGAGCATAAGACCTGAAGGAACTCTTAGGGTAGCTCCAACAAGACAGGCTGGGCATAAGGTGCCTGGAGTAGTAATTATTGAGTAAGGTGGTGAAGATTATACGCCCACCGAAGACGAACCCGTTGCCGTGCCCACAGATAGTCCTCGACATTCAAAGGGAAAGAGAAAAGGCAAGGCGGTTGCTCATAAGCTTCACAAGTCTTCAAGATGGAAATCTGTGGTTATGTCCCTGCCAGCCGCCGGTGTTAGAATCTCGGAGGCTCCTCCCCCACAAATGGAGAATCCCTTCAATGGACTCGTTGATATTCCAATTCCGGACTATGTGTCGCTCCAACAAGACACCGGATTGGAAGGGCTCCACAGCGCTTTAGATTTAGGCGAGTCACTTCCTATTAGTGTGGCCGACACAACCGGTTGGTCGGGGGGTTTTGCACATGCATACATACACTTTCACGGCACTGCACGATTTCCAATCATAAGCGATTCATTTCTGGAGATTACTAACTCTGCTTCTCTTTCTATTTTACAGATACGATGACAAGACAGGAATCCATGCTCGGTAGCCTTCGCTCGGCACGCCAGTCATCTAGTTCATACTATGAGTCCCGCAGAAGGGAGGCTGATAGAGACCACGATCGCGGTTATTCTAGCCAGGAGCGTTACGAAATGGAGAGGTACAAAGAGAGAGAGAATATAGGCTTCGCTTCCAGTCACGTTCTCCACCACCTAGGGCCCTAACACAACCTTCCAATCATGGTAAACAACCCTTGGAACCTTCACGCGAAAGACCGCCTACTCAAGTACCAAGGTCTGATTCACAGCGCCGGAGGACGGAAACCGAAACTCCCACTATCACTGAGCAAATTGTTATAGAGCCCACTGGGGAGGGAGCGATCAGAATTGCCCAGCTAAAAAAATATTTTCCAAACATCTGTTTTGATGGCCTCATCTTCCCTCGGCCTTTAAAGAGAATTCTAGTCGAGGCAGAACAAACAATGCATGACTATATCCATGATGTTTATAGCCAGTACCGGGAATGGATGACGACCGCGGACAAAGCATCGGCGGTGGCCTTTGAGCGGGCGAAAACAATTGAGAAATTAGAAACCGATCTCGCTCAAAAGGACCGCATAATTCAGGTGCTTCATAATGAGAGCGACTCCGCGAGGAACTCAGAGACAGAGGCCAACACAAGGGCTGATGAGGCTACTCGGCGGATGGAAGAGATGAGGCAGACACACTTAGCTCTGGTAGAGGAGATGGGGCAACAGACTACCACAGTCATGGACGAAAGGGACAGGGTGCTTAAAGAGCTTAAAGCCAAGTTTGCTGAAATCGTTAAGGAGAAAGACGATGCAAACAAAGCTGCCCAGGAGGCATGTGAGCAGGTTGTGGTGTTTAGGAATGAGGGAGATGCGGCAGCGCTCAAAGTTCAAGAAACTGAAATCAAGGTTGAGAATGAGGTGAGAGCTGCGGAGACCAGGTTGGGGGCTGACATCGAAGATCTTCTTATTACATACAATGCCAATGTCTTAAAGCATTGAAACCTAACCTGGCTCGAAAACTATCCTTCACACTTATACACCGCTTGGTGCCACTTAGTGGAAGATGAAAAAGCTGAGCATCGAGCCGATTCTGTAGATGAATTTGAATTAGAGAATCGGGTGTTGAGTGAAGATGAGGAAGGGTTCTCCATGACATCACTATTACATATGAAAAGGAGAGGCTTGGTACTCAGCATTCGGAAGCTGGTGAGGGTTCTGGCGTTGAGCATCTTGATGCGAGTTCCGAAATTCCTATGCTAGCCCTATCCGAACCTACGTCTGCGGTTGATCCTCAGTCTGTCCCTGCATATAATCCCGATCAACCGTAGTTGTCTCCAGCTCGCAAGCATGTCTCTGAAGCTGCTCCGCCACCCATGAGCCAATCTGAGGAAGGTATTCTGAACATTTCTTGTGCTCATTCAAAGCCAGAAACGTTGCTTGAAGCAATCACTAACTCTCTTTTTTGTCTCCATTCAGTGATAGGAGCTATATTTTCCGTGCCTCCTGCAACTCAAGAGCTGCACCACGAGCAGGAGGCCATCATAACAGAAGAGACCACCACTATGACCACTGCACCAACCGATGGAGCGCAGGGGAGCACATTTACTTTCGATAAGCAGATGATGAAGGAACTTCTTGGCCATCAAAACGACCCTTTTGCCGATCTGCCATTTGTTATGAGCGGAGGTGTACCCGTGGTTAGCTCCTCGGGCCCAACTGCCATCATCCCCGCAGATGCCCAAACACTTCATGAAGAAGAAATAATAGCTGAGATCAATGCTGAGATAGAAGCGGCCGCACAGGCTAGCGGTATTAGAGGTGAGATTGCGGGCCCTGGACCAGCCCCTCTGCGAATGATTTCTCCGGGAGGCACGGTTGTCGACACCGGTGTGCCTCCCCCGTCTTCCAACATCGATCATATCCCTCCGACTCTACCTCCAGAGAGTATTCTAATTCATGTGAGTTCGGAGGAAGAGGTCACCATAATTCCCCTGGTTGGAGACCAACCATCAAAAGGCAAAGGCTCGAAGAGGCATCCAAGTGGCAGCTCCAACGGGTCAACGCCGGGGAGGAAGAAGAATAAAGTGAAAGAATAGGCATGTCTTTTCGCCTCATTTTTGGTAGACAGATAGGAATTTCTTTTTGCTTCTTGTAGGCCATGTATAGATGCGGATTTGGCCCCCGCTAGTAGGAATTCTTGGAAAGATTTTTATATTTATCCTTCTTTTCTAAAGAATAGTTGAAATAAAATTCCATTTTGTCTTCGGCACAATTTGTATTTGTTTGATCAAGTATTTTAGCTTTCGAACTTCCATTCGATGTACTTGTGAAGTTTTAGTCTTTGAATCGGACCTAAGTTTATTCATTAAGTCTTGAAGCCACGGCTTCGGGTCACAATCGAACGTTAAGTCAAGTTCCAATATTGTACTATCTCGATCAGTGGCTGATACTTAAGCTCTGCCCCCAGTCCCGGGGACAAGATGAAAAGATTGGTCGGCAATTGCATTTCGCCCTCAATACATCGAGCTTAACTTTTTTGAATCGAGGCTGAGACAAGACGAGTTCAGGTGGTTGCATCACACATGCTCATCCATTGGTGATTGCATTCACGCTCTGGGGATTGCACTTGTTCATCGGTGGTCGGTTACGCCCGCTTAAGATTTAGAGATATGCCCGTGCTCTGGGGACTTAAAGTTGTTTTATGGGTGGACAGTCACATCCGTTTGATATTTATACTCCGGTCCGCACTCTGGGGACTCGGTGTCATCCTACGGGTGGTTGTTTCACACCCGGTTTGTGTTTATACTCCAATCCGCACTCTGGGGATTTAGAGTTAGATGATGTTTATACTCCAGTCCACACTCTGGGGACTTAGAGTTAGTTAACAGACGATCAATCACATCTGTTGTGGGTTTTTGAACTTCGTTCGCACTCCGGGAACGATAGATGTATTAGGATCGTGGATGGTCGGATCACATCCACCCTGAGTTAACAAGCGAGGTCGTTAGATGGACGGGTCCATCCTCCTCGAACTTGGTTTGAACACGGGCGAAGTCGTTTGGTGGACGGATCCACCCTCTTCGAGCCCGCCTTTGTAAGTTTATACTGCAGTTTGCACTCTACGAATCTGGAGTTAGTTAGAGGATTGTCGTGTATCAATCCTTTTCTGGCTTTAGTGTGATGACTTGCCCACGAGCTCGGGTTTCACTTAGCAAGTGACTGGTCGTATCACAGTCACTCCCTATTTGAATAAATCCCACCGTATGATGGAACTTAGCTCTCTATGCATTGTGATGGTCGTATGACGCATTTTAAAAATCACTACTCTGGCTCGAAGAGATTGCATTTTATTGCTAAAAGAAGAAAATACGGAAAAGTCAGTTGCCTTATTACAAATTTAAATTTCGAAATGCATAAACAAATTGCAAATGAAAAGCAGACTGAATGAATAAATAAAGCTTGTTATGTGTAGTAGCGACGAAGACTCTCGCTGTTCCAAGCTCTCGGCAAAGTGAGACCATCAACGATCGATAATTTGAATGTTCCGTCTCCGAGCCTTCGTTCAATAACATATGGCCCTTCCCACGTTGGTTTCATATGTGAAGGAACCGGGTAAATTCTCTCAAGGACGAGATCGCCGAGTTCAAAGGTTCAGGGTCGGACCTTGGCATTGTACAATCGGGCGACTCGACTTCGGTACGCGGCTGCCCTCAAATCAGCCTCTTCTCGCTTCTCATCCATTAAATCCAGAGATTCGGCAAGTAATATAGCATTTATCTTCGGATCATAATATGTCACACGATGAGAAGGTACTTCCAACTCGACTGGAATAACGGCTTAGGAACCGTAAGAAAGTGAAAATGGAGTGTGTCCGGTCGCGGACTTGTGGGTTGTTCGATAAGCCCATAGGGCCATGGGGAGTTCATCGACCCATTTGCCCCCGGCCTTTTCTAGTCGTTTCTTTAGAATGGACTTTATAACTTTATAACAGCTTCGACGTGTCCATTCGCTTGAGGGTGTGCAACTGCAGAGAACTTCTTCTAGATGTGGAATCATTGACAGAAATTCTAAAATTCAACACTATCGAATTGGGCTACATTGTCGGTGATGATGGTATGTGGGAGACCAAATCGACGGATAATGTTGCGTACCACAAAGTTGATCACCTTCTTCGTTGTGATAGTAGCAAGGGGCTCAGCTTCCCCCCATTTGGTAAAGTAATCAACTGCAATAATGGTGTACTTCGCACCACCTTTAGCCAGAGGTAGAGAACCGATAACGTCGATGCCCCATATTGCGAACGGCCAGGGACTGACCATCCGAGTTATTTCGGTAGGCGGGGCTCTTGGAATCCAAGCATGCTTCTAACATCTGTCACATTTCCTGGCGTAATCTGATGTGTCGCGATTTACAGTCGGCCAATAGTATCCATATCGGAGCACTTTCTTGGCAAGAGCTTGCCCCCCGGTGTGATCGCCACATTCTCCTTCATGCACATCATGCAATACTCATTTGATTTCATCATAGGCGATACATCGGAGTAAAGGAACAGAGTACCCTCTTCTATACATGACTCCATTTTGAATAATGAACCGCGAAGCCTTTCGAAGAACTTGTCTTTTTTCACTCCTACGCTCCGGTAGGGTCCCATGCTCGAGATAGTTTCTGAACGGAGTCATCCATGACTCCTTATCGGTAATGACTTCAAATACCCAGCCTATTTCCATCTGATCGATGTTAGGGGAAGATAATGTCTCTACGGGAACGATTCCCATTTACCATGCCTAACCTGTACTGGCTAACTTTGCTAAGGAATCGGCCTTCTGGTTGCGTTCTCAGGGTATGCAATAAATGGCATAATAATCGAACTGATCCAATATTTCCTGAACCCGGGCAAGGTAAGCAGCCAGCCTTCGGTCTTTGGCCTGATACTCCCCCCGAACTTGGCACACGACCAATTGTGAGTCGTAGTAAATCTCCACGGCAATAATTCTTAAATCTCTGGCAAGCCTAAGTCCGACGAGCAGGGCTTCGTATTCGGCCTTGTTGTTAGTTGCACGGAAATCGAACTTTAAAGCATAGCATATAGATCGATCTTCAGGAGTTTCAAGTAACAACCCCGGCTCGAACAACGATCATTTGATGCACCATCAGTATGTAGCTTCCAGACATATTTAGGAGATTCACTGGTTTTGGGCAAGTCCTCCGGGTTAGTGAATTCAGCGATGAAGTCTACTAGGACTTGTCCTTGAATGGCTCACCTCGGTGTGTAGGTGATGTCGAACTGACTCAGCTCGATATTCCACTTGAGTAACCTACTAGACGTCTCAGGACGCGTAAGGACCTGTCGTAACGGCTGGTCAGTGTAAACAGCGATAGGATGAGCCTGAAAGTATGGACGGAGCTTTCTCGAGGCAATGACAAGACAGTAAGCTAACTTCTCCAGCTTCGGATAATTTCTCTCTGCTCCGGTCAGTCACTTGCTAATGTAATATACTGGCCGCTGTATTCGGTCTTCCTCCCGAATTAAGGCAGCACTGATTGCGTTTTCTGACACCGCCAAGTAGATGTACAATCTCTCATGATCAATAGGCTTTGATAGAATGAGTGGTGTGGAGAGGTGTTGAACCAGTGCTCAGAATGCGCCTTCACATTCCGCAGTCCATTCAAAGTTCTGTTTTCCTTTTCTGATCAGATCGAAGAAGGGAATACATTTGTCGGTGAATTTTGAGATGAACCTGCTCAGTGCTGCTACTTTCCCGTTGAGGCTCTGAACCTACTTTATAGTCCTTGGAGTCTCGAGATTTCTGATTGCCCAAATTTTCTCGGGATCGGCTTCGATTCCTCGAGCATTGACGATAAATCCAAGGAATTTTCCAGATGCGACCCCAAAGTTACACTTCAACGGGTTGAGTTTCATTCTGTACTCTCTGAGGATGTTGAACATCATTTCCAGATCTCTAATATGATTGGTAGAGAATCGCGACCTCACAAGCATATCGTCCACGTAAACCTCCATGGTTTTTCCGATCTGGTTAGCGAACATTCGATTAACTAACCGTTGGTAGGTTGCCCCAGCGTTCTTGAGTCCAAAGGGCATGACTTTGTAGTAGTAAAGTCCCAGATCGGGACGAAGCAGGTATGCTCCTGATCAGGCAAGTGCATGGGTATCTGGTTGTAGCCAGAATACGCATCCATGAAGGATAAGAGTTCATGTCCGACCGATGAATCTACGAGCTGATCGATTCGAGGAAGTGGAAAACTGTCTTTAGGGAAAGCTTTTTTCAAGTCTGAGTAATCAACGCATGTTCTCCATTAACCATTGGGCTTTCTGACAAGTACAGGATTGGACACCCATTCTCGATATAATGCATCTCGGATAAACCCATTCGACTTGAGTTTATCTACCTCTTCCTTAAGAGCGGCAGATCTCTCTGGATCCATACCATGCTTTTTTGCTTGACCGGGACGTGCCGCGGGTCAATATTCAATGTGTGGCTCGCGATATCCGGAGAGATTCCATACATGTCGGAATGCGTCCAGGCAAACACGTCGAGGTTTGATAGGAGAAATTCAACCAATTCCTCCTGCATCTGTTGGCTTAGCTGAAATCCAATCTTTACCATTTTAGAGTCGTCATTATCATCGATCAGAACATCGATTGTCAGCTCGACCGGGGAAGCTAGACTGTCTTTACTTTCGTCTTCACTTTTGATATATCTCAGGTCAAGATCCCTTGGGAATTGGTTGGGGTGCCCAGGCCTAGGCCCAGGCATTAGTTGTCAATTTTCCGCAAAGCAGACGTGGAGATATTCCTCTACGCCCTTTCCTTTTTCTTTTCGTTGTGCCTCCCGTAGCTCGGCAACATAACAGGCTCGTCCAGCAGCCTGGTCTCCCTAAACAACTCCAACTCCATTGTCGATAGGGAATTTTAAAGTCAAACACCAAGGGGCAATGACAGCCCTGAACTCAGCTGGGGCCGGTCGGCCCAAGAAAGCATTGTATGGCGAGTCTATATCAAATACACCAAACTATAATATCCAGACTCTCCAGCGTTCTCCAATTCCCAATTCCACTAGTAGCTCCACCATCCCAGTGGGTATAGTCGCACTTCCATTGAAGCAATGAATGCGAGATTGACAAGGCTTCAAATCCTTTGCTTCCATCTTCATCTGATCATAAGCTCGCTTAAACAATATGTTCACTGAACTTCCACTATCTACTAAGATCCTCTTCATCCAAGCAGGACCTATTTGAGCTAAAATGAAAAGTGAATCAATGGTTGGGGCTTTGACTCTGTCACCATCCCTACTTCGGAATACGATGTCGTCCGTCATCGTTTTTGATTGCTTGGCCGGAGCCCCGTCTTCCAAATTGCTACAACATTCGAAGCTCGTATGCCTAATAGAACTGGCATACGACTCCATTTCCTTCCAGCTTCGATCTATGGGATGAGGACCACCACTAACAGTATTAATCACTAGCCTCCCGCCGGTACGAGCGGGTTCCTCCGGTCTCACCTGATTTGGTATTTGGTTTTGATTCGATGGGCCCGCACATCCAGACTGCGGTGCCTGAACAAACTGCTCCAACTTTCTCTCTCGTATCAACTTCTCAATAGTATCCTACAAATGACGACACTCGTTTGTTTTGTGGCCATAACTATCGTGAAATCTGTAAAACTTTCCCGTTTGAATCTGTTTTTCTGACGATTGCTTCGGAGCAGGTCTCTTATATTGAATAGTATTGCAGGTGTGCAAGTACACATTTTTCAGCGACGTATTTAAGGGAGTATAATTGTCAAACATAGGAGCCCTGCGTCATGTCCCACGATTCTGATCCCGTTTCCTGTTTTTATTTCCATTGCCTTTCTGTTGATTCTGCTTATTTTGTATGTTCAATTGTATCTTTTTGGAACTCTCCCCGGTTTGTTTAACAGCGATATTGCTTTGGATTCCTTCCACACTGAGCCCTGTGTCATCCTTTTTTCTAGACTGTTTCGCATCCTCCCTTCTCATGAACTGGGCTGCCTTGGAATAGAAACGGTCCAGTGACGCAGGGGGTTTTCCGGTCAACCAGTTGCCAAATTCAGAATCGAGATCGATCCCTTAGTTAGTGCCATCAGAATTGAGTTGTCATTGGGATTGCTAGTCTCGGTGCATGCAGTGAGAAACCTCTCCAGATAACGTCTGAGTGTCTCTCCGGGAGCTTGAGTGACGCTAGACAAGGTGTTAACATCGTTCGGCCTTGTGACATGCATGTGAAATTGTTCAACAAGCTTCGTTGCCAACTGGTCAAAACATGAGATAGATCGAGGTGGTAGATGAGTAAACCACATAGTCACTATGCCCCCTAGGGAGATCGGGAAACTTCGGCACTTAACCGCATCATCGGCTCGTGCATCATTCACTAACCATTCGTACTTTAAGATGTGCTAGTTAGGATCAGAGCTTCCTTCATAAACGAGTAGAGTTGGCATTCTGAATCGCCAGGGCGGTTCAGCGTAGAGTATATCATCAGTGAAAGGGGTATGACCCAGTCGTCATTGGTGAGGCCCTGACTTTCGTAGATCATCTGACGGATCATTATCGGGATATCCAGCATCTGGACGTTCTGGGCATGCTAAGCCAAGGTGTGGTCGGGTTCCACAATGCGAGGATGGGCTGGTCGCGGTGGACGGTCCATATCTCACCTCCTTGGCTCTAGGCTTTTAGGAACATAAGGCTCAGGAGTATAATTGCGTTGACGGTGGGTCAGATCTGTTCGGTTCCGAGTGTCAACTTCCAACTCAGTAGCAGTGGTTGTATCGCGGTTGTCGGTAGTATGATAAGGAACATTACCTCCTCGGGAGGAGGGTCCAGTTTGATGGCTGGTTGACGGGCCAACTCTCAGTTGCCCAAGATTCAAGGTGCGCTGATGTCCAGTAGCCTGTGTATAGCTTCCATCCAGCCGTGGGCACGTGGATCTGTGATTAAAGTCAGAAGAGGCTGAACTTTCAGTGGATGAATAGGAAGCCTGGTCCCTTCTGGATCTCCTTCGTCTTTGACGATTCATTTGATTGGTCAATTCCGCATTGGCACGGAGTTGTTGAGTAAGTTGCCGGCGGCTTTGAGTCAGCTCTTGCATTAACAGTTGGAACTCTTCCCTAATGATAGGGCCTTGCGGATCTGAGGGTCCGGCAGCATTCTGATCGGTAGAAGGAAGTTGCGCGGGGTTCTGCCTGTCCCGTCCTTCTGGATCTGCAGCTATTGAAGTAGTCCTACTGTTGACCATGGTGGATAGCTAAGCTCTCTCCTAGACTTGGTACGAATCTGAATAGGGTAGAAGAACTTCTGAACATGAAATCTGGATCTTCTCCTTAGATTCTTGCAATCCGATATCGGTAGTAGATCCAATAAGCAGAAGAAAAACTGGGTTTTCCAAGTGGAAGCACCAAAGTGTTTGTACCAAAATTGGGCACAACACTCTTTGGATGTGCTTGAAGAGATAAAATGAAGGAGATAAATGTAAAATGAGGAAGATCTAATAAACACACCAATCGATAAACAGGAAAAGTGCACAGAAACACGCAAATTTAGAGTGGTTCGGCGTATGGCCTACGTCCACTATGAAATAGCTGACTTTTATTAATTTTTGCTTGCTGGTTACAAGGAGTTACAACAGTATAACCAAAGTACAATAGTAATTTCGGCAGAGTCTGGACGTGGAAGAGCCAAAAGTCCTTTTTCAGTAGGTCTTAGGCTACTATTTATAGGCGTAGGCAGCGAATATCTCTCCCAGATCTCGGAGGACTTCTTCTCTCATGTGGTTGGGCCCATGTGATCGATCCTTGGTCGTTTGGACTCGATCCGTGATTGATACGAATGAAATTCGCATCAATCAAGATTTAGCCCAATTGAGCCGAGATCGATCATCAACACTCCTGAGGTTGCACGCAAGCTCCTGTGAAAATTTGGTAGCATTTGGACGTGTAGATTTCGAGTTATGATCGATGCAAGTTTGAATTTGTTGAAGGCTACCGAGTTCACATCGCTTCTGTTCGCATCGCTTCCAAGCATGTGCTAACCAATGATGTGGTGCTAACTTTTAGGATCGATCCACTTTTCAAGCCGAGTGACCGAGTCAACCATCTTTACGTGTTCTCTTCGTATTGCTTTCATTGAGTTGCTTTGTTCCATGTTGTTCATGTCCATTAATATGGCTTGGTTCGTATCCATTAATTGCTATGCTATTCGTATCGATGATTGTTGCTCCATTTCATATCGATCATCGAGGGTGTCATTCGTATTGGTCCATCTTGCATTATTCACATCAATCATTGGCTGATCGATACGAATAGGGCGCATCGGTGGATCGATACAAAACAATGGGTTTTTATGGCTTTGATGGATACGAAACAGACGTAGGTGGATCGATACGAACAAGTTGGGGGATGATGGATGCAAAGTAATATGAGCATGGATGGATACGAAGTAGAACATACCTGATGGATTCGAACTAACGGATGTTTAGTGGATACGACTGAGGTTCCCTGGAGGGATACGAATGAAAGCGATACGAACGAGGAAAAATGATGGATACGAAGGAGTTGATTCTCTTGGTTTGCATCGACCATACCTTAAGCATACGAACTCCGATTGATTTGAGATTTGGAACATTGGCTTCTGTAGCTTTGATTATCAGGTCATGTTAAATGTAGCTCGATCCGGACTCAGGAAAAATTTACCAGCATCCATAGCGAACCCATATATAGCCGTTTTTTCGGGATGAACTATCTTTGGTTCTCAGCCAATTCCTTGGTGTCACGGCCTTGCCAAAAGGCGGGATAACAAACTCAACCTTTTCTGTGGCTTCTCTCACCAAATCTGGACCAAGAATCAATCTATCTCCGATCTCTAACCAACATACGGGTGATTTACATGGTCTTCCATATAAAGCCTCAAAAGGTGCCAACCCTATACTTTTCTGATAACTATAGTTATAGGAAAATTCAACTAAGTGTAGATGGTCTTCCTATGAACCTCCAAAATTTAGCACACGAGCTCTTAACAAATCTTCAAATACCTTATTGACTCTCTTTGTCTGCCTATATGCTTATGGGTGATAAGAAATACTCATCTTAAGCTTGGCACCCAACACCTCTTGTATACTCTTCCAGAATTCGCTAGTGAATAAGGTATCTCTGTCGTTGACTATACTACTTGGAATCCCATGCAGTCTAACAAAATTATTCATAAATAACTTGGCCAAATAGGTGTCGTCCTTGTCGACTTAACAGGAATGAAATGTGCATTCTTGGTCTATCTATCCACTATAATCCAAATACTTTCATTTCCCCTACTATTGGAAATCCATCAGTGAAATCCATAGATATAGAATCCCATTTCCACACTGGTATATCTACAGGCTGAAGCAATCTACTTGGCTTTTGATGCTCGGTCTTCACTTGCTGGCAGATTAAGCATTGTTTTACCCATAAGCCTACATCCCTTTTCATACCTTCCCAAAATAAACTTCTCTTCATATCCTGATACATCATAGTTCCTCCAGGATGAATGGTAAACTTCGATCGATGACACTCCCTAAGTACTTCTTTCCTTAAGTTACAAACATCTGGAACATATAACCGTCCCTTTTTCCTCAACCATTCATTCTGGTCAAGACTAAAACCTTTTAAATCATCAATCCGAGTTCCCTTTTTAAGTCTTCTAATCCATTCAGCTAGCAATGGATCATCTTTTGACTTAGAAGCAATCCTTTTGATCATTACCAGTTAAACTTCTAAGGATGATAACATTGCGGTATTCTATTGCGGTATTCCAACTAGAACTAGCCGTCGACCTTAACCTTGAACCGCAAGTAGTCAATGCCTCTAAATCTCTCCATTCTGCTAACATACACCACACTCTAATGTTTTCTGCTAAGTGCATCTACAACTTTGTTTCATTTTCCTAGCGTATATTCAATATCAGAATCATTAGCTTCTATGAACTCTAACCACCTCTGCTGTCTAATATTAGACTCCATCTGAGAGAATAAATATCTCAAAGACCTATAGTCCATATACAACTTGAATCTTTCTCCCAACAGATAGTGCTACATACTATCAAATCAAAGATTACAGCTGCCAACTCCAAATTGTGAGTTGGATATCTAACTTCACGTGGTATGAGCCGTCGAGAAGCGTAGGCAATCACTTTACCTTTTTACATCAACACAGTTCCAAATCCTGTTCCACACACATCTGTATACACCACCAAATCATGATTACCATCTGGAACAACTAACACGGGTGCATTGGCCAATAAATGTTTCAACTCCAAGAATGCCACCTCACATTTATCGATCCAAACATACTTCACATCCTTCCTTGTTAGTTAAGTCATCGATGCTGCTATACGAGAGAAATCCTTGATGAATCTCTAATAATAGCCAGCTAATCCAAGAAAACTCTTTATCTCGGTCACTATCTTGAGTCTCTTCTAATTATTTATAGCTTCTATCGTAGCTAGGTCCACCGATAATCCTTTTTCTTAGACTACATGACCAAGGAACTTAACTTCTTTCTACCAAAAATGACATTTCAAAAACTTTGCTTTTGATTGATGTTGTCTTAACGTCTCGAGTACTGTTCTAAGGTGTGTCTCATGGTCTCGCTCATTCCTAGAATATATCAGGATGTCATTTATAAATACTAACACAAACCTATCCAAATGCTCTTGAAAGATTCGGTTCATCAAATCTAGAAAGAAATCAGGCGCATTAGTCAACCCGAATGGCATTACTAACCACTCATACGAACTATATCCTGTTTGAAACGCCGTCAACGGAATACTGTCCTCCGCTACCCTTAGTTAATGGAACCCAGTCACCAGATCCAATTGGGAAAATATTTTGGCTCCACTCAACTAATCAAATAAATCATTTATTCTTGGCAAGGGATATCTATTCTTTGTTGTCTTTTCATTCAACTTACAATAATCGATGCATAATCTCAACGACCCATCATGTTTCTTCATGAACACCATGGCCGCTCCCCAAGGCGAACTGCTTGGTCTAAGAAAACTCTGTCTTTCTAAGCCCACTAGCTGCACCTTTAACTCATTCATCCCAATAGGTGTCATTCTGCTAGGCGGTCTACTTATGGCTTTAGCTCCTGGTACAAGATCTATTCGAAACTCAATAGCTCATTTCAAGGATAGTACTGTAACAGGCTCAAAAACATCTATAAACTCTCTAACAATGAAAACTTGATTTAGCTCGTCTTCCTCCTCTATTGCACCCAATAAAGAGCAAGCATCAAAATTTGAGTCCTCTACTGAGTATATAATTCGATCGCTACTATTAGGTTGTCTTAGTGATATTTCCCTATCTTGGCAAAATATCCTAGCATCATATTTGCTTAACCAATCCATACACAATATAATTCCAAAGCCCATAAAATCAAACACATGCAAAATGTAGGAAAAAATATGTCCTAATAATTCAAACTCTAAATGGTCGCATCTCATCCCAAGAGCTGCATACCCTCCTATCGGATTTGCAACCCTTAAGGAAGTACTAGGTATGAGGGTTCTAGATTAATCTTATCTACCAAACAATGAGATAAAAATTAATATGATGCACCAGTATCAAATAATACTTTAACAGGTATACCATGAATCAAAAGCGTTCCTCCCATCACAGCCTTTCCCTTCTCCTTTGATGTGAGTCTCGAGATAGCTGGGTCCGAAGCAAACACTTTTTCTTTCTCAACCTTAGCTGGTTCCTTGCATTGATTCTTGTAATTGCCAATCTGATCAAAATTGAAGCACTTGATGTTCTTCCTTCCAATGACCTTCTTTCCATCTCTGGAACGACGCTTCTTGACAAAGTGCCCCTTCTTGTTACACTTGTAGCACATAACATCCACTTTTCCTTTCTTGGAAGCTCCACCCTTTTGAGCTCCCTTTTTCTGAAAGAACTTCCTTTTTCGACTCTGCCCACTCTGAGTCTCCACTGTTTTGTTTTCGCTAGAAAAAGCAAACATCTCTTCATTCCTTAGTGCCATCTCCACTACCATGTCACATAGATCATTGAGATGTGGCAAGTTTTCCCTAGCAAGCTCTGGTCTTAATCCACGGATGAACTTTTCATTTCTCTTAATCACCGGTCCACCGTATCATACCACTACCTGGATAACTCCTTAAATCTTGTTGCATACTCTAATACAGTCATGTCTTCTTGCACTAATTCAGCAAACTTCCTAAGCAAAGTTGACTTGGTTATTTCAGACATGAATCTCTCCTCGAACCTCCTTTTCAACTCAGCCCGTGTCAAAGTTTCCTCTGGCACTCCAATAGTAACACTATTCCACCTGTATAACGCAGCTCCTTGTAACTGCCTAGATGCCTGTCTCCTTTCTTGCTCATCGTTTAGTCCTAAATCAGCAAAGATTCTTTTATAGTGAAGTAGCCAATTTTCCACCTTGATGGCATCCTTAGTTCTAATGAATGGCTTTCCTCCAAGTCTTGCATAATCCCGACTCAAAACAACATAGTTATTGACAACCGAAACTTCAGGATTTCCTCCTCCAACATTTCCACCAACTAACCTAGCAGCAGCTCCTACTTGCATCATATTGACAAAGAACTGATACATAGCTCTCATATCCACCGGCGGTGTTCTAGCACCACATTAGTAGCTATTTGTTGCCCGAATTTCTTTTAATATTGGGCCTGACGTTTCCATTGGTTATGGTGCTTCCTCCATTGAGATTCACTCTTCCATTTCCTGCCTCCATATCTTACTTTCCTTAAATCTGCATTTGAACCTTAGTAAGGTACGAAAGAACGGTCTAAGAGAGAGGGAAGAATAGAGATAAGATATATACTTATATATAGCAATTACAAGTATGTTACTATAACGTTATCACATACCCCAATCTCATTCTCAAATTCATTAGGATTTTGTTTTCAAAAACTCTTTTAAAGTTCATTTTTTTGTTTTACGTAAACCATTGCTCTGATGCTAAGTTGTAATATTCCCCATTTTGAGGTCCAAAAATGAGCGCTACTGGTGCAGTAGTCATCAATAGTATTATTTTCCGACGATAAAATGAGGTCAGTTAATAGTTTCATTAACATCAAAGCACAAGAATACAAAAAAAATTCAAAACACATATTTCATTAATTAACTTTCATATTCATTACATAATCCCAAACGTTGTCCGGGTTCAGATAAAACATATTTATTACAAAATACTCCAAGAGCGATAAATGAAGATGCCTCCATAGTTGATCAGAGTTTACTACTATACATATACAATTTCTACCATTACATACATTCAAACAAAATGATAACACGGCGGACATAAATAGACTCATATATAGCTAGCTCTGCCTCCTGCATGTCTTTAGAAGCTTTATTTGTCAAACCTTAAACCTGGAAACCTTACTATCGAACTACTCAATTGAGTAGCCGGGAGCTAAAAGGGAAAACAAAAACTTCGGGTCAGATAAAAAGTCTGGTGTGAATAATAATATGCCATCTTGGTTAACAAATATCTAGTGAGACCACACCGCTAAGCAGAATGGGTTTCCCCTCACTAGTATCCTCTAAAAATATGTATTTTATAAACCAAGCACCTGCAAGCACAATGGTTAAACTTGACGATATAAACAATCATTAGCATGCATGCAACCTAGTAATCATGACCAATATGTCTAAATAAATGGATTATTTGTCCCAACATCATAGTATTCTCAAGGTAAATACAAACCTATGTGGTTGACTCGGGCCTACCAGATATACCAAATTCTCTAACTTATTATTAGAAAGAAACTGGATGGTCTGTGGGTCACTCTGGTCCTAATGGTTTTGCGGGCCAACTAATAACATATCTTATCTTTGTGTATTCCTTTCTATACGTAAACCTACTTTTAGTCTTACCCTTGACGAAGCCCTACACATTGGAATTTTGGACTAATATTAGCCAGGGGCTAATAGCTGAAGTATAGGGCGCAACTTTACATCAGACCCATTTGATTTTCTAATCTCTGAGTCAAATCATCCTATCACAATTTATCTAAAGGTGACAAGAATAATAATCTCTCTAGTAAAACTCTAGGCTAAATACCCTTTTTATTTACTTGAAACCAATTTCTTTAAAAATGATTTAACCTTTGAAATCATACTTAAAACAAGGAAACTATAGCCCATTACTTTATCAAAAATATTATGCCAATATATATATATATATATATATGCTTTTATAAAATAACTTTGATAAATTTCAAAGTCATTTAGAGGTTATCGCACCTCAAATCCATAGACTATGAAGCCATAAATAATGAAACCATTAAATTAATAAAGTGCGGCATTGATATGGCTGCCATAGGATTATCGCACCCCTTCTATATCGAAACCATGTTTAAGCATCTGATTTATAAAGCATAAGGTCATCGGGCTAATACCACTTACATCGCATATCATAAATACATATAAATCGCCGAATATAAGTGGCATAATTATAGGTTTACATAGTATAAAACTTTAAAATTTCGAAGTATGGGAATGTCAAAATTATGGTTAGGCGGCATGATTGCCTCTTTATAATCAATGTCAAAATTCATACATGTGGCATCAATGCCGTAACATAGCTTTTGTCGAAAGTATACTTATAGCGGCATTGTTGCCTTATGGAGTTGATGTCAGTATAAAAAATATGCGGCATCATGGACGTGCTATAAAACTTGCGGTGTTATTAATATTCACAAAGATAAGTGGCATTAATATGTAGCATTGATATGCGGCATTGAAACATGCGGGATAGCCAACGTCACAAGCATCAATGTCAACATTGGAGCTATACTTCCCACTTCAACCAACGTTGATTCATTGCATACCAACCTGGGTTGATATCGTATGCATCACCATTGGTTGATGTCGAAAAGCTTAGGTGCGACATAGATAGGTTGCGGCATCAATAAGACAATGACAATTTCCATAATTAACATAAAAACTGTAAATTTTCAATATAAAATAATTTATTTTTACCAACTCCTATTCTTTGTCAAATTATTGTTAGATAATAACTTTCTTTACCAATTCTTTTCAAAAAAAACTGCTATATATATATATATTATAAATTACATTCCTAAACATTTTTGCAAACCATAATTTTATACTAATATTTTAATATAATTATTAAGCCTTTCTATCCTAATAAATATAAAATCATAAACACTTGGGAAAAATCCCCAGAAATCATGATAAATCGGAATTATCATATTTTTTAACATATAAAAATTTCGAGGCCAAAAACATTATTTAATTATTTTTAATAATTAAAACTCAAAATAAACCATTTTCTTCACTTAAGAAATTCATAATATATTCATACTTAATTGGAAAATTATGAAATTAAAAACCCACTTCTAAAATAATGTTTCTAACATCATATCAAATATCAAGTCGAATGAATGTCATAAACTAGGGTTTCACCCTTAAAACCTATTAAATAATTTCATAATAAATCCAATAATTCTTCATTCAAGCATATATTCAATCAATCATTCAAAATATGACATAAAAAAATCAAAATATTCAGGTTAACCAAACTTGAGATAGGTTGTCATTATTTACCTTGATTTGATAATGATTTAGATATTTGAGTTGATTAGACTCCTCCGTAGCTTTTTCCTCAGGTTTCTTTAGCTTTCTTCCCTTGTTTCTCAAAGCTATGGCCAGCCTCTTATCTGTTTTCGTTTGTATGAAGTATAGTGAGGGAGGAAATGAGGATGGAAGGGTGTATGTTAAGGAAATGTAGCATTTTCCTATTTTTCCCTTCTCATAAATCCTCCTTCTTATTAATGTTCTAATCAATCTTATTAGTTCATTAATTGAGGCTCGCCCCATATTATAATTATCAAATCTCAATCTCCTTATCCTCTTACGTTATTTTATTTAATTTACCTATTAAATATCCTAAATAATGTTAATTAAAATTAGGTATGCTATGATTTCATTCCATTTTATTTGATCTATACCGCAAAGTATTGGCCATATATGGTTCCACTTAATTAAAAAATTAAGCTGCAAAGAATTAGCCACATGTAGCCACGTTTTATCTTATTTAATTTATACAGCGAAGAACCAACCCCACGTAGTTTCATTCCATTTTATTTGATTTATACCATAAAGTATCAGCCATCCATTTTATTTTGATTTATACTGTAATGAAACAGCCCCATGTAGTTCTTATTACTTTAATTGGCACTGCAAAGAAACAGTTACATGAAGTTCCATGTTTGGACATCATATGTTCTTATGAAGTTGAATGCCTCTCCTCACCTTTTGTTGGTATGCGTTCGAGTGGGCATCTTCACTCATTTTCAATAGCCCTTCTTAACTCTAAACCCAGTGCTGGAACTTTTCCTATATAGTTAATTTAAGCTCTCCATGCTCTTCTCGATTATCATACATTAGGTTTGGTTTTATTATGTCTTGGCATAGTACAACCCTGCCTTTACATTTACAGCTGCGCTATACTTCCCTTAGTTCCCTGAGCTAAATTTAACTATTATATACTAGGTTTTCTCTTACTCATATTGCGGTGCGGTACTTCCTCACCTTCCTTTGGCTTTAGCACAAAACACGTTACTATACTCTTAGTTTTCACGACCTTACTTCCCTGGCACAGTTTTCAATTACACCTTCTAGCCTTAGACCATTGCCTACGTTGCGTCCTTTAACAAAGCACTCCTTAGCGCATTACTGACCTTTCCCTAAATGTCTACGAGTTCCCTTAGCAATCCACTACTTTGGCCACAAATACTTAGTTATCTTCCCAACTCTTATGCAGTTCTCACTCCGCATTTGATAGAGTCTGACACATTTGCCACCACCTTTTCACATGTCGTCATATGATACATTGAGACTCCACTTTCAATTATTAATAGTGTCTAACTTTTCAGCATTTCTGAGGATCTTGTCCCCTATTTATTTTAACGCTTATTCCCAATGTATTAATAAATTCCAATTTCTTGTGTAGTTCACATTGGCCAGCACAGTTTCCTCCTGTAAGATGTGTTTTTAGAGTAGAAACCTTATATAATTTTTCCAGAAATTTTTAGTATAATTCCTTTAGCATATTTCACACATTTGATTCTATTTTTCTAACATTTCTTATATATGTTTTTTCTTGGTAGTTCCCTCCTAAAATTCATATCAAATTATTTTAACATTGAAACTTGTTTAAATTAAAAACATATTTTTAAATTCATGTTTTGTAATGACCCCACCATGGTGCCCAGATTAGAAAAGAACATTACAAGTAATGTCGTCTACTAATTTGGAGAATATGACTTGTTAAGGGCGATAGAATGTGAATATATCTTTATACTAATACTGACACGTCATTTATACCTTTTCACTTAATATCTTAACTGAATTTGACATGTACAATATTAATACAAAGTAATAGACACACAGATTTCTCAGAATCAGAACAATATATCATATAAATAACAGTCATAGATCACAGCGGAATAAACCTCAACTTATAAATATACAAATTATTTAGTTTACAAAATGAAATACTAAACTCGATTGTTATACAAATTTTTCGAATTCTCTAATCTCAATTGTACATCTTATATACAAGGTCCAAATTTTTAAATGGGATAAAGTAGAAGTCCAAATGTTTATCTTCTTGCTTGCACAACCATTTAAAGGTCAACCTGTCCTGTAACCTGAAAAGTCTCAGCCTGACCCGAGCAAAATAACACCCGGATCAGACTATCTCTAAATATCCAATAAGGTGAGAACAAGATATAGCACAAGAACAAACAACATATAAGTAAATATAGATGTTCAGGATTTAATTCATAGAACAAAACACAATATCTCTAAGCACGCAAATATCAGTGATTAACTCAGTACAAGGTTATAAGTTTGCATCACAAACATGAACCAGTCGCTAAACACAAAATAGTAGAATAACTTAACATCCTTCACAAGACACAAGAACGTATATTTATTTCACGAACACATGACACAAGAATATATGTTTATTTCACAAACACAAGACACAAGATTGTATATACTTATTTCACGAACATAGAACAGTCACAAAATCCAAATATCTAGAATCCATGAGATCTTAATCCAAACCGATCGTAATGATCATCCAAAACAATCGCAATGATTATACTCAAAACCCGTGGTAAACAAACAAACAAATTGGTATCACTCGAACCGATCTGAAACCAAGGATCGTACTCAGACCGGGAACATAGAATCACATAATGATCTCAAGGATAGTCCATACCGATCAAGGTGATCGTAGAAATCATGACTCGATAAATCCACATTTATTTAATATTATTAAATTATTATGTTCGAAAAGAAATCCAGGAATAAACTTCTTAAGGATCTAGCAGCTACTTGCCGCACACCAAAAGAGAGTAAACTCTAAAGTGCCAAATACTATCACCTTCAGTAATCACTAGAATTTAACAATACGTCCCATACCGTATGGTGAAATCCAAGTATTTACTAAAAGCTAGTAAATATCACTTATTACGGATACCACTGGAAAACCTGAACCATATTCTCTTAAGGATCTAACAACCACTTGTCGCACACCAGAAGAGAATACAACTCTAAAGTGTTAAGTACTTTCCCAATTCGATCACAAGAACTTAACCCAAGCATCCCATACTACCCGGTGAAATTCATGTATTCGCTAATAAGTTAGTAAATTCCACTCAAACATTCTATTCAATGAGTTATACCATAATCAATAAAGTGTTATTCGAAAGCATTTAAACCAATCGATAACACTATATCGATTATTAGTACTTCCCAAATTATAGAATTAAGGTTCTCAAAACATTTATTGAAGTTGTCACTTATTAAAATTTTCCATTATTCCAAATTGTTCCACTTGTATTTATTTTATGAACTAAGATTTTCCATTTTCTGAAACCATAATGATACTTAAATTTCCATAAAGTTGTATTATTCACGAATCATATTTTAAAAACATATATATAAGTAATCACTTATTCTCTAAAATCTTGTCTATTACTCTTAGAAATGTCCAAATTAGTATTTGTGCACTTATATAAAACAACTTATGTTTGTACTTCAAAACCATGTTTCTAAATCTCATAACATTTTATTAAATTAAATCTTTATCTCACAAAACATATTTTTAAATCCATAACTATTTACTCCAGTAATACTTAATATAAATGTAAATATTTGATAAAACTATTTATAAAAGAGATTAGCCAATTTATAAAACAAGTTTAATATTTATAACTTTAATAAACTCTCATTACCAAATTATTGGTGTTTATAACTAAATATTTAACTATATAAATAAATAGATATATCTTTATTTAAGTCCAAGATTTGAATCAAATGATTCAAAATCCACAAACACATTAGAATTCATTATGACTAAATATTAGATTATCCCAAGATTTTAGTCATGAACTAACTCCGTAGAATTCTAACTATTAACTATATACCAAATCAAACTTATAATATAAATTTATTATTGTAAATATATATTTATATATAACTAGCTACGAAAATAATCACTCCAACATCTGGGCACAACATTACAAGCACAAAACCACTCAAACGGGTTCAAGCAATGGGTCGGGAATGCACCGGTCAATTCAACCGCTTCACCAATTACAACTCAATCATAAGTTTCAGTTTTAAAATGCAATTTCGACCCTTTAAATCACATAATTTTAGAAAACATAAAACATGAAAGTTGTAGCACAAAGTTTAAGTGTAACGTTTCGACTTTTTGACGCTCGAAAGTCGACATTAATACGTCCACTTCATCAAATGCCGCGCAATCGAATGCCGGAAAACCAAATCATTAGGGTTAAAAAGAAGAGGTAGAAGAAGACAGAAGAAAAGAAAGAACAGAAAAAAAACAGAAACAGACACAATATCAGAATCTCACATTCGCAGCGGAACAATATATAATAGATAATCATTAATCTTTTAAACAAAGAACTATATTAGTTTATACATACATCAATCAGAGTCAATATACAACAAAATACAACAATGGATAGTTATATCAACTTGTCCCTATACAGAATACACAGCGGAATAAATACACAAGTACGGTAGTACGCCTCGCCATCTAACTCATCTCCAAAGCTCTAGAATATCCAGAATATCCTGATAACATAACTCTAGGCTGCCCGTGTGGAAAATTATGGGCACCCAGCGTTTAGAAAGGGAACAATAAACTCCGAGTCAGACATGGTGACTGGTGTGAGATCGTAAAACAGTTATTTTCACAAAGAAAATAAAACAAATTCGCACTGCTTTTGGAAAATGAAACTACCATAAGGCCTCCCACCACACACACAATGCAAACGCAGAATTGGAGGAGATTTCTCCTTATGATAGTCAAAGATGCTTACTACGAAAGATCAGTTGATATTATTATTAATGTCTAGTGTGGAAAACATTTCGAAAGTATAATATTAATCTTAGCCGGCATAGACATTTCGAACTATGCCTACTATAGCTACTATCTAAACAGTGGTGACCACCATAAGTAAATGGCAGGTTCTACAACTAAAACAGGGTTCGTATTGGGAATTGGATTTCCAACAAATGGTCAGGCTAAGGAACTTCCCACTGTCAATGGGTACGCCTCTGGATGGACGTCCCGAGAACCTACCCGGCTCTCTGCCAACACAAGGTCGGGTTACCTCACCACTAGGTAACTACTACTCGAGTATGCCACCCCCCGGTCCTTTGGGACCTTTATCCGAGGGCCCTCGATCACATAGCAACAATCACACAGTAAATGAGATTGGAGCAACCACATAGGTAAATATCTGGGCTCCATACCATAATATCACCTTTTTCCAGAAGGAAATGACATACCCTAAAGGGAGCGACCCTCATAACCTTGCCGCATCTTTCCTGTTTTGACCATTTCCGGTCTGTGAGGTTCGATGAGTTCTCGTCCACAAAGCTACGCTTTTTTACAAAGCCATGCTTTGATCAACAAATAATCAACAAATGACCATCAGCACACAGCAACACTTAGCATGCCACACTACCAAATTGGGAGTATATGATTGATAACCTTCAACTACATAACCTCTGAGCTCGTACGTCTCAGAGAAGGGTGTTAAGCTAAGAGAATAAATTCTCCGCCACCAACAGAAATGTATTTGAAAGAAATTAGCTTTATATCTCAAAGTGTAGTGTCAGACATACAACCATACAAGTCTGTTCCGGGTTCGAACAGAACCGAAGGCACTTCCAAAGAAGCCCTTGCAATTCGGGTATTCACAATCCCGATCGGACTTCCCATCACAAGAAGAGTGATATAAATCTCTATACCGGAGCAACTCAGTGCAGAGACATTCAATAGGTTGTCCTTTCATTTTCGAAAATACCCGGTCTTCACACCGGTCTTCAATTGCAATTCATGACGTCGTATCACTATTCGAAATGGGTTATATGACACAAAGTCCTCTCCCGGCTTAACCGAATAATGAGCGTTTATTTTAAAAACAAATTCAAGTGTCATTTCAAAGGCAAATATTGATAGTCGGTTATTTAACTATCAAACAACATTCACAACAATCAACCAATTTAAATAATTTTCCCAAATTATTAAATTTCAAATATCTTTGCGAGATATGGTTTAACACTTCAACCATTTGAAAACAAATTTCAAATCACTTTTCACCTTTCAAATTTTTGAAAACAAATTTCAAATCAATTTCCCTATACGGGATATATTTCCAAATATTTATTCATTTCCACTAGAAATCTGCCGAGTTCAAATACTTTATCTCCCAAATATTTCCTTAAAATCCAATTTCAGTATTTCTTCATTTATAATTTAAAACTACTTTTAAAATATACTCGGCTTTTCATGGAAAATATACTTCCATTTCAAAATGGTCCATTTAAACCAATTAAATAAATCCTTATCGATTTATTTTAAATTTACATTCCAAATTTGTAAATTACTTCCACACTTTAAAAATAAATCAGTGTTCATTTTTAAAACAAATTTCCCTATCCTTTATAAATTCCATTTTGAATTTACATTCCCAAATATTCACTTTTTATATGATTTTCAAATCGATTTCTCAATTATTCACTTTCAACTCCAAATCAACTCTGAAATTGATTTCCAAATTTATTTCAAATCCCAAATTGATTTTAGAATGGATTTCCCAGGATTTATTTTTAAATGCCAAATCAAATATCCAAATTGATTTCTGAATTTATCTTCCTTTAAAATAAAGGCCTTTGTTTCTTCCCATTATTAAAATTTGTATTTCAAATAAATTCTTCAATCTTCGAATAATATTACCCGAAATCCATTTATTAAAATCTTTTCACCATATTTTGGAAATAATTCGATAAGATTACAAAAAATCAATTTTTTCTTTCTTTTAAATTCCTTCTTTCAAATTAATTCAATTCTTAAAAATAAATTCCCAAAATCTAATTTTATTTATTTTTGGTATCCAACGATACCAAAAATATATTCGGCTAAATTATAGCCTTCCACAATTCCAATCACAAATATAATCACACATAGATTGTAAACAATCACATCACAATATATGAAACAAATTCACATAATTTGAGAAATCCAGTAGGATCCCTCCAACCTGTTTCCCTGCATCCACAGACGTTAGCACAATACCAATTCCACTTCGAGGTGGAATATCGCGGTATATGGGATTTATACAATATCATCCGCTATTATGCGGCGCATAGGGTCTCATCCGCTACATAATGCGGGAAATCAACAACTCCAATATATATATATATATATTCCAATATATATATATATATTGCTACATACTACTATATATACTATCACAATCGGGCAATCAATCAATAACTGCAATTCCAATTTTTATTTGAGTGAGAAGATCTCACCTTTGATTTTATTTTGCAATCCATTTCCATACCAGCCATTTCTTCACGATTTAAGACCTTGTATAAATAATTTATATAATTTATTAATATTCGAAATAATCGAATAATCAATTTCCTTTTAATAGTTTTAATTCAACTAATAATTTAATTTTTTTTCTAACTAGTGATTTAAACTTTTATCAAAGAATTAAAATTTTAAACTAATTTCCCCTTTTACTTGTATATGTAAATATTAAAAACAGAAATATTTTTATACTTTATTGTAAAACTAAAATCTCATTTCTATATAAATTTCAAACATGCATGTGTATATATTATTTATTTCATTTCATTTTTTCCTTTACTGTACAAATATTCATATAACCTAATTTTCTGTTTTCTTATAATCGACAACAGCAATATACTATAAATTTAAATACTCCATCATATATATTTTATTATCACATATAATTTAATGAATGAAAGTAAGGTAAATATACCTCACGGCCACTACTCAGAAAAAGAATCTCGACTATCCTCGATAGCTGTCATCCCAAAGAAGTCGAGCAACCTGGCATCGCGCAAATCTAGACCATCTCGAACGGCGACGTCATCCTCACCTTGACTACCTCCGAGCATCCTTATAACGAACTCCACATGCTCGCGATCCATAATCAACGCCGCGCCCTAGAAAACCCAAACAACCTCGCACGCAAATCCAAGCCCCAAAATCTTGTGATTTCCAATCGTCGAACGTACCACTGGCGAGCCACATCGGTCGCCGCCCCAGTCTCCACAAATCGTGACGTCGTTCACCGATCCCCTATTCGAGCCTCTCGATCGATTGCAAACCTCGAGCTCGCCTCGATTATTCTTCGTTTCCGCCTCCGCTCGGCATTTATTTGATTTCGATTTGGTTCGAATAAATTTAAAATGATGAAGGGGGATTTCGTTCGTTTTGTTTTTTTCTTTCCCAGAGAATTTCTTTTTCGTGAAAAATGAAGGAGGAACGAAGATAATGAACGTGATTTATTCATCGGCCACTAATATTGATTTGTTTCTACTTCTTACTGAAAGGAAATGTCGTGCCTTTGAAAGAAAAAGAGGAAGCACGTGAAGAGGAATCAGTGATTTGAAGGAAGAACGGCTGATGTTGATATATTTTTAACTGGAGACAAATATATATTATAAATTTAAATTCAAATTCGAATCGACTCAAAAACGAAGTCAAAAATTTCGACCTCCTATCAAGGCGTGCCGCTAGGCGTTCGTAATGTTATACGCCTGTTTCGAACAAAATGGAAAAGGTTTCGAATCCTAACTCGATCGTATGGAGAAGATAGCTTTTTGGACTAGTTATAATATTAAATTTTCGACTTAATTTCAGTGCGTTTGCTTATCGTACGGCCAAACGATCACTCCAAACATTACGAAAACTGAAATCCGATAATAATACAATATTACGGATCCAATGGAATTAGTTTCGTCGAATTCCGAGACTGTGCCCCGGAAAGCACTTTTAAATTCAATTCAAACAATAAAAATTCAAAACTGAACAAAACAGTTTCAAATTCAATTCTGAAATTTCCAATACCTTCATAATTATCAATATAGATTTTCTAAGCCTTGAAAATATTTTTAATCAACTTAAAAATCAGGATTCAATATTTTACCCAGTTTCAAAAATTAAACTCAATAATTAAATTGCCAAATTCATTCTGTTAATTGAATTTCAAATTAAACTAACTTCCAGATATTTAAAATCAATTAAATATTATGATTTCAAATGTCAAAAATTCAGGGTCGTTACAATCTTCCCCCCTTAAAAGAATTTTGTCCCGAAATTACAAGTTAAGAAGAATGCTCCAATACACGTTTATCATTTTACCAAAACCAAACAATTTTATCAACAACTTGCCAATATAAATCTTTTTATTAGAGAGTCATTATCATTTCAACTAACTTTCTAAACTCAACCATAAGTTCCAAATAATATGGTTTTCTTAATAATTCAAATTCCATTTCAAATTCAAATTTTAAATTCAAAATTTTCTCAAAATTTTTCTAACTCTCTAAATTTCCGAGAGATTTCGCCAGCGTCTCCTTTGCGCGGCTAGCTCGGTACAACTACAAAATGTCCCTATGGACTCCCAAATTTCAAAAGAAAAACAAAATGCCAAGTGGAAAAATCAGAATCCCATCAAATTTCATACAGATATTTTAAATACATACATTTTGTTGAGAAATTCAAATTTACCTTCGAAATCAATTTGGGATTTGAAATAAATCTAGAAATCCATTTGAAAGTTGATTTGGAGTTGAAAGTGAATATTTGAGAAATCGATTTGAAAATCGTATAAAAAGTGAATATTTGGGAATGTAGATTCAAAATGGAATTTATAAAGGAAAGGGAAATTTGTTTTAAAAACAAACACTGATTTATTTTTAAAGTGTGGAAATAAATTTACAGATTTAGGACGTAAATTTGAAATGAATCGATAAGGATTATTTAATTGGTTTAAATGGACCATTTTGAAGTGAAAGTGTATTCTCGCTATAAAGCCGAGTATATTTCCAAAGCAGTTTTTAAAATATAAATTAAAGGTTCTAAAGTTGGTTTT
Organism: Allium fistulosum; assembly: GCA_030737815.1. Lineage (NCBI taxonomy): Eukaryota > Viridiplantae > Streptophyta > Magnoliopsida > Asparagales > Amaryllidaceae > Allium > Allium fistulosum. The sequence continues at coordinate 1,246,862,896 of CM060902.1, read as the reverse complement.
TTTAAAAGAATAAAGTATATAAGCAAATGAATTATTAAGTATGGAATTATAATTAAAATGATTTGCAATTGTGAAATAATCTTGTATAAGTAAAGTAAAATAGTGAAATTATATGAGAAAAGGATTTATAAATGTGATTTATAAATAAAAGGAAACTTTAAAAGAATATTAAGCACTGAATTCACTAGTGTTACTGGGAAATAATAAGGGTGATGACTGCAGCATCATCAGTATCATTTTCGAGTTTCTGTGTGATTTATTTGCTACCATAATAAATTGAAATTTTTAGTTTTGTTGTGATAAACAAATTTAATTTTAAAAAAATCCAAATTGAAATTGATAAATATAAGTGAAATGAGTTTTGAACTTATAATATGAAATAAAAAATTTAGCTTTGGTAAAGTTGAAATAAATTTGAGTTAGCATAGTAAATATATGATGTGAATTTAACTAAAGAAGGTTAAATAAATTGAATTGGATTAGATAAGTGATTGTAATATGAATTTGGAAGATTAAATAAATAAGTTGTATAACTTATAAAATGAGTGAATGTAAGCAAAACCAATTGTAAAAGAAATGGTTAAACAAGTTTTGTTAAGCAAAATAAAATTTGATTTTGATTAAGTAATGAATTTGACTTTAAGGAAAAGTTAAATGAAATTGAATTTAAAATAAATTAGAAATGGGCTTAAGTTGTATAAGTGAAGTGAGTTGAAATGGAATATAACTTAGGTAACGTTGAATGAAGTTGATTTTGGCATCGAAGTAAAATAATAAAGTGAATTAAATGGATTTGAACTTGAGTTATATAAAGGAGATTCAACTTTATTTGTAAAATGAATTAGCAATTGAATTAATAAATGGATTGAATGTTAATCAATCTAATATAAATGAATTGATATGGAATAATGGATGTAAGTATTAATTCATTAAAAGCTAATAAATTGGAATTTGAATGAATCGAATGGAAGTCAACTTAATATTAAACCAATTGGAATTAAAAGTGTTAAACCAAATTGAATGTAAATTTAATAATTTGGTTATGTTGATTATGATTTGATTGTTAGATGATTGTTAGTTGAGTGTATAGAAATTCATATGTAATTGAATTAATCAAATGGAAAGCTAACGTATGAAAGCTATGTAATTGAATCCAAATTGAAAGTGAACCAACTTGAATTTAAATTAGTGAATGTAAACTAATTGAAAATGAAGAAATGAATGTCGTTGTATATGAATTGGTTGTAAACAATTACAAGTGATGTCGAAATTATATAAGTAGCTTATAAACCCTGTTTAGTATGCATTTTTTTTAATATGCATGTGTTGTAGTTGTTTAAAAGAGTAAAATGTTAATAGATTTCGTATATATGTCACTTACATATTTAAACTGAGTAAGTACAGGTACCGGGGCTACCGTTTGGCGGGATTTGGTTGCGTAAAATGCTTAATAAATAACTGCTTTGCTTAAAATGCTAATAAAGGTATGCCTACGCAATACAAACTAGGAAATATGAACTATTTTTGCTTTTCCGACCGTGTGGGTCGATGTATATATATTTATATCTTTTGTCAAATTGCAAAAGCTCCTCCGTATAAAGGAGACTCTGCCAAAATTTTCTGAAAATTTTGGGAGTTAGAAATTTTTTGAAAAATTTGGAAAATTTTTGTTAGCGGAAAATTGATTTTCAAAATTGTAATGAAAGCGTAGGAATTGAACTAGAAAAGGGATTTTTGGTTTTGGAAGATAAAACGAATTCAAATAAAATTGAAATTGTAAATTGAATTCAAATGGAATTGGAAATACAAAGTTGAAGAGCGTATCAAGGTCTTCTATATCAACGGTGGAGATCAAAAATCATGCAATGGATCAACGGCAAAATGGTGATGAACGTTCGACGTTCACACGCGAATTCCGAGGCCAAGATGCAGCCGAGCTCGCCTATACTTCGGACATTGGTAGAGTGGAGCATGGGCTACAAAGTGATGGTGGTTGATCGACTTCCAGTTCGTTGTTGGAGGTGCGGCCATCATGGGAACGTGTGCGATGTTGGGTTTGTCTGTGTACGTGATTTCCAGGAGCAGGAAGAAGAAGATGCTCACGGCCAGATCTTGTTTTGTGAAATCGAACGGCTACGATTTGCTGAGGTTTAAAATAAATAATATAAAAGTTGTAAATTTGTTTATATTAGAATTCGTATAAACTTTGAAAAATCATATCTTCTTCATATGAGGTCCGTTTCGTACGAAACGAATTGCGTTGGAACCGTTTTGTCGAGCACTACGCAATGGAACTGGTTTGGAGTCAATTGGAGCTAGTGATAATTTTGAGTAAAATTAAACGTGCGTTTAATTTTATTTGAAATAAAACACTGCAACTATTTTGGAAGAAAGGTGAGAACTTCTCACTCAATCGAATTGTGTTTCGATTAAAATTTTAAATAGTTAGGTTTAAAATTGCTTGATTGTGTTGATTGTATGCTTGGATGATGATTGTCATTGGATGTGTTGAAATAGACCCTATACGCCGCATATTAAGCGGAGGTTATTATATTAAAAATATATACCGCGATATTCCACCTTGAAGTGGAATTGGTGTTATATATGTATTTGGAGTTGATTTCCTGCATTATATAGCGGATGAGACCCTATTGCGCCGCATAATAGCGGATAATATTTTATAAATCCCATATACCACGATATTCCACCTCGAAGTGGAATTGGTATTGTGCTAACATCTGTGGAAGTAGGGAAACAGGTTGGAGGGATCCAACTGGATTCCTCAAACATTTGAAATTATTTCATATGTTGTGTGTTGATTATTTATAATCTCTGTGTGATTATCTTTGTGATTGAAATCGTTGAAGGCTATAGGTTGGCCGAATATATTTTTGGTATCGTTAGATACCGAAAATAAATAAAAATTGGGTTTTTAAAATTCAAGTTGAAAGTTTATTTTAAAAACTTATTTTTGAGAATTGGATAAATTAAAAAGGAGTTTTAAAAAGATAAAGTTATTTTTGAACCATATTGAATAAAATTTCAAATTACGGGGAAAGGGCTTAATAAATGGATTTTGAAAATATTATTTATAAGTTGAAGAATTTATTTAAAATTTGGATTTTTAAATAGATTTGAAGAGATAAAGAAATTTATTTTAAAAAGGAAATAACTTTGGAAATTTACCTGTTTTAAATTAGTCAAATAATTAAAGTAATCCTACTTATGGATGTTTGAATCGTATTGGATGTTGAATTATTTGATATCCCAAATATGTGATGCTTTGTGACATATCCTGTTCTGTGTTGTGATTTGTGATTTATTTATCTATGATATGAATATCTGTGATCTGTGATCTGTGAATTAAAGATAAGCGTTATAGTTTATACCGCTTATCAACTATATTTCTGTGTTCTGATCTGTGATGGTTGAATGTTGTTGCACTATTGTGTTAAACCCTTGGACTACACCATACACACACCAATGTGGATTTCACATGGAAATCGTTTAAGTCACAGATTTTTAACAATTCTAAAGATTGAATATTTGAATCCAAATTAGTTTTGGAAATTGGAATTGAAAGTTTTTGAAAATGAGTTTAAAAAAAAAGAGTTATTTTAAATAACTTAATAAAATTGAGATTTGAATAATTTGATTTAAATTTGAATTCAATATTTGAAATTGAATTCAATGATTTGGGAACTATGGTCTAAAAGATTGTACAAGTATAAAAGGTGTTTATATGGGTTTTTAACCATTTAAAAATATGGTTTTGGAAATTTAAATTTAAATCCAAGATTTGTACTTGGATGGCTTTAACCTGTGTAATGGTAACCAGTTTTTCCCAAAACGAAAACTATCTGTTTTCAAATAATAATAGCTTTCATAAAAAGAAAGGATTTCCAATTTGTATCGAAACATTTCAAGTTGAAATGAAATTGTAAATAGTTTGGAAAAACTATGAATTAACCTTTGTGAAGATGATTAAGCTTTATTTTGAAATCAAAGAAGATTTTAAAAGGTGTATCTTTTATATTATAAAAGACTGGAATTGTGAATAGTTTTGAAAGCTATAAGTTGAATCTTGATTTAAAGATTTAATGGGTTAATCCAATTGAAATGGGAAATGCTTTGGGAATCTGTGAATGAATCTTTGTGAAATTGAGTGAACTTTGTGAAGTAAATCTTTTTGTTTTAAAGATTTAAAATGGTAATTTGTTTAAACCATTTAAAGGAAAGGATTTGAGTAATAAGTTATGACTTAATTGAAATCCCAATATCCATATGTTTGTAAAATATTGTGCTCACTATTCGGATTAGCCGGGAGAGGACCTTTGTGTCATATAAACCATTCCAAATAAGTGATATGACGATATGGATAGCATTTGAAGACCGGTGGTGAAGACCGGGTATTTGTGAAAATGATAGGATGACCTATCGATTGTCTCTGCACCGTTAGCTATGGTATAGAGATTTCCTTTGTGATGGGAAGTTCGATCGGGATTGTGAATACCCGGATTGCAAGGGCTTCTTCGGAAGTGCCTTCGGTTCTGTTCGAACCCGGAACAGACTTGTATGGTTACATATCTGACATTACATTTTGAGATATAAAGCTGATTTCTTTCAAATACATTTCTGTTGGTGGCGGAGAATTTATTCTCTTAGCCTAACACCCTTCTCTGAGACGTACGAGCTCAGAGGTTATGTAGTTGAAGGTTATCAGTGATATACTCCCAATTTGGTAATGTGACATGTTGAGTGTTGCTGTGTGATGATTATTTATTGATCATTTGTTGATCAAAGCGTGGCTTTTTGAAAAAGCGTAGCTTTGTGGATGAGACCTCTTCGGACCTCACAACCCGAAAATGGTCGAAACAGGAATGATGCGGCAAGGTTATGAGGGTCGCTCCCTTTAGGGTATGTCATTTCCTTCTGGAAAAGGGTTGTATCAGGTATGGAACCCTGGTATTTAACCTATGTGGTTGCTCCAATCTCATTTACTATGTGATTGTTGATGTGTGATCGAGGCGCCTCGGATAAAGGTCCCAAAGGACCGGGGGGTGGCATATTCGTGTAGTAGTTACCTAGTGTAAGAGGTAACCCGGCCTTGTGTTGGCAGAGATCTGGTTAGGTTCTCGGGACGTCCCGCCAGAGGCGATCCCATTGACAGTACGAAGTTCCTTAGCCTGACCATTTGTTGGCAATCTGTCTTCCAATACGAACCTTGTACGGTATTAGTTGTAGAACCTGCCATTTACTTATGGTGGTCACCACTGTTTAGATGGTAGCTATAGTAGGCATAGTTCGAAATGTCTATGTTGGCTAAGATTAATATTATACTTTCGAAAGGTTTTTCTACACTATGCACTAATAATAATAATCCAATGATTTTGCGTAGTAAGCATGTTTGACTATCATAAGAAGAAATCTCCTCCAATTCTGCGTTTGCATTGTGTGTGTGGCGGGAGGTCTTATGGTAGTATCATTTTCCAAAAGCATTGCGGGTTTCAATGTTTAAAATTCTTTTGTTGTTGTCTAAAGATAAACTGTTTTAGTTCTCACACCAGTCCCATGACTGACCTGGAGTTTATTGTTCCCTTCCTAAATTCTGGGTGCCCATAATTTTCCACACGGGCAGCCTAGAGTCAGGTTATCAGGTCATTCTAGATTCAAGAGATGTTGTGGAGCTCAGTGGCGAGCTGGATGGCGAGGTGTATCACTTGTATATGATATTATTATTCCGCTGTGTATTCTGTATGAGGACAAGTTTGTATAACTGTCCATTGATGTATTGTGTGTATATTGACTCTGATGATGTAATGTACAAACTGATATAGTTCTTTGATTTAAATATTATTCATTTATCAATTATATGTTGTTCCGCTGCGATATGTGAGATTCTGATATTGGTTCTGTTGTTTCTTCTTTCTTTCTGTCTTCTTCTACCTCTTCTTTTTTACCATAACAATTTGGTTTTCCGGCATTCGATTGCTCGGCAGTTGATATAGTGGATGTATTAATGTCGATTTTCGGAAGTCGAAAATCCCGAAACGTTACAAGTGGTATCAGATGTAACGTTTTGACTTTTCGATGCTCAAAAGTCGACATTAATACGTCTACTGCATCAAATGTCGCGCAATCGAATGCCGGAAAACCGAATCATTAGGGTTAAAAAGAAGAGGTAGAAGAAGACAGAAGAAAAGAAAGAACAGAAAAAAAACAGAAACAGACACAATATCAGAATCTCACATTCGCAGCGGAACAATATATAATAGATAATCACTAATCTTTTAAACAAAGAACTATATCAGTTTATACATACATCAATCGGAGTCAATATACAACTCAATACAACAATGGACAGTTATATCAACTTGTCCCTATACAGAATACACAGCGGAATAAATACACAAGTACGGTAGTACGCCTCGCCATCCAACTCATCTCCAAAGCTCCAGAATATCCTGATAACATAACTCTAGGCTGCCCGTGTGGAAAATTATGGGCACCCAGCGTTTAGAAAGGGAACAATAAACTCCGAGTCAGTCATGGTGACTGGTGTGAGATCGTAAAACAGTTATTTTCACAAAGAAAATAAAACAAACTCGCAATGCTTTTGGAAAATGAAACTACCATAAGGCCTCCCGCCACACACACAATGCAAACGCAGATTTGGAGGAGATTTCTCCTTATGATAGTCAAAGATGCTTACTACGAAAGATCGGTTGATATTATTATTAATGTCTAGTGTGGAAAACATTTCGAAAGTATAATATTAATCTTAGCCGGCATAGACATTTCGAACTATGCCTACTATAGCTACCATCCAAACAGTGGTGACCACCATAAGTAAATGGCAGGTTCTACAACTAAAATAGGGTTCATATTGGGAATTGGATTTCCAACAAATGGTCAGGCTAAGGAACTTCCCACTGTCAATGGGTACGCCTTTGGATGGACGTCCCGAGAACCTACCCGGCTCTCTGCCAACACAAGGCCGGGTTACCTCACCACTAGGTAACTACTACTCGGGTATGCCACCCCCGGTCCTTTGGGACCTTTATCCGAGGGCCCTCGATCACACAACAACAATCACACAGTAAATGAGATTGGAGCAACCACACAGGTAAATATCTGGGCTCCATACCATAATATCACCTTTTTCCAGAACGAAATGACATACCCTAAAGGGAGAGACCCTCATAACCTTGCCGCATCTTTCCTGTTTCGACCATTTCCGGTCTGTGAGGTTCGATAAGGTCTCGTCCACAAAGCTACGCTTTTTCACAAAGCCATGCTTTGATCAACAAATGACTATCAACACACAACAACACTTAGCATGCCACACTACCAAATTGGGAGTATATCATTGATAACCATCAACTACATAACCTATGAGCTCATACGTCTCAGAGAAAGGCGTTAAGCTAAGAGAATAAATTCTCCGCCACCAACAGAAATGTATTTGAAAGAAATCAGCTTTATATCTCAAAGTGTAGTATCAAACATACAACCATACAAGTCTGTTCCGGGTTCGAACAGAACCGAAGGCACTTCCAAAGAAGCCCTTGCAATCTGGGTATTCACAATCCCGATCGGACTTCCCATCACAAGAAGAGTGATATAAATCTCTATACCGGAGCAACTCGGTGCAGAGACATTCGACAGGTTGTCCTTTCATTTTCGAAAATACCCGGTCTTCACACCGGTCTTCAATTGCAATTCATGACGTCGTATCACTATTCGAAATGGGTTATATGACACAAAGTCCTCTCCCGGCTTAACCGAATAATGAGCGTTTATTTTTAAAAAAAAATCAAGTGTCATTTCAAAGGTAAATATTGATAGTCGGTTATTTAACTATCAAACAACATTCACAACAATCAACCAATTTAAATAATTTTCCCAAATTATTAAATTTCAAATATCTTTGCGAGATATGGTTTAACACTTCAACCATTTGAAAACAAATTTCAAATCACTTTTCACCTTTCAAATTTTTGAAAACAAATTTCAAATCAATTTCCCTACACGGGATATATTTCCAAATATTTATTCATTTCCACTAGAAATCTGCCGAGTTCAAATACTTTATCTCCCAAATATTTCCTTAAAATCCAATTTCAGAATTTCTTCATTTATAATTTAAAACTACTTTGGAAATATACTCGGCTTTTCAAGGAAAACATACTTCCATTTCAAAATGGTCCATTTAAACCAATTAAATAAATCCTTATCGATTTATTTCAAATTTACATTCCAAATTTGTAAATTACTTCCACACTTTAAAAATAAATCAGTGTTCATTTTTAAAACAAATTTCCCTTTCCTTTATAAATTCCATTTTGAATTTACATTCCCAAATATTCACTTTTTATACGATTTTCAAATCGATTTCTCAATTATTCACTTTCAACTCCAAATCAACTCTCAAATTGATTTCCAAATTTATTTCAAATCCCAAATTGATTTTAGAATGGATTTCCCAGGATTTATTTTTAAATGCCAAATCAAATTTCCAAATTGATTTCTGAATTTATCTTCCTTTAAAATAAATGCCTTTGTTTCTTCCAATTATTAAAATTTGTATTTCAAATAAATTCTTCAACCTTCGAATAATATTACCCGAAATCCATTTATTAAAATCTTTTCACCATATTTTGGAAATAATTCGATAAGATTACAAAAAATCAATTTTTTTCTTTCTTTTAAATTCCTTCTTTCAAATTAATTCAATTCTTAAAAATAAATTCCAAAAATCTAATTTTATTTATTTCTGGTATCCAACGATACCAAAAATATATTCGACTAAATTATAGCCTTCCACAATTCCAATCACAAATATAATCACACATAGATTATAAACAATCACATCACAATATATGAAACAAATTCACATAATTTGAGGAATCCAGTTGGATCCCTCCAACCTGTTTCCCTGCATCCACAAACGTTAGCACAATACCAATTCCACTTCGAGGTGGAATATCGCGGTATATGGGATTTATAAAATATCATCCGCTATTATGCGGCGCATAGGGTCTCATCCGCTATATAATGCGGGAAATCAACAACTCCAATATATATATATATATATATATATATTCCAATATATATATATATTGCTCTATACTACTATATATACTATCACAATCAGGCAATCAATCAATAACTGCAATTCCAATTTTTATTTGAGTGAGAAGATCTCACCTTTGATTTTATTTTGCAATCCATTCCCATACCAGCCATTTCTTCATGATTTAAGACCTTGTATAAATAATTTATACAATTTATTAATATTCGAAATAATCGAATAATCAATTTCCTTTTAATAGTTTTAATTCAACTAATAATTTAATTTTTTTCTAACTAGTGATTTAATTTTTTATCAAAGAATTAAAATTTTAAACTAATTTCCCCTTTTACTTGTATATGTAAATATTAAAAATAGAAATATTTTTATACTATTGTAAAACTAAAATCTCATTTCTATATAAATTTCAAACATGCATGTGTATATATTATTTATTTCATTTCATTTTTTCCTTTACTGTACAAATATTCATATAACCTAATTTTCTGTTTTCTTATAATCGACAACAGCAATATACTATAAATTTAAAAACCGCATCATATATATTTTATTTATCACATATAATTTAATGAATGAAAGTAAGGTAAATATACCTCACGGCCACCACTCAGAAAAAGAATCTCGACTATCCTCGATAGCTGTCGTCCCAACGATGTCGAGCAACCTGGCATCGCGCAAACCCAGACCATCTCGAACGGCGACGTCATCCTCACCTTGACTACCTCCGAGCATCCTTATAACAAACTCCACATGCTCGCGATCCACAATCAACGTCGCGCCCTAGAAAACCCAAACAACCTCGCACGCAAATCCAAGCCCCAAAATCTCATGATTTCCAATCGTCGAACGTACCACTGGCGAGCCACATCGGTCGCTGCCCCAGTCTCCACAAATCGTGACGTCGTTCACCGATCCCCTATTCGAGCCTCTCGATCGATTGAAAATCTCAAGCTCGCCTCGATTTTTCGTCGTTTCCGCCTCCGCTCGGCATTTATTTGATTTCGATTTGGTTCGAATAAATTTAAAATGATGAAGGGGGATTTTGTTCGTTCGTTTTGTTTTTTTTCTTTCCCAAAGAATTTCTTTTTCATGAAAAATGAAGGAGGAACGAAGATAAGGAACGCGATTTATTCATCGGCCATTAATATTGATTTGTTTCTGCATCTGACTGAAAGGAAATGTCGTGCCTTTGAAAGAAAAGGAGGAAGCACGTGAAGAGGAATCAGTGATTTGAAGGAAGAACGGCTGATGTTGATATATTTTTAACTAGAGACAAATATATATTATAAATTTAAATTCAAATTCGAATCGACTCGAAAACGAAGTCAAAAATTTCGACCTCCTATCAAGGCGTGCCGCTAGGCATTCATAATGTTATACGCCTGTTTCGAATACAATGGGAAAGGTTTCGAGTCCTAACTCGATCGTATGGAGAAGATAGCTTTTTGGACCAATTATAATATTAAATTTTCGACTTAATTTCAGCGCGTTTGCTTATCGTACGGCCAAACGATCACTCCAAACATTACGAAAATTGAAATCCGATAATAATACAATATTACGGATCCAATGGAATTTGTTTCATCGAATTCCGAGACTGTGCCCCGGAAAGCTACTTTTAAATTCAATTCAAACAATAAAAATTCAAAACTGAACAAAACAGTTTCAAATTCAATTCTGAAAGTTCCAATACCTTTAGAATTATCAATATAGATTTTCAAAGCCTTGAAAATATTTTTAATCAGCTTAAAAATCAGGATTCAATATTTTACCCAGTATCAAAAATTAAACTCGATAATTAAATTGCCAAATTCATTCTGTTAATTGAATTTCAAATTAAACTAACTTCTAGATATTTAAAATCAATTAAATATTCTGATTTCTAATGTCAAAAATTCAGGGTCGTTACATTAAGCATTCCAGAACTATAAATATTATCAAAATCCGAAAAGAAATGAGAAAGTTATGCTTAAATTACTAACAATATTTAGCACATAAAATTTGATAGGGTAGAGACTATTACTCTGTTAAAAACCCAATTTTGACCAGGAAATCTTCAAAATATGAGAAAGTAATTAAAACAAAAGTTCTTCCTTAATAAATTATCTTTCAACTGCAAAATGGTTCAACATAATTGGATTTATCAATCAAAAGTTATGTTCATTTTACTCTCAGGTATTAACTAAGAGAATTTTTATATGGCTGTGCTATAACATTAGTTTCAAACTCAATTCCAACCCATTATCAGCAGAATTTCGGAATATGATTATAAGACAACTTGTAGCTAATTGAAAGAACTTTCTATCACAAAAAGATTGAGTCAATTTGGATTATTTTACCACATATTATCATTGTTTTACTGCAGTGATTCTTTTCATCAAATTTCCAGCAAACAATAACACAATAATCACACAAGTTTTCAACCAAATTGCAAACAATTAAATCAACAATCATTCAAACAATAATGTGCAGAAAATAAATATTTATAAATAGGTATGTGAGTGATTAACTCACCTCTATCCTTTAATTCAACAATCGAGATTATCACTTCAGCCCAAATTTCCAAACCAGCAAACACTAAACAAAAATCAATCCAAAATATACCCAAAAGCCCTAATTTAGTTTACTATAAATTGGGAATTCAAATCACAATTGGGATGTATTTAAGCTAGAGATGATTACCTGCACAAATAATCTCCTAAAGATGTTTAATTTACCATGAATTGAAGAAGAGATTTGATTTTTTTTCTAGGTTTTGAAAGAGGAATTGAGTTCGCTTTTAGGATTGAATGTGTTGTTTTCATCAAATGAGAAGGAAGCTTCTCTTAAATGGGCTAAGTGGTTTAAGGTATGGACCCAATTGCAAGTATTACAAAAATCCTAAGTGTTAATAATTTATAAAGCACTATTTTACATTTTAACTAAGGCTTTTGTTACCATTGTTTTAACCATTCATAATTTATCAAACCCATTCACGAGTTAAAAATTCTCATTTATATAGATATATAAATGTTTTGTACAATTAAATGTAACATTTGAAATACAAGTTATTTATTATTTTTAATTAAAACAAAATAAATTATTAATTACAATTTCTCATTTTAAAATAATAAATCACAATATTAACACTTAACAACATTTAAAACATTTTCCAAAGTTGTCTTAAAATTAATTAAGATAAACAATTCAATTATTCATTAAACTAGATTTAATTTCATAGTTAAATTTCACAAATCCCAATTTATGATTAATTATCCCTAACTAGATTTAATTAATCGGGTAACTAACAATAGGGTTGTTACAGACTTTCATCCTTAAAGAAAATTGTGCCCTCGCAATTTGTTAAGAGAAAGAATCTATAACATAAAAAAATTCTTTAGTTATGACTTTATGAACTCCAAATTCTCAAAATAATTATTTATTTGGTTTTCATATTTAATTTAGATCCCAAATCTTCAATCCTTTCAAAAGTTATAAACTCAAAATTTTCTAATTAAAATTTCTTCAAATTGCTATCCCAAAAGCTATTTTATTTACTAACTCAAAAAAAATTTGTCTTTTATAACTCTAAGAAATCAATTCCAACTTTATTTTGAAATTCATTTTATCTTTACTTGTATTATTCTTTTCACAACTCTTAATAAATCTCAAAATAGTTTTTATCACTTTTGGTTTTGGAAACTCAATTTTTTTTAATCCAAGATTTTTCTCTCTTTCCTGATTCTCCAATTTATGATTTTTAAATTCTTCACATACCAGAAATAATATTAAACCATGAATTATTGTGATCCACTTCATCACTAAAATGTTGATTGCATATGCTATCAACATTGCCTTACCAAGCCCATCCACTTCACACAAAGGTTTCATGGAAAAAATATTATTTTAATTTATTTTAAGTCAAAATATTTCCCAATTTCCCAAAATATATTTATCATGTTAAAATGTCACGTTCGAAGTTTAGGAATCCCTATCGATAACATGGCATCCTACATATCGATCAGAATCCTTAAACAACATCCGAATAATTCAACACAGTAGAAAATTACTATGTAGGTGCATTTATTTTATTATCACTAACATCTATGCATCCAATTTTAAATAAATGCAACAAAACAATCAATTCCTAGCAATCAATCAACCATTCACACATTATCCAATTAACCATATATATAATTCACTAATTGTTGTGCTCAGCGGAAACAGTCTACTAGCTTCCGCTGCGCAACTCTGATTATTCCTAGTTTATTTAAATCTTAAACTCAATTACTCAAATTGCACAAATTCTCTATTAAAATAAAATTGTTCACTTTTAAATTAATTCATTTCAATTTATCTCTTTAAAATCTTTGAGTTAATTTCCAGTGATCTCAAAATAATTCCAACCTTAAAAGAATTTTAACACTTTATTTTCCAAAATTTTAATATCTAAATTCCAATTTAATTGATTTATGTCCCAATTAATTATTCCCATAATCAATTTTTTTTTCTATCCCTAATTAGATAATTACTAGGACTACCTACCACACAATTAGGGGACAGAACTCTAGGTCATCTCGATCTTGGATCCATGATATTATATATTATATTGTTCTGGCATAGCTCTGATACTAAACTATAACGACCCCACCACGATGCCCAAATTAGAAAAGAACATTACAAGTAATGTCGTCTACTAATTCGGAGAATACGGCTTGTTAAGGGCGATCGAATGTGAATATATCTTTATACTAATATTGACACGTCATTTATACCTTTTCACTTAATATCTGAACTGAATTTAACGTGTATAATATTAATACAAAGTAATAGACACATAGATTTCTCAGAATCAGAACAATATATCATATAAATAACAGTCACAGATCACAGCGGAATAAATCTCAAATTATAAATATACAAATTATTTAGTTTACAAAATGAAATACTAAACTCGATTGTTATACAAATTTTTAGAATTCTCTAATCTCAATTGTACATCTTATATACAAGGTCCAAATTCCTAAATGGGATAAAGTAGAAGTCCAAATGTTTATCTTCTTGCTAGCACAACCATTTAAAGGTCAACCTGTACTGTAACCTGAAAAGTCTCGGCCTGACCCTAGCAAAATAACACCCCGATCAGACTATCTCTAAATATCCAATAAGGTGAGAACAAGATATAGCACAAGAACAAACAACATATAAGTAAATATAGATGTTCAGGATTTAATTCACAGAACAAAACACAATATCTCTAAGCACGCAAATATCAGTGATTAACTCAGTACAAGGTTATAAGTTTGCGTCACAAACATGAACTAGTCACTAAACACAAAATAGTAGAATTAACTTAACATCCATCACAAGACACAAGAACATATATTTATTTCATGAACACATGACACAAGAATATATGTTTATTTCACAAACACAAGACACAAGAATATATATACTTATTTCACGAACACAGAACAGTCACAAAATCCAAATATCCAGAATCCAAGAGATCTTAATTCAAACCGATCGTAATGATCGTCCAAAACAATCGCAATGATTGTACTCAAAACTCGTGGCAAACAAACAAACAAATTGGTATCACTCGAACCGATCTGATACCAAGGATTGTACTCAGACCGGGAACACAGAATCACATAATGATCTCAAGGATAGTCCATATCGATCAAGGTGAACATAGAAACCATGACTCGATAAATCCACATTTATTTAATATTATTAAATTATTATGTTCGAAAAGAAATCCAGGAATAAACTTCTTAAGGATCTAGCAACCACTTGTCGCACACCAGAAGAGAATACAACTCTAAAGGGTTAAGTACTTTTCCAATTCGATCACAAGAACTTAACCCAAGCATCCCATACTACCCGGTGAAATTCATGTATTCGCTAATGAGTTAGTAAATTCCACTCAAACATTCTATTCAATGAGTTATACCATAATCAATAAAGTGTTATTCGAAAGCATTTAAACTAATCGATAACACTATATCGATTATTAGTACTTCCCAAATTATAGAATTAAGGTTCTCAAAACATTTATTTAAGTTGTCACTTATTAAAATTTTCCATTATTCCAAATTGTTTCACTTGTATTTATTTTATGAACTAAGATTTTCCATTTTCCGAAACCATAATGATACTTAAATTTCCATAAAGTTGTATTATTCACGAATCGTATTTTAAAACAATATATATAAGTAATCACTTATCCTCTAAAATCCTGTTTATTACTCTTAGAAATGTCCAAATTAGTATTTGTGCACTTGTATAAAACAACTTATGTTTATACTTCAAAAAACCATGTTTCTAAATCTCATAACATTTTATTAAATTAAATCTATATCTCACAAAACATATTTTTTAAATCCAAAACTATTTACTCCAGTAATACTTAATATAAATGTAAATATTTGATAAAACTATTTATAAAAGAGATTGGGCCAATTTATAAAACAAATTTTATATTTATAACTCTAATAAACTCTCATTACCAAATTATTGGTGTTTATAACTAAATATTTATTTATATAAATATATATATATATATATATATATATATATCTTTATTTAAGACCAAAGCTTTGAATCAAATGATTCAAAATCCACAAACACATTAGAATTCATTATGACTAAATATTAGATTATCCCAAGATTTTAGTCATGAACTAACTCCGTAGAATTCTAACTCTTAACTATATACCAAATCAAACTTATAATATATATTTATTATTGTAAATATATATTTATATATAACCAGCTACGAAAATAATCACTCCAACATCTGGGCACAACATTACAAACACAAAAACACTCAAACGGGTTCAAGCAATGGGTCGGGAATGCACCGGTCAATTCAACCGCTTCACCAATTACAACTCAATCACAAGTTTCAGTTTTAAAATGAAATTTTGACCCTTTAAATCACATAATTTTAGAAAACTTAAAACACGAAAGTTGTAGCACAAAGTTTTAGCTTTTCAGAACTTCAAATATTATCAAAATCCTATAAGAAATGAGAAAGTTATGCTTAAATTACTAACAATATTTAGCACAGAAAATTTGACAAGGCAGAGACTATTACTCTGTTAAAAACCTAATTTTGACCAGGAAATCTTCAAAATATGAGAAAGTAATTAAAGCAAAAATTCTTCCTTAACAAATTATATTTCTACTGCAAAAAGATTAAACACAATTGGATTTATCAATCAAAAGTTATGTTCATTTTACTCTCATGTATTAACTCAGCGGATTTTTATATGGCTGTGCTATAACATTAGTTTCAAACTCAATTCCAACCCATTTAACAGCAGAATTTTGAAATTTTATTAAAAGATAACTTGTAGCTAATTGAAAGAACTTTCTACCACAAACAAATTGAGGCAATTTAGATTATTCTACCGCATATTATCGTTGTTTTACTGCAGAGGTTCTTTTCATCAAATTTCCAGCAAACAATAACACAATAATCACACAAGTTTTCAACCAAATTGCAAACAATTAAATCAACAATCATTCAAACAATAATGTGCAGCAAACAAATTTTTAGAAATAGGTATGTGAGTGATTAACTCACCTCTATCCTTTAATTCAACAATCGAGATTATCAGTTCAGCCCAAATTTCCAAACCAGCAAACCCTAAACAAAAATCAATCCAAAATATACCCAAAAGCCCTAATTTAGTTTACTATAAATTGGGAATTCAATTCACAATTGGGATGTATTTAAGCTAGAGATGATTACCTGCACAAATAATCTCCTAAAGATGTTTAATTTACCATGAATTGAAGAAGAGATTTGATTTTTTTTCTAGGTTTTGAAAGAGGAATTGAGTTCGCTTTTAGGATTGAACGTGTTGTTTTCATCAAATGAGAAGGAAGCTTCTCTTAAATGGGCTAAGTGGTTTAAGGTATGGACCCAATTGCAAGTATTACAAAAATCCTAAGTGTTAATAATTTATAAAGCACTATTTTACATTTTAACTAAGGCTTTTGTTACCATTGTTTTAACCATTCATAATTTATCAAACCCATTCACAAGTTAAAAATTCTCATTTATATAGATATATAAATGTTTTGTACAATTAAATGTAACATTTGAAATACAAGTTATTCTTATTATTTTTAATTAAAACAAAATAAATTATTAATTACAATTTCTCATTTTAAAATAATAAATCACGATATTAACACTTAACAACATTTACAACATTTTCCAAAGTTGTCTTAAAATTAATTAAGATAAACAATTCAATTATTCATTAAACTAGATTTAATTTCATAGTTAAATTTCACAAATCCCAATTTGTGATTAATTATCCCTAACTAGATTTAATTAATCATGTAACTAACAACATGGTTGTTACATGTTAAGCATCATACTAAATTTTTATAGTGTTTTTAAAGCATAAGAGTAAGGAGATTCATCTAAGCATCCCATATTGATCTATATTTCCCCAAAACATTAATTAAAACTTTATTTGCCTCTTTTAAACACTATCTTATATGAACTCCATCATAATAATTTAAAACTGAAATCAAACATATGAAAAAGGGTAAAAAAATTATTTTGTATTACTCGCCTAGAACTTTAAAATATCTTGATTAATCTTCTTAATCATCCTTTAGCTTGCGTTTTCTTCCTTTTCTTCTTACTTTATCATTTTAGGCCACCACCATTCATGTTGCTCTCAAACTTTATTTATTTTTAGTAGAATGGAATGAAGGAATGGAAAAAGGACATGCTTATTGTCCCTATAATAATTTGACCTTGGCCCTCGTACCGATTTTCCATTAGTTCATTACCCACTTCCTAGTTTAATTTGTCTTTTTATAATAGTTTCTAGCTAATCTTAACTCTTAATTAATTAATTATTACTTGCAAGGTGCTACAATATATATGTATCAATCTAAAGAGTTCATTGACTCTTTTGTCACTCTATTGAATGGGTGCTTTTCCCTTGACATTTGAGATGAAATTCATGAATACCATATAATTAATATGTATGATTAAAGAATTATTTCTTAAAGATATGGCTTAGTCCATAATTCGAAAATAATTGTAGAATTTTTTTAGATACTTCTGTATTTTCTTTAGCCAATGCATCACTATTGTTATAAAAAAATACCATCAGTATAATAGATTTATTTTAGAATTAATATTCACAATATTCATATTAAAATAAAATTATATCTTTTTCAGTCAATACTTTCTCGAATAATACATGGAATATTTACAGAAGCAATCTTTTATAATTTAATGCATCTGCTAATAAGTGTCATATGGTATGCTCTCATTATTTGTACCTTTAATATAATGGTGCATAAAATAAGAAGCTCCATTCAACCACTTATTGAAGATAATTTATTTCATAATCTATAACCAGTTTACAATCGAGAGTTTTAGATCAAATATCTTAAACTCGAAGAAATAACACTTAAAGAAAACAATTTTCTTTAAGTGAAATGTATTTGAAATATGAACCACATTTATCATTCCATATTGAGTATCTATAAGTATTTTATAAAACTTCATTTCTGATGTCTCTTCATGAAGCAGAAGTGATCATCCACCCTCTTCATCCCAACCATGCATATTTTACATCCTCTATTAAGAATTCGCTTTCCTCTCTAAATGGTCGAACAATTGAAAAGTAAAATTTTACTACAAGACTGCATTGAACTATTCACAAAAATGCATTTGTGCATCCTTAACATTTTAAGGATTCGAATATGTTGCACTTAAGTAAATTGATCGAGGCTAACATTTCATTGATTGGATTCCTAGGTTGATCTTTGGTCCTTAGTCCAGTGTTGTTTTCAACACAACAAGATTCTTATTGCATTCAATTATATTAGAAACATAATCTTGCACTATGGTATACATGCTCATTTCGAATGAACTAATTTTATTGAGATTTCATATATTATAAACGTGACTGTTCACTATAGTACTTTTAAATGTAGTCTAATATGGATCAAATATCCATATTCTTGTATTTCATTAGAGTTCAAAAGTCACGGAAAATAATAATAGTCTCGGGAAAATAAACATTTAAATGACCATGGTGCGAATGTGTTTTATAGTTGTATAATTTGACTCTTGCATGAATCTTGAAGTGACAATATGCCAAAAGTTTTATTCGTTAGTATATTTTATATTTCTTTGTAATAATTCATTTTATTAGTAATCTTCAAACAATAAATAATTTTATTAATTAGATTAGGTGTACAAATATATTAAAATAGATAATTTAATTTCGTATAGTATGTGTTCTAATGATATTAAAAAGGTTAAATGTAATAATTTCAATTTTCTAATAAGGCTCCCACTATTTTTTTATATTCCTCAAAACCCTAGAGGAAACATAAAAACTTTTTGATTTCTCTAGTGAGTGTTAATACTCGCTTATCTTGGGATTCTGACCTTGAGTTTGATCAATATAACGTAGGCCTATAAGTGATGGATAACTCTCTATCGGTTGTATCATATATGACTCCTAACTATGGTCTTTATCCTAAACTTGACCTCTGCCATAAGTTTGGTCAACAAATCATTATAGATTATACACTTTTCCCTATTATTTCACGATGTCCTAAGTACAATGCATATATCTTGAGTTTTCTCACCAAATACATGCATGTATCTTACACAGTCTATGCAGTTGTAATACCCCAGAAATTTTAATAATAAATCAAAACACTAATAAGGGTAAAAATGCAATTTTACATAAGAGGGAAAATAGTAAATTTTCACAAACTATGGAATTAGGCCTCGAAATATGTTCCATTGCATTTGGAATGCCATTTATAGTATGTATGTATGTATGTATGTATGTATGTATGTATGTATGTATGTATGTATACATAACTTGTTGAATTTGATAAAAACGGGTCAAAATTAGTGAAAACTAGACCATTAATATTTCCATAAATATTAATTTCGGGATTTAATCTAATAACCCTAGTTTTCAACTATAAATAAAGCCCTAACCCTCACCTCTCTTTATTTTAAGCCCTAGCCACCTCCCTTCTAATTCTGTACGTTTTTTCTTCTTCCTCCTTAAAATTTCTTCATCCAAACATCATTCTCTATTCTTTTCTCTAAATTCCAAATAAAAAAAGATAAATCAAATTAAAAGAGTTGAAGGGTGAGAATCAAATCAAAAGCGGTAGAGAGGAGAAGCACAAACAAATCATGAAATAGAGGAAGGGAGACATCAATTCGATTCAAGTTCGAAAAAGGATTTCTTCGAACAACCCTTCAATGTGAGTGGATTGATTATTATGTGTTATATTTTTAAACAAGTAGCTAATTTCCTTTATAACTCTACCTAAATATAAAATTTCTTTTTGAATTTGGAATTATAATTACAATCTAAAATCTATTTTAATTGATAATTTCAATTATGAATCTATATGGGTAGAAATGATAGAAAAACCATTGGTGATAATTTAACGAAATACTATTGAAACATGGGAAAGGGTAGGCTATTGGAATACATCTTTAATTCTATAGATGCTAATTTTTATACGATAAGGCTTAGGTTAATTTTGGATAAATAAAAAGTAATTTAATAAACCTTTGTGATTACCTTGAATTAACTCATTTAACTTTAAAATGTACATAGATTGGTGATTAAAACACTCATGGGTAATCGTTTGAAATGTTATGTACAATCGTAGAGATTAACTAGTTGAAGTCGTGTATACATAAAAATAGATATTGTAGCCAAAACAATGTTAAAATCAAACCCTTGCGTCTATACTTAAATCCGCAATGAAGGCAAATAAAACAAGAAAGAGAACACACCTGTAAACATCAACTCAAATGTCGAAATTATTTTTAGACGTCTAAATTTTTAAAATATGAAATAGATAGGAACCAGTTAAATTCTGACATAATTCAAATGTCTGGATTTGTTTTGAAACCTCTAAAATCAAAGTCAAACGTCTAAATATAGGACTAGACATTCGAATACCTATACCCAAATTTTTCTATAGGAGTTCAGACATTTAAACTAAAAATCAGCCATCTGAATGGCTGAGAAAAAGCCCAGGTCGGATCTGGACCTAATGTAGACCTAGTAGATTCGATCAGGAAATTGGTTCCCACTTCTTTGACTTTGGGTTATCCACGGAGCTAAATGGAGCCATGCATGAGATGGAATGTGTCACCCTTAGTGACGTTCTAGGTTTGCACTTCATGAAGTTATAAGGCATGGTACTCGATGTAGAAGGTGGTTCTATTGTGATTAAATTCTTTGGAGAATACAAGCACTAATGAGGAGGTTACTTAATGCTTTTAGAGTAAGTGGGCCTAAGCATATTGATGTATACTATATGCGGTGCATAGTTACTAGAACTAACGGGAGATTACTCGATGTTTTTGGGTAAAATGAGCCTATGCATTGTGATGTATACCTGGTGCGGTGGATAAAGAATAGGATATCGGGCACTTATGTGAGGTTACTCGATGCTTTTGGGGCAAGTAGGCCTAGGCATGGTGATGTCAACCCGGTGTTGTGCATAGGATAACTAATGTTAACTCAATGTTTTTAGGGCAAAGTAGGCCTAGGCATTGTAAGGTATACTTGGTAGGATACGTTGACCATCGGGATCGTCTACTTGGGGTTCGTATTGGAGATTGTCTACTCAGTGTAATCATTTGGCGGTTCATTATTCAGGTTGTTTATTCGATGTTAGGACTGTTACATTTGGTATTAGGTTGTTGCACTTTAGCATGTAGACTACTAGCTCTTTATATATATATATATAGGATCCACAAACACTATACGCTAGTGATATAATTCATTCAGACTTTTTATGATCCCCTTCTTTCTATCCCTTTTATACCCATTATAGAAGGACAGGGTAGCATGTGAGTTGATTTGGGAAGGTGTATGGAGATGGTGACATAACACTTTGAGACTCATCTATTTACAGCCATTCTTCTATGTACCATATTAGATATATTAGTCAGACTTTTATTATGGTGTTATTTGGAGATTTTATCTATGCCAGACATTGTATATACCATGATTATTTTGAAATTGTACTACTATGGGTGATTTTCAATATTTTTATTTTTTTTTTCCTTCCGATGTGAGATCTGAAAGTGAAGAATGTTATAAAATTATATTTGTCTCTATATCACGCAAAACTTAAAAACCTATGATTCGTACTTCTTGGCATAGCGCGAGTTCAAATGCCATTTTTGGGTTTTGGATTAGTATGCTTAGAGGTGAGGGTTGTTACAGCAATATATTAATGATACTACACGTAATAGCTCTAACATAAGTTTTCTCAACAACTAGTGCATATGTAAGTAATCTATCAACATATAAATGATAGAGGGCGACTTATATTAAAGATTCACGACCTTCAATATATTTTGAGTGATATCGAATTAAGGAAAAATGTATTTCTTATGAAATACCATTATGATTGCAGTGTTGGACACATCTGAGATCACGATAAACATACCATACATATGTGTTAATTACAAAAATCTATTTGGTTTTATTTTAGTTCCACTAATATTTATTTTTATACATATAATTATACGAGCTAATTTATTTATAACTATTTATAATTTAATTAAGTTATATAATATTTATATGTGTATTATTAGTTAAATCATACTAAATTAATTTTAATTCTCAATTTAATTAACTATTAACTAAATTTTATTCAAAATTTCGTAATTTTTATTTTATTCGACTTAAACTATTTAAGAAGAATATTTAACTATAACATTTATATATATATATATATATTAATTATTCAATTATACATTTTAATTAAATATTTGATAAAATTTCAGAATTTTATTTAGTTTAATTTCTCAGAATAATTTTGAGAAAATCTAAACATTTTAGTAATTATATTATAACCTTAATAGTTTATTTACACACACACACATTAGTATATATATTGTAATTAATTGACATTTAATTAAATCTTTAACAAATAAATCATTTATTTGATTGAACATTTTAATTAAATATTTTAATAAATTTCAAAATTTTATTTAATTTACCTTAAACAATTTTAAGATAAATACTCAACTATAACCTCTATAGTTGTATATATATACATATCAACATATACATACATACATACATACATATATACATATATGTATAAACTTTTAAGTAAATGTTTATTTAATTAATCATATATTTAAATACTTATAAAAATTTCAATACTTATTAGATTAATTTCTAAAACCAATTTTGAAAATTTTAATTTTATTTATAACCTTTATAAAATTACCTTTTATATTTTCAATTTAACATTTAAATTTAAAATATATATTAAATTTTCAAATCTTAATTTGAAAATTAGCCCAAGGCCCAAATGACTCTAGGCCTTGCATTTAGCCAACCTTTTGGACTAGCTCCATCCATTGGGTCAAGCCAGTATTCAATGAAGGGAGAATATTTTTTAATCAACACCTTAGCCTAGACACTACTATTCTTGACCCTCGGCAGATAGAGAAGTTAATAGTTGACCCCTAATTTTGACTAATTAAGCTACATAGACCATATGGGCTCTGATACCATTTTTAGTTCCGGCCCGTATTGGCAGCAGGTGAAATGGGTAAATATAATAAAGAATTACCTAATTGGACCTTAGCGAGCCTATGAAGTCTAACATCCAACACTAGATCCAATCTATTTGTTTTTACAAAATTATATCTTATTTGAATAATTTTCCTTATTTAATTAATCTAATTAATTAAATATATTTACTGGGAAGATTTCGTCATAAGAAGTAGAAGAGGGAGTGGTTGGACATGGATAAAAGAAGAAGACTGAATCAAATTCAATTGGATGAATAAGGAAGGTTTTATTTTATTTAAAGAAAGAAACCTTTTCATTACTCTTTTTGAAAACTTTCCCTTTAACTTTATATTTAACATTTAAACAACATCCTTTCAAATGTGGGCAACCATATAATGTCTTATATATGGACTAAAATATGTAATACTTATTCATACATATATTAATGATATATTTGGTAAGGCATGATTACATGACATATAATAACAAGGTTAATGTATACATGTTTAGACATTAGGATTTATATCTACCATGTATATATTCACCATTTATATATAATAATTGCCTTAATTTAATTATTTAGTGTATGATATATAGATATAAAAATTTCTACATATGTTATTAACATAAAGCTTAATTTGATAAAATCTAACATATATGTTGACTAAGTTGAAGTTTTAAATCCAAATTTTGTGTTGAAAATCTAAGTTTGACTTGGTAGAATATATTTAAATTCAATTCTAGATTAAGTTCACTAATTTGAAATATCTCAAATTGAATATGTATATATATATATAACAAAGCCAGAATAATTTTCAATTAATTGATAATTTACATACATATCATGTTAAACTGTTTTAATATATTAACAAGCACATACATATAAACTAACGAATGTTTATATATATGAAATATATATAATAAACTTTGGGGCTAAAAAGATATATTCTTTGTTAATTTAAAATCAACTAATTCATATGTTAAGTTGAATAAGATATTAACAAATTTTATGTTTCAAAATTAATTAAAATTCAAACTAAATATTTATATTATTAAAAATTGTATAGTATGTTTCGAAAACTATTACATGTGTATTAAAACATATTCATGGCTAAAACCATAACTATATATGTATATTAGTTTTAATATATTAAATTAAATCTGATCATTTCATTTAGATAGTTATTTAGATTGTGGTGTTAATTCAAAGTCAATGTGAAGCAATAATATATATGTGTGTGTGTGTATACATATATGTAGTGTGTGTATAATCATGATAAGAATAATATAACTAATATAAAAATCTAAATTGAGGTTGCACCTAATAGATCTGGCTATTAGTAACACCTTGATCTGAAAATCCTCTATAGATTCCTTAAGTCGACATTCAGACTTTGCTAGAATCGGATGAAACACCTTATTTTATTTGATTTTATTTTATTTTTAGGTATACAAAAATAAAATTTTCGACCATGAATGAAGAAGGAAGGGTCGTCCATGAGAAGGAAGAAAGGAGAGAAAATGACATGAAAAAAAGCGACAATCAATTGAATTAACAAGGAGGGTTTTATTTTTATTTAGAGAAGGGAACCTTTTGTCATTCCTCTCTTTTAATAATTTCCCCTTTGATACCCATTAATAAGATCCCATCAATATCTCTTCCTCTCTCTGTTGTGGTTAACTACATCATACCATTACATGGACCAATATTCACAAATGCCTGTTAAGCAATTAACTATACTTAAAACCCGTACACCGTATATCGATATGTGTGTATATATAACTTTTATATATATCCAAGTAATTACTGACAGCACTTAAACATCAAATAAATTAAAAATTCTTAAATACTAATTAATTTATAATTAAATCGTGTGTATTTTCGGAGAATTTGCAAAATGCAACTGTGAGACATAGAGGTGTGAATTCAGTCAACGATTGACACCGAACAATTCAAATATTAATGTTTACTCGTCAGCTTAGCTATTGGTGTGACAGTTTGATTGAATTCATCGCTTATAGATATTTTTAGTAAATTCATACTTTATATTATCTTAAGCGCTACCAATAATGACAATAAATTTACACATGTTCTCTTCGCTAACACTATATCACATTTGGATGAATGGAGTCAGGTATTTGTTAAAAAACCCAATACTATCCACTATCAACTCGATTGGTCCATAAACAAAGTCCTTGGTTCAGTAATAACATTTATTATTAACAATTCTATTCTAGCTAGAGATTCTGACTTCGAGTTGACTACAGTTGACTATAATCCTAACATCAAACAATTGAGGAGACTCAATTTCTACTGAACAGTGCTTCACTTCCAATGCTTCAACTCAAACACAACTATAGTCGCTCAACGGATCACCGTGTCATTAATTAACTATAATCAAAGTGGAGTCTCATGCTAAAGTTCCACGGTATTCTCCAGTCGAGGGAACTGTATAACACTGTCACTTTGAGATTTCCTATTAGATCTAGTTATTCTTAACCAAAAATAAACTCTCGGACGAGTCATTCCATAGTTATCTAATGACGACAAGTATTGGTGCCCTAGCAGCCATGAGTAATACACTGTCGAACATTTGGAGAGCATTAAGTACTTTGGTTTAAACGGATGTACCGATATCCTTTCTAAAAGCATCCTTACTAAGTATATTTAAAATAAATATTATTTTATATTATGATTGATTACTCACAATTGCAACAATTTGCAACTGCAATCACATAATATTTTATTTAAAGATTTTCTTCTAATATATTTTAAATTTGTTTCTTAATTAATTATATCACAATATAACAAAGTATATAAAAGAAAACAATCACCTTTATTACACACAAGATTGATTACAGAGTTAAATATATAAATCAAATTACATAATTGTCCATAGGGCATACCACTAACTCTTTTTATATAGTGCATTGTACAACTTGGGTGAAACTAAGTGGAGGTCCAAACTAACTGATGTTGAAGAATCAACGGATGAGTTGTGGTTATGGGTGAAACACCACTCAAACCCAGAGCAAGCTGGTTCTTCCCGAAATGCGTTGAGGTGCAGCGGTTGATTGGACATCTAATGGTAAAGCACTATTTTGGTGCGGGCTACGGGAGCGGTACCGAATCAAGGTAAACTTTGAATACTGGATATGATTCTAAAATTACAGAAGCCAATGTAAAGTGGCCAATAAAGAGGGCATACTCGTAACTCTATCAATATATTACATAATCAAAAGTAGAACATATCATATATCTCACAGTGTACTATATAAAATATAATAAACACATAGACATAAAATAGGGAAGACATAAATATAACTATATGAACCAAACATAATCAGAGTGCAGTGTTCATCATAGTTATACAAAGAAAATATTGGTAGAGGTTATACATCACATAAAATAAACTCCAAATAACAATCTCTAATAATAATGGACGAGTGTTGAAATACCACCAAAGCACTGCTAAGTAGAAATAGCGATAGTAGCTCCAAAAGTGAGAGAGAGTGTGTGTGTGTGTATGTGTGTCTCTATATACGTCTGTGTGTATACACACACATATACGTGTGTGAATATGTGTGTGTGTGTATATGTATGTATATATGTATGTATATATGTATATGTAAGTATGTATCTGTATATGTATATGTATATGTGTAACGACCCAGTATTTTGGACCATTCGCATCCGCACATGTCGGACTTGAATAATTCAAAATACCGAATTGTTAATTTAAATTTGGCAAAACTGAACATATACGGTAAATAAATAATCACAGATCACAGACATAGAGTAATAAATGCAGCGGAAACAAAAGATAGTAGTTCATGAAGCTACTATATACATATCAGAGTTAAATAAGGTACAACAGATGTCTCGAATACAATAGTCAAATACAAGAATCAGAATACAATCACTGGAATCAACTGGATATCTGAAAGCTGGATAGATAGCTGGATCTCCAAGCGAAGCTCCAACTCCAAAGGTGAGTCTCGAATACTGGTACACTCAGTCTGACCCGAGCATAAAGCAAAACACAAAACACTCGAGTCAGGATTAACATTCTTATATCAATAAATCCAACTCAAGTGAAATAGCAATTGAAATACAAGTAACTCAAAGGATGTTTGGAATAACCATCCTTTAAGGATCCGTTAAACTATCTACTATGTAGTAGTGTACGGTAAATAGATAATGCCTATCAGTAATATAAGGTATCAAAATAGTGTTAAGGCGTTACCATTATCCCCCTTAACACATTTTATATAAGCATTATAGTCTATACAGCACTGTAAACTCCACCGTAAACTAGTGGGCTATCAGGGAGTACTCCATAGGTATAACACAAAACAAATCGTAGTGGTCGCGTATATAGGGATCCAAGTATGACAAGGCACATGAGGCAATACCCAAGGTAGTGAAACTACCGTTTGCCTGATCCGGACTGGTGAGAACGCATCGCCGCAGCGATCGCAACACCGCGAAACAACACTCCCAAAATCAAGGGTGCACCAATCGACAACAAGTAATGAGTAGTTTTCGAAGAAGTGTGTTCGCTCGAGGTAGCTAGCCCCCATTTGGCCCGGCACGGCTCCTGTTTTAGTCATTTCCAATTTGACACAAGTGTCAAGGCTATCCATTATCGTTCTCTTTCTTCAGTCATCACGTACATCATTCCCACCACTTCATTCTGGATCACACTCCGTGTATAGTTATTAAAGTGGTTTTCGGTTTAGACAGTGAGTATGTCCCTAACCGATTCCGGTCTCTTTAATAACTTTCGTGATTATTACACCGATTGGTCGCTTAATATATTTCCAAAACCAAATCAATTACAATTTCAATTAGAATTTGTAAACCAACATTCATTTGTCTTTCTAAATCAATTTTCATAATTTACATTTCAAAACTTCCAAATTCATATTTTCAAAATCTTATAATTCAATTTCCATTTTTATTTAAACAATTCAAATATTGATTCAAGTTCGTATATAAGTTTCATTTCGAAAACATTTAAATTAATTTAATTTAACATTCAAATCAAATTAAATTCATTTATCGATTTCATTCAATATTCATTAAGTAAATTTTCCATTCAAAACAATTTCTATTAAATTTCCAATTCATTAAATCCATTATTTAAATTCAACTTCATTATATCAAAACTTACAAATTGAATTAAATTAAATTCATCAAATCAAATTCTTTAAATTTCAAGTCTTACATTGATTCAATAAATCCCATTTTATTTCTTGTTAAAGAAATCCAATTTCACTTATTTATTTACTCGGTTACAATTTCAAACTCAATTAATAAAGAACTTAATTTCACTAATTCAAGAGGTTCAATTTTATTTAACTATTAAATAATTCAATTTTATTTAATTATTAAATAATTTCAAAACTTAATTATTAAATAATTTCAAAACTTAATTCAATCATTTCTCAAATTAAACAACATTCTTTCATCAATTACATTGTTAATATTTTGTTTCAGATTATTAAATATTAACATTTTCCCTTCATTAAAAATTCAAATTTCAACTTCATTTCAAAACCATATTATTTATTCAAATAAAATCTTCATTTTATTTTTAAAATCAAATTATTGACCAATCGGTTTTTATTTAATTCTCTATCCTAGGTCAAAGTTTAATTTGGGTATTTATCATTTCAACCCGATTCCATTCCAATTCAAAAATCAAAGCATAACAAAGGGAACTTGCAGTGTGATAACTGGGATGGTGTCAAAGTAAATAAACAAGCAATAACAACAATCCAAAAATCAATTCAAATAATCCCGAAATAATCGTATTAATTCACATTGTTGTTTGTGCGAATTAATATAATTAATTCTAGAATCTACACTATCATTTCATGTAGATTAAAGATTATTACATTACGGTTCTTCACTTGTCATCTATTTACAATTTCATACATCATCAATTTAACAACATACATTCAGTGGTTCAAGGTGTAATTAAACAAATCCTACGTGTCAATAAATTTAACAGTTAAAGGGGTCATATTATACAAATGTCATTTAATCAAATTTAACACATATATCAAATCTAACTATCCTACATCAATTTCAATTTCAAATTATTATCATTTTCTACATTAACAATTTAACGTCCAATGTCAAAAATCACACAATCAATCATTTATCAACCAAAACTGGATTATCATTTTGCAAATAACAGATAATGGTGTCAGATGTCACAGGTGAACTGGTATAGTTAATAGCATAAATAACAGTGTAAATAACTAACAGTAGCATATTTCAATTGTCGTTTCAGTTGAAATCAAATTTAATAAATAAAAGAACATTAATCGTGAGTGATTGCTCACCTTCCGAGGCTAGAGAAGTTTGAAACACAACCAGCTACGACTTAGATCACGATCTTAGAAAATCGAACAATCCAAACAACAGTCTCACAGTGAAGTAAGCTGAAAGCGGATTTGACGGACAAAGCTGATAGATAAGAATCGATGAGGAACGAATCAGAATCAATTTTGATAGAACAACAACAATATAAATTATTATTATTAGTTTCCATGAAATCAATATTAGTTTAAACACATATTATTTTGAATATAATAAAACACATATAAAACAACATATCTGCAATAATGAATATACTTATAACAAATATGTAAATAGCCTATATAACTATTCTATGCAGTCAATATATAACCAAACTGCAATCGTATAACATCATTTATATAAAATATATAAACAAGCTTATTGATCAAATATATATAACTCAAGTCAATCATATAAATAAGCTCAACAAACATATATATATTATATTAAACCCATACTATATTTGAAAACCAACAGATATATAATTTATGTATATAGCAAATATATATTATATCTCTAACATGCATAGTATACATAAACTGACGTATATGCATAAGTATATTATACCAAAATCAATACAAAATCATCATATTTTCAACATTTCGAAATTTATAATGTATGCATAAATAAAAGCACTGAAATGCAGAGGAGTTCCAACTTGCAACTGAAAGCTAAATTTTAAACATGAAGACAATGCAGTATTACCTAAATATATAAGCCTGCTTAGCTACAAAGGCAAGCTAACACGTATATACTATACGATATATATAAATAAACACAAATGTATATACTTCTACAAATATAAGCAGACAGGTTGTATATATAACAATGTATATACAACGTTATCCATATGTGTTAAAAATCAAAGTTGATATATACATAGCTTTAGCATATCTCATAAATAGTTAAAACTGTAACGTACAATACAAATAAATGAAAAAAATATGGAGGCCTCAGAAATTTATATGTATAGACTTATATATATATAACAGCAAATAACTTTACGTATTAAATATTACACAAAAGCAAGTAAAATATACAAGGTTGCAAATCTGTATACACTTACTATAAAACCAGTATTAAGAGAACAGTTAAAAATATGTAAAATGTGAACTAGTCTTATATATTTATTTTTATATACGTATACTCATTTATACATATTATGTCTAGAGAGTCACTAGGACTTGCTTTATAAAGTATATAAATTAACCCAACAGGTTGTATGAAAGAAAAATAATAATAATAATATTACTAACATAGATACAAATAACTTGTCATTAATAACATACATAAACTATATATGTAATATGTACTATACACTTATATACAACAACATCATAATATATATAAACATACATTATTAATATAACAGATCTATGTATATAAAATGAAACATATCATAACCTGTAAGAGACAAAGAAAGGAGGGAGCTCGGCTAGTCAGGTGGATGAGTCGAAGGGGTAGGCTTTCTGGGCTTGCGGCGGCAAGATGAGCGGAGGGAGGAGGAAACGAAGTGAAACATGGCCAAGGCTTGGCGGAGGACAGTGCGGCGGGGTGGTGATGATAGAGGAGAGGTGGCTGCTGCGTCGATTAGTGATTACCATGCTCGGTGAAGTGTGGGCGGAGGCCAATGGTGGTTGTGCATGCGTGGGAACTGCGGCCAGAGGTGGCGCAACCGACCAAAGAATCAAGGAAGAAGGTGAAGCGGAAGGGAGGCGTGGCAGTCAGGACAAGGAGGGGAGGAGGCGTTGGGGTAAAGCAACGTGGGTAGCGGGCTGGACAGAGGCGGAGGTTGCGGAGGGAGGGGTGTACGTCTTCGGCCTGGTGATTGATTTGGTTTGAGGTGGAGGCGGTGAGGTGGCTTCAAGGTTGCGAATAAAATGAGCTGCCACCTTTTTTTTATTGATAGGTATGTTGTATAAACTTAAAACAGAGAGAAAGGAAGGGACGTGTTTAGCTGGAAGAGAGTACTGTGAAGGTGAATAGGCTTGTAAAGGTGAATAAGGAATAGATATAGTCATTAATTTTTTTGAACGGCAACACTAACAGGCAATCTAAAATAACATGTACTATAAATGAAAGTAGGAATACTAAAAGTTACACGCTGATTTTTGTTTTGTTTTTCTACAAATCATAAAGTTGAGGCTATTGGGTTATGAATGGCAATAGAATGGTCTCAAGAAGTTTAAAGTAACAGCTATTAGATTTATGTGAAATGGCTCAAGAGAACGGAAGACACAAACCGGTTACCGATACGGTTACCATTGACACGCATTCTGCTTCGAGCTGAATTTCAAACACAAAATTGATATACCGCAAGGATCAGCATGACGAGGCGACCAACGGTGTACAGATATCCGTGGTGCGATTGAATTATAAAAATTCGAATTTTCTACTGGTGGAAAATGCAAGAAAAATGTAGAAAAATAAGATCGACGGAGCCAAAGAAGTCCGAATTTGGAAAAACGAAAAATAGCGTTTGCTCAGAAGATGGTTTAGAATTTTTCTATGTAAAAATATTTAGCTTCCGAAAATATTTTATTTTCATCGCTTTTTAACTGATTAAATTGAAGTAAAATTACACACGGATAAACTTTCATATTTTTGGATGAAAATTTACCAGTTGCTATGATTAACTAGACGCATTTCAAATATTAAATTTTTACTTCAAAATTTTATCGTTTAAAATTTCATAAAATTTCAACTAATTGCGTTATTAAAAATTTACGGATCGTTACACTCTCCCCCACTCAAAACTTTTCGTCCCCGAAAAGGAAGGAGGTAGGAGAATAGAACAACCAGAAAGAAAATAGATCGAAAACAAAGCAAAACAATTAGTTCAAACCATATAAATTTAAATTTTTATATTCAACAATTGGTTTTTAAATTCAAGGTTTCCATTAAATTAATTTAATTTCACCTTTATTAATGTTAGATACAAAAAGGTTTCTTTCAAAACAAAAATTCAATTTAAATTCAGTTAATATCAAGATATCTCATTAAGTTGATTTTATTTCAATTTATTAATTTCCTCAAAATAGAATTTATTTTATTTATCTCCTTTATTATTCTATTACTTATTATTCTAATTATCTCTATTAACATTTTTATAATTAAAATTTTAAGTGTATAACATTTATTATAACTCCTCAAATTTATTTATAATTTCCATTGATATCATTTTATATTGTGTAATATTCAATTTCATCGTTAACTTTTGAAAATTTAGGTAAGTTATATTTTGAATGCAATTGAGTATTATACAATTAAATTTCTAATTCAATTATCCGTAGTTTAAATATTAATTCAAAATTTTGGTTTCTTTTATAATTGAAATCATCTTTTACATATATTCAAGAATTAGATTTCCGATTCATTTCAAACCATTAGAGATAATTATATACATATAATATATCCAAGTCAAATATAAATCAAGTACTAATATATATATGTATATAAATATTTTTAAATCAAGTCATACTTTAGACATTTAAATCAAATTCATTTCAAAACAAAAGTGTAGCAAGCTACTGATGGTCTCTCTACTTCGAAACTCGAAAATGAATGTCAATGATGCGGCCGCCATCACCGAAATTATTTTCCAACGACAAAGAGAAGAGCACTGATTTCAACATTTTAAAATTCTTTGAAAATCATTTATATTCGAAAATACTTTAAATTATACACCTTTAAAACTTTAAAACCAAAGTTTAAAATCATCGGAAATTAAATTCTCAAAATTCTGATTTAAATTCATTACAATTCTCAAATAAATTATAAACCATGTTTTTATTTCAATTATTTATATATGAGACAAAAGCGAATGGTTTAGGTGACATATTTAAAATCCAATATTATTTATTAACAAACAATTTAATTAACTATCAAAATTCAGAAAATCAAACTTATATATATATATAATATAATTATTCAAAATTTATTCCATTTACCAAAATTAAAAAAAATATTGTGTCGGTTTGCTCTGTTCAAGCGTTTTGGAAATTCTATCGATAGCGTTGATCAGACGAATCGATCGAAAACCCAAATCAACATCAACAACTCAAACAACACAGCATATATGTATAAAACATTTTAAATAGAGATTTACAAATACACTTCCTCGCTCGACAATACAGAAATAAATTTTCAAGGCAAGGATAGAGATTCAAATTTTGCTGGAAATCAAATCAAAGAAAATTTTGATTCGATAATAAGTTCGAACAGAAGATAAGATAATTCAATTAACAGAATCGGGAGATGGATAAGCTTATTTAATCCACGGGCAACCTTAACCGGGTCGACCGTAACTTCAAGAATAAGATCGATGCTGAATTCCGAGGTTAATCAACATTCGATCTCAAGAGATAGAATTCAGATATAGCAGGGAATAGATAGCATCGTAAACCGAGGATACAGAAATCTCCGGTAAATCAATGCCTATTGTAAAGGAGTTTCACCCCTTTTCAAATCATTCGAAGTTTGGCGAGACTGCCGAGTCATTATAAAGATTATTCGAAGTGGAGTTATGAGATACTCCAGAATTGAGAGAAGACGAATAGTAAGGGACACGAATGAGTTTTGGAACCGCAAGGAATGTTCCAAAAATTCAAAGGAATCGAGTCAAAAGGAAGAGATTGAAACTCGAATGAGAGTGATTCTGTAAATACATTTACCCTATATGCTAAGTTTTGCCTAGAGCTACCAAAGCTCTGATACCAACTGTAACGGACCG
This sequence comes from Allium fistulosum, assembly GCA_030737815.1. NCBI lineage: Eukaryota > Viridiplantae > Streptophyta > Magnoliopsida > Asparagales > Amaryllidaceae > Allium > Allium fistulosum. The sequence goes on along the minus strand of CM060902.1, from coordinate 1,246,828,133 downwards.
CGTCAGTGGGGTAACGCCCACCGTAGCATACAGCTGTACCTGTGTTCTGCCTTTACAGCCAGCCTCTCGACTGCACCAACCCCGAAGGGACATGTAAGAGTAAGAGTCATCCGCTCGCTACCAAACCAAATGCGAGAACCCCCTATCATGCTGCACCCGCCAAGTGCATAGGCAGACACACATGTCGGACTTGAATAATTCAAAATACCGAATTGTTAATTTAAATTTGGCAAAATTGAACATATACAGTAAATAAATAATCACAGATCACAGACACAGAGTAATAAATGCAGCGGAAACAAAAGATAGTAGTTCATGAAGCTACTATATACATATCAGAGTTAAATAAGGTACAACAGATGTCTCGAATACAATAGTCAAATACAAGAATCAGAATACAATCACTGGAATCAACTGGATATCTGAAAGCTGGATAGATAGCTGGATCTCCAAGCGAAGCTCCAACTCCAAAGGTGAGTCTCGAATACTGGTACACTCAGTCTGACCCGAGCATAAAGCAAAACACAAAACACTCGAGTCAGGATTAACATTCTTATATCAATAAATCCAACTCAAGTGAAATAGCAATTGAAATACAAGTAACTCAAAGGATGTTTGGAATAACCATCCTTTAAGGATCCGTTAAACTATCTACTATGTAGTAGTGTACGGTAAATAGATAATGCCTATCAGTAATATAAGGTATCAAAATAGTGTTAAGGCGTTACCATTATCCCCCTTAACACATTTTATATAAGCATTATAGTCTATACAGCACTGTAAACTCCACCGTAAACTAGTGGGCTATCAGGGAGTACTCCATAGGTATAACACAAAACAAATCGTAGTGGTCGCGTATATAGGGATCCAAGTATGACAAGGCACATGAGGCAATACCCAAGGTAGTGAAACTACCGTTTGCCTGATCCGGACTGGTGAGAACGCATCGCCGCAGCGATCGCAACACCGCGAAACAACACTCCCAAAATCAAGGGTGCACCAATCGACAACAAGTAATGAGTAGTTTTCGAAGAAGTGTGTTCGCTCGAGGTAGCTAGCCCCCATTTGGCCCAGCACGGCTCCTGTTTTAGTCATTTCCAATTTGACACAAGTGTCAAGGCTATCCATTATCTTTCTCTTTCTTCAGTCATCACGTACATCATTCCCACCACTTCATTCTGGATCACACTCCGCGTATAGTTATTAAAGTGGTTTTCGGTTTAGACAGTGAGTATGTTCCTAACCGATTCCGGTCTCTTTAATAACTTTCGTGATTATTACACCGATTGGTCGCTTAATATATTTCCAAAACCAAATCAATTACAATTTCAATTAGAATTTGTAAACCAACATTCATTTGTCTTTCTAAATCAATTTTCATAATTTACATTTCAAAACTTCCAAATTCATATTTTCAAAATCTTATAATTCAATTTCCATTTTTATTTAAACAATTCAAATATTGATTCAAGTTCGTATATAAGTTTCATTTCGAAAACATTTAAATTAATTTAATTTAACATTCAAATCAATTTAAATTCATTTATCGATTTCATTCAATATTCATTAAGTAAATTTGCCATTCAAAACAATTTCTATTAAATTTCCAATTCATTAAATCCATTATTTAAATTCAACTTCATTATATCAAAACTTACAAATTGAATTAAATTAAATTCATCAAATCAAATTCTTTAAATTTCAAGTCTTACATTGATTCAATAAATCCCATTTTATTTCTTGTTAAAGAAATCCAATTTCACTTATTTATTTACTCGGTTACAATTTCAAACTCAATTAATAAAGAACTTAATTTCACTAATTCAAGAGGTTCAATTTTATTTAACTATTAAATAATTCAATTTTATTTAATTATTAAATAATTTCAAAACTTAATTATTAAATAATTTCAAAACTTAATTCAATCATTTCTCAAATTAAACAACATTCTTTCATCAATTACATTGTTAATATTTTGTTTCAGATCATTAAATATTAACATTTTCCCTTCATTAAAAATTCAAATTTCAACTTCATTTCAAAACCATATTATTTATTCAAATAAAATCTTCATTTTATTTTTAAAATCAAATTATTGACCAATCGGTTTTTATTTAATTCTCTATCCTAGGTCAAAGTTTAATTTGGGTATTTATCATTTCAACTCGATTCCATTCCAATTCAAAAATCAAAGCATAACAAAGGGAACTTGCAGTGTGATAACTGGGATGGTGTCAAAGTAAATAAACAAGCAATCACAACAATCCAATAATCAATTCAAATAATCCCGAAATAATCGTATTAATTCACATTGTTGTTTGTGCGAATTAATATAATTAATTCTAGAATCTACACTATCATTTCATGTAGATTAAAGATTATTACATTATGGTTCTTCACTTGTCATCTATTTACAATTTCATACATCATCAATTTAACAACATACATTCAGTGGTTCAAGGTGTAATTAAACAAATCCTACGTGTCAATAAATTTAACAGTTAAAGGGGTCATATTATACAAATGTCATTTAATCAAATTTAACACATATATCAAATCTAACTATCCTACGTCAATTTCAATTTCAAATTATTATCATTTTCTACATTAACAATTTAACGTCCAATGTCAAAAATCACACAATCAATCATTTATCAACCAAAACTGGATATCATTTTGCAAATAACAGATAATGGTGTCAGATGTCACAGGTGAAATGGTACAGTTAATAGCATAAATAACAGTGTAAATAACTAACAGTAGCATATTTCAATTGTCGTTTCAGTTGAAATCAAATTTAATAAATAAAAGAACATTAATCATGAGTGATTGCTCACCTTCCGAGGCTAGAGAAGTTTGAAACACAACCAGCTACGACTTAGATCACGATCTAGAAAATCGAACAATCCAAACAACAGTCTCACAGTGAAGTAAGCTAAAAGCGGATTTGATGGACAAAGCTGATAGATAAGAATCGATGAGGAACGAATCAGAATCAATTTTGATAGAACAACAACAATATAAATTATTATTATTAGTTTCCATGAAATCAATATTAGTTTAAACACATATTATTTTGAATATAATAAAACACATATAAAACAACATATCTGCAATAATGAATATACTTATAACAAATATGTAAATAGCCTATATAACTATTCTATGCAGTCAATATATAACCAAACTGCAATCGTATAACATCATTTATATAAAATATATAAACAAGCTTATTGATCAAATATATATAACTCAAGTCAATCATATAAATAAGCTCAACAAACATATATATATTATATTAAACCCATACTATATTTGAAAACCAACAGATATATAATTTATGTATATAGCAAATATATATTATATCTCTAACATGCATAGTATACATAAACTGACGTATATGCATAAGTATATTATACCAAAATCAATACAAAATCATCATATTTTCAACATTTCGAAATTTATAATGTATGCATAAATAAAAGCACTGAAATGCAGAGGAGTTCCAACTTGCAACTGAAAGCTAAATTTTAAACATGAAGACAATGCAGTATTACCTAAATATATAAGCCTGCTTAGCTACAAAGGCAAGCTAACACGTATATACTATACGATATATATAAATAAACACAAATGTATATACTTCTACAAATATAAGCAGACAGGTTGTATATATAACAATGTATATACAACGTTATCCATATGTGTTAAAAATCAAAGTTGATATATACATAGCTTTAGCATATCTCATAAATAGTTAAAACTGTAACGTACAATACAAATAAATGAACAAAATATGGAGGCCTCAGAAATTTATATGTATAGACTTATATATATATAACAGCAAATAACTTTACGTATTAAATATTACACAAAAGCAAGTAAAATATACAAGGTTGCAAATCTGTATACACTTACTATAAAACCAGTATTAGGAGAACAGTTAAAAATATGTAAAATGTGAACTAGTCTTATATATTTATTTTTATATACGTATACTCATTTATACATATTATGTCTAGAGAGTCACTAGGACTTGCTTTATAAAGTATATAAATTAACCCAACAGGTTGTATGAAAGAAAAATAATAATAATAATATTACTAACATAGATACAAATAACTTGTCATTAATAACATACATAAACTATATATGTAATATGTACTATACACTTATATACAACAACATCATAATATATATAAACATACATTATTAATATAACAGATCTATGTATATAAAATGAAACATATCATAACCTGTAAGAGACAAAGAAAGGAGGGAGCTCGGCTAGTCATGGGTGGATGAGTCGAAGGGGTAGGCTTTCTGGGCTTGCGGCGGCAAGATGAGCGGAGGGAGGAGGAAACGAAGTGAAACATGGCCAAGGCTTGGCGGAGGACAGTGCGGCGGGGTGGTGATGATAGAGGATAGGTGGCCGTTGCGTCGATTAGTGATTACCATGCTCGGTGAAGGGTGGGCGGAGGCCAATGGTGGTTGTGCATGAGTGGGAACTGCGGCCAGAGGTGGCGCAACCGACCAAAGAATCAAGGAAGAAGGTGAAGCGGAAGGGAGGCGTGGCAGTCGGGACAAGAAGGGGAGGAGGCGTTGGGGTAAAGCAACGTGGGTAGCGGGCTGGACACAGGCGGAGGTTGCGGAGGGAGGGGTGTACGTCTTCGGCCTGGTGGTTGATTTGGTTTGAGGTGGAGGCGGTGAGATGGCTTCAAGGTTGCGAATAAAATGAGCTGCCACCTTTTTTTTATTGATAGGTATGTTGTATAAACTTAAAACAGAGAGAAAGGAAGGGACGTGTTTAGTAGGAAGAGAGTACTGTGAAGGTGGATAGGCTTGTAAAGGTGAATAAGGAATAGATATAGTCATTAATTTTTTTGAACGGCAACACTAATAGGCAATCTAAAATAACGTGTACTATAAATGAAAGTAGGAATACTAAAAGTTACACGCTGATTTTTTTTTGTTTTTCTACAAATCATAAAGTTGAGGCTATTGGGTTATGCATGGCAATAGAATGGTCTCAAGAAGTTTAAAGTAACTGCTATTAGATTTATGTGAAATGGCTCAAGAGAACGGAAGACACAAACCGGTTACCGATACGGTTACCGTTGACACGCATTCTGCTTCGAGCTGAATTTCAAACACAAAATTGATATACCGCAAGGATCAGCATGACGAGACGACCAACGGTATACAGATATCCGTGGTGCGATTGAATTATAAAAATTCGAATTTTCTACTGGCGGAAAATGCAAGAAAAACGTAGAAAAATAAGATCGACGGAGCCAAAGAAGTCCGAATTTGGAAAAACGAAAAATAACGTTTGCTCAGAAGATGGTTTAGAATTTTTCTATGTAAAAATATTTAGCTTCCGAAAATATTTTATTTTCATCGCTTTTTAACTGATTAAATTGAAGTAAAATTACACACGAAATAAACTTTTATATTTTTGGATGAAAATTTACCGGTTGCTATGATTAACTAGACGCGTTTCAAATATTAAATTTTTATTCCAAAATTTTATCGTTTAAAATTTCATAAAATTTCAACTAATTGCGTTATTAAAATGGTTAAAATTTACGGGTCGTTACAATATGTATATGTATATGTATATGTATGTATAGAGCTAGCCACACTCCTCCCCCGCATAACTAAATGCACAATCTTATACCTGCTATGTCTAAACTACTCATTTCAGAGTACAGAAGATGACTAGAAGCAAACAAAAAACCTCGGATCAAACATAAGTCTGGTATGAGTGAATCTATAATCTTAAACTGTATAAAAACGGATATAGTAAAAAGGAACACATGGTATAAGGAATCTTACCTACCATGTCCTTAAATCTAACAAGTTAGCACATAACACAATATATGTTATACTATCATCATATATGTGTACTGCTAAGTACAATATAGGGTGTTAGGGTACCTAATTCGCTAGTACCTACGACACATGACATCCATACCAACCACATAGCATTCAAAGCTAATACAGCGATTTTAGCACTCATAGACTGCGCATCGTGTCACTGACTAAGAAGTCATTGGATAACAACTTATATGACCCACAGAGATAGTCGACAACTACTCAACATTCTAAAAACTCAATGCTTAAACTCATGCCACACATAGATTGTCCAGGAATTGGACACACATAGACGACCAATCACATGGGTACACACAGACTATCCATAGTACATATAGACCACCCTTGGTGAGCATCCTCACCTGTGTCCATTTACGAGAACAACTTTGTTCCCATAGCTATCCAATGATACTACTTCACACACTAATAGTAGAACACATTGTAGGTTCCACCCCAATAGCTCACCTCACCACACGTGCCTCCTTGGACCATCACCGTATCCTAGGAATATCCTCCACTTGAAGCGCTTGATCAAAACAAGAGTCTTTGAAGCTTGGAACACCACACATAGTTCCTAGGATCACCCTACGTAAAGCCCAAAGTAACACATCACTTCTCTCGCGTACGGCCGAAAGCAGAATCAAGGAATCCCCACGTCTCAACTACACTTCACAGTGATTGTCTTTCCACTATTTCTTTCCATCCATACATCAAAAGCACTTGTGATTGCCCGATCTCCCCTCATCCTCATGACCATCCCACATCGATCATTGTGTCAGGTAATCAACAATTATCGATCAGTGTCGATTGATTGCCTTTGATACTTGGCTAAATTATGGCTAAGTCCAATTCTCCAACTCCAAGCCAAAGTTCCCTTAGCATTGCCTGAAGCTCTTGTTGTCACTTTGCTCAACTGACCCAAAAATCTCTCATCACTTCATCAAACGTGCTATCAATCAGTCGTTTTGCTCTAATTCCAAATCCATCTAACCAAAACCCATGCAATCGATCTTATTACCCCCATACATCATGGAGAACATCCAATATCGGTCATGTTACATTTGGAGTATTTATAATCAATCGGTACCGATTTATATGGATCGGTACCCATCGATCCAATTTTGCCAAAAATTCCCAAAGTTATTTTCCAGTCTTTTACATCAATCATCCTTGATTTTTGACCCCAATCTAAGCGCAAGCTCCAATCTCTTCTCGATACACCCTCAATCTCTAGAGTCAATCCATATCAAAAATGCACATCAATGCAATATCTTATATTCTAAGCAAACAAGCACACAAACAACAACCAGTAGCCAATAAGCATTATATCCATACAACACAAACATCGTATCAATCATAATCTAGACTAACAAGCATGTAACACATTAATGTATGGAAATTCATATCAAATCAATATAAAATGATTTAAAGGCATTTAAATTCATTCATGAAACATTTATAAACTTAATCATTTAAAGATTGCATTTTTAACTTTGAAAACAATTCAAAAACGCATTCTTAACCATTTAAAAGCATTTAAAGCAGTGAGTGATGATAGATCATTCATTGTCGATGTAAGTTATGAAATCCAAGGTGAATCCAAGATGAATTGTAAAGACCCGAACTCTAAAGCATCCAAATTACTAATTAGCTAATCCCTTTCTTATATCTCTTTAATTTCTTGATTTAACTTGAGTTAGTAAGAAATTTGATTGTTTTTGGCTTGAAATTAGTTAATGGAGTTTTGAGATAGTTTTTGGGAAGTGGGAAAGTGATAATAGGTTGTCCCATTAGCTGTAATTACCTCTAATAATAAAATGGCTTAGTGGGCTTGTTATGGGCCTTACTTAATTACCAGCCAATCTATCCAAAAACTATCTAACACTATGCCACAAAGTGAATGATAACAGTGATCCCACAACATAAGGTAGATTTTCTATCATCCCGCTATTTACCACTGTTTCACACAACATATGGATAAAATAATCTGTTGTTAGAATAGCCCCTGAAATCTCTATGTTCATGGTTGTCTTTCAGACAACATTTTATTTGTTTTCCGATTGAAGTTATCAATAAAATTTGTTTTGGCTCCATATTTTCCCTCTAAATATATTCGTGGCCGCATTCCTTAATTATTCCCTCTTCACTTTCTTTCCATTATGTCTTCTCAAAATATATTTCCCTCTTCTCAAAATTTTCCCCTTCTCAAAATTTATTTCCCTCTTCTCAAAATCAAATCGGCAGAACCCTAAACTTAAACTCGTCTTCGATCCATCTTCGACCCATCTTCTGGAATTAGGGTTTCAAATCGGCTTGATAATGAAATCACTCTGCGGATACTTTCTCACTCTCAAACAACGATTGATAAAGAAATTGGTTTCCATTTTATGGCCGCGTTCATCCAAGATTGCTTCAATTTGTCGAGTATTCTTCGATTGATATATGGTATGATTACTGCCCTTTCGATTTTGTATTGACCTTGAGTTCGATTTTAAGAGCCAATGATGAGATGGGTTTATATAGGAATTTATTTCCTGTATTTTCGATTTAGATTTGACTTTGGATTTAAAACATTGGATGTTGATTTTGTATTGTTGCATATATTTTTGACCGCTTTGTTTTCTGATTTTCTACTTTATGGCCTTAATTCATTCAATTGTTGAGTTCTTTGATATACTCGAATATATTTTTACTTGGTTGAATATATTGATTTCGAGCTTTCTGCCTTGTTCACCTGAATTTGTATATCTAACTTGAATTTGTTGAATTGGATGGTGATATGAGAGTTGTGCAAGGCACTAGCACTTATTTGGTTGTTGAATTGGTTGTTGAATTGGTTGTTCAAGGCAGTGCACATAGACTTATTTATGCACTTATTTGTAGCCTATGAATTTAAACTCAAACCATTATTCACTTCATTGTTTGATTTTGAGTTGCTTTCCTTGTTCACTTCATTGTTCGACTTTGTTAAGTTCATTGTTTCGCTGGTTGCCCCTTGCTTGTTTTGTTGCCCCTTGCACTTGTGATTTTTTCACTTCATTGTCCGATTTTGGAAACTTCCATGTATATACATATGTACATATATATTTATATATGTGTGTATGTTTGTAGCACTTCCTTGTTTTAATTTGTTGCACTGCCTTGTTTTAATTTGTAGCACTTGCTATTTGTAGCACTGCCTTGTTGCATTGTTGGCCTTGTCCATGTACTTGCACACATATGTATATACATATCTACATGTATATACATATATGTATGTATATGTTAGTGTGCTTGAACTCTAAATGGTTTTAATTTTCTGATGGACTTATGAGTGTGCCTTGCCTTGCCTGAACCTTGAATGTCTTGAACTCTGCCTTGTTCTATTCAACTGCCTTTTGAATGTGCTTGTCTTCATTTACTATGTGCACATGTTGTACCATTTCATGAACTAGTTTGTGAAATCCTTGCACTGGTTTCACTCGTGTCATGCATTTGTACCATTACTGACATGGTGTTGGCCTTTGAGTTTGGTTTGTAAAATATCTTCCATGTATACACATACATACATACGTACGTATGTATATATGTGTGAAATATTACCATGTTTTTGCTTTGAACTACCATATGTGTGTCTCATGTGTGTTACAATCTTGATTTTGCTTTGCCTTGGTTCATGTTGATGGCCTTGTTCACATGTTGCATTGTTGCATTATGGCCTTGTCCATGTACTTGCACGCTGCCTTATTCAAGGCAGTGCACTACCTTGACATTGGTTGAATCTCTTTCATGTGCTTTAGTTTCTTGTCCATAGCTCGATTACCTTTCAGATTCTTGAATTTCTTATTTTGAACAAGGTAGTGTGCACTGCCTTGAACTTCATGTACTCCCTGGCTCATTTGATTCCTATGTGAATGTTCTTTTCATTCCTATTCATTTGTTTATACTTCTTGCCTTGAACTCATGTACTTCCTGGCTGCATTTGTTTGTGGCACTACCTGTTGTTCATTTGTTCGTCACTTCCTGGCTGCATTTGACATGTGCTGCATATATACATGTATACATGTATATACATATGTGTATATGTGTGTTTCTCACTATAGGAGATGCAAGTGGCAGTATTTTTGTAAATTCGTACCTATTATTCTTTGTTTGTGCTATTTGTGCACTTAATTATGTATCATTATGTACCATGCTTGATACTACCATGAATCTGGTTTGGTGGTGCTCTACTTTGTGCATCTCCATGTGCATTGAACCTGTTTATGCACTTTGGTTTTTCTGAGTCGCCTAATCTATTTTGAGATGAATTAAACTACTTGTGTTGAGGCTGAGCTTGCCTGGGCTTGAACTTGTGTGTTTGCACTGAGTTGAGCCTTCGGGCTTGACCTTTGCAATTGTCCGTGTGGTTGAATCAAGGATCAGCCTTGTGATATTCACAATGATACACTGTGCATATCATAAGTTATCCGTGCACATATATATTTATCCCTATCTAAATATGAAAAGAAAAAAAACCCATAAACCGAGGCAATATTTAATATTCAAATTCATTTTTATTTTTGCAATTTAGGTTTGTTTCTTTTTCAAGTTTACTACATTGTTGTTTATTTAATAGGTATAGGAGATGGCTGGACACAAACTAGAGCAAGCAAATCAAGATCATCATCAAAAACAAACTCGAGTGAGTGTGAGTGAGTGTGAGTAAATTTAAGGTGTATTGTATTTGAAAATGTAAATAGGGTGATAGTGAAAGTTGTATTGTATTTGAATTTGATTTGAAATATAACATTTGAATAAAATTATGATTTATTTATTTCATTCTGTGAACAATTATTCATATCAGTCAATATTTATATGTTTTCTAATAGGAAATCTAGAAATGGTACTATAACATCAGATAACATATGGTTTTTTGTTGTGTTAGTGCATATCAGACGACGGGGCATACATATGGTCTAATGTGTAATGAGATGGCATGAGATTTAACAACAAATAAGTATGCAATCAGACAATAGAGCATACCTATCGTCTGATGCATTTTTTCCCATACTGCAATTTCAAATGACCACATCTCCTACACTGTAAGGCTAAAAATATGTTATGACCACTCTATCGAAAGAGAAACCATCATACTTTTTATTTGGAAGTGGTTTTAGACTCTTTTTTGGTAGCTTATCCAAATTTATAGCCCTTACAAGTCAGAACCATCCAAAATTAATTCTAAGGGTCCAAAATGTTCATACTCAATATTCCCCAAAGTTATAGCTTAATCCGATCCAATTCGGTTACGAAAATAATATTTTTACGATATATCGGTAAGTAAAAATGTAGATCATCACATCCCCCCTTTAGGAATTTCATCCCTGAAATTACAACCAAACAAAATAGGTACCAAGCATGTCTAAAACTTACACTAGCGTAAAGGTAATAAAACATGCACACACAAGAAAGAGATAAATTTATGCAAATTTCCTAACATGTAAGGTACTAAACCAAACAATGCACCAAATATGAAAAGCTAACGATAAAAAGGGATCTTACTAAGTAAAATGCTTTGGATAAGCAATCATCATGCTTTGCTTGGTCTTCCAAGCACTATCGCCTTTGCTTTCACTCCATTGAACCCTTACCAACTTTACCATCTTCCTACTAAGTTGCTTCATACTCTACACGACTATATGGATAGGCCTACGTGGTCTCAATGCTTTATGTCTGAATCCAATATCATCTAGTTGATCTTGTTTAATGGTCATGCCTGAGTCATGCACAAACTTCCTAAGAGAGGAAACATGGAACACATTATGTACATCTTGTTAGTGGCAAAAATAGTCACTAACCTCGATATATGTGAAAACACCAGTATCCAAATAAATCCAATCACGGATCTTATGATAGTAGTATGTAGAGAGTAATAAATTGAAGAAATAGTAAATGAAAAATAAAAGTAAGTAAAGAACACAAGAGAATTATAGTGGTTCAGCTATCTCCGGCCTATGTCCACTTTAAGAATTTCTTTTATGTTCCTTTATACTGTAGTTACAGTTACAAAAGAGTGCTATTCAATAGCTAAAATGGCAGAGTTTAGCCAAGCTTGAAGATAAAAAGGAGCCAAGAGAAAAAGAATCCTCTTTCTTGAGCTATGCCCTCTCTATTTATAGGTGAAGACCCCTAAAATTTGGGCAGAGAAGTATCTTGATCCATGTAGGCCCGTATGAAGAGTTGCGAGGCCCACTTCCATGCTTTTGGGATCGACCAGAACGAGTAATCCCCACGTTAGAATGAGCTGCAATTGAGCATGGTGAAAAATGATAGTGTGAAGTCCTTATGAAGTTCCAACGTGTACTTTTCGAGATATGTTCGATCCAAGTTTGAATTTGCTAGTGAAGCTGAAGCTTTCATATCCATAGATTTGTATCCATCATTTCGTATCCATAGATAATGCGCTCCTTAATTCTCGTATCGATCCAAGTCTTGTGCTGTGATCCATGTTTCGCGCTCCATTCCTTGACCGCTTCTTTTGTATCGATCGATATGAATGATCGATACAAAATACACTTTCAAGCCTTCGAATCCATCCAGTGCCCTATCCTTCGTATCGATCCCATGCTTGCTCGATCGATACAAAATGTATCGAAACGAAATTTGATCGATCCAAACCAAAAGTGCAGTGCATTATCCAAACCATATCCATCTTGGAGTTTCCAGATCGATACGAATTGTATCGATACAAGATGTATCGATACGAATATCAATCGATATGAACAAAATGCCATAATGATCGATACGAAACCATTTTTCACCAATATTGATCCATTCATAACTTGAGCGTATGAACTCCGATTGACCTGAAACTCGAAATGTAGCCTCACCGGCCCTTGTTTATCATTCCTTATCGATCTCACCTCAATTGAAGCTCGGTCCAATTTTGACGATATCGATCGTAGCCTTGTTTCCAATCGATCTCTAATCCTGATAATCACCAATGTGTTGATACCCTGGCTTTGACCAAAAAGCGGGATAACATTTGCCCCCCAAAACAGGCCTTGCGATAGGAAGGCGTGTTTTGAATAGCTTTAAATCTGATATCCAAAATCCATACTCCATTGATAGCCATATCATCCAATCCATTACCAAGCAATTCCATCCAAGTCCGATAGCCAAATCCGCGACTGTTCCGAGTTGATATCCAAATCCATAACCTCTCCAGGTCGTTAATCAAATCCATGACTGCTCCGGGTCCGTGTCCAATCCTCAGCCATTTAAAGCTGAATCAATATCCATTTCACATCTTGGAAGCCAGTAACCGAATCCTACGATCTCTCCGGATCATTGACGGCCTTCTCTGGACCCTTGCTAAGCTCGATCCAAACTTAACGATTGAATAGGCAGATCATGTCGCACTTCGACGAAGCAACCTATCACTTGCACTCCGGCACCGGTGGGGGCATATAGCGATGTCCTGGTTCTCCTAGACCGATCATAGCCTCTCTGGGCTCTTGCTGGATCCCATCCTATCACTCTCCGATGGAGGGGAAACAATGTCGAGCAAGTCGATCATGTCGCTCTCCGGCGAAGCGGAATCACTCCCTGCACTTTGGTTCAGTATCCCTGAACATTAAGCGATGCAATGGCCTATAGACCGATTACATCCACTCCGGGCTCTTGTCGAACCCCGATCCAATCACTCTTCGGTGAATGGGGAACAACGTCAAGTGAGTCAATCCTGTCGCTCTCCGGCAAAGCGACTCACTTCTTGCGTTACGGTCCTTGTCTCTCTGGACAGGGTCATAAAGCGATCAATTTCCAACTGACTTCTAGTATCCGTCCCTTAACTCTACGGTCAAGGATTTTTATCATAAAATCCAAATCCATTTATTAAATCCAAATTCCAAATATCCAATGAAAAAAAAGAAAAAGCTAAGTGCCGCCTCTCCGGGTAGAGCGGTCTATTACCATCTCAGAGCATCGCTGGGAATCACTCTGGTTCCCTTACATGTGTAAGTGGCATAGCCGCTTTATTTTTAGAAACAAAACCAAAAAAATTATATGATGACCGAAGTTCAAATTCTAAACTCGGCCCTTGCCATCACGATCAGCTGATGATGAGTCGTGACCCCGATCCAGGGTCATTCCTGTTTGGTGCAGGCGGTAGCTGCTCGTATTCTACCGCTGTTGTCTGATTCCTCACATACTATGGCAATCTACCACTCTTGATGTGTTCTTCCACCATGTCCTTCAAGTGGCAGCATTCATCTATGGTATGCCCTTTTAGCTCATGGAATAGGCAGTACCTCCCGCTCCTACGCTCCTGCTTTATGGGATTCCTTCTGGGTGATTTTCGATAAGGCAGTTACCCCCATGTTTCCAAGTAAATCCGTTCTAGATTATCCGTCAAGTCTTTGTATGTGGCAAATTTGGGTTCCAGTCTCTCCCTCATTTGTTAGAACCATCATATCCATCATCCTGCTTTCACTTTCCTTTATCCATCCCACGACCTTCTCCATACGTTCCTTCACCTTGCGCGGGATTCACCTTTTGCCTTTCGACGCGTGCATCTTCTAATCGTATAAACCTTTCTGCCTCTTTATATAACTCCCCGAGATCCTGTGGTGGATCCCGTGCCAATGAGTCCTTGAACTCAGTTCCTTCTGCAATTCCTGCTACCGCCGCCATCAAAATCATTGATGGATTTGGGCGATCCACCGAAGCAATGGCTGCATTGAACCGCATTAGAAAATTCCTTACGGACTCTTATGTCCTCTGCTTCATTGATGCCAATGTCATTACGTTCTTGGGTCGTGTAACATGGACCCTTAATTGTCTTATGAAGCGTTCCACTAGTTCGTCCCATGTCCTGATCGATCCATTCTCTAGCTGCCTAAACCAGAGCGCAACCAAATCCGTCAAGTATAAAGGGAAGCGTCTTGCTATAACCTCCTCAGATGCCCTCCAGCACTTCCATATGCCTGATGTATTTGGTTATGTGCATAGTTGGGTCTGACTTCCCATCATTGGCCTCCAGCGTTGGTAGGTTGAATTCTAGAGGGTTCCTTGCATTTATGATATTTGGAGTGAACGGACTCCGACTAACTTCCTCCAAGCCTCCGCTTGGTAGCCCTCCTCTCATAATCCTTCTTGTTGATCCAGCCATCCGCTCATCTCCATCTAGGGATGGCCTCCTATATGCGTTTCCATCCTGCCCCCCATGTCCTGGAGGGTATTTTGGGTAGTACTCTTCATGTAGCTCATTCACGTTTGCGTTGGCCCCAGCTTGTTAGGCTTCATTCACGGGCCTTCCAATATCTGATCCCGAGGGTCTGCCCCCAGGCCTTTGCTGATTCCCTTCATGTTCTCCATTCTGGTTCTGGATCTAACCTCCAGAGATTGCTACAGCTCCGACTCCTTGTTCTACATTGCCGGCAGCTACGGTTACTCCATTTCTTGGGTTTTGGGTTCTTGTTGTGCCCATTTGCCTGAAGAGATTCTGCATCATCTCTTGTTGGCTCTTCAATAATCTCTCATGCATGGAATCCATCATTGTCTACATCTCATCCCTTGTGATGTAGATGAATGCCTGATCTGCTCCAGCTCCAAAGGAAGCCCCTTGACTTCCCTTCTGATGGCTCCTTTATGGTAAAGTCCTTTTATCCGATTGCCTAACCATAGCTTCAGATCCAATCCTTTTCCAAAGTAGCGGGTGCTAGAGTTCTCAATGAAAGCACTAAAGTGTTAGTGGAAAAAATGGTCACTAACCTCGATATGTGTGAAAGCACCAATATCCAAATAAATCCAATCACAGATCTTATGATAGTAGTATGTAGAGAGTAATAAATTTAAGAAATAGTAAATGAAAAATGAAAGTAAGTAAAGAACACAAGAGAATTATAATGGTTCGGCTATCTCCGGCCTATGTCCACTTCAAGAATTTCTTTTATATTCCTTTATATTGTAGTTACAGTAACAAAAGAGTGTTATTCAATAGCTGAAATGGCAGAGTATAGCCAAGCTTGAAGATAAAGAGGAGCCGAGAGAAAAAGAATCCTCTTTCCTGAGCCATGCCCTCTCTATTTATAGGTGAAGACCCCTAAAATTTGGGCAGAGAAGTCTCTTGGTCCATGTAGGCCCGTATGAAGAGTTGCGAGGCCCACTTCCATGCTT
The DNA here is from genome assembly GCA_030737815.1 of Allium fistulosum. Lineage (NCBI taxonomy): Eukaryota > Viridiplantae > Streptophyta > Magnoliopsida > Asparagales > Amaryllidaceae > Allium > Allium fistulosum. Next base: position 1,246,812,116 of record CM060902.1, on the reverse strand, counting down.
CTGGGATTGATCAGAACGAGTAATCCCCAAGTCAGAATGAGCTGTGATCGAGCGTGGTGAAAGATGATAGTGCAAAGTCCTTGCTCTCCAAATTTCATGAAGTTCCAACATGTACTTTTTGAGATATGATCGATCCAAGTTTGAATTTGCTAATGAAGCTGAAGCTTTCGTATCCATCATTTTGTATCCATAGATAATGCGCTCCTTAATTCTCATGTCAATCCAAGTCTTATGCTGCGATCCATGTTTTGCGCTCCATTCCTTGTCCGCTTCTTTCGTATCGATCGATACGAAATACACTTTCAAGCCTTCGAATCCATCTAGTGCCATATCCTTCGTATCGATCCCATGCTTGCTCGATCGATACGAAATGTATCGAGACGAAATTTGATTGATCCAAACCAAAAGTGCAGTGCATTATCCAAACTATATCCATCCTGGAGTTGCCAGATCGATACAATTGTATCGAAACGATACGTATCGATACGATACGTATCGATACGAATATTGATCGATACGAACCAAATGCCATAATATCGATACGAAAGTATCGATATGAAACCATTTTTCACCAATATTGATCCATCCATAACTTGAGCGTATGAACTCTGATTGACCTGAAACTCGAAACGTAGCCTCATTGGGCCTTGTTTATCATTCCTTATCGATCTCGCCTCAATTGGAGCTCGGTTTGATTTTGACGATATTGATCATAGCCTTATTTTCAATCGATCTTCGATCCTGATAATCACCAATGTGTTGATACCCTGGCTTTGACCAAAAAGCAGGATAACACATCTTCCATCTTCTGAGGTAAGTCGACGATATTTTTTAGATTAATAATTAGCTCAAGTATCAGTAAAGGACCTACGAATCTCGGTGTTAACTTCCTATTGTTACCAAACAAAAATGTATATTTCAATGGAGAGACCTAGACAAACATCATATCATCGACGGTGAACTCGGGATAACGTCGTCTCTTATCAACATGATTGTTTTATCTTTCTTGTGCAGCTTTCGTACATTGTCGAATGATCTCGATCTTTTTTGAAGTCTCTAATCATATATGGACCTAGTATCGTTTTTCATCCAGTTCCCACCAACATGAATGGACATTGCATGGTCGGTTATCTAATGCCTTAAACAGTGCCATACCAATGCTCGACTGATAGCTATTATTGGTAAACTCAACAAATGCAAATGTTCACCCCACAAGCCTTCAAAGTCAAGTATGCAAGCTCGCAAGAGATCCTCTATGATACGATTCACTCTCTCGGTGTAACAATCCAGATTTCTACGCCGTAAAATAAATAAATTTGATTAAAATAAAAATATTTGAATTCGATAGTTGATAATTACTATTTTTAAAAGTGAATATTTATTTAACTGAAGGCTATTAATAAAAGATTTTTTTTAGTAAATTGAATCAAATTAATAAATTATTTTCGGATAATTTATTGAAATCGAATAAAAATGTTATATAAAATATATTAAAAGTGTAGTTAATTGTTATGTGACTAAAATAGTGAAAAATAAATAAGCGAACATTGAAATGAATGAAATTGGGTAATTATCGAAATATAATTCGTAATTAAAGTGTAAAACGGTTTAAACTAGATTGAACTATATTTATAAACAAATGTTAATGTTAAAAATTTAAATTTTAATGGAAAGTAAATAAACTAAAAACTAGATTGAATTGAAATCAAGTCCAAACAAAGCCTAGGCCTATTTAAACTCCCTCTCTTCTCTCCTTTTCTAGAAAATTCCCTCAACTTCAACAACTCAAGCTTAAAACTCGTAGTTTCCCCTTTTTTCAATTTTCTATCCTAAATAAAAATTGAAATCGTGACATTAATAAAAAAAGGAGGGGGTTCGCGCATAAGGCGCTTGAGGCGGTTGGCAAATAATGTTCAGGAGGAGAGGGCCGTGATAAGGTGACGACGTGGGAGGATGCGAGGTCGAGGCAGGCTCATGTTCTGGTGACAAGTCCAACTGAAATTGATGGTCATGACAAAAGGCAATGCAATTTGGTGATTGGGTGATTCAAATGTGGAGGCGGCTGGAGCTAGCAATGGAGGTGGGGTAGCTGGGTTGTATGCGGATGGATTGAGAAGACATGAGCAACTTAGAGTAGAGCGATGTGGGTTTTAGCATTGGCTGTACACGCAAACATTATTTTCGAGCAAGGTGAGGCGTTAAGGTGATGGCTATTGAGGGACTGAGCATGATGATTTTGGTAAGGGCTGAAACTATTTAGGAATTACATTCATCAAATTCGGTGAGTTATTTTCTTAACTTGCAACTATGGTCCAAATGTTTGTTTATTTCATTTTATTTTCATTGCTTGTTTGGACGATTGATTAGTAATGAATTGTTGGTTGAAATTGATTGTTTAGTATATTGGTTTGAAAGTTGGTTGATGTTGAGATGGTTGATTGTTTGCATTTATTAGCAGAGTCAGTTTACAAATGGAACTTTGTCCATTTGTGAATTGAAACAATGTTTATTTATATATTTATTCGAATGTTGGATATTTTATATATTTTACTTGTTTTACGAAGATTTTGAAAGGCTTTGGTAAATTAATTTAAGAGTTTGTAAATCATATTAAAAGAATTTTATGAATAATTTAGTAAAGTTTTATTTAATTCTAGTATTAAACAAAAAGATACTTATTTATTTATCGAGGAAAAAATTAAAATACATTATTATTATTTTATAAAACATATCAACAAAAAAAAATTATACCAAGTGTTTTGATTATAAATGTTATTTAAATATTTCTGACTGAATTTTTAAACTTTTGAAAATAAAGCATTTATTTTTTTAGAAATAATTATAAGGTTTTGGATATGTTATAAATAAATAAAAATCTCTTTTTATAATATGATAATTTCAAATATGGTATAATATAAAGGAAAATATTTTATTTTTAACTAGTTCAGTATAAAGTGAAGGTTTTGAATTATATCATGTGGTTTGAAACAATTAGAACTTATTTTAGAAGTTTATAAATTTATTTCAAAATAGAATTTCATTATAGTAATCTTTATAAGTTACATTTGATTGGTAAGTGATTAAGAATATTTTATATGTATACAAATAAGGAATTGAAAGTAAATTATTGTGTTTAAATCTTCATTTTTGGTATTATAAAAATGATGTGAAATTATTTAATATAAATAATTGTTTTACTGGTTTTGTTAGTTATATAATATAAATTGTTTGAAGAAAAGTTTTACTTAAAATTAGTAATTGATTAAAAATAAATTTTTATATTTAATTTAAATTAATTATTTAAAAGATTACAAAATTATGAAGAAAAAATATATTTTTTGATTAATATTTTAGGATTTTTAAAGTGTATTTCACCAATAATATGGTTACTTATGAATTATTAAAATGTGTCATGTGTGTGTGCGTGTGTGTGTGTGTATTTGAATATTTGATTTAATTGTTTAAAGAAATATTTTGTTGAAATTTACTATTATTTCATTTCTAAATTAAATTAGGATTTTTATGTATGATTTTTATATTTTTTTATTTCTCGTTTTTCTATATTGATTTCGATATCATGAATGATTTACGTTGATATTGATTTGATCTATGATTTTGATATGATATGGTGATGACACCCTTCCTTTTGATTTTGATATATTAATTCTATGTGATGATAAATATGAATAAACGGAGTTATAATACCAGTTAGGATGGGGCATTCGGTAATATTTCTTCGGTTATTCTTTGGACTCGTTATATAGAATGTTGTGGAGATTGAGTGTAATTTATGAGAAATGAATAAACGATCAAGCATCACACAGTTGTATAGGACGTCATTGTGATACTTACTCGGTTATTCATTGTAACTAGATGTCACTCAAGTGATGGGAACTGGGATACTAGGATTATACTTATGTGATGTGATGCTCGGGATAGAGCAAGCTTATATACTCGGGTCAGAGCATGTTTATAGACGACAAGTTATGAGGGTGTACCCATATGTATAGATATATTTGTAGATGTTATCTACTTGTCTATCATAAAGTGCTACGGAATGTGATTTAGGAGTTGGCGGGAACTAGATGGTCAGTATCCATCCTGGCGGCCTGCTCATAGGGTCGCGCCCCAGATCCGTGACATCTTTATTATATATTAGATGCGCATCACAAGATTTTAGTGAAGGGCGGTTAGCCTTTGAGTAGAGTAGCCCTAGCCCCTTTTATCACTTAGGCTAGCACTTTGTTACCATAGGGGCGGGATCTAGGTCGTGACTAAGAATCTTTGCATCGACGAGAACATTAGGTGGATATATTCAGGATACTGGGTAGGTAATTAAAGACTGTATAAGCAGATCCAGGTGGTGTAGCCCTGGGCTCCTGGAGCAGGCGGGTAGCTGTCAGTCTTCCTCCTGGTTCTACACTAAGTGGTAGATAAGTACATATTATTTATACACCTCACCTAAGTATTAGGAGCGAATCCAAGTGGATAACCAGGTACTCTTAGAGATGGCAGATAGCCATATTGTGATATGAATCTACTTGGGAGCTTGTGTCTATCGCACAGTCAATTCCTGTCACTATTTATTTCTATACAAGGAAATGAGACTATACCTGTGATGTGGTAGATGTCCAAAGTATAATGGATTCTCGTATCTTTTATTATATATGATTTAGCCGATAGGCGCCTTATATATATTTTACATTGATGTTAGTATTATATTATTAAGATTGAGAGATATATTTGGGTAACGCTATATGCTAGCCTGATTATTCTTGGTGATGTCTCATATATTGATGATTATTAGATTTTTATGATGATTTCTGGATATCGATGATTCACCAATTTGAAGTTGTTTCGTGATTTATGATTTGATGAGTTTTTATGGGTGATGACATCTTTATGCATGGTTTTGTGGTATTCAACGTTATATCATACTTTGGGGATTGTTTAATATATTATCATTATATACCATGCTTACATTACTATATACATTGACATTATGATTATTGTTTCAAGTTATTCTATTGGTGTTATCATATTATTATTATACTCAACATATGCTGAGTTCCATATGTATATTGACCCTTTGATTAAGACATAGTCTGATCTGTGTGTTATTTACATAATACTTGGGTCCGTCGAGAAATTTCAGGTTCAGGAACGAAGACCAGCTTGTGTTTTTTGACCATAGAGGATACTAGATATTTAGTACTGTAGATTATCATCATGTATTATATATTCTGTCATGTGTATATCATTGTGATGTATATTAGACATATGTTGTATATTTTGTATTATATATATATATATTCCCTACGACATTGACTCTGTGTATCTGATATTTACTGTATATTGTGTATTGTTCTATCCTGAAGACACATGTGTTTATTGTTTTGTGCCGATACTGTATAGGTATAGGTGAGTTATTTATTCGATGTTTAAATACGTACTAGTGCTAGCCGAATGAATATTCTCGTGTGTACCTCATATCGCCTAATTCTCCATATTATCTGATATCACTACTCAGTAATACTCCTGGATAGTATGGGTATAGAGATGAGGGTGTTTCACTTGGTCTAACCATCTGTTTGTGGGTGATAAGCGGTACTCAAATGTAGCTCCATCCTCAACGCCTCTTGTAAGCTCTTCCAAAATCCGCTCGTGAATAATGGATCTCGATCGCTTACAATGCTCTTTGGTACATTATGGAATCGTACAGGTCTACATTGCATACAAATCAACCAACTTTGATGTCGTTCTATTAGATTTCACGGGTATAAATCGAGCACTTTTCTTCAATCTATCAACTATGACTAATGTTAGCATACCCTCCTCTAATCCTCGGCAATCCATCGATGAAGTCCATGGATATCTGTTCCCACTTCCACTGAGACCTTAGGCGGTTGTAGTAAACCACTTGGCTTCTTTTGCTCAACCTTCACTAACTGGCAATTCATACAGTTTGATGTAAAAAGCCTGATGTCCCTCTTTATCCTTTCTCAATAAAATGTTTTCTTCATATCTTGCTACAATTTATTGCCTCCAGGATGTATCAAATGATGGCACTCTCATAGCATCTCATCCCTCAATCCATTAACATTGGGTACAAATAACCTACTATACTTTTGGTGCCAACCATCTCAGTCAAATCTGTACTACCTTATATCCTCAGACTCTATTCTTGTCACTATCTTAGCAATGGTCTCTGTTAGTCTAGCATCAACATCTATGATTTGTACCGATTCGCTCTATCTGAGTAAGTCTGATAGTCAAGCATGCTAACATTTCTAGCTCTAGCCCACTCTTAGGTCGGAAATCATAACCAGTAATATACTCAAGTTGCATTGACTCTAGGAACACAGCTCCTAAGCTGGCATGTTTCTTACTCAAAGCATCAACGACTGCACTTACTTTATCTAGGCATATAGGAAATGTCAAAGTCGTTGGAGGCCAAGAACTCGAACCATCTTTACCGATGATGGTTAAGGTCCTTCTATGAGGACAGGTACTTCAACAAAGTGGTCGATGAATAGCTCAAACCTTTCTCCTAGTAAATAATGTTTCCATATCTTCAATGCAAATATCATCACTACTAACTCCAAATCATGGGTCGGGTATTTCTTCTCATGCGGTTTCAGCTACTGACTAGCATAAGCGACAACCTTACCCCTTTGCATCAATACCGCCCCTAGTCCAGCACCGCTAGTACCTGTGTATACTATCAGCTCTTTATTCCCATTCGAAATGACTAACACTAGTGCACTCATCAACCTCTCTAACAAACTCATGAATGCATTCTCACATATTGTGTCCTAAGAAAAATTCTGATTCTTCTTGATTAAGTTAGTCAATGGTGCTATTACCTTTGAGAAGTCTTTTATGAATTGTCTCTAATATCCCCCTAATCTAAGAAAACTTCATATCTATAACATTCTTAGGTCTGTCCCAATCTTGGACTGTTGCTACATTGGCAGGATCCAGGGTGATACCCTGCTCCAAAATAGGCCTAAGAATTGCATTTCCCTCCTCTAGAAGTGACACTTTGAAACTTCTTTTTCAAATGGTGCTTTCTCGGTACCTCTAGCATAATTCCCAAGTGCATCTTGTGTTCCTCTTCTATCCATGAGTAGACAAGAATATCGTCAACAAACACAAGTACAAACTTATTTAGTCGATCCTTGAAAACAGGGTTCATAAGGTCAATAAAGTATGCCGCCACATTGGTTAGCCCATATGGCATAACCAACCAGGCATAAAATCCAATGGCATACAAAATGCAGTAATCAACACTCCCTCCTTCACCACTTTCAAACGGTGGAACCTCGTTGCATAGTAAAACTGAGAAAAAACCTTCGCATCGTGGAACCAATTAATCAAGTCATCAATACATGGGAGTGGATCTTGTTCTTCTTCGTTACCTTATTCATCTAATAGTAATCCACACAAAGTCTCGAAAAATCGTCCACTATAGTGGCAAACACTAAAGGTGCTCCCCATTTAGATATACTCCTACGAATGAACCCCTTCCTCGATGGGTCATTCACTTGCACCTCTAGATCACATTGCTCTTTGGGTGTCATAAGTCTTGGTAGCAAAACTACTAGCCTCACATCATTCACTGGGTTAATACAAAACTTAATCTCCCTATGTGATGGTAGCCTAGTCGCCTCCTCAAATATGTATGGATACTCTCTAGCAATGGATACTTATGACAACTCATCGTGCGGGATCGTAAGCAAATAAAGAATGTTAATCATCATTGCATCATCGGCTATGCATCTTAACTTTAACCTACACTCACCATCTGTCCTTATCATCACCGTCAATCTCTCATAATCCACCATAACTTCGTGCCTCTATAGCCAATCCATCTTCAATATGATACTGAACCCAATAAAACGAAGCATAAAATAATCGCAAAAAAAACGCATCCATGACTTCACAACACTGTCATGACAAACCATACACAAATTGGCTGGACAACCTATAAGGTTCATTATTACCAACGATCTGTCCGCTAAGTTAGGTCTCAACCCTATTTTATCTACAGGGCCACCAAATATAAAGGAATGTGATGCACCGATATCAAATAAAAAACAAATTAGTATACCATAAATAGAAAGCATACCTTGGATAGTAGTGTCCTTCACCTACTCCTTTGCTGATGGAGCACTCGATAAAGTTGGAACATCATTTAGGGAATAAGTAGACACAACCATCTTATTCTTTGGTGGATTTGGAGAATCCTTCTTCATACGTCCATGTTTGGTGCAACTGAAGCATCCTTTCTTCTCACTCTTGTAGTTCTTACTAAGATAGCCTTTTTCTCCGCAGTTGTAGTAGGTAGGCTCCCATTTTCCCTTCTTCTAACCATCTTTTCCTTGGGCCTGCTTCTTCCCATTGTCGTTCAACTTTCTCTTGGCTCCCCTACCGACTTACAACTTAGGCTCCTCTTTTGAAAAAACAACTCTGGACTTTGGATATAGACTCTCATGTCATAGAGCCTTCTCAACCAACTTCTCGAAGCTTTCACCAATGTGGCCCACCATTCTTTCTCCGGGATACACATCCAAACCCATAATAAACTTCACATTTTTTTCAAGGGAGTGCCAATAAAAGACATTCCATATTTCGACAACATGTCGAATTCAGCTATATATTATGAAATAGACATCTTGACCTATTTCAGGTTAATTTTCATAAACAATACCGGCTTTTGAGCAGCTATTTTGAACTTCTTCTCAAATCGAGTCTCGAATTAATCTCAAGTAAACTAGCCCTTGAGAGTGCAATCTTTAGGGTGTCCCACCAGCCTATGGCTCTTCCTTAAAGTTTCCTAGAGGCTAACTCTTCATCATAATCTCCAACTCAAGATCCTTGAAGATGCATTTGTAGGTGTCAAGTCACTCCTACACTTCAATAGCTAATTCTGCTTTAAAGAACGACTTAGCCCAAAACTAGAGTAGTTTTCATTTAGCTTAGCAAAGTCAGCCCTTGGCGCTTGCACTTGAGCACCACCACTAACAATAGCTGGAGTACCTCCTTGGGCATTCTACATCATATTCCTCATCATAGTATTGAAAATGGTATGCAAGTCGTGGTTATCTGCTGCTCTTGAGCCCACTCCTTCTTCAATTCAAAAAATAGAGTTACTTGCCTCCTTCCTTGTCTACATACTCTTTCTTATAGTGTGTAATGAGAATGTTCAATATCTCATAAAGAAAAGCTGCATAATTGGTACTCTTATGTGTAATTCTACTTACTGTATATACACATATAGATATTTTTGAAAACCAAAATATATAACAAGTACGCTCTCTCATATCGCTCGATCAATTCTAAAACGATAGCTTCTTCCTTATTTCTAACGGATCCAAGCATCAACTAAGGTTAATGGTTCATCCAAGCTCTGGTACCAAACACGACGACCACCCTACATCTCAAATGCCAAAGTACCATATATAATACACTATAAGGATATTTGGCCAATGTAAAGTAGCAGTCAAGGGTAAAGTAGTAGCAATCCAAAGCCGAACCTATCATGTATCTCATAGCGTGTAGGATAAAATAAAATAAATACATAGATATAAAATAGCCAAAGGCAGAAATATAACTAAATTAACCAAACAGAATCTGAGTGTTCATCACAGTTATACAAACTAAAAAGCAGTAGAGTTTATATATTAGATGAATTAAACTCTAAATAACTATCTCTAATAATAATGAACGAGCATTGAAATAACTCTATAACACTACCCATTGGAAATAGCGATATTAGCTCCAAATATATAGATATATGAAAGCACTATCCACCCATTCATCCTTTGCATGGCTCCATGTGCTACCTCATACATGTTATCTCTAATCTATTCATTTAAGAGTGTCCGAGGTGATAAGAAGCAAAGAAAATATCTCGGGTCGGATATAAGTCTAATATAAGTGTACCTATAATCTTAAAATATATAAAAACTAATATATTAAAGTGGAACACAAGGTATGAAGAATTATACCTACCCCATCTCTATATCTAATAAGTTTACCCATAACAAAATATATGCTTCACTATCATCATATGGGTGTACTACACTAAGTACAATATAGGGTGTTAGGGTACCAAACTCACTAGTACCTACATCAAATGACATCAATACCAATCACATAATAGTCAAGGCAAACTCAACAATCATACAAGACATATCACTCATAGATCGCACATTACATCATCGACTAAGATACAATTGGATAACAAATCATATGACCCACACAGTGATTGATGACTACTCAATTTCGTGTATACTTGATGCTCAAACATGTGATATACACAAACTGGATAGGAACTAGATACACAGAGATGTCTAATCACATGAGTACACATAAACTACTTAGGATACACACAACTACACATGGAAAGCGTCCTCACCTGTTCCTATTTACAAGCATAACATCATCCATGTAGTTATCTAACGATAATTTGGCATACATCAATAGTAGAACATGTCGTACATTCCACCCCAGTAGCTCACATCACCACAAGCGCCTCCTTAGACTATCACAAAGTCCTACAAACACCATCCACCTGAAGCACTCGATCAAAAAAATTCCCATTGTCGAGTCGTCAAAGCTTAGAACACCACATATAATTCCTAGGTTCCCCTCACGTCAAGTCTGAAGTAACACATAACTTCTCTAGCATACGAAGCAAAGAAAATCTCTCATTACTTCAACAAATATGCTAAGTCCAACTTTTTAACTCTAAACCAAAGTTCTCTAAGCACGCCTCGAAGTGATTGCCATGATTTTGCTCAATTGACCCAAAAATTTCTCATCACTTCAACAAACGTGCTATCAATCGGTCGTTTTGCTCTAACCCCAAATCCATCCAAGCAAAGCCTAAGTGATCGATCTTGTAGCCCCCATACATCATGAAGAACATCCCCTATTGATCATGTTACATTTGGAGCATTTATAATTAGTTGGTACCAATCCATGGATTGGTACCCATCGGCCAACTTACCAAAATTCGCCTAAGTCATTTTCTAGTCTTTTGCATCAATCTTCCTCTAATTTTTTGGCTCCAATTTGAATGCAAGCTCCAATCTCTTATCGATATACCCAAAATATCTCTAAAGCCGATCCATATAAAATATACACATCGATACAATATCTCCTATTCTAAATAAATATGCACACATAAAACTACCAACAAGCATCATAACCATATAACGCAAACATCATATCAATAATATTTGGACTAACAAGCATACAACACATCGATGTATGGAAACTCATATCAAATCAATATAAAATGATTTAAAAGCGTTTAAATTTGTTTATAAAACATTTATAATCTAAAACCGTTTAAAGATCTCGTTTTTAACTTGGAAAACAATTCAAAAACACATTTTTGGTAATTTAAAACCATTTAAAGTAGTGAAAGTTGATTGATCACTCACCTATCGATATAAAATTAGTGTGAATCATGAAATCCAAGGTGAATCCGAATTAAACAATAGACGTCCTAAATTCCAAAGCACCCAAATCAATAATTACCTAATCCCTTGTAAATTCCCTTGTTAATCTCTCTTATATTAATTGAACTCGAATTAGTAAGAAATTCAATGGCTTTTAGGTTAGAAATTAATTAATGATGGTTTGAGATAGTTTTTGGGAGGTAGGAAAGTGATTAAGGGCTATCCCATCGGTTGTAATAAGCTCCAATCCCGAAATGGGTTAGTGGACTAATCATTAGTCTAACTTAATTACTCGCTAATCTGTCCAAAACCTATCTAACTTCAAATGGTCATATCTCATAAATCGTAAGTTCAAAAATCTATTACAGCCACTTTACAAAAAGAGAAACCATCATATCTTTCATTTGAAAGTGATTTTAAACCCTAATTTAACAACTATCAAAAGACATATCTCTTATAAGTTTTCAAGGTCGGAACCGTCTAAATTTAATTCCAAGGGTAAAAAAATTTAATACTCAACATACCCCAAAGTTATATCTTAATCCGACCTAATTTGATTACAAAAATAATATTCTTATGATCCGTCGGTAAGCAAAAATATAGGTCATTACATTTCGTCATTCAGCTTTTTGGTCCATGTGTTGCTTGACATATTGCACAAGTATACCTTCATGGATCAAGTGCTTTATCTTTCCTTTTAGGTAACGACACTCATCGGTGTCGTTGGGTTCCTCCTTTAGCCATGAACAGGAGGGAGGAGGCCTATGGTACAGGATGTGATTCCTAGTGGTGAGATAGATGGTTTCCATATCATGATTTATTGAGTTATAATTTGCATACCTAGGTCTGTATTAAGGGTCGTCCTTGGAGCATTTTTCTGTTATACCCCTGGCAGCCATTTCTTTTAAGGCTACCCTCCATGTGAAATTTATGCTTATCGCCTCCCTCATCCTCCTTATTGTTATCGGATACATTTTCCTCCTCAACCCTCGTAACGTTGTTGCCTCTTTGAAAGAAATCTATCAACGAGGAGGCGTGTTACTTCTATACTTCCTTCCACACCTTTGAATGGTACCTCACCCTAGAACAAAGGGTGGCTACCAAGCTATTCTTGTCTGCTGCCCTTCCCTAAGTTAACTCCTTGTTTGAAATAGTTGACATAAGAGTGGAGCGAATTAGTTAGTCATTGCCTTACCTTGTAAAGTTGGCTAGCTATCATGGTTTGGGTTTGCAAGACAAAGAAGCTTGTATCGAACTAAATGCATAAATGTGCTTAAGAGTAGATACTGTCTGCTTGTAAATGCAAGAACCAACATGAAGCTAGTTCGGTTAGGGTGAAGGGGAACATGAGGCATTTGGCATTACTGGAGAGTTGACCAGCTTGAATGATGGAGTTGAAAGCCGTAAAATGGTCGGATGGGTTAGTGCTCCCATCATATTTTTCAATGGAAGGTAAAGAATACCTTTGATAAATATAAGTTCTTAATATTTCTTTTAAGAATAGATCCCCATTCTCATCGTTGGAGAGGCTAGTGCTGCCTTGGTTTCTACCTTGAATTCTTAGCATCTACTGCCTAAGCAATGTCATTTCTTCCCTAAGAATCGCATTTGTCTCCTATGGATGATGCGAAGCCCTTGATGGGAAGGATTCATCTTAGTCTTATGGGGGAAAGGGATATTTGAAGTCGATAAGGAGTTAGTGAGCGACAATAGCAAACATGTGTTAGCGGTCTCCTCTTTCTATTCACAGAAGGAGACCAAGAATAATGGCATCGCCACTTGTGAGAGCGAGGTCTTGGAACTTCCCACTGGGTCGGAGTAAAAAGATCATGCTCGTTGTCTATTGCCCTAAGTTGTTCGAAGGCAGGTATCCTCTTAAGGGAGGGGGGTGACAAACAGCATGAATTCTAGCGGTGCGACTTGTTCAAGCATTAAAGAGTCATGAGCAAAGTCATGGGCATGCGTAGCTTGTGCGTTCCTATTACAGACAGGAGTATCCCCAATAGGGATATCGAGCACAACCCTCTCGCTTGTGTCGTACATGATGTTAGAAACATTGAGGACTGTAGATGGGATATGGGTCCTGTTCATTATAGTTGGGATGCTTGGACCATAGTTGATAGTCTCTTGGCCTACTACACGAACATAGACATCAATTAGATCATGGGCTATCTTCCCCATGTTTGTGATCTTATTCACTAAGCTGAGCCATATATCATTAGGAATAGGGCCGATGGCATTGGCCTTAATGCCACCTTTAGTGTTCTGGCCGCTGGAATTATTGGCCTTGGTTTCATCATTGTTAGTTTGTTTGGTGAATGCTTTTTAGGTAAAAAAATATATATTTGAGGAGGAAAAGGTGATGAAATTTTAGAGCTTTTATCAGAGGTCATCCTTCTAGCGCTAAAATGTTGACTAGATTTTTACCCAACCTCGGCATTGTGATTAGAGGTGGATTTTAGCAAATGTTACTTACTAAAATCATGATTAAAAATATATAATGAAGGATGATTGAAAGAGTAATAAAAAATGCAATTAAAGTAAAGACACAAAATGTAGAGTGGTTCTATATCAGCAAGGATCTACATCTACTATGGTTGATGTTTTTACTCCATAGAGCTTTTGTTTACAAGAGAAATAACGATGGCTTTTGCAAGAGCTTTTAGCTAGAACTATATACATCTTAAGAGAAGAAAATTTGGTCTTTTAGAAGCGCATAATTTCCTTTACTTATAACCGAAGAGATCACATCTTGTAGGGACTGGATTAATGCCTTGAATGATAAGTTTCTTTGTGACCATCGATCATGATCTACATTTTAGATTGTAGCCAAATCGGATTACGCATGGAAAGAATGACTCGGATGCATGCTAGTTAGTAGGACATACGATAGCATGCTTGTGACAGAAAGATAACATAATGTAGGGAGTGGTTGATTGCAACATCCCCTATCTACATTGCAGGGAGTGACAGATGCTGCAGTCATCTATAGTATTAGCTTACGGCGACTAAATACGGCTATATTAATGGTATCACTAATATCAGAAGCATTTAAATATGAAACAAAACACAAATTTCAAAAAACCACATTTACTTCATTACATTTCAAAATCAAATGTTTCACATTCACAACACATAATCCCCAAATTGTTCCCAGGCACAGATCAAATATAATTATTACAAATTACGCCAAGATCGGTATATGAAGATACCTCCTTGGTTGATCAGAGTCATATGGTCATAATAGACCTAATACAAACAACACGGTGGAAAATCTATCAAAACATAACAAGAACTGCAAATCCTAAGTAGCTATCCGTTGCCTCCTGCATGCCTCCGGTAGCCTATTCGTCAAAATTCTAAAACCTGAAAAAGAACCTTAACCCCTCAGCCTACTCAAATCAATTTTGAGCACCCGAGAGTTTAAGGGGAAAACATGAACTTTGAGTCAGACATAAAGCCTGGTGTGAATAATATTATATATCCCGGAATAATTATGTTAAGTGAGACCACGCCGCTTAGCGGAATGGGTTTCCCCTCACTAACATCCTTTTAAAACATATCTTTGCAAAACCTTTCATGAAACCATATACTGTGCTCCTGCATCCACAATGGTTAAATACTGTAAGCAATCATTATGTAAACATACATAAATATCAGGTAATAATAAACTATCTATTCAAACACACAATTTTTGTTTGGATAACTTTTAACCTTTGGCTGACTCGGGCCTACCAGACAATATAATCAAAATTAATCTAACACTTGTTGGATATTCTTCTTCTGGATTATCTATCCTTAACTATCTGTTAAACATTTCCCATGTGGGCGGTCTGTCCTTAACTATCTGTTAAATACTTCACTTCTGGATGGTCTGTCCTTAACTTAATCATCTCCCAGGTCTTCCCAATCCTAATGGTTTTTCGGGCTCACCAATAACCTATTTGTATACAAACATATATTCCATTCAGTGTGTAACCATAATTTTAGTCTACCTATGACAAAGCCCTACACACTGGAATTTTGGACAACAATTGGATGTGGCTATTAGCGAATGTATAGGGCGCGACCCCATACTAGTCCCATCTAGTTTTCTAATATCTGAGTCATTTTCACTTAAGGATCCCCTCCCATAATTTTCCTTGAAAACAATTTCAAAATGATTTAAAACCTTTAAATCAAACTTAAACAAGGAGAAGTATATAATCTTTATGCTTTACTCAAAATCATATCATCATGCCATATATATATATATAATCTTTACTTAATTCTTAGTTTATGAAAACATTTAAACACTTGAAAGAACCTCTTTCTAAACCTTTGAAATCATCTCTTTCAAATCTAATATCAAACCTTTCGAAATCATTCCTCAAACCTTTTGAAATCATACATCAAACCTTTTGAAAGCTATAAAACTTTGAACATCCTTCTTTAAAACCACTTTAAAACATTGCCTTAGAAAAACCTTTGGAAAACCTTCCTTCATAAACCTTTCGAAATCATTCAATAAACCTATCAAAATTATTTAACTAAAACCTTTCGAAACCATTGAACTAAACCTTTCGAAATCATTCAACTAAAACCTTTTGAAACCATTCAATAAACCTTTCGAAACCATTGAGCTAACCTTTCGAAATCATTCAACTAAAACTTTCGAAACCATTCAATAAACCTTTCGAAAACTTAATGGGTTCAATTTAAAACAAGTGGAAACCTTCTTTTAAAACCTTTCGATTCTAAGCAACCTTTCGACTAAGTCGAAAGCTTTCCTTAGAAAGCTTTAAACATATCCTTTTAAACAACTCTTTTGAAAGCTTTGGGTTATACTTCAATTTATAAAACAAGGGTAAATCACCTAAGTCGAAAGCTTCCTTTCGAAAGCATGGAGAAGTGGCTAGTTTTTAAAACAAGTAAACCTTTCGTCTTTGTCGAAAGGTTCAAAACAAAACATTTATAAAGCGACAGTAACCCTTCGACTGTGTCGAAAAGTTTCAAAACAAAATAGTGTTAAAACAGCAGTAACCTTTTGACTGTGTCGAAAGGTTTAAAACCCTACTTTAAACATTTGACCTTATCGAAAGCAACCGAGTCGAATGCTCTTATTCGAAAGCAAAGTAGGTGAAAGCTTTTGTTTTATAAAACAAACATACCCCAACCTCTTTGGCCATCAACCCTTCGACTCTGTCCAATTCATTACGTACCAAGTAGCTTGATACTATATGCATTGGTTGGACATTGTCGAAAGCTTTGAACCTCTCGACCTTGTCGGAAGATCTGGGTCGGAAGGTTTATTGCCGTAAAGGCTGAAACATGTAAAAAATGTGATTTCTTTGCTTTTAACTTAAAAAGGAAATCTTTTCAACTAACCTGCCTTTGTTTGCCTAATTCTCATTGGTTAACAATTACTTTTCAGAAATGTGCTGCCACTATTTTTCAAATTAAATAATCATTTTATTTTACAAAATGCTCCTTCTACTTAATTAATATATAAAACATCTAAGTCCCATACCTTAAATAATTTCATATATTCATCAAAACACTTAGGAAAAATCTAGAAAAATCCCAAAAAATCTATTTTAATATGTTGCCTAACATATAAAAATTTCAACCCCAAATAATTATTATTTTAGTCGAAAATAATTTATAAACCAATAAACAATTTCCTTCACTAGAAATTAATATAAAATCCATATTAACTCAGAAAATTATGGAAATTGAAACCCATCTCTAAAATATCATTTCTGACCTATATTTAAATTTTCAAGGCATTTGAATGTCATTAAATAAGGTTTTCATGTCAAACATATCATAAAACTAACATGAACATATATAATACATCAACAACATATATATAATTTTAATCATCAAAACATAGCATATACTTGCAAAATCATTTCGAGTCTGATCTTAAAACCGAAAACTAAAAGAAATTGGGATGTATAATTATTCACCTTAGCTTTGAGATTATTGATGTGAGATTTGATGTTGATTTAGTTGATTGTTTCCCTTCCCTTGAATCTTAGCTTTAATCTTCTTCTTGAGAATGATAATGGTGGCCATCCTTAGTATTTTTAGTTTGATTAAAATGGAATGAACGTGAGCATTCTATCTCCTAAGGGTTTAGGGTATATGCTCCACCTATTTCCCATATTGCCCTTCTCATATCCTAACACATTAGCTTAGGTTATTTCATTTTAGTTTGCACATTAACATGGCACGGCTACACTTAGCTAATCAATTATCAACTTATTAATCTCCACATTATTTATTTAATTTACCCAATTAATTATTCTAAATAATGTTATAAAAATATGGGGTGTTACAGACTCCCCACCTTAAAGAATTTCGTCCTCAAAATTACGATAAGGTACACAACAAAACAATCAAAGGTAGAACATACCATCAGAAAAATCAGGGTATGAGTCTCTAATCCTGCTCTCCGTCTCCCAAGTACAGTCTCTAGCATTGTCACTCCACTGAACCTTTACTAACTTGACTGTCTTGTTCCTCAACTTCTTCTCATCTCTAGCCACAATCAAAATCGGCTTTCTAACTATGGTAAAATCCGTTTCTACTACTAAATCTTATAACACTATAGGTGTTATGGTAGTCTCTAAGTCTCTAACACATTTACTAAGATGAGAAACATGGAAAACATCATGGACTCCAGCCAAACTATTCGGTAACTCTACTCTATAAGCGATTTTCCTGATCCTCTCAACAATACGGAAAGGTCCAACGAATCTAGGTTCTAACTTCCTGAATCTCATGACATGCTTTATCGGTGAAACCTTAATGAACACATAGACTTCGACAGAAAATTCAAAATCTTTCCTTCTTCTATCAGCATAACTTTTCTGCCTTGGTTGAGCTTCCTTCATCCTAACTCGGATCAACTCAATCTTCTCCGCAGCTTCTATCACCAAATCTAAACCAAGAACCAATCTATCCCTGGTCTCTAGCCAACATATGGGAGACTTGCATGGTCTTCCATACAAAGCTTCAAATGGTGCCATACCAGTACTAGTCTGATAACTATTGTTATACGAGAACTCGACTAGGTGAAGATGGTTTTCCCATGATCCCCCGAAATCCAATACACAAGCTCTTAACAAATCCTCCAAGATTTTGTTAACTCTTTCCGTTTGCCCGTCAACCTGTGGATGGTAAGCGGTACTCATGTTGAGCTTGGTTCCTAATGCTTCCCGTAGACTTTTCCAGAACTCACTAGTAAACAAAGAATCTCTATCACTGACAATACTACTATGAATCTCGTGCAGTCTAACTACATTCTTCATAAATAACTTCGCCAAAATAGGTGCCGTCCTAGTTGACTTTACCGAAATGAAATCGGCACTCTTTGTCAGTCTATCTACTATGACCCATATGCTTTCATTTCCTTTACCAGACCTTGGCAACCCATCAATAAAATCCATAGAGATGGAATCTCATTTCCACAATGGAAATTCTAATGGTTGAAGCAATCCACTAGGCTTCTGGTGTTCAGCCTTTGCCTGTTGGCAATTCAAGCACTGCTTAACACACAAACCAATGTCCCGTTTCATACATTCCTAGAAGAAACTCCTCTTCATATCCTGATACATCTTCGTTCCTCCTGGATGGATAGTGAACTTCGAATGATGGCACTCATCCAAAACTTCCTTCTTCATGTCTCCTACATTCGGAACACACAGCCTTCCTTTATTCCTCAACCATCCATTTTGGTCAAGACTGAAATCCTTTAGGTCATCGCTCTCTGTTCCTTCCCTCAACCTTCTGATTCGTTCAGCCAAAACTGGATCCTCCTCTTGTTTAGAAGCTATCTTCTCAATCATTACTGGTCGAACTTCTAAACAAGACAACATAGCACTTCCTGCACTTGAACCTACCACGGATCTAAACTGCACACTACAAGCTGATAATGCTTCCAAATCTTTCAACTCAGCAATCATAGCCAATACTACATTCTGATGTTTCCGGCTGAGTGCATCCGCCACCTTATTTCCTTTTCCAGGTGTGTATTTAATTCCAAAGTCATAAGCAGCAATAAACTCCAACCATCTTTGTTGTCTCATGTTCAACTCCTTCTGAGAGAACAAGTACTTCAGCGACTTATGATCAGTATAATGCTCAAATCGCTCTCCCAAAAGATAATGCCTCCACACCTTCAAAGCAAATATAACGGCAGCTAACTCCAAATCATGCGTATGATACCTAACTTCATATGGCCTGAGCTGTCTAGAAGCATAAGCAATCACTTTACCTCTTTGCATCAACACAGCTCCCAATCTAGTTCCACACCCATCAGTATAAACAACCAAATCTTGATTGCTCTCTGGAACCACTAACACTGGTGCATGGGTCAATAAGTGTTTCAAGCTCTGAAATGCTTCCTCACACTTATCAGTCCGTACAAACTTCAAATCTTTTCGTATAAGCTTAGTCATTGGTGCAGCTATCCGCGAAAAATCCTTTATAAACCTTCGATAATATCCAACCAATCCAAGAAAGCTCTTAATCTCGATCACCGTCTCGGGTCTCTTCCAATTATTCACCGCCTCAATCTTAGTCGGATCTACAGACAACCCTTTCTCTGAGACAACATGACCAAGGAACTTCACTTCCTTCTTCCAAAAATGACACTTCGAAAACTTAGCCTTCAACTAATGCTCCCTCAAGCTTTCGAGCACAACTCTAAGGTGAACTTCATGCTCCTTCTTATCCTTAGAGTATATCAAAATGTCATCTATGAAGACCAACACAAATATATCCAAGTGCTCTTGGAAAATTATATTCATTAGATCCACAAAGAATGTCGGCGTCCTGGTTAGTCCGAACGGCATAACTAACCATTCGTATGATCCATATATTGTCCTAAACGCCGTCAAAGGAATTCTATCCTTTGCCACTCTAAGCTGATGAAATCCCATCGCCAAATCCAGTGAGAGAATACCTTGGCTCCACTTAACTGATTGAACAAATCATCAATTCTCGACAATGGATATCGGTTCTTTATCGTCTTCTCATTCAACTTACGATAATCGATACATAGCCTCAACGATCCGTCCGGCTTCTTAGCAAATACAACGGCAGCCCCCCATGGTGAACTGCTTGGTCGGATAAAACTCTTGCCTTTCAAATCCACCAACTGCACCTTCAACTCTCTCATCTCAGTGGGTGTCATCCTGCTCGGAGGGCTACTCATCGGCTCTGCTCCAGGCACCAAATCAATCGAAACTCTATGGCTCGTTTCGGTGGCAGTCCAACCACCAGCTCAAATACATCAGCAAATTCTCTAACTACAAAGACTCGATGCAACTCATCCTCCAACTGCATAATACCCAATAAAGCATTCACTTCACAACTGGGGTTCTCTACGATATAAACTATCCGATCACTATAATCCAGGTGACTAAGTGATATTTTCCTATCATGGCAAAATATCCTAGCATCATATTTACTTAACCAATCCATCCCAAGGGTAATCACAAATCCTACAAAGTCAAACACATGCAAACAGCAATCAAAATTATGGCCTAGAAAATCAAATTCTAAATGGTCACACCTCATCCCAAGCATTGCATACCCTCCTATCGAATTTGCAACCCTTAAGGAAGTAACTAAGTATGAGGGTTCTAGGTTAAGCCTATCTACCAAACATCGAGAAATAAAAGAATGAGATGCTCCAGTATCAAATAGAACGCTAACAGACATACCGTGAATCTGTAGTGAGCCTCCCAAAATAGCCTTCCCTTTGTCCTACACAACTGGCCTTGAGGTTGTGGGCTCCAAAGCATAAACTTGCCCCCTTCCTTCTCTTGCAGGCTCTAGGCAACTCTTCTTGTAATGACCGATCTGATCACAATTAAAACATCTAACATTCTTCTTTCCACCATCCTCTTTTCCTTTACCGGTTCGACACTCATTAACATAGTCCCTTCTTGTCGCATTTGTAGCAAACCACTTCAACCTTTCCTTTCTTTTGTGCTCCCCCTCTCCGAGCATTCTTTTTCTAGAAAAACTTCCTTTTCTTGCCCTATCCCATCTAGGCCTCCTTCATCTTCTTCCTCAAGCAAGCCAACGCCTCTTCTTGCCTTAATGCCATTTCAACCACTACATCACTGGGATCTCTCAAATGCGGCAAAGTGGCACTTATCAACTCTGGCCTTAAGGCCCTTATAAACTTTTCATTCCTCCTGATCACGGTGTCTACCAAAGCATACCCGTATCGGGCCAACTCCTCAAACTTCCTCGCATACTCCAAGACGGACATATCTCCTTGTTCCAACTCATCAAACTTCCTCACCAACGCCGACTGCACCATTACAGACATAAATCTTTCTGAAAAACTTCTCCTAAACTCCTCCCAAGTTATGGTTTCCTCATCAACTCTAGCAGTAACAGTATTCCACCAGAATAGAGCAACTCCCTATAGTTGCCTCGAAGCCAATCTCCTCTTCTGTGCATCATTCAATCCTAAGTCAAAAAAAATTCTATTCCAATGTAGTAGCCAATTTTCCACCTCGATCGCATCTTCAGTACCAATAAATGGCTTCCTTCCAAGCCCGATGTAATCCCTACTCAAGTTGTCATACTGATTGACCAACAGAACTTCCTAAGCTCCACCTCTAGCAGCATTACCTCCGACAACTCCGGCTGCTATTTCAGCTTGCATCATGTATACAAAGAACTGATACATTGCTCCCATGTCCATCAGGGGAAATCCTACACCAACAGTTTCAGCTTGTGCCTGACCGGGACCTCTCCTAGTATTTGGTCGGGCATTTCCATTAGTGGTGGTGCTATCTCCTCCAAGATTTACTCTGCCTCTTCTTCCCTCCATATCTGTATTCAAACCTCGTGAGATACAGATGAATAGCCTAAATAAGATAGGAGTCTAGAGAGATAGCGTATACTTATATATATATATATAACAAATACAAGTACGTTACTATAACGTTATCCCATACCCCGATCTTAACTCCGATTTCTAAGGATTATGTTTTCAAAAATCATTTTTAGTTAAAGTATTTCATAAACCATGCTCTGATACCAAGTTGTAACATCCCCTATCTAGAGGCCCAAAACTAAGCGCAACAGATGTTGCAGTCATCTATAGTATTAGCTTCCGATGACTAAATACGGCTATGTTAATGGTATCACTAATATCAGAAGCAGTTGAATATGAAACGAAACACAAATTTCAAAAAACCACATTTACTTCATTACATTTCAAAATAAAATGTTTCACATTCACAACACATAATCCCCAAATCGTTCCCTGGCATAGATCAAATATAATTATTACAAATTACGCCAAGATCGGTATATGAAGATACCTCCTTGGTTGATCAGAGTCATATGGTCATAATAGAACTAATACAAATAACACGACGGAAAATCTATCAAAACATAACAAGAACTGCAAATCCTAAGTAGCTATCCGTTGCCTCCTGCATGCCTCCGGTAGCTTATTCGTCAACATTGTAAAACCTGAAAAAGAACCTTAACCCCTCAGCCTACTCAAATCAATTTTGAGCACCCGAGAGTTTAAGGGAAAAACATAAACTTTGAGTCAGACATAAAACCTGGTGTGAATAATATTATACATCCCAGAATAATTATGTTAAGTGAGACCACGCCGCTTAGCGAAATGGGTTTCCCCTCACCAACATCCTCTTAAAACATATCTTTGCAAAACCTTTCATGAAACCATATACTGTGCTCCTGCATCCACAATGGTTAAATACTGTAAAGCAATCATTATGTAAACATACATAAATATCAAGTAATAATGAACTATCTGTTCAAACACACAAGTTTTGTTTGGATAACTTTTAACCTTTGGCTGACTCGGGCCTACCAGAAAATATAATCAAAATTAACCTAACACCTGTTAGATATTCTTCTTCTGGATTATCTATCCTTAACTATCTGTTAAACATTTCCCATCTGGACGGTCTATCCTTAACTATCTGTTAAATACTTCACTTCTGGACGGTCTGTCCCTAACTTAATCATCTCCTAGGTCTTCCCGATCCTAATGGTTTTTTGGGCTCACCAATAACCTATCTGTATACTAACATGTATTCCTTTCGGTGTGTAACCATAATTTTAGTCTACCTGTGACAAAGCCCTACACGCTGGAATTTTGGACAACAATTAGCTGGGGCTATTAGCAAATGTATAGGGCGCGACCCCATACTAGTCTCATCTGGTTTTCTAATATCTGAGTCATTTTCACTTAAGGATCCCCTTCCATAATTTTCCTTGAAAACAATTTCAAAATGATTTAAAACCTTAAAATCAAACTTAAACAAGGAGAAGTATATAATCTTTATGCTTTACTCAAAATTATATCATCATGCCATATATATATATATATATATATATATTCTTTACTTAATTCTTAGTTGATGAAAACATTTAAACACTTGAAATAACCTCTTTCTAAACCTTTGAAATAATCTCTTTCAAAAACAATATCAAACCTTTCGAAATCATTCCTCAAACCTTTCGAAATCATACATCAAACCTTTCGAAAGCTATAAAACTTTGGACATCCTTCTTCAAAACCACTTTAAAACATTGCTTTAGAAAAACCTTTGGAAAATCTTCCTTCATAAACCTTTCAAAATCATTCAACAAACCTTTCGAAACCTTTGAACTAAACCTTTCGAAATTATTCAACTAAAACCTTTGAAACCATTCAATAAACCTTTCGAAACCATTGAACTAAACCTTTCAAAATTATTTAACTAAAACCTTTCGAAACCATTCAATAAACCTTTCAAAACCATTCAATAAATCTTTCGAAACCATTAAACTTAACCTTTCAAAATCATTCAACTAAAACCTTTCGAAACCGTTCAATAAAACTTTTGAAAACTTACTGGGTTCAATTTAAAACAAGTGGAAACCTTCTTGTAACAACCCGCATATTTGACGATTATGTATTTGAATATCTTATTTAAATATTTTAATCGTTAATCGGACCTTAGTCCGAAAAGCTACTTTTTGCATACGGTCAAATTAGGACTCGAAACCACCTCCATTGAGTTCAAAATGACGTTTGCGATCTTTTTGAGTATAAACTTTGATATGTTTGGAGTTAGTGGAATTTTCGCCACTTTTTCGCTTATGACTTTGGTTTGGGTTGAACCCTTTTTGTCACTTATTAACTCAGTCCAACCTCCTCTCCTCTTCATTAATTCATTCTCCATTTCCTAACACTTCAAGCTTCTTCAAAAATGGGGAGAGGAAAGGGAAATTAAAACTCCAAAGCCCTAGTCTTCATTGCTAATCCAACATCTACTCCAAATCCAAAGAGAAGAGATTGATTCAAGCTTGTGGTTGATTCTTGCTTTGCTTTCAAGCTTCATCTTCATCAATTTTCGTGAAAAGGTGAGATTTTTATCTCACATTCTTGTCTATAACTATCTTGGATTGTTGGGAATGAATTCCTATCACTTTAGCATGTACATTTGCATTTGGTTTGGATTGGATTGGCGAAAAACTCCAATTTTTAGTGTTTTTGGTGAATTCCTGGGCTTAGGTCGTTCTGCCTCGGAATTAGCTCGTCCCACTTAAGTCGCGGGGCCTTAGGTCGCTCTGGTGTGGAAAAGTCGCATACGGCATATAGGCCTTTTCCCTTTAGGTCGTTAGACCTTAAGTCGTTCGCCATGGGTTAGGTCGCTCGGCCCTTTTTCACATTAGGTCGCGATCCGTTAGGTCGCTTGACCCCATTTCCACTTTAGGTCGCTGGCCTTGTTTAAGACGTTAGCTCGCTCAACCCTTAGGTCGCTCGCTCATGTCACTTGGCCTCACTTCCATTAGGTCGCATGACCTCGTTTCCACTAGGTCGTTTGCCCAGACTTAGTCGCACCATTTGCTTAACTCGACCGTGTTAGGTCGCTTACCCCGCTAGGTCGCGCCATTAAGTCACGCTGTTCTCTTTAGGTCGCTCGACCTGTTTTCTGCCTAGCTCGTTAACCACTAGGTCGCTCGGCATGCTACCCTTAGGTCGTTCGACCTATTTTACTTTAAGTCGTTGCACTTTAACTCGGCCACATTAGGTCGCAAGGGTATTTCTACTTTTATGGTTTTGGGACTGGTTTCCATGGATTTTTATTCACGTCTTCGAATGTGAATTTTTGTGATTGATTGTTTCTACAATCATTTTTGTGATTTGTCACTTTAAAAATATAAAGGTTTTAATACTAGTAGTAAATATCAAAACCCTTTCTTCCAAACGATTTCAACACTATTTTATTTATAAAGCTCGTTTTCTCAAACTGTTTTCCAATCTATTAGTATATACAAGCCTTTACCTCACTCGGATGAGAAATCTAATTAAACGGCTTAGTAAAACAAGTGGTATGAAACGCTTGCGTTTGCTTCGTCGGTTAATTCTTGGACTTGTTCGATTGAACCTCTTGTGACAATTTTCTAGTGAAGATCCACAGTTTGTTCGTAAATATTTAAGTTAAGCAAGTGGTTATGGGACATGAAGCTAAACTCATATATTTACTGACTTAGTGTAATTGACACTTCTTGATGATCATTGACGATCATTTTTGTGTTTTAGACTAGCAATTGTGCGATGTCTCTTTGTCTACGAGGGAGACTAAACCCCGTTTGTGTGATGTTTCGACTCACATATGTGGGGTAGCACCCCATGGTCTTCGGGCCATTCTTGTGGAGCTTTGGCTCAAAATTAATGGTTAGCTACCATGAGATAGCGTCTCGTTTTGTGTTACACGTGTTGGTGAGTTTTCATACTCCCGTTTTGTGATAGGCCTCCCCCTTCTTGTGATTTCTGGATTTCTTGAGATGATTTCTGGAATTTTGTGCTTCACCAATTTTCGTGATTTCCATTGATAAGTTTTATCAATTTTTGTGCATTGGTGAATTTGTGTGTCATTGACTTGTTATGAATACAAGCTTAGGGTATGATACCCTATTTTATCTTTGAGAAGATTCTTGTGATATTGATTAATCTCATGTTGATTTTTAATTACATACTTATAGTAGTATGCCATTATGGTTATTACATGTTTATGCCATATCTTTTATTCTATATCATGTCATCTGATATTTATAGCTAGACTGATCCGTTTATTATTTTCTTATGAAATAATACTCGGGTCAGACCGAGATGTTACAGGTGCTTCTGCTTGACTTCTCTTCTGGGATTACTCTGACTTTTGGCTAACTACTTAGATTAGTAGTTTTTGTTGTATACATTTGAGATATAGACTCCGTGATGTATACTTATTCTTTTGTGTAGCTTGTAGCTATTCTTGTGTATTATCGTGGATCTTTCAGACCACTACTCTGATTTACACTTTCATGTGTTATATATATATATATATATTCATATCTTTTTCCGCCTTTGTGATATGGATGTCTGTGATTGATTTGTGTTATGTTTATTTCTATAATTGTTTCCGAGGATTATATACAGCCACTGTGTGATAGCTTTGAGTTTGTATCGGTATGTCAGACTTCCTCTTATGCATGTTATTCTATCTGACATATCGGTGCTCGCACAAAGCAATTACACGGATGGTCGCTCCTCAACAGCCTTATTCTCCATGCTAGTTGACAGCATTACACCGTAGTGTTCTTGGCTAGCGTGGGTATAGAGGTGGGGCGTCACACTTCTTTTAAAACCTTTCGACTTTAAGCAACCTTTCGACTAAGTCTGTAACGACCCGATATTTTCAACCATTCGCATCTGCACATGTCGGACTTGAATTGCTCAAAATACCGAATTGTTAATTTATATTTGGCAAAACTCAGAATATACAGTAAATAAATAATCACAGGTCATAGACATAGAGTAATATAATGCAGCGGAAACAAAGAAATAGTAGTTCATGAAGCTACTATATAAATACATCAGAGTTAAGTAAGATACAATAGGAATACCAAGATACAACAGGAGTAACAGTATGAAAATCAGGTACAAATCAGAATACAACTGGAATCAACTGGATAACAAAAGGAATAGATATCTGGATCTTCAAAGCAAAACTCCAGCTCCAAAGGTGAGTCTCTAATGCTGTATCACTCAGTCTGACCCGAGCGTAAAGCAACACACAAAACACTCGAGTCAGGACATACATACTTATACAATGTAAACCAACTCAAGTGAACTGTAATAAAGGTACAAGTAACTTAAAGAATGCTTGGGATCGCCCATTCTTTAAGGATCCGTTAAACTATCTACTATGTAGTAATATTCGCTATTATAATAATGTCTAATCATAAAATAAACATACTTTAAAATAGCATTAGGGCTTTACATTTAATCTGAACTCACCCTAACACGTAATAGTCCCAATAGTCTATCCATTATTAGCATACTCCCAAAATGGGGGCTACCCTCGATACTCCACAGGCTACGGGAGAAATCACAACTCGTAGTAAAGCTCGCTATGGTAAGTGACATGGCACAACTAGGCAATGCCAGGGTAGGTATACCAATTACGCATCCGGACTGGTGGTGACGCATAGTAGCCACTACCGCCCACCTCGAACATCACTCCCAAATCAAGGGGTGCACCCAATCAATCACAAAGTAATAGAATGGTATCGAAGAAGTGTGTCCGATCAGAGGTGCTACCTTATTGGTCCGTCAATCGCTCCTGTTTTAGCCACTTTATGCCAACTCACGGGAGTTGGGTCCACGTATATACCTTAGGATCGTCGCCACCATCTTACTTCATTCTGAAAACTCCACCGCGTACACAGTTGTTAAAGTGGTTTTCGGTATCGACAAAGAGTATGTCCATATCTGATCCCGGTCTCTTTAACAACCAATCGTTATTATAACCCGTGGTTATAATTTTAAAATAATATTTTATACAAAATAGAATACCATTGCAAATCCAAATCTTTATCAAAATAAAGATTAAATCAATTCCAAACCATTTCAATATATTTAAAATACCATATCATTTCAAAACTTCATTTCAAATCATTTCAATATATCAAAATATCATATCTTTCCAAAACTTCATTTCAAATCATCATTTGAGTTCAAATCCAAATATTCAACTTTAAATACCTTTTAAATTCAAAGATATCATTCATTTATTATCATTTCAAGTCACCTTTTAAATAGTTTATATTTCAATCAAAATAATTCATCTAAACCATTTAAAAGTGTAATTATTATACTTTCAAATCAAGTATTCAATTTCCAAAGTTTTAAACTATTCTGAGTTCATTTACTAAGTTAAAAACCATAAACATTGAAAATTCAGCCTTTCACAGCATTCAGAAAAAGCTGTTATAAGTTATTCTTGAAAACATTTTAATTCAGCAAAGACAACATTTAAAACTGCTGTTAAATCTCAGTTTAATTGAAATTTAGTTTAAAACAGCAAAGACAGCATTTCCAGAAATGCTGTAATAGCTCAGGTTTCAAATTAAAGGTTTTAAACTTATTCAGCAAAGACAGCAGACCACTACCGCAGTTACAGAACTGCTTAATAGACCTGAGTCAAGTTTTAGTCTATTTAGTTCAACTACAGCAACTACAGCATTTCAGAAATGCTGTAATAGCTCTTTTATTCAATTTTAGTTCAAATCAGAAATCATAGCATTTCTGAATGCTATTAAAGTAATTTCCAGATTTTAGTGTATTTCCAACAAATAATAAACTTCAATTTAACCTTTTTAAAATTATAAAAATCATGTTTTTAACATTCAAAAATGCTCATTAAAATACCTTTTTACATATGATTTTATAAAGTAAACTTTACAATAAAATCCAATTTTTTAATAGTCTTCCTTAACACTTCAAATATACAATTTTCCCATTTTTACCTTTTACAATTTATTAACACTTACATTTTCAAATTACCATTTCACACATTAAACTAAATTTCCAATTTATTCAATTAATTTAAACCTTTAACTAGAACCAAATTTCTCATTTCCAAGTCAAGTTATATTTAAAATTTCACATTTAAGCATTCATTCATTTAACCATTTTAGTTCATAGAAAAATCAATAATATTTTATTAAATCATTTAAATTCAAATTCAAATCAAATTATCATATTTACCATTTTCCAAATATAATTAAATTTCCATTTTATTTATATAACTTAAATATCATTTTAAAACAAAAATTCCAAATTTCCAAACTTAAGTTATATTTCAAAAATTCACTTTTACCATTCATTTAAATTACATTTTTAACTTCTAGAAAAATCCAAATTTCTTTATTTAAACATTAAAAATCCAATTTAAATCAAATTTTCATAATTTGACACTTTTAAAAATATTTAAAATATTCAAAATACTTTATAAAAATAACCACGGGCCTATATATAGTTTTCTGACCTAGGTCAAGTGATACGGATATGTATCATTTCAATCCACAGTTTAAAAAGCAAAATCCGGATTCTATCATTTCAAACCCGCAATCCCAAGTTAAAATAAAATAAATAAAAACCGTTCAGGCCTATCATTTCAGCCCATAACGATTTTTCCCTATTCTAAAGTCCGTTCGGGTATGTATCATTTCAACCCATAGTGAATCTAATCTACAGGGAACTTGCAGTGTGATAAACATGTATAAATGAACAGTTTAACAAAAAAATAACAGTAACAGATAATATGACAGGTAAAATAACAGGTTTAACATCATATAATTAATAATCATAGGCAGTTATAACATCATATATTCTACACATTCAATTATTGTCGCTTCACATGTGTATAAGTATAAAATGTCGTGTGAGATTTACTCACCTTTTTTTAAGCTGAAGTTTGCAAATCAAATGACACAACGAATTCCAGAAAGCACGATATGGCATGACCCTTGATTTGAGTGGAGAGAACCAAGATATTTGCCTTGTCATATATCAAACAAAACAAATATACAACATGAATATACACTTAAACAAAATTTAACAACACAAGAGATACATGCACAACAAGTCACCAAATTCACTTGCACTTGCTTTTAACCACCCCTAGGCTCGGTCATAGGTTGAAAATGCATGGTTAAGGTGTGGATTTGGATCAGGTTTGGGTTCAAATGGGTCGGCCAAACATGGATATGATGGTGTGAAAGGTGGTGATGCATGAAACTACAAGTACAAGGCAATAAACAAGGTTTATATACAACTACAAGCCACGGCCAAGGCAAGTATGGGCACGACCAGGCCTGGTGGGGTCAGGAGGTGGTGTGGCAGGTGGTGTCAGGTCAGGAAGTGGCTGGAGCAGGTGGTGCAAGTGGCGGCCAAGGTGGTGGTTGGAGTGGTGAAGGCAATAGGTGCTAGGCTATGCAAGTTTAGGTGGAGTTTGCTCATATTTTTGGTGGATCTTCATCATATATGGCCACGGCTATGGATGGTCAGTGGGCTGGAGGAGACGGTGGCCTGATGTGGTGGTGGTGGAGGCGGCCATGGTGAAGGAGGAGCAAGGACTGAGCTACAAAGGTGAAGGCAAGTGCAAGAATCAAAGCAAAACAAGAAGAAATCAAGTAGAAAGAAGAAGAAAATTCCCAAACCTCTTTGCTTCAGAAATGGCCGTGACTTTTTATGAGATGAGAAGCTTTTGTTTGTGCGTGAAAATGAAAAGAGATGCGGCTGAAGCAATGGGATGAGTCGGCCAAAAATTGAATGCAAGTGGTAGTTGAAATGAAAAGGCAAGAAGGTGAAAGGCTAGGGTATGCGAAAGGTTTATGTCTCTTTGTATTTCTATTTCTTTTAATTGAAATAAAGCAAATAAATTTCAGTAAATATATTTTAAAAACTGAAACAAAGTAAAATAAAAAATGAATATAAATAATTAAAATTAAGAAAAATAGAAAAAGAATTAAAGAAATTTCTTAAAAATTGAAATAGGGTCCAGAAATTACAAATAAATCACCATTGACATTGGAAAATTATTTACTTCATTTTAAAAATATTCTAAAATAAAATTTTGAAATAAAATAATTTCTAAAGTATTTTCAAAGTGAAATAATTAATTTAATTTATAGAAAATAGAAAAAGAACTAAAGAAAAATGTTTAAAAATTGGAAATAGGACATGAAAATTACAAATAAATATCACTAGCCTTATAAATTTTTTATTTCACTTTAAAACAAATAAAAGTCCAATAAATAAAATAATATGAGAAACAAAATAAAGTAGGAATGAGAATAAATAAGTTCTTAAGAAAATAGGAAGATAAATAAAGAATTACTTTAATTATTTGAAACTAGGAATTAAAGTTTATAAACAGAATACAACTGGCATTTAAAATGTCAATTACACTTTTAAAATGTTTTAAAATTAAAATATATACATAGCATGTTATTTACCCATATAAATGTAATTTAGAACATTACATGACCAAATAAAATATTATTTATATAATTTAAAATAAACAATTTTGTTAAATACAGCAAATTACAGACAATATTTAAAAGGGCATAACTTTTACATTATAAATCAGATTTCAACGAAACAATTCTTGAAATTTTATTTACTTTCATAATAAAAGATAAAAATTTAAACTTTTAACTTTTTTTAAACTAAAAGTCAAAGTTTGACCATAATGACCAAAATTCACATTTTTGGAAAATATCTTATTTATTCATGTTTGAAATTATAATTCACATTTAAAACACAATTTATATTTAAAATAACAAAATTATCTAATTTAAATAAATAAAATAAAGTTTTTAAATCAGGAAATTAAATTAAAGTAATTAAAATATATAATAAAAATAATTACAAAATATAGGGTTGTTACAAAGTTAAAAGCTTTAAACATATCCTTTAAAACAACTCTTTCGAAAGCTTTGGGTTATACTTCAATTTATAAAACAAGGGTAAATCACCTAAGTCGAAAGCTTCCTTTTGAAAGCATGGAGAAGCGGCTAGTTTTTAAAACAAGTAAACCTTTCGTTTCAAAACAAAACATTTATAAAGCGGCAGTAACCCTTCGACTGTGTTGAAAGGTTTCAAAATAGAATAGTGTTAAAATAGCAGCAACCTTTCGACAGTGTCGAAAGGTTTAAAACCCTTACTTTAAACATTTGACCTGGTCGAAAGCAACCAAGTCGAAAGCAACCAAGTCGAAAGCTCTTATTCAAAAGCAAAGTAGGTGAAAGCTTTTGGTTTATAAAACAAACATACCCCAACCTCTTTGGCCATCAACCCTTCGACTCTGTCCAATTCATTACGTACCAAGTAGCTTGATACTATATGCATTGGTTTGACCTTGTCGAAAGCTTTGAACCTCTCGACCTTGTCGGAAGGTCTGGGTTGGAAGGTTTATTGCCGTAAAGGCTGAAACATGTAAAAAATGTGATTTCTTTGTTTTTAACTTAAAAAGGAAATCTTTTCAACTAACCTGCCTTTATTTGTCTAATTCTCATTGGTTAACAATTACTTTTCAGAAATGTGCTGCCACTATTTTTAAAATTAAATAACCATTTTATTTTACAAAATGCGCCTTCTCCTTAATTAAATATATAAAACATTTAAGTCTCATACCTTAAATAATTTTATATATTCATCAAAACACTTAGGAAAAATCTGGAAAAATCCCAAAAAATCTATTTTAATATGTTTCCTAACATATAAAAATTTCAACCCCAAATAATTATTATTTTAGCCGAAAATAATCCCAATAAACAATTTCCTTCACTAGAAAATTAATATAAAATCCATATTAATTCAGAAAATTATGAAAATGGAAACCCATCTCTAAAATATCATTTCTGACCTATATTTAAAATTTTAAGGCATTTAGATGTCATTAAATAGGGTTTTCATGTCAAATTTATCATAAACTAACATGAACATATATCATCCATCAACAACATATATATAATTTTAATCATCAAAACATGACATATACTTGCAAAATCATTTCAGATCTGATCTTAAAACCAAAAACTAAAAGAAATTGAGATGTAATAATTATTCACCTTAGCTTTGAGATTATAGATGTGAGATTTGATGTTGATTTAGTTGATTGTTTCCCTTCCCTTGAATCCAAGCTTTAATCTTCTTCTTGAGAATGATAATGGTGGCCGGCCATAGTATTTTTAGTTTGAGTAAAATGAAATGAACGCGATCATTCTATCTCCTAAGGGTTTAGGGTATAAGCTCCACATATTTCCCATATTACCCTTCTCATATCCTAACACATTAGCTTAGGTTATTTCATTTTAGTTTGCACATTAACATGGCACGACTACCCTTAGCTAATCAATTATCAACTTATTAATCTTCACATTATTTATTTAATTTACCCAATTAATTATTCTAAATAATGTTATAAAAATATGGGGTGTTACGTTGATGCATATTGGCTCTTTTGCCAGGTAGGCATTCAAGTACAAAGGGTTGTTTTTGTATAATGACACTTTTGTTGGATGAATAACGTTGTTATGATGATTTTTCTTAGAGGAACAATATGGGATCACTGTAAAGTACAAAAGTTTGTTGTTGTATGATAACGCTTTTGTTAGATGAACGTTGTCTTTATGTTGCTTTTCTTAGAGGAACAGTATGCGATCACTGCCTCTTCTTACATGGGCGACTTTTAGCTTTTGTTCGAGGTCTGCCGACTTACGAGAAATAAAGAAATAGAGAGGTTGTTCATTGAGGTAATTTGGGGCGACCAAGGAATATCATGAATAGGGTCTGCGGGTGGTCAAGGGGTCTTGGGAGATGATGTTGCTATGTTGTGCTTGGTCGTCGAGCGACGGGGCGAAAATATGTAGCCTATGAGGCTTGGATCTTTTTATTATGGAATTAGTTGATGAGGCAGGCAATGTCTTGGATATGCGAAAAGCGAGGTGACCAACTCTTGGGATTGGGGCATTAAAGGCAAACTTGCCATTAGGCTAAAGATGATACTGGCTGACACGTGATATACTGGCCTATGCTGTTAGGCTTTGACCTTGTGGGCCCATTTATACGTTTGCGAGGAAACAAGCAATAATTCCAAACTTGTTATAATGAAATTTGGATTTTGTTGGATCTACCATAAACTCTCCAGTTTTGAAGAGAAATTTTAGTTTGATCCAAAATTTTGTGTTTTGGAAATAGACTAGTGTGTATGGGCTTTTACTAGGTCCATGTTTTTAATAACGTTTCACATTTGTTCTTCCGTTAGCATTTATATTATTTACCATGTTTTTATTGAGTTGAAATCATACTATTGTTTAGACACATCAATATTTTCATTAATTTTTGTAAATTCATATTTATGCTAACCTATCAAAATCCATCTTTCCATTACGGTAGATCATTATCATTGCTAAGAACAACATATTCCATTAAGACATTTAAACCTTGTTAAGGTATAGCCATACTTCCATTAATACAGTTCCATATCTCCACTAAGGTGTTTCAACCAGTGTTTTCATCAAGATGTAACTATGCTTCCATTAAGGTATGTATTCCTTGCTTCCATCAGCATAATTCCATATCTCCCCTAAGATGTTTCAACTTATGTTTTCATTAAGATATAGCCATGCTTCCGTTAAGGTATGTATTCCGTACTTCCATCAAAAAACATACCCTATGTTTCCATTAAGACCTATACTTCTTATATTTTGTTAACGCAACACCCCTGTGTTTTCATTAAGGCTTGTATCCCATATTTTTGTTAACCTTGTTATTCATGTTTCCACAAATACTACTCTTTTTATATTTTCGTAATGATGCTTTCATATTGCATTATTTGTTTTCGTTAATATGCATGTCTCATTAAGACAAGTCAAAGTATTTTATTAGCCCTTTTAACCTCTTTTATACACTTACATTACTATAACATATTCCACAGTATGCAATGATATTCAAAGAAACACATGACTACATGAGTTCAAGAACTTCGTTCCATCACTGTAGCACGTTTCATAGTATGCAGTGATGTTCAAAGGAATACAATAGTTCAAGAATTTTGTTCCAT
Organism: Allium fistulosum; assembly: GCA_030737815.1. Lineage (NCBI taxonomy): Eukaryota > Viridiplantae > Streptophyta > Magnoliopsida > Asparagales > Amaryllidaceae > Allium > Allium fistulosum. Next base: position 1,246,776,700 of record CM060902.1, on the reverse strand, counting down.
CATTATAACACATTTTGCACTATATAGTGTAATTGAAGGGATACAACTTTAAAATTAAAAGTGATTCAGATAAATAGCTCTGATCGAAGAGCTCAAGGCCACCGAAGATATATGGCATTTATGTCCTAACAAGTTTGTTTCTTTAATATAAAATGAATTTTTAGGAAGCAAGTGTTATATTCAATTTGGCATAGATAATAAGTCAAGTGAAAAACTACCGAAAATTGGTTGAAGACCTAAAATGTTAGAAACACCTTTTTTAGAAATTGGGTACTAAGATGGTAGTACATATTAGTATTACATGTCTTTGGTAGTATACAGCATACTACATTTCAATATATGTTCGAATCACGCTATGCAAGTTTTGAAATTTTATCCATTCGCACCACAGTCGAAGCACCTAACCATTGGGACAGTGGTGTTGGTCTAGAGACATTTCTCTTAAAATTTTGTTATACACGATAGTTAAAAATAATCAAAGCGACAAACACCATTGTTCCGATGGTTAAGTGATTCGACTTTGGTGCGAGAGGTCATAAGTTTGAAACTTGTGTAGCGTGATTCGAACATATATTGACATGTGATTTGTGTTATGTCGTCCCAGTGACATGTTGTATCTAAGTACCATTTCAACAAAAAAACAATCAAAGCGGAAAATACAAGTTTTACCAACTCAGGTCGAGACCCGAAGAAATCCCTTAGTCAACCACTTTAAAACCCAAAGTCAACTCGAGTTCTAAATCCAAAAATTTATGCTCCAATCCAACTGAAGCCCTATAAAGCAAAATTGCTCGAAAGAACTTCCTAACAATCAAAAGATTCCTCTTCGAAGCTTCCTTCTTAAGCACAAATTCGAATATGCAAGATAATAGAGTGCTTTCTCATATAAGACATGGAGTAGCAAAAATCAAAGTGCATGCTCATATAGGAACCAGAGTGGCAAAAATTGGAGTGCTTGATCATATAAGACCCGAAATCGTAGATGGAGCACAGACTCGTATTAGAGCCAAATTCCGCTCAAATATTGAAACAAGCTTCTTAGAAATTCTTAGCACAATTTGAGAAAATAATCCAGTTAGATTCAACTATAAATATAAGCTAAGGATGCAGGACTGGACAAGTGATTTCTTCTTCATCAAAACAAGCTTGAAGCATCCATTAAAGCCAAGTAATGTTTTATAAATTATTTTGTCTTCTTAATAGAAATATTTCATTTGAAAATCATTGCATATATATATAATAAAAATAAAGAATATTGTAATGAAATATACTATGCGAAGATAAAGTGGTTGTAAGTTTCATTAACAGTTGGACCACTATAAAAGATTTTTGTTTCTCATTTATTTCAACACTATGTTTTTTTTTATTTTCTATGTCTGAAATCTCTCTATCCTTCTTATTTCGTTTTTATTTCTTGAGATCTTATTTTACTTTATCTGTTTTGTAACTTCAAATTAAGTCAAATTGTTTGGGTTAACTTGTGACACTTTTACCATCATGTATTTCTTAATGTTGTTTTTTCACATGTATCATTAGAATTTTTCTTTTTAGTTGCATAGCTCTCTATTTCTATTTATATGCATTGTTTGTTTAAAAGGTTTAATGTATTATACATATTTTATTATTAATCAAACCAATCAATAAAAAGGTTTGTCGTACATAGTGATGGGAAATGAAATTCCGTGAGGAAAAAAAACCGACAACTTTTTCTTTGCTTTTAAAAGGTTGAATTTGTCTTTAGCATGTCTCCTTAAATTTCTTCAAACTATGTACTTGATTCTCTCCTTGAATATCTTAATCATTCAATATTTAATAATAATAAAATTAATATATTTATACTTTAAACAAATGTTTTTTTCCTTAAACAAAATCTCAGCCATTTTATGAAGAGAAACATCTTCAATGAAAAATTATCTTTCTAGAAAAAGTTTGCTTTTATTTAAAAAAGCCGATTTTTCTTAAGAAATTAAGTATTTTCAAATATTTTCTTACATAAGTACAAATTTTGTTAAAAGTATTTTTGTTTTTCAAAATAATTTTTATTTAAAACACACTTTTCACCAAAAAATTAAAAAACATAAATATTTAGATTTTTTCGGAATCTAGCTAAAATTGAGTGCATTCTTTGAAAATCCATAAATGTTCACGAAAAAATGTGCATAATCTTTCATTTCGTAGAAAGTTACAAGGAAACTAATGATTATTTATAATTCTTTATCAACAAAACTTTTGAAAAAATAATCCAGAGTAAACTTAGTTTACTTAATCAATCTTCGAAAACTATATTCATTTACATTTTTGATTGAACAAAATAAATAACAAATAAGTTTATCAATCGGATTCCACCATTTCAAGGGAGTACAAATCATCTACGTAGCCAAGATTTGGACTTGGTGTGGTCATGAGTCAAAGAAGAAGCGTAATGGTCTGGAAGCATAATGATTTGGACAAATAGTTGAAGAAAACTCATAACAAAATGCCCAATTTTTTTTAATTTCATTTAGCATTTAACTTAATTTTCTTCTTGCATAATTTCATTTCATTTTATTATTTATAAATTCTAGTTTCAATTTAACTTCGGTTAATTTTCAATTAAAATGGATTCATTATCATTTGAATACAACATTTCAATCTAGCAAAATTTGATCATAAAAGCAAGGTTCGTCATTTAACTAAAATTTAAGCACAATTCAAAATGTATCAATGATTACTAAACAGTGTATTAACGTATATTGAGCAATATGCAAGTTTATCGGTAGATGTTAAGCAAACCTAAAACAATGCTCAAAATTCAAGCAATGTTCAACAACATTTAAATGCTTTTAAGTATTTTGTTGCAGCAGTGTTCAATCAGAAAGAGAGCAACAACCAAAATTGATTTAATCAAGGAGCAAGAACGCAAGCAAAATTTAAAAAAGGAAATTAAGAAGCAAGTAGAAAACAAATAATTGTAGTTAAATTTAAAAACGAATCTAAAGCAAATACAATTTCAACATTCAAATTTGAAAATGAATAAGATCTCCCTTAAACGAGAGTAGCAAAGATAGTGGATTGCCAATGATTCATTGCGGCAAAAATGAAAACTAGTACTTCAAAAGGAAATAAGATAAGGTTTTCCATCTAAAACTAAAAAATGAATCTAATTTTAATAAATCATGGCTAATCAAGTGACCATGCCAATCTAACCAATAATTTTATGCAATAACTTTCTTAAATAGCGGTAACTCAAAATAAATTGATCTATAATAACAAATAATCCAGAAACATAGTTAGTGGTCTACGTGAATGGTGGATCAAACTTTTATTCTCTGTTTTTTTATAAGAAAGAAAAAAGAAAAAAGGAAAAGAAAAAAAATGAAAAGGACACATAACTACCCAATTCGTTTTTACACCCATTCGAAAACAAAAAATTTGCGACCCTTTGAGTTTGCAGTCACTTTCCCAGTATCATTTGATTTTATTCTCAACTCAAAAACCCCGTGGGTTCACGGCAAATGCAGCTAAAATAAAATTATCACCCAAATCCAACGGCTGAAAGTCGAGATGCCAATACGAGCCAGTACGCCTAATCCCCTTTTTTTAACATTGACAAAAAATTAGTTCAACATTAATAGTCAGGGGACGAAGAAGAGAGATAGACGGAGGAGAGAGAAAATGGGTCTTCTCTCGAATAGGGTGGAGAGATCAGAAATCAAAGCAGGAGATCACATCTACACTTGGAGAGCTGTTTACACTTATTCTCACCACGGTATCTTCTTTTCTTTTTTTTCTTCTTTTTTTTGAACATATTTGTTCATCAATATTATGTATAAATTGTTATCGATGCAATGCATGTTGATTTTAGTATGTTTTAACGACTAGGTTTGTTTGGCATAGTCACTGTAGTGGTGTGTAGGTCTCGGAATACTAGATTCGTGAGAATGATTGTGATTTTTTAAGTAAAAATACAGATGCAATCTGAATTGAGCGCACTTTGAATTGCTTTCTTACTAAAACTTGATTGCCTGATTTTCTAATTGCGGGGTTTTTTTAATTTTTTTTTTTTTTTTTATGTTCTGGATTCATGTGACCAAACTTGATTTTATTGTTAAGCTTACAAAAACGATAAACTGGTTGAGCAAAGTTGCTAATCGAAATGCACACTACTACTTTTAGTTCTATTTTCAGAGAGTTCGTGAATAAAAAATCCATGGATATGGTGTTGTATCGGGTATGTAGACCATAAGGGCAAGTAAATTCTTAGAATAGAATGAATGATTCCATTTGTTCAGTTAGTTTTAATCCCACAAGTTTACAAACAAATAATATTTGTTGTATTGCTATATCTTGTTTAGACGCATCATTCATCATTGGTATCCTTTTGTTTACTTCTTTGGTTATGTGCTTTTATGATCTTAAGAATAACCCAAAATGAAAGATTTCCCCTTTACACTTGATTCTTTACATTCTTGTATCAACTTCCATAGTTAATTGAAGCATACAGTCAAGCCTTTTTGCACCTTAACCTCATCTTAGATTTAGTAGCTTTCACCTTAAGCCTTAATAACTGATCGCTTTGAAGAATTTGATACTTTAGCAATCAATCAAATTATAGCAAGAGCCATGAATATTAAGCATGACCTGTTAATGCAACTTGTATTATCTATAAACACTCGAATAGCTCGATTGTTAGCTGAATGGCTCTTAGGTTAAGTTGATGTAAAATGTTCATTTTTTACACACTATCACGTAACTGACTTGCTGATGCATCAACTCCTTAAAAATTGATAGCTGAACTGAATGATCAAGTGTGAGCAGGGCTGCAGGGGCATTCTAGGCTTCTCTACAGCTCGGAGTATTCAAATTAATAGCTAATGTCTACAAAAGTTACAATCATTTGATGTTGGCTGCAGGTCGAAATCAAAATGTACCTGCCACTGTACGAGTAGGAATTTTCATTATAATTTTATATAATGCTTTGAATCACCACGATCAGTAGACAATGTGTACACAGTTAAGCCATCTTTCAGTATATGATTTTCTGCAAAGTTCCACAAATGTATAACCCAGGTTCAAATGCACATTGTTCGGTTATTAGTGCATCGTCTAATTTCAGTTCACTAATTATATTGTACTTAGATTGTAATTTTATTTTTTCTTGTTCCTCATGACATAATACTTCCTATCAATGTTTTCAAAACGGGATTTAAATCGTAAATCGTAAAGTTCAAACTTTAAATTGAAACGAGATTCAAATCGTAAATCGTAGGTTCAAAAGATTCGTATTTGAAGGTTTGCACACAATTTGAAATTGATTTTGATATTTGAACTTCTACAATTAAACATAAAACTCAATTTTCTCTCTTATTATATTTTTATTTTATTTTGAAAACATTGTATTTTGAGTTTTGAATCCAAATAAACATATTAAGTATGTTAGTATATAAATAGAATGTTTTTTTATTTGCGGTTTTGACTAAGTTTGGATCGGAATGTAAATCGAATCGTTAAGGAAGAGATCCATTACTAATCAGGATTTAATTCGTAGGATTTTAGGATTTTTTTTTGGCAAGGCCAGCCGGTTTTATAGTGGACCGTCCACTTTTATTACGAACGTAATAAAATTTGAAGTACAGGAGAAAGGTAAAGACACCTTAACTACTAAGAAAAAGAAGGAAAACAGCACAGGAGTGTGATAGACATATCACAACTACTAAAAGAATAACGAAAACAACTACTCCTCCGAAGAGGTAGCGTCACCAACATCCACCAAATCCTGATAAGACTCCAAAGGAACGTTCCCCAACAGACCAGCATAGGGGCGGAAATGGGAAGCAAGACAAGGATCATAAGACACAGAATCAGGAGAGTACACAAAGGAACGATCCCAGGATGAATCAGCAAGCAAGATAGAATTCGATCTCGAAAAATAACCGTCCAAAACAAGAGCTAATGAGTTACCAGACAGTCGATAATAAAGACATCTAAGGTCTAGATGATCATTAGAAACAAATCTAAAGAAAGAATCATCCAAGGGGTTGAATCTCATGTCAGAAATGTGATCAACCCAACACCTCTCATCATCATCCCAAACAATAGAGGGACAAGACAGACCAGGAACAGGGGCAGCAACAGGAATAGCAGAAACATCACCAGCGACCAACGGTAGACCTGGCGGGACAGGAACCAGAACATGAACCGCAGAAACAACAGAAGGCGTCACAGAAGAAGGAGGGGAAGCATGCAGAGCAATACAGGGAGCCGGATCCGGGACAGGAGCTGCAAGAGTAGGAGCAACCTGAGTAGAAACCTTAGGAACCCATTTTCTTAGCGGAGGCCGAGGAAGAGGGATCTTAGGAGCAGCCGCGGAAACAATAGGATGCGAGCAAGCGATAGCCAGGTGGCCAAAGGAGTGACAGGAGGAACAAATATCTGGGATCCAACATAGCGAACACAGACTTCCACCACGTGCCCAACAGCTAGCTGAACAGGAATAGAGGAAGGGAGGGGCTTAGAAGGGGAAATCTCAATCAGAGCCTTAGCGAACATCAGTTTTCCTCGCGCAACCGTATTAGAGTCAAAACATTTCAATTTACCTATATTACAAGCAAGTCAATTCAAACCAAGTAAAGGTTGAAGGGCAGAGGGAATATGGGAGAAGTAAACCCAAACAGGAATGGATATGACCTGCTCACGAGCACAAGCAACTGTCGGTGACCAAGGCGTGATAATAAAAGGTTGCCCACCAAAAAATGAAGGCTTGGCTTCAAGAACACGACAGCGATCGTCGGCAGAGGAGAACAGAAGGAAATACATGGAGTCAACCAGCCTAATGCGAAGGTCACCGCAAAGCCTCCAAGCCCTACGAAAAACCGAAGCCGCATCGTGAAGGCGGTGCAAAGGGTCTAGAAAGAATCCAACCAAGTAATCAGACCAATAATCCAAACCAGCTTGCATAACAATTGAAGGAGGGATCATCACTCCATCAACCTCAACAATTTCAAATTCAATCGGATCATAATTACCCGCATTACGGGGCAATGAAGTAAAAAGAGAAGACCATGATTTCGTACAAGCCATGGAAGGAGCATCAAGACCAGAAAGCTTCACATCAAAAGAATTAACAGCAGCGGCAGCTTGGATTGAAGCAACAGAACTCGATTCAATGAGAATGAGCGCAGAGTTCACATCGACATTAAGACAAACATCATGGGGGCATTGTGCAGTACTCGTACAACCAGCACCACCAACAAGCTTCACGCGGTCAGACAAACTACACCCCACCCCAACAACACAAGAAACATCATTATCCACCACACTCGGCTGCAAACCTCTAATTTCAGATTGACAACAATTACCAGGCACGGGAGTCGAGCTCATTGACCGAGGGCTAGTGCAAACATCAACAGCGAGGGATGAAGGGAGAGCGGGTAGGGGAGGAAATTCAGCAATAGATAAGAGCGGCACTTGGAACGACAGCGCAGGAGGCACGGAATTAAAAAAATTCCCAGGACGGATGGAAGAAGGCGAAGAGGACAGCGGATTTGGGAGGAGGGGAAAGGGAGGCGAAGCAGGCATGAAGACGGCGGGAAGGAGGAAGGAAACGAATCGGAGGCTAGGAAAAAACGAAAGGAGCTTAAAGTCGAAAAGACAGGAGTCGCCATTCATCAGTCGCCATTACATGAAGGAAATGATATGGATTTTAGGATTTTTGACAACAATGCTTCCTATAATAGTATTTAATTCTGCGACTGAATCCTGAAATATCAAGTTTACTTTTGCTCGTGGGTTATGTGAAATTCATGCATGGCAAAATCGAAATCAATATATTGTTATAGATTTGGGTATCAATTCACCAGTTAAACTTATTGTATAGAGTTGCATGCGGTAACCCTCTATAGTTAAGTTTGTTATGCTATGTTTACTACTCTTGGCCATTGCTACTATGGCTATTGTATCACAATTGATTTCACTATAATTCACCTGCTTAAGTTTTCCCATTTCCCCCGCTTCTTTGTAAAGATGCCACTCCTGGAATGTTGTTTAGCTTTTCACTATAAACTGGCACGTGGTGCATATTGTTCTTGCTTTTGCATAGTTATCCTAATGTTGTGGACATAATAATTCATCTGAATGCAGTTCGTGCTGTCACCATTATTTTTCCAAATGTATAATTAATGATCATTGGCATCTTTCCAATTCACCTATCAATAAGTAATATTAGTAAATAGCTTTTAACACGTGACATGTTTTGTACACCTTTTCTGAGCATACCCAATCATAGAAACACTATAGTCCAACTTTTCAGGGGTAACCACTGAGTAGGTTTTTCTTCTCTGATAGAAGTAGAGGTTCTTCCATTATTTAGAACGTTGGATTATGAAATCTGATGGTCCATATCAAAACAACGTATTTTACTGTAGTCTTATTTTATATGAGTTATAAGCTACAATTCATTGATTTGGATTATCTTATCTTACAAGCTAATGATATGGATCACCAGATGAACTTTTCTCTAATTATCGATTAGCAAAGGGGATCCGATTAAGTGTGATGATCTTGGTCTTACATTCATAATAGCTGATAATCGTTATAAGAGATTTTTTTTTAACGTATGTCATAAAACCAAAAGCTTAAGATTGTTTGATTACAAATTCATCCATAGTCATTAACTATACCCAAATTTTCTTAATAAACCAAAATTGGGGATTTTTGTAATTTTGAAACTTCATCAATGTGTTTATTCTTTATTGACATGTGCAAATGCGAACATTTTATTTAATATATGTTCTTTATTTGATTTGTGTTTGCGTCAAAATTGGTCACAAACCCCAAATGTTGTGAAAGCACCAGTGTATGAACATAAATCGGCAATATATGATCACAGATCTCAGATCTAAGTATTGTAGAAGATAAAAAGTGAAAAATAATAAATTTAAAACGGAAAGAGATAGACAGAGACACAAGATTTATAGTGGTTCGGCGATCTTGCCTACGTCCACTCTAAAGTTGATGATTTTATTGATGTTCACTTGATGATTTCAATTGATTACAGCAGGTTACAGTCGATAATAATGATTTACAGCAGTGAAATTCGTTATTAGCAGCAGCAATGGAGTTTAGAGCTGGATCCGGCAGAGTCTGGGCGTTGGAGAATTCAAAGAAGAAGAAGATCCTTTTCTGTATGCCCTGGGGCTTTATTTATAGGTGTAGGAGGCTGATATTTCGCTCAGATCTCGGGAGACCCTCTCTGGCACGTGACCAGGCCCACGCGCCCAAGCCCGCGAAGTTTCGGCCCGATCCGTGCTCGATGCGAACGTATTTCGTATCGATCAAGATTGTGTCCGATGGAGTCGAAATTTGGCGTGGACATTTCTTAGCATGCACGTAAGCTTCTGTGAAAATTTCATAGCATTTGGACTTGTGGATCTCGAGTTATGATCGATACGAAATGGAAATTCTCGGCAGGCTACTTCGTTCGACTCGATCACTTCGACTCGATCGTGTTCGAATCGATCTTTCGTATCGATCTATTCGTATCGATGAAAAGCATTGTCTTTGTATCGATCACCTGTAGCTCTGTTCGCATCCATGCTCCGCGCTCAGTCTTCTTCGTATCCTCCGGTCGTTCCTCTATTCGTATCCATCGACCAACCTTCGTTCGTATCGATTCGAAGTAGCCCATGTTGTTCGACTTGAACGGTATCGATTCGAAGTATACTGCTACGCTAAATTCTAACCGATACGAAATCATCGAGTCGAACAAACCATCTTGCGCCCCTCTGCTCAACCCGGGTTCACTGCTATCGAGTCGAAACCCATCTGGCCTCCTTACTGATCGATACGAAGGCGCTGTTCGTATCCATTCCGATCGATACGAACGCCTTGTTCGAATCGATCAATTATCTTGAGCAAATGAACTCCTCTTGACCTGGAATTTGAAACGTAGTCTTTCCTAGCCTTGGTCATCATTTCCAATCAATCCCGTCTTGATCGGAGCTCGACCAAATTTTGACGATATCGATCAAAGCCTTGTTTCCAATCGATTTCCAATCCTGATATCCATTCTTTCTTGCCAATTTGTTGATATTCCAGCCTTGACCAAAGGGTGGGATAACAATTTGCATATCTCACTGCTCTCTTCTGCCAAGGCATACGAGATGTATTACAGTTTTATAGCATCTGGGCGAGCTTGATTTTGTTCTGACTTGTCACATGGACCATAAGGCACTATTGCCTATGCACGTATTTTAAATATAGCTAGGGTTATTTTGTCTACCTTGGACTAATCAAAGTTAACTAGTTCAAGTATTTTATATTTTATTTTGATAAATTGGACTAAGACAAGACATGAATTAATACAATCATTGTGAATTACTGCATGACTACTACGTTCAGTAGCTAAAATGTTACCTAAACTTAGCGAGTATGTTTATATGTGATTTTAACTAGTGAAGTTAACATGGATTCAAACTTATCTTTTAGCAAACTAATGATACTAAGTATTGAGATTAGAGTCTCATTGAACATGCTCTTAGCTATGTTTAAATTACTTATGTTTTGTTATCAGGTTAACATGGTCAAGAAAAAATGAAAGCAAATCAAATTCACAACGGCGCAAGAAGTATTATTTAAAAAATGAAAAAAAGAGAGGAAAATCTTACCATTTGAATCTTGAATCTTGATTGAAACTCAATAAAAATAACGGTTGATTTTTTTTTAAATTATTTTCTAAGCAAATTAAAAGTAAAACAAGAGTTAAAATTGATTTTAGTTTTAGACATAGAAACTCAAACATCAACATCAATCTAAAAACTAAGGAAAAAAAAACAAATTATTAACATGAAAAGAAATATTAGTAATTTTACAGAGTTAAATGATATTAGATAATTTATAGTAGAGAAAAATCCTTAAAATGTCAACCATTTGAATATGTCATTCAATTTCAAATTAAACTTTATGTACTTTAGGATTTCATGAATGCAGGAATCTACGTTGGAGGAGAGAAAGTAGTGCACTTCACACGCAAAAAGGAAACACCATCCACCCCAACTCCACCAAACTTAACAATATCATCTTCATCGAATCCGACCACCCCCTGCCCGACCTTCCCAGACTGCGGCTTTCAGATCCCGAACAGCCACGTGATCCTGTCCTGCCTGACCTGCTTCCTGGGCTCCGGCTCCCTGTACCGGTTCGAGTACAGCGTTCCCCCTTCCATCTTCCTCTCCAAGCTCAGAGGCGGCACCTGCACCATCGCCAACTCCGACCCACCCGACCAAGTCATCCACCGTGCCATGTACCTCCTCCGAAATGGGTTCGGACGGTACGATCTGTTTGAAAACAACTGCGAGGATTTTGCCATATATTGCAAGACAGGGCTGTTGTGTAAGGATGAGCAAGGGATAGGAAAGAGCGGACAGGCCTCCTCGGTTGTGGGCCTACCTCTGGCTGCCATGGTGTCCAGTTCTTTGAAGATTTTGGCTGCTGGGCCTGTCGGCATGGGGGTGGTTGGTGCTGGCATGTACTGTGCTGGCAGGTATGTTACCGATGTTGGGGTTAGGCAGGATGTCATTAAGGTCCCAGTTGAGGATTTGGGTTCCGGCTTTGTCTCTCTGCTTGATGACGATGATACAGTAGAACATGAGAATTCTCAAGCTACAAGATGATTTATATAAGTTGGAAATATGAAAAAAAATAAAAATTATGCAATTTTATTACATGAGAAAGAGGGTATTCTAATACTGTGTTAGTAGAATATTATGTACTGTTGATGAATTTCTGCTGTCAATTGTAAATATGAATCAATGCTGGACTTTTTATAAATTCTTCTTCCTGATCAATGTAATCTTCAATTGTGTCTGTCATTGTTTTGGAAGCTTTATTATTGAGTATCATAATCAATGTGTGATTCATCACATAGTTGATTGAATTACAGTTCATCTTATAATATGGATTACCATGTGAATATATGTAGATGGTCGGTTCTGAAACAGCTCGACCCTAGAATACGGATTGATGGTTCTGCGAAATCATCATCATCCTCCTCATCATCCTCTATTCCATTTTGGATTATATAAGACAATGATAATGATCAAGGTTGTAAATGTTTGTAAAATTCTTCATATGTATGATTTTTCTTTTTCTTTTCAAAAGTAAATAAATAAATATTAAATAAATACTCTCTCATTGTTGTATGCAGCTGCATAGCATTTGATGCATGTACATGTAACATGTACATGATTCATAAAGCGGTTGAATTAACATTATGATGTAAAAATGTGTCATGTATCAAATCCTCTTATTCACACAGATAAAGCCTAGATGAGTAACCAATAAAATTTGCGTTATCCTAATTTTTTTTCTTAAGCAACTCAAACTCAGTTCAAGGCTGACTTAAAGAATCTTTATTTCATCGAGAATGCTATTTTACCTGGAAGGAACACCCAAAACAACACTCGAACCAATCCCAACCACGCAATTTTTTCTCCTCCGATGTCCATTGGTTGAACCAACTTTCGCAACTATTTGTGGCCCCAGTTTTCGGGTACCTTAGCAAAACTCTTATTTCATTTCTCTAAAGTATTAAACTTGTTACAAAGTAAAGCCCCACGTCTAGGTCTTTTTTCAAATAACTAATGTAAGAATTATTTGAATTCGATAACTTATGACTTGGGATCTGATAGTATTTTGACATGGATGTGTTATTTTTTAATCAACCTAAACTAAACTGTAGCAGCCAAATATTTAAACCGATGAACCAGAAGACATCTAATAATTATGCAATGGTCTTTTAAAAATGTTTATAAATATTCAACGTATCTTCAACATGTCAAACAAAATCAACCAATATGAAATATCATCAACATGTCAATCAATATTGAAACAAACTAAATATCTTGGTAATAATATTTGAAGTCATACAACAACTAAAAAAAAATGTAACTGATTTGGGTTAGAAATACTAGTCATTATGAATTTTAGCATTTCGACCATATTAATATTTTATAAAATAGAAATTCATAAAATAAAATCAAAAATAAAATACAATAAAGATAAAATAGTACACTTTTTTATGCAAAATTGTAATTTTTGAAATTGAGATTATGCTCTAATATTTCCTTTTAGTTTATTCCATTGAAAAAAGATCTTGAAAATTAAGAACTTATGGAATTTATGAAAGTTATGTTTTAGCGTTAACTGTGTTTTTAACCCAATAGAATTCAAAGGGAACTAGAACATCTATAACAAGTCAAAATATCTCAAAGATCGACCAAGAAGACCAGAAGGAAAAGAAGAGAAAGACCAAAGAAGAAAAATGCCAAAACAAGCTAAGACGATGGATCGCTAGCGATCGATAAAGCTTGCTCGTGGATCCTCTAGTCCTCTTGCATCATGATCTAATATGTTTTCTAGATACGCTAGTTTCATAGCATGCCAAACAATCTAACTCGAGAAGTGAAGACTCACCGGATTCAAGCTGTTTGACCAAAATCATCTAGTTTAAAATGGACCTACATAACTCATACGAAGTCGTGTTGACTTGAAATTTTGGAAGAACATTTAGAAGACATAGAAAAAGGCTTATAAAAAAATTGAGAGCATTTGGAGTTGATTTGATGGATCGCTAGCGACCCATCAAGAGTGAGTCCCACCACCTCAAATTTTTATGGTGGGTCCCTAACACCCTCTAGAGTGTTGCTGCAAAGTTTCGTTCGATTCCAATAAGATTTGAGCAAGTTATGGATGATTCTTCTGGACCAGATGATCCATGAAGACAGACGATTAAACTAACTCCAAACGACTTGATATATGGACAAGTCACTTAAATAGAAGATAGAAAGACAACCAAACAAAGATCACTCAAAAATATGCTAAGTGGATGGATAGCTAGCGATCCATCCCTTATGGATAGCTAGCTATCCATTAAGATAGGTCGAATCGCCCTCAAACTTTCCGAGCTCCTTCGTAGCACTAAGTAAAGGCTTCTGGTAGGAAAATATGCTAAGTTGATGGATAGCTAGCGATCCATTCTCTATGGATAGCTAGCGATCCATAGAAATGACCCAGATGGATTTGAGAATTTCGATGATGACTTGGCATAACAATTGGACTCTTCTGCACTTGGACTTCTGGCCCAATACTCATTGAATTCCCCTATAAATACTCATCTACCTGCAACTAGAGATGGATCTTTTTCGAAAAGAGAGCTGCCGTTACTCTACTGGAATTCCTTCACTTTTTCAACTTTCTTCTCCCTTACAACAGCCATCAAGGGGGTTACTGTGATTCTCCAGTCAACCCTTGAACTTGTGACTTATTCTAACTCATTGTAACTTAGATCTAAGGACTGGCTAGTTGATATCCAAAGAGATTCAACTCGTATAATCATAATAAAGATTGATTAAAGTGGACGTAGGCCAAAGTCAACCGAACCACTATAAAAATCTCGTGTCTCTTTTCTTACTTCTGCTATTTATTTGTTGTTTATTTGAGATTTGTGCTGCTGATTATATGCACTGGTGCTTTCACACTTGATCTAGGGTGTTGATCCATTTTTTGGGTTAACATTTTGGTGCTTTCACTAAGAACCTTGAACGAAATATGAAGAACTAAAGTTTGAATCTAAGATTTAGAGAAGATTAGCATGCCTAATACTAGAACTAGTGCTGTAGCAAGTCAATCAGAGCTTGGGGGCAGCCAAGAGGTGTCCTCAATTTCTCATCAGCCAATCAATGTGATTAGAAAAGAAACGGAAATGACGATGAAGGAGATGCAAGATGGGATCTTGTCTAGGCAACAAGAGATGATGGATAGCTTCTTCCAGAGGATGGAGCAATAAGGGATAACTAGATCTGCAGGGAATAGGAATCAAACTCCAAGGAACAAAATAGGAGATGTCGGAGTTAGATTGGAACAAGGTGTGGTCTTGCCCCCGCGCCCAGAGCAACCGATACTTGGGGGCAATGCTGGAATCAACAATAGGACCTAATGCAGGAGCATCTAGAATTAGAGCAAAACAAACTGAAATAATGCCCACATGACTTGGGGGCACAACAACTTTGGATCTAGGATAAGCATTAACGCCTGGAACGAGTGATGTTGGAGCTAGAGTAGCAAATTAGAGTACGAATACACAACCTCATGAGCTGAAACCAGAATCCCACAGTTGGAATAGGGGACAGTTTCTTTCCTTACTCTCCGCCTTTTGTTTTTTCTGCCTTTAATAACCTCAGGCAGCTTACACGTGTACGGGATTTCGAACGGTCCCTAGGCACGTTCTGAGTCGGATGCTTGAGATTAATATTTAGGACAACAATGACCCCAGATCGCTTAGATGTATGCTAAACCTAGATTGGTTCCTAGTCGCGCTCTGAATCAGATATCCGGGATAACTGCTTAGGACAATAATCTCAGACTGCTTGGACGTGCACAAAACCTAGATTGGTTTCATGTTTCTCGCCTAAAGACCGTTTCCTTCGAATTGACCTATTCCTTCGTATCCATCCGAGGCCACTCTCTTCGTACCGATGCTTGTATGTGGTTTCGTATCGATGCTTGGCCCCTCGCTTCGTATCGATCGATTAGCTGATCGATACGAAATATGCAGAAGTGTGATCGATACGAAATGGGTAGCTGTGGAGAAAATGAACTATGATCGATACGGGAGGCGCTATTGCTTGATGGATATGAAGTGGATGGATACCAAGTGATGGACTTGTGCTCATTTCGTATCGGTCTGGATGGATATGAAATGATGGTTGTGGGCTGATGGATACGAAATGGATGTGTTCTACATGGTTCTTGATCGATCCATAATTTGAGAATACGAACTCCGATTGACCTGAAATTTGGAATGTCGCCTTTTATAGTTTTGCTTGTCATACCATGCTAATTGTAGTTCGATCCGGACTCGGACCAAGTTTTCCTGTATCCATTGTGGACCTGTAGATAACCGATCTTTGGGATGGATTGCCTTCAGTCTCTAGTCAAGTCCTTGGTGTCATGGCCTTACCAAAAGGCGAGATAACATTTGCCCCTCAAAGGACGTCCTGTGTGAACATGCCGTGCTTTGAAAAGCTACAATCTTTACTCTGAAAAGATTCTATCCAATTCGTTGAACAGTTGTTGTCTTTTTACCAAGAGAAGTAACCTTCGGTAGAATTCCAGTAGTATAAATGTTGAGTTGTAGACTGCCAATGATCACGCAGTTTTTGGTTGTAACCGAAGGTCGAGTGCTAGCAATCTGTTGTTTATCATCTTGATTGTCACCAGGTAAGCATTCAACTCCTGCTAACTTTGAAAATCAAATGATAATATGGCATACATGCACGTATGTTAACCTGAATCTCGTCCATGTTTGCACGTTCACGTGTCGTTGTTAAGTTCTTTTTTCTTATTTTTATTTTGATCGAGTTTCATATCGATCCTCTCCTGGATCGACTGAAATCCGAGTAGCAACAACGATCGATGGTCGTTTTTGTTCATTCCTTCGTATCGATCCTCTCTTGGATCGATCTGGGATGTATGAAGGTATGTTTCGTATCAATGGCTATCGATACGAGATAGACTGAGTATGGCGTGCTGCGTATCGATCGATACAACATATTGGTTCTTGAATCAATGGATACGAAAGTGATGTTTCGTATTGATGGAGTTGAACGGTCCATACATAATCAGGCAGTGATCTTCGTATCGATGGATACAAACTAGTGGTCTTCGGATCGATTCGCATCGATGGATATTAAGTGCTGACTTCACATTGATGGATACGTAATGTTAAGCTCTGGACTGCCTTTTGCTGATGGATACGAAAGTCAATCTTCGTATCGATGGATGTTGACCGCTTCTCTCGGTTTAGTGACTAGGATACGAAACGTTTTCCTTTGCATACGAAGCCATATAAATATGTAAACAATCTGTTAACCCTTAATTCAATTCCTTTAATCTAGGTAAACAATCAATGTAACTGCGCTTTTAATGGCAAGAATCGAACTTCGCACCGTCTCATCCAAGGTGACGGCCAACTCCGGCGTTGCTGGTGCCGGAGTATGGCTGGAGTGAGGTCGAAGAAGTGATTTGATGGCCACTCGAAGGAGAAGGAGGAAGGAGAGTATTGGAAGGAGTCTAAGGAGTCACTGATTTCAAGCCTTCTCAAACTCGTATTCGTATCGATGGCAAGGTGGATCGATCAAAATATGTTGAAGACGGATGAGGGCAGTCCTACTGATCGATACGAAGCGGCAGATACTTGGGGCGATCAATACAAAATATGTGATCGATACGTTATGTATCGATACGAAAAGATTATCGATCAGTGCCTTAGACCGATACAAACTCAGACTTCAAGGGAACGATCCAATTCAAACCATGATGGATACGAAACCAATTTCCTTTTGCATACTCGAACACTTGACTCAGACGAGCTTTAGCCTTGCATACTTGGACTTGATTGAAAAACTACATATATGACCACCCTTCAAAGCTCGTCGATGGAACTATAACTTGATAAACACATCAAATCTTAACATGGATCGTTCTTCGAAGTCAGGATGGCACAGTTGAGACGGTCAGCAATGATGGTCACTCCGGTCGAATCTTGAAGTCTTCTCACTTTACCATCTTTTAAACTTGTAGAAATTCAGAGTATTATGTAGCACTTCACTACACAACACGATCACTCACTTTACACCGGGGGGAACATGGGTTTCTTGCCATCTAATAATGGTTTTTACTGAGTACAATAGCTATGGATCCTGGAAGCTCCGAGCAGCAGGAAGTTCATAGTCCTCCACTTCCTAGAATAGAAAGGCCAGACATCGCGGTTGACGTAGCAAGTCCTGCTCCGGATGAACTACCGGGTGCAGTGTTGGTTTTGAATCCGGAGGACTCGGTCCGTTCCAAGATTTCTAAAGATATGCTAGGCAGAATTTGTCTTAGGCATGGACTATCTTTGGAAGACGTTCTATTACCGGGGCCAGAAGACAGAGCGCACAATCCCTTGGAAGGGTTTACTGCATATAACATATTCATGTGTGTGGCTGGAACATTGCCCCCGTTCAACCAATTCATTCGAGACATATTATTTTTCTTGCGGATGCGCCTTCCCAACTACATCCGAACAGATATGCGCTTCTCAATAGCTTATATATCATATTTATGGAGCATCTCTTTCGACCCTCGAGGAGATCATATACTTATTTAATGTCAAGAGTCGGGGGGATAATCCCTCATTCACTTTTCTAGAAGCGGTCAGGAACTGCCAAGTTGTGGCAGGTGCTTGGATTTAGTTGAGATGCTTCAAGACTGAGTGGTTCTTCGTGAGATGCCCACCGGGGTTTGCTAGACGATGGTTGGTCAGACGTAAGTGCTTTAACTTCTTCGTCAATTAACTGGGTAATACAAATCGAGGCTGAACTCATTACTGCATTTCTTTTATAGCTCCTATTCCACGACCCGAAGGAGCACAGTTCAACGAGATAGTGAGAATGCTTCAAGCGATGCCCGCCGAACTTAGAGAAATAAATGAGGTTCTCTGTGATGATAACTTGATTGCCATGTGGCTCATTCAAAGAGGCCAGGTTATTGGTCTAACAGGGGTTCCTAGAGCGGTCCCAGTAAGGCATAGTGGAAGACGGGCTCCTATTGTGCCCCCAGTCAAGGGAGCTTAGAGTGCACATGGAGTTACAATCATCGAACTGGGCGATGACGAGAGTATAGCAGCTAGACATGAGCCCGCGGTTGTGCCTCCGTAGGGCCTTCGATCATCAGAATCAAAGAGAAAGGGCAAGACTCTCGTTCACAAAGCCAAGTGGCATAAGATTGTTGTAATAACTCAGCCCGTTGCGACTTCTGCAGGTGCGAAGACCTCCTCTCCGCAAACAGAAGGGTCATTGAAAGGATTGTCGGATGTTCCTATCCCAGACGACATATCTTCATTCCATGATCTTGGATTAGAGGAGCTCCACTCCCCATCACGAACTAGCGCATGCCTAACTTCTTTAGACATAGGGGAGCCAACTCCAACGAGCAAGGCTACCACAATCAGTCGGTTGGGGGGTTTGCACATGCATACACACACTTTATGGCACCACACAACTTCTAATCACATGCTCCTTAATTTCTAGAGATAACTAATTCTGTTTCTCTTTTCATTTTACAGACACGATGGTGAAGCAAGGATCCATGCTCAGCAACCTCCGCTCTTCGCACCATTCATATGGATCGCGCTTCAAGTCACATAGCCGCGAGAGTGAGAAAGACTATGGTCGTGACTATTATTCTAGCCAAGAGCACGAGCGCCATGATAGGGAGAAAGAAAGGTCATATCAAAGCAAGCGCCGCTCTCGGTCATGATCTCCACCATCAAAAGGACCTTCAAAACCATCTGGCCCCGGTAGGCCATCTTACGAGACTGCACATCAAATAGCGCCACCTCACGCTCCGAAATTCGACGATCGATGCCGTAGAACTGAAACAGAAGCTCTCATCGTCTTGGAACAGAATGCTATAGAGCCCACAGGGGAGGGAGCCATCCGAATCGCCAAGTTAAAGAAAGACTTCCCGAATATTTGTTTCGATGGCTTCCACTTCCCTTCAAACTTGAAAAGAATCCCAAACGACATAGAAAAACTGGTACAAGATTACGTGCATGATGTGTACAACCAGTACCGGGAGTGGGTTAAGACGGCTGAAAGGGTTTCGGCGGTATCTCTCAAGTGGGCTAAAACGATCGAGAAACTGGAGAGCGTCCTTTCCCAAAAAGGAAGAATAATAACGACGCTCACCAACGAACTTGAATCTTCAAGGAAAACAAAGAAGGAGGCTGACCAGAGAGCCGAAGAGGCTAGGCAGTCCATGGAAAACATGAGAAAGACTAACATGGACCTGGTGTAGGAGATGGGTCACCGTAACACTGTTATCATCTGGGAAAGAGATGAGGCGCGGAAAGAAGTTGAGGAGCTAAGGGCGAAGCTGACTGAGGCCCTTAAAGAGAAGGATGAAGCTAATAAAGTAGCTCAGGAGGCATGTGAGGAGACGGTAAGGCTCAGGGGAGAGAGGGATGCAACGAATCTAAAGGCCGAGGAGGCCGACGCCAGGATTGAAAGGGAAGTTAAAGCGGTTGAGGCTAGGATGTAGAGTGAATTTGAAGATCTCTTGATCACGTACAATGTTAGTGTCTTGAGAAACTGCAACTTAAACTAGCTCAGCGAAGATTATCCTTTCCAATTATACAAAGCCTGGAATCGCTTGCTAGAGGATGAGAAGGTGATCCACAATGCTGCATCCGTCGATGAGTTCGAACTAGAAGCTTAAGTGCTAGTCAGAGATGAGCCTAAAGTTCTCCACGAGACAACCATCACTCTCGAGAAAGAAAAACTGGTCGCCGAGTATCCAAAAGTTGGGGAAGGATCCGAGATTGAACATCATGAAGTCGGTTCTAAAGTGCCTCCGACGTCCCAATCTAAGCCTACTTCTATCGATCCTCCAGTTATTCCGGAATATGATCCTGATAGGCTGCATCTCTCCCCGATAATCAAGCGTGGCTCGGAAGGCACATTAGCTTAGCACGGGAGCCAACACGAGGAAGGTATTCCGGACACTTCTCCTATTCCTCAAAATGCAGGAGCATTATCAGATGATATTACTAATATATTCTCTTATCTTCATTCAGTCTTAGATTCTGCACCGACCGGCCCTCCTACAACTCAAGAAATTCATTATGAGCAGGAGGCGCTTACAATAGAGGCTACAATTGCGACGGTCACCACTTTGGCTGGGGAGATGCATGATAGCAGCTGCATGCTTGATGAACAATTGATGGAAGCACTCTTCGGCCATCAAAGTGATCCAAGTATCGAAGTGCCCTTCAATATTGATGAAGACATAATCATAACGGGCTCCTCGGGTCCGACCAGTAGCGTTCCGATGGGTATATGTGCGGATCGGGCAGAGCAGATAATGGAGGAAATCAAGGCCGAGATCGAGCAAGCTGAGCAGGCTCGTAGAGCTGGCGGTGGTATAGCGGGTCCCGATCTGGTCCCGATACTTGTCGTTTCTCCGGGTGGCACTATCATCGAGACCAGTGTGCCTCCTTCCTCTAACATCGAGAGTGCCACCATTCCTCCAGTTCCGCACACAGAGGATATTCCGGTCCTTGTGAGTTCTCTGGAGGAGACTGCTTCAATTCCCCCGGTTGGAGATAAGCCAGCTGGAGCAGGCCGAGGAGGTAAAGGTTCAAGGAGAGTTCTGAGTGGCAGCTTGAGCGGGTCCACGCCGAAGAAAAGCAAGAAGGATAGAAAACTAAAGGATTAGACTTGCATTTTTGTTTCCTCTCATTTAAGATGGTTAGAATAAGCTTTTCTTTTGCTTTTTGTAGGCCATGTATAGATGGGGGCTTGACCCCCACTTATAGGAATTCTTTGAACATATTTTGTACTTACTTTCTCAAAGAATAGTGAAAATAAAATTTCTTTTTGGTTTTCGGCATAACCCTGTGTTAATTTGTCTAAGTACTTTAGCACTCGCATTTCCATTTAATGTACTCGTGAGGCTTAATTCTCTAAGTCGAACTTGAGTCCGGTCGTTAAGTCCTGAAGTCATGGCCTCGGGTTACAATCAAACGTCGAGCGAGTCCCAACGTTGCGCTGTCTTGGCCAGCGACTGGTACTTGAGTTATGCCCCCAGTTCTGGGGAGAATCGAAGTAGTCAGTCGAAAGTCGTCCTCCGCCTTCACTAACTTTAACTTAACTTGGTCGGAACAAAAGTTAAAGTGACACGAGTTTGAGCAGTTGGATCACACTCGCTCGTTGGCTGATATTTGCATCCACACTCTGGGGATTAGACTTGTATGCTGGCGGTCGGTCACGCCTGCTTAATGTTTAGAATTACATCCACACTTCGGGGACATAAGTTATTTTACAGGCGGCCGGTCACACCCGTTTTAATGTTTATACTCTAGTTCACACTCCGGGAATCTAGAGTTAGTTGATAGACGATTGATCACATCTATTTAAGTATTAGGATTTTGTTCGCACTCTGGGAACAAGGAGTTGGTCAAGGCTGTGGATGGTCGGATCGCATCTGCCTTGATCCGGTAAGCGAAGTCGTAGATGGACGGATCCATCTTCTTCGAGCTTTGAAAATAAGCGAGGTCGTGGATGGACGGATCCATCCTCCTCGAGCTTTAGAAATAAGCGAGGTCGTGGATGGGCGGATCCATCCTCCTCGAGCCTGGATTGAGGCAAGGTCGTGGATGGACAGATCCATCCTCCTCGAGCCTGGATTGAGACGAGGTCGTGGATGGACGGATCCATCTTCCTCAAGCCTAGATTTTGGAGTTTGTACTTCAGCTCGCACTCTGGGAGCTGTAGTTCATTGGAGGATCGTCGTGTTTCAATCCTTCTTTACTTTTATCATTGCTTGCCCCCGAGCTCGGGGTTTCACTTAGCGAGTGACCGGTCGGATCACGATCACTCCCTATTTGAATGAGTCCCATCGTAGGATGAGACTTAGCTCTTCGTACATCGTGACGATCGCACGATGCACTTCAAGAATCGCCAATATGGCTTGACGAGTCTGCGCTTTATTACTGAAATAAGAAAGTGTGGCAAAGTTAGTTGCCTTATTACAAGTTCAAATTCTAAAATTGCATAAACAAATTTCAAAAGGAAAGCAGACTAAATGAATAAAAGCCAGTTATATGTAATAGCGACGAAGACTCTCGCTGTTCCATGCTCTCGGCAGAGTGAGACCGTCAACAGTTGATAGTTTGAATGTGCCGTCTCTAAGTCTTCACTCAATGACATACGGCCCTTCCCATGTCAGCTTCATGTGTGAAGGGACCGGATAAATTCGTTTAAGTATGAGATTGCCAATTTCGAAGGTTTTGGGTCGGACCTTAGCATTGTATAATCGGACGACTCGACTGCGATGTGCGGCTGCCCTCAAATCAGCCTCTTCACGCTTCTCATCCAATAAGTCCAGTGATTCTGCGAGTAGGATGGCATTCATCTTTGGATCATAATAGGTCACACGGTGAGAGGGTACTTCTAGCTCAACTAGAATAACGACTTTAGAACCGTAGAAAAGTGCAATTGGAGTATGGCCGGTCCCAGACTTGTGGGTAGTTCGATATGCCCATAAGGCCATGGGGAGCTCATCGACCCACTTTCCTCCAGCCTCCTCCAGTTGTTTCTTCAAAATGGACTTGCTAACTTTATTGACAGCTTTGACTTGTCCATTCGCTTGAGGGTGAGCTACTGCTGAGAACTTCTTCTGGATGCGTTAGCATTGACAGAAATCTTTGAACTCGGTACTATCGAATTAGGCTCCGTTATCAATTATAATCGTCTGTGGGAGGCCAATGCGACATATGATGTTACGTACAACAAAGTTGATTACTTTCTTCATCGTGATAGTAGCAAGGGGCTCAGCTTCCGCCCATTTAGTAAAGTAGTCAACTACAACGATGGCGTACTTCGTACCACCTTTGGCTAGGGGTAAAGATCGTATTATATCAATGCCCCATGTGGCGAATGGCCATGGACTGAGCATCTAAATAATTTCTGTAGGCGGGGCTCTTAGAATCCTGGCATGTTTCTGGCGCCTATCACATTTCTTGGCATAATCTAATGCGTCTCGATTCATGGTTGGCATGCAGTATCCGTATCTGAGTATCTTTTTTGCAAGAGCTTGCCCTTGGTGTGGTCGCCACACTCTCCCTCGTGCACATCATGTAACACTTGTTTTATCTCATTGTGGGCAGTACACAGAAGTAAAGGAACAGAATATCCCCTCATGTACATGACTTCATTCTGGATAATAAGTCGCGAAGCTTTTTGGAGAACCTATCTTTTCTTGCTTCTGCATTCGGGTAATGTTCCGTGTGCTCAAGATAATTTCTAATCGGAGTCATCCACGACTCTCTCTCGGGTGTTGCCTCGTGCACCCAGTCTATCTCCATCTGATCGATACTTGGGGCGGTAAGTGTCTTCACTGGGACAAGTCCCATCTGTTGTGCTTCGCCAGTGCTAGCCAGTTTCGCTAAAGAATCAGCTTTCTGGTTTTGCTCTCGGGGTATACAGTCGATAGCATAATAGTCGAACTAATTCAACACTTCTTGAACCCATGTAAGGTAGGTAGCCAATCTCCGGTCTCTGGCTTGATACTCTTCTCGAACCTGGCGTACGACCAATTACGAATCATAGTAAATTTCCACAGCAATAACTCCCAAGTCTCTGGCAAGCCTAAGTCCAACAAGCAAAGCTTCATACTCGGCTCCGTTGTTAGTCGTGCGAAAGTCAAACTTCAGAGCATAGCATATGGATAAACCTTCTGGGGTTTCAAGTACCACTCCACCGCCCGAGCAACGATCGTTTGATATGCCATCAGTGTATAGCTTCCATGTACACATGGGAGATTCACTGGCTTTGGGCAAATCCTCTAGCATGGTGAATTCAGCTATGAAGTCTGCCAGAACTTGTCCTTGAATAGCTTGCCTTGGTGTATAAGTGATATCAAATTGACTTAGCTCGATGTTCCATTTAAGCAATCTACCAGATGTCTTAGGTCGTGTTAAGATCTGCCGCAACGGCTGGACGGTGTAGACAGTGATCAGATGAGCCTGGAAATATAGACAGAGCTTCCTTGAGGCTATGACGAGACAATAAGCCAGGTTTTCCACCTTTGGATAGTTTCTTTCTACCCCAGTTAATCTTTTGCTGATATAATAGAACGGTTGTTGGATCCAATTCTCTTCTCGAATCAAAGCAGCACTGATTGCGTTTGCCGAAACCGCTAGATAGACATACAATCTCTCATGATCAACCGGCTTCGACAAGATAGGTGGTGTCGCCAGATGTTGAACTAGTGCTTGGAATGCGCCTTCACACTCCTCCGTCCACTCGAAATTCCGTTTTCCTTTTCTGATCAGATCGAAGAAAGGAATGCACTTGTCCGTAAATCTGGAAATGAATCTGCTTAAGGCTGCCATCTTCCCATTGAGGCTTTGTACCTGCTTTATGGTTCTGGGAGTTTCGAGATTCCGAATTGCCCAAATAATTTTAGGATTGGCTTCAATTCCTCTAGCGTTGACGATGAATCCGAGGAACTTTCCTAATGCAACTCCGAAATGACACTTCAACATATTGAGCTTCATTCTGCACTATCGGAGTATGTTAAACATTGTTTCCAAATCACTGACGTGGTTGATGGATAGTCGCGACTTCATGAGCATATCATCCACGTACACCTCCATAATCTTTCTGATCTGGTTGGCAAACATTCGGTTTACGAGCCTCTGATAAGTTACTCCAGTGTTTTTAAGTCCAAACGGCATCATCTTGTAGCAATAGAGTCCCAGATCAGTGATGAAGATGGTATGTTCCTGGTCCAGAAGGTGCATCGGGATTTGATTGTAGCCGGAGTATGCGTCCATGAAAGATAAGACCTCATGTCCGGCTGTTGAATCCACCAGTTGATCAATTCTGGGAAGAGGAAAATTGTCTTCTGGGCAGGCTTTGTTCAGATCTGAGTAGTCCACACATGTTCGCCACTTTCCATTCGACTTTTTGACAAGCACGGATTCGATACCCACTCCGGGTATAAAGCATCACGAATAAACTCATAAGTCTTAAGTTTATCCACTTCTTCCTTCAGGGCGGCAGATCTCTCTGGATCCATACCGTGCCTTTTTTGTTTCACCGGGATGTGCCGCGGGTCGATATTTAATGAATGGCTCGCGATGTTCGGCGAGATCCAGACATGTCTGAATGAGTCTAGGCAAACACATCGAGGTTCGCCCGGAGAAAATCAACCAATTCCTGTCTCATCTGAGGGCTGAGTTGAGACCCGACCTTTACCATTCTGGAATCGTCATCGTCATGGATCAGAACATCAATCGTCAACTCTGCTAGGGAAACCCGGTGATCTCTGACTTCCTCCTCATCATTATTGTCTCTGGGGTCAAGGTCTTTAAGGAACTGGTTGTGGCGCCCGAGCCTAGGCCCAGGCGTTAGTTGTCAATTTTCTGAAAAACAGACGCAGAGAGATTCCTCTACGCCCTTTCTTTCTCCTTCTGCTGCGCATCCCGCAGCTCTGCAAAATAATAGGCGCGTCCGGCCGCCTGATCACCATGTACCACACCGACCCCATTATGAGTAGGGAACTTCAGAGTTAAACACCAAGGGGCAATCGCTGCCCTGAAATCTACGAGGGCCGGTCGGCCCAAAAAAGCATTATAAGGGGAATGTATGTCCAACACAACAAACCGCAACATCCGGATTCTTCGGCGATCTCCAATACCTAACTCAATGGGTAACTCTACCATCCCAGCCGGTATGGTTGCACTTCTATTAAAGCCATGTATACGTGACTAGCACGGCTTCAAATCTTTCGCTTCCATTCTCATTTGGTCATAAGCGCGCTTGAAAAGTATATTGATAGAACTTCCCCTATCGACTAAGATCCTCTTCATCCAAGCAGGACCTATTTGGGTTGAAATAACCAACGGATCGATAGCGGAGGCCTCGACTCTGTCAGCATTACGATTTCTGAAAACGATGTCGTCTGCCATCGTCCTCTATTGTTTTGCCGGGGCTCCGTCATCAGTACTACTACAACATTCGAAGTCCACATGCCTAATCGAACTGGCATATGACTCCATTTCCTTCCAGCTCCGGTCCACCGGATGAGGACCACCACTTACAGTATTAATTACCAACCTCCCGCCAGTACGCGCGGGTTCTTCAGGCTTAGCTTGACCTCGACCTTGATTAGGATCAAACGGATCTGCATCTCCATCCTGCGGAGCCCGGACGAACTGTTCTAACTTTCTTTCTCTAATCAATCTCTCGATGATATCTTGTAGATGACGACACTCATTAGTATTATGGCCATAACAATCGTGGAACCTACAGAACTTCCCGGTTTGAATTTGTTTCTCGGATGATGGTTTCGGAGCTGGCTTCTTGTACTATTCGGTATTACAAGTCTGAAGATAAACATTTTCCAGCGACATGTTTAAGGGAGTATATTGATCGAACACAGGAACTCTGGGTCTCCCGCGATGTGGGTCTCTCTTCTTTCCATGACCTCCATTACCCTTCTGCTGACCTTGCTTGTCTTGTATGTTCAACCGTACTTTACCAGAATTCTCACCGGTTTGCTTTACTTCAACATTGCTCTGAATGCCTTCACCACTGGGCCTCGCAACGTCTTGCTTCTTAGATCGTCTAGCATCTTCTCTCCTCAAAAAACCGGGCTGCCTTAGCATAGAAACAATCTAACGAAGAGGGGGGTTTCCCAGCCAACCAATCACTAAATTCGGAATCAGGATCGATCCCTTTAGTCAATGCCATCAGAATAGAGTTGTCATTTGGGTTGCTAACCTCAGCACAAGCAGCATAAAACCTTTCCAGATAACGCCTAAGAGTTTCTCCTGGAGCTTGAGTAACACTGGATAAGGTATTGACATCCTTCAGTCTCGTAGCATGCATACGAAACTGTTCAACGAACTTAGTAGCCAACTGATCGAAACATGAAATAGGTCTGGGTGGTAGACGAGTGAACCACATAGTCGCAATGCCTCCTAAGGAGATAGGGAAGCTTCTACACTTAACCGCATCGTCAGCTCGAGCGGTGTTCATGAGCCATTCATATTCCAGGATATGCTGGTTAGGATCCGAATTTCCTTCGTACACCGACAAGGTCGACATCCAAAATCGACGGGGGGGTTTTGCATAGAGAATGTCATTGGTGAATGGAGAGTGACTTCGGGAGATTCCCCAATCATCGTTTGTGAGGCCTTGACTTTCTCTAATCATTTGGCGTATCATGATTGGAATGTCAGGCATCTGGATGTTCGGGGCCAAGGCATGGTCGGGTTCCATGTTACGGGGATGGTCTGGTTGCTGTCTACGGTCCATTCCACGCCTTCTTGGCTCCCGGTCTTTAGGAAAATGAGCATCCTGAGCATGAACGCATTGACGAGGGGCTGGATCTGATTGGTTCTGGATCTCGGTTTCCAGATCTATAGCAGCAGCAGCTGCGTGGTCATGAATGGTATGATAAGGAAGTGCTCCTCCTTGGGAGGAGGGTCCAACTTAATGCCCTGTAGAAGGACCAATCCCGGCTTGTCCGAGATTCACAACATGTTGATGCTCGGAGGCTTTTGCATAGTTTCCATCCAATCTGCAGTGTGTAGATCTTTGGTTGAAGTCAGAGGATGCTGAGCTTTTAGACAAGGAATAAGAGGCATGCTCCCTTCTAGATATCCCTCGCCTTTCTTGTTCAGCTGGTTTGCGAGCTCCGTGTTGGCACGGATCTGCTGAGTGAGCTCCTGATGGCCCTGTGTAAGCTCTTGCATAAGGGTTTGGAACTCCGCTCTAATCACCGAATCGAGTGGACCTTGAGCTCCAGCTGACGTTTGGCCTGCTGTGGTCAGTTGTGTGGGATTTTGCCTATCCCTTCCTTCTGGATCTACAGCATTGGA
This sequence comes from Allium fistulosum, assembly GCA_030737815.1. Classification (NCBI taxonomy): domain Eukaryota; kingdom Viridiplantae; phylum Streptophyta; class Magnoliopsida; order Asparagales; family Amaryllidaceae; genus Allium; species Allium fistulosum. Next base: position 1,246,748,229 of record CM060902.1, on the reverse strand, counting down.
AGCAGTTCTGGTAGTGTGCACCATGTTGAATGTAGCTCTTCCTAGATCTAGAGTAATCTGAGTAGAATGGAAGGAACTACTGGAAGACAGATCTGGATCTCCTCCTTAGATTTTAGCAATCCAACAATGGCAGGGGATCCACGAAATTAGAGAAAAACAGAGTTTTCTCAGTGAAAGCACCAAAGTGTTTGTACCAAAAATGGGCAGAACACTCTTCAGATGTAATTGAAGAGATTAGAATGAAGAAAATAAATGGAAAATGTGGCTAATCTAACAATCACACCAAGAAAAGTAGCCAGAAATAGAAAAAGTCAAGAGTTTATAGTGGTTCGGCGTTGTAGCCTACGTCCACTCTAAAGAGTTTGCTGTTTATTGATGATTCTCAACTGATTTACAACAGTACAAATCACTATCTTTAGGAGAGAAACATGGATCTCCATAGTACTTTCACGCCACGTTATCGATACGAAGTCTATCGATACGAACGTATCAATACGAACCCATCAGCCCTACTTGCAAACTCAACATTGGATCGATCATATCTCTCAAACTACAAGTCCAAATGCTATGAAATTTTCGTAGGAGCTTGCATATCAACTCAAGCTCCCCAGATCGATCGCAGCTCGATTGGAGCCAATCTTGATCGATACGAAGACAACAGGGATCGATCCCGAACAACCCTAGATCGAATTTGGTGGGCCCAACTACGCATGAGAAAGGGTATTCCGAGTTTTGGGGCAGATATTTCCAGATCTACTCCTATAAATAGCACTCCTACGCCAATTGAAAAAGGACTTTTGAAGCTTATACGCCGTTACTCTGCTGAAACACCAGTGTAACTTGAGTACTAGTGATTTGTACTGTTGTAAATCAGTTGAGAATCATCAATAAACAACAAAATCTTCAGAGTGGACGTAGGCTGCAACGCTGAACCACTATAAACTCTTATCCTTTTCTATTTCTGCTTACTTTTCTTGGTGTGATTGTTAGATTATCCTCATTTTCCATTTATTTTTTTCATTCTAATCTCTTCAATTATATCCGAAGAGTGTGTGCCCATTTTTGGTACAAACACCATCCCCTATAGATAGCTAGCGATCCATCCCTTATGGATTGCTAGCGATCCATAGAAATGACTCAGATTGATTTGAGATTTTCGATGATGACTTGGCATAACAACTGGACTCTTCTGCACTTAGACTTCTGGCCCGATACTCACTGAATTCCCCTATAAATACTCACCTACCTGCAACTAGAGATGGATCTTTTTCGAAAAGAGAGTTGCCATTACTCTACTAGAATTCCTTCAAATCTTCAACTTTCTTCTCTCTCACAACAGTCATCAAGGGGGTTACTGTGGTTCTCCAGTCAACCCTTGAACTTATGACTTATTCTAACTCATTGTAACTTAGATCTAAGGACTAGCTAGTTGATATCTAGAGAGATTCAACTCGTAAAATCATAATAAAGATTGATTAAAGTGAATGTAGGCCAGAGTCAGCCGAACCACTATAAAAATCCCGTGTCTCTTTTCTTACTTCTGCTGTTTATTTGTTGTTTATTTGAGATTTGTGCTGCTGATTATATGCACTGGTGCTTTCACACTTAATACAGGGTGTGATCCAATTTTTGGGTTAGTATTTAGTTTATGAACTATGAATTGAAGGAATAGAGCATGTATTGATGCTCGTCTTCCTTGTGTGTAGCGTCTACTTTTATTTTCGTACAACAGTTTTTGTTGGTGTTACTATAATTTTTTCACATCTTATTTTTAATCTTTTTTTTAATTTGGTGCCTTAGTTTAAATTGGATCCAAAGCCATGTCTTTAGTGACCTTATCCAAGGGACCCTTGACTAACATACAAAAGTAGATGGAGCAGTTATTATAATAATGGTAACGGTTACCAATGATCATTATTATACTGATAAAATGGTAAACTGTTTATGATAATGGTAAATTTATTAGTACTAAAACATTACAATTTTATTGCATTAAAACTTTGATTATGATAAACAGTAAATATTATGTTTTTAGAATCTAACTCCATTAATATTAATTGGTTTATAGAGAAATTTTCTTAAATCCATCGTAAACTCTTTATAAAAATATGAAATAATAAATTTTTAATCATAAGATATTAAATCTAATAAAACTAAAAAAGAAACATCATAATAAGTAATACTACATGCCTCTTAAAAATTGATATGCTTTCAAAAGCGTATGTAGTTGGATTAGTCTAATAGTGAAAAAAAAAAATTAATACAATTAGTAAGTTTATCGTTATCAACAGTAATTTTGACTTTTTTTACCAGCATACTTACCATTAAGAATAATTAATCATATAACCAAAATAGTACAATCCATTAATTTTAGAAAAGTTTCGTGCCCATATCAAATGATAAATGCACCTGTAGTAAGCATCATCAACAGTGCGAGAATCGAGAAAAGAAAAACATAAACAACTATGGTATTAATATGATTAAAGAAAACTGCAACATGTATCCATTAATGTGATCATTCATTCTTTTGCCAAAATGCTGCACATAAATTTTGATATTTGCTTGCCTCCGAACACTGTGAGTAACCTCAACTTAGAATTTGGTAGCATGATCAATTATACAACTGGATTTAGATGGTAGCAACCAAATATTCTGCACCAATACACCATGTGGTATGTTTGAGTCAAAATGGCAATAAATACATATCTGCCTTGAAAAAGTGGCATCCACACTGAAAATTAAAACATACAAATTTTGGAAGGTAATGTACCCGAGTCCACAATATATTTAGAGGAATGCTGGATAATAATATCACTTTTGGGCACATCACACCCTTTGGTTCACATCATGAGTTGTGCTTTTCACATCGGTTAATTTCCACGGCGGTGAGTTTGGATCTGTTTCTAGAACAAAACACATTTTCTGCATTGATCAGTCTAGACATTTTCATGAATGTGTATCTAATATAAATATCAAATGCCTTATTTCCAAAATATACACACCCCCATCATTCTTAAAATCGCAATGCTATAGAATATGAGTAGGGCTGTCAAAATTCAATCAAACCTTTTAAAGCAGCTCTTTTAACCAATTTTAATAGGGTTGGGTCTGTGCTAGTTCAATTATTCCATTTAGCCCACTAAAAAAACAATACATTTACCTCTTTACCCATCCAAAACCCTAATTTTTTTGGTTTCTTAGAAATACGATGATCGTCTACTCTCTCTAAATTCATAATCCTTCTTGCTCGATTTAGATCGACTCGCTTTGCTCTGAATGGTGTGGATTTTCTTTCTCATTTCTTCAAAATTTTGATCGATTCAACCACCAAAGTTGGAACCTCTAATCAATCGAAGGAATGATTTTTCTATCTAAAAACTTTAATTATGCTTGCTAATTGAATCAGTTAAGAGTTAAAAATGTTAAATCTATTACATTTGCATTAAACCTTATCTCTTTCCGCGATTTCTGGATCGATTCTTTCTCAGGTCTACTTCATCGTGAAGTTGAAGATATAACTTGTAAACTGCAATATTAACTGTCTTCTGTTTTTTCTTCAAATGATTAGTGATAAAAAAAAATTGTCAGTATTCTGATTCTGATTAGATGGTTGATTTGTATTTTATTTCTTTGAACCTTTGTTTGTACAATGTCATTGAACGGTAGTGATGTTAAAGTACTCATTTTGATCTAAACAATATTGATTTGTTCTTTTTTTTGCATATTGCCAAATTTGATATTTTAATCACAATAATTTATTTGGTGCAATAAACAAGAGTAGTGTAATACCCTACCTCTATATCTATACTATCCAAGTGTATTATAGGATAATACTATCGGATAATACAGAGAATAAGGCGATATGGGATACACACATGAATATTCACTTGGGCTAACACTGGTACGTATTTAAACATCGAATAAATAATTCACTTATACGTACACGGTATCGACACAAGACACTTGTGCCTTCAGAACAGAACAATATACAGTATACAATAAATAATAGGGATCATAGAGTCAATCACAACGAAAATACATATAATATACAATATATAATATATGTTCATATACGTCACACTGGAATACACATGACTATACAATATAAAATATTCTATAATATGGAAAATCTAGTCTCCTCTATGCCCAGAAAATATAAGCTGCTCTCATTATCCCTATACCTGAAATGTAACAACCCGCACTTTTCAACACGAATCATGCCAAGAAAATACACGCTGGTCTCATTGTCCCTATACCTGAAATGTAACAACCCGCACTTTCCGACATGAATCATGCCGAGAAAATACAAGATGTTGGGTTTTTAAAACATTACAAAGCATAATTACAGAGATAGAATTCTAAGGCATTTTACACTTTTAAATCTCATAGTGGAAGAAATTATAATATAAATACAGAAAGATAGACATTTCATATAAACATTCTCCAAAATACTTGTTTTACAAAATACATTGTTTCCAAATTACAATATAAGTTTACATTCTAATACAATAAGTAATTGTAAGAGAACAACATAAAATACTAGAACTCCCTCATTGAGCTCCTTTCTTTCCCGTACTATGTTCAATTACTTCTAATCTGTTGTCCTGCGGTAGGGGAAAATGGAAAGAAGGGGGTGTGTCAGATATAAAGTCTGGTGAATGAGAACAAGACTAACAAGGAAATTAAATACAACTGACTCCAAGTTTACTCTAGGTGATACAGAGTATGTGTACAGTGTTCGTGCATCTAAGGTCACATGCCTACGGTCATATATCAAAGGTTAACAGCCTAATATCATGGGAATAACAACATATTGTACCTCACCGAACGATTGTCTAGTTTTTTGGAACTGCTATCCCACTATAACTCACACTAGGCCTGGAGAGGAAGAACACGCATGTAAACTCGCATAGTGACTCATCGTATGCACCCGTGTCCAACCCCTCGATCCTAGCGGCAAATACCTCTTACATACCCCCGGGAGTTACTGCGCCTAACTCCTGCCGGTACCTGGCACCACTTAGCTTTCAGCATCTATGTCCATATGGGCCCATAGGAATGTCAATAATTGGCACAGTCTCTGATCACAACACCCCGACTAACGGTCGGTAATCCGATCCCAACACCCGTGCGCACCTTTCGCAATATAAGTTGTGTGTCTCAACGACACCCCACATCCTACTCTATGATACGGAAATGCAAACTAAGACCGCCACCTCAAATAAGAACACCTAGATATGTCTACGCCAATCAAGCAATTTAGAGAACAACAAGGTTCATACACCTATTGGCTTAAGGGTCCAAACAGTCTACTAAGTCTAAAGTGACTTACGACAGTCAACCTACGTTAGTCTTAGGTCGATTGTCTACAATCCAGGCATCTTTCAATTTACCCATTTTAAGCAAATTAATCCATTTCATTCGATTATCAGTTTTAATCTGTTTAATTTTTATTTCAATTGGGATAATCTATTTGTCCTATGTTTATTACATTTTTGGTAACATTTTCATTATTCCAATTGGAATTATAGGTGTCAAATCCAATTTTAACATATGATTTATGGTTTTACAACTGACATATGTCAATTACAATTAGATAAAAAGATCCATTATTGCATATTCCTAATTTAATAATTTAATGGACTAATATTAGAATTAACAGTCAAATCAACATAGGGTAGAAATTCAAATCAATTAATTTAATTAACTTGTTAAATCCGTGTCCACTCACCTCTGACCTAAGCTTTAGGTTTGCCTCTGACACTGCAAGCTTTCTCCCCTAAATTCTCTTAGGCCTCTCCTCCAATTTCTAGATCTCCTTTTATTTTAATTTAGGTTGAGATTTAGAATAGAATTGGGGTTTAGAAATTGATTTGTGAAATTAAGGTTTGAGGTTTTATTTTGACGGAGCTTCGCTGCAATGGAGAGAATTAGGTTTTATGCTAACCCTAGCTATCAATTTATAGGGGAATACCTCAACTCACTACCGTCAGATCCCAATCCAAAATCGTCTCGTTCTTCGTTTGAAACCGTGGCCAGCACGCAACAATCTCGCATGCATGAAATGAACCGACTCCAGATCGCGACCCTACAATCGACACAGGGTTGGGTCGACCGCCCCAGGGACTAGGTCGACCAACCTTCGGTCGACCGGGGCTCAATGTGGGTCGACTTAGCCCTTAATCATATATATATATATTAATTTCTTATTATTCAAACCTTTATAACCTTTTCATTTTAGCTCGAATTTCAATAAGTTATATATGAAAGTTGTTCAAAAAATTGCTACAGACACAATGGTGCAAGTCATGTAGTCAAATTCAGAGGTTTTTAAAAATTCTTCTTTTATGTTCTTTCTTACCTTTTAATTATATTTCCTTATTTATTTCTGGGAAAATCCCAAGGTGTTACATTCTCCCCCCTTAAAGGATTTCTTCCCTAAAATTTCTAAGGACAGAAGAATGCGAATAACAACCAGCAACCAAATCTACATCCATTTACTCATCCATCATCCATAGCAACCATAATCTTTAATAATTCTAATGCCTTTATGTAACTATGCAGCATGGAATGCACATGAACCTAACTAACGCAAAAGAGTAATCAGTCTACTGATTCAGTCATCCTCTTGTTTATGCATGTATATTTATGCCATGCATCCAAATGTATGCAAGTCCTAAAATAAATAGAAAACTCTACATGTATGCTTAGTCATACATCCAAATGCAACATCCATATGCAAAAATCATCCATGCATAACAACCAAAATCAGCAAGAAATATGCACAAGGTAAGATTGTGTGTGCCTAAGGGATCCAATATCCTAGTGCATGCAATGCAACCACTTGCATCCATATACATCCATGTACATCCAACAACATCCATCAACCATAACATGTTTCATTGGAATGTTTACAACCATACCTATCATCCAAAGGTCTCTACCTAAAGGTATACCACCTAAATCCTAAGTTCAAAGGTAATCTAAGCTTCTCTAGCTAAAATGGACCGACTAAGGTAACTATCCCATATAGACACTTCCACAAGTACCTAATAACGACTTCCTTATAATTAAGCCATATCCTATCTCTCCTTGGGGGTTTTCTACTTGCCTATTCTCTACCGTGGACTCGGCCCTATGGACTCTATATGTACTCACCTCCATAGACTACCCCACATCTCCTGTTGGTACTTGCTTCCTGCCTATTTTGTGCGGTCCTTGTCTTTCTATTAATTGGATCCCGACTACATTAACCAACTCACCATCCAAAACTTTCCATTCCAATCACATGTACATTGGTAACTTTAAACAATCCTTGCTACCAACTCAAATGGTGTTGTTTTTCAATATACTAAACGACTCAAGTATGAGTATGCTCTCACCAACTACAGCTCCATAAAACCTCCAATGCATAACATACGTCTTAACTCTTTCAGCGGTGTACCTAATCACCTCTATGCTTAGATACTAAGTGGGATAACTCAATTGTGTATTTCACTTCCTATTTCTATGGTACTTTGCACTTAGCCCTTTGCTATAATTCCTTTTCCCTCAAGGTTGCCCAAACTGGTGATTTCCTAAATATAAAAATAATACCACAACTTCTTTTCCAAATTCAGCTCGAATCAAGTCATTTCTCTTTACACTTGGACTGTTTCCCAAACTCTCTAACACCATGGTACCTAAGTATCATGTCCATGGTCTACATGGATCTATTTCAAGTTCTACAAATGGAAGTTTGGTCTATCTCCCTTTAGCTTTAACAACAGAAGTCCTCTTATTCATTAAAGTTATAATTTAAGATCATTCTAACCAAATAATATCCACCGAAGGGCTACTTCACTCGCGTGTGGTTAGTATGCACACGACTATGTATTATATGTCAGCCTTCTATAAATTTTATTAAGAAACTAATCTTCTTTCAATTTGAGTGATGTTTGAGAAAAAAAATCTTTTTATCACCTTATTCAAATCTAACCTAAAAAAATTTTCAATCTTCTTTTACATGAAAATTACCTTCACATTCTCAACGCGTGCTATAATAATACTTTTTCTGGACTGAGACCCAAATTCCTTAATTAACTATCCATTCCAAAATCCTTTCTAGATTATCAATTAGGATATCCTCTTTGCACTTTTAATTTTCAAAAATTTTCTTTTTCCTTTCCTTGTTGTTATCCATAAATGGAATCCTTTATCAAACATAACCTCTTATCACTTTATTCCATTTGTTTCATTTATTCTATGGTGGGTATAACCTAACATGGAACGATGCTTTGCCATCTTAATCCAACAAATATGCCGACTATTAGTTTGGTTTGTACTTAGGGATTTCTACGTTTTAATGCATTGGAACTACATCTTTTTCTAAAAGGAAATGTGAACCCTATAACTTTCCATAAATTTTCTAAAAGATAATTTGTGTCATGTTTCAAATTACAAGGAATCAACTTTTCTACTAATATTAAAACAGACAGTACAAAATACGATGACCATCTCTATTTTATACATCTCTTCCTTTTGGGGTATATTCCTTCTTATTTCAAACGATACACTTTTATACTGAAATTAGATAATTTATGGAAACTTTCATACTTCATTTCAATGAATTAAATGCAACTTAAATCCCACTCCATTATATAACAACATCTGATTTGGTGTTTACTATGTCATATCGATTATTCAAAAAATTTCTACGATGGGCAACTCTACATTTTATTTGCTCAAATCATGTAGGTCTACGAATCTAGAACTTATCATACCATTTCTTTTATGAAGGTCCTCATTAGTTTAGGGACTGCTTCTCTCCTTATTTTCCATATTCCAATATATGCTTTACTCAATCCTACATTCCAAGATCTACATTAGGCATACTTGGAACACATCTACACTGATATAAATCAATAACATAAACCGAAAGGTCTATTTTTCCATTTATTTCCACTTGGTCCGTCCACAGTCTTTAGGGGACCAACATAATACCTGGACCGCCCCTAGCCTACTGGTATCCTATCCTTACCTGTTTGGTATCAACCTTGCTGCTATAGTGTCGAGCCTAAACTTACTATTCTAGTTGGATCGTAATCAAGGAAATGCCTATTTTTTACTTAACATTCTCTGTAAGGATCGAAATAGAACCTACTTGGCCCTCTTATCCTATATACTGAAAAACTTTTCGCATCTATACCATCCTTGGTGTAATAAAGCATCTTAGCCTACTATTTCCTTACTTGGAAATATGTTCATCCAAATCAAACTTTTCAATCTTCCTTGTACAAGGACCCTACAATTCCAACCATACTTGGGTGAGAGAATACATGGTGGCATTTACTCTTCACTATTTCAGAAGTTTGACTTACTACTTTTAACCGCCGATTAGAAAGGTCATTAAAGTCTCATTTTACCTTTTTGTTTGTCTCAATCATTCCAACTCTTTCAAATTCCATAGTCAATCTTATCCTAGTGGGCTATTTAATCCTATTTATCTAACTCAAAATCTATTTCTTTTCTTTTAAAGTTTAAGTGATAGTCAAAATATTTTTACTTTATCTTTTTAAATCAAAATCTTTGATTTTTGATTTTCTCTAATCAAATTATCAAAAATGATTAACTTAACTTTATAAAAATATATGTAAACACATCATTTTAAAATTTCCTTTCATGAATAAGAAATTTTCACAAAACGTATTTTAAACTTATCATTATTACTTTATTATTTTCATTATCATTTTTAGGATCTGTCAAAAACATTTATGAAATATTTTCAAATACATACTCATTACTTAATCATAGAAGGAGTTCAAAAGTAGTGCCTTATAGACTTTTCAAAATTTTCCATAAGTTCTAAGAAGAAAAATACACATTGGGGTTAAGAGCAATAATGTGCATAAAAGACAAAATAAAAGGTCTAAAACAATTATTGGAAAAATAATTTTTCACCTATTTCCCTACTTCTACATCTTAACAAATTTTATAAGATTTGTCCGGCTATATTATAAAAAACCAGAAACTAGCTTTCTTTCTTTTTTTTCAAAAGTTTTGTTTAAAAACATAGTGCATATTGAAGGTAAGGAGAACAATGTGCCTAAGAGACAAAATAAGACTTTATAACTATTAACAGAAAATTTCTTTTTGTCAAAATCTTTTAATTTCGCTTTTTTTAAAAATTACATAGTTTGTTTGATTATTTTATAGAAAATCATAAACTAACTTATTTTTTCTTTTTAAAGTATCAAACATCCACTACTTCCTTTTCAAAAGTTCTCTTACTAAAAGCAAAATGCACATGGAGATTGAATACAACAATGTGCCTAAAACAAACAAAAGCTTTACAACAGTTATTGAAAAATAACTTTTTACCAAATTCTTTAATTTTGCTTTTTACACAAATCTTATAGAATTTATCTGACTATTTTATATAAGATCGTAAATCAACTTCTTTTCTATTTAAAATATCAGATATATACCATTTCTAACATTTAGAAAAAATTTCCATTAGTTTATAGCTTAAATTGGAGTAGACAATAGGAACCTAGTTACTTAAGCCCACTTCTACCTATCAATGCCTTAAATGCATAAAATTTTCCATTCTTCTTTCCAAAGGTGTTCAAATCAAGTTTTATTTTCCTTTAAGTAAATGTGAGTCCTTACGACTACTACCAATAGGGTTTCTGTTTTGACTGGGGAGATTGCCTTAAGGTCATAAAGTCCTTTTCATATTCTTATGCTTTATTTTCGTCTCATTCTCATTATATTGGTCTCTTGGTGCTAATCTTCTTCATTCACCCTTAAACCCATAGTTTATTTGTCACTGCTAGTTGGTATAAGAGACCTCTACTAGCATTTCTTACCAAAATAAATATGAAAGGTCCATTCTATCGCCTAAAACTTGTTCTCATTCTCACCATCTACGTCTGGAATAAAAGGAATTTCAACATATATAGATAAAATCTTTAGAATCCACTTTAAAACCTTTTATCTATATACACACACACACATACATTTCCAAAACCCATTTTTGAAAACTTTTTGGAAAGCCTTTTGAAAAAAATCTTGAAAAACTATTTTTTTTATAAATATTTTCAAGTACGTTCTCTCATTACGTGCCTAAACCCTAAGGAATTTTAAACTTAAGCTCTGATACCAAATGTAACAACTTGCACTTTCCGACACCAATCACGTCAAGAAAATACGAGCTATTAGGTTTTTAAAACATTACAAAGCATAATTACAGAGATAGAGTTCTACGACATTCTACACTTTCAGATCTCACAGCGGAATGAATTAAAACATAAATATAGAAAGATAGACATTTCATACAAACATTCTCCAAAATACTTGCTTTACAAAATACATTGTTTCCAAGTTACAATATAAGTTTACATACTAATACAATAAGTAATTGTAAGAGAATAACATAAAACACTAGAACCCCATCATTGAGCTCATTTCTTCCCCGTACTACGTCCAATTACTATTAAAATATCATCCTGTGGTAGGGAAAAATGAAAAGAACAGGGGTGGGTAAGATATAAAGTCTGATGACCGAGAACAAGACTAATAAGGAAATTATATACAACTGACTCCAAGTCTAGTCTAGGTGATATAGAGTGTGTGTACAGTGTCCGCGCACCTAAGGTCACATGCATAAGGTCACATATCAATGGTCAACAACCTAATATCATGGGAATAATAGCAGATTGTACCACACTGAACGATCGTCTGGTTTTGGGGAACTACTATCCCACTATAACTCATACTAGGCTTGGAAATAAAGAACATGCATGTAACTCGCATAGTGGCTCATCGTATGCACCTATGTCCAACCCCTCAATCTTAGTGGCATTACGTACCCTCAGGAGTTACTGCACCTAACTCCTGCAGGTACCGGGCACCATCTAGTTTTCAACGTCTACGCCCATACGGGCCTACGGTAATGTCCATAATTGGCATAGTCTCCGATCCCAACACCTCGACTAACGACCGATAATCCGATCCTAACACCTGTGCGCACCTTTTGCAACATAAGTTGCACATCTCAACCACACTCTGTATCCTACTCTATAATACAAAAACATGAACTAAGTCCGCCTCCTCAAATAAGAACACCTAAATGTGTCTATGCTAATCAAGCAATTTAGAGAACAACAAGGTTCATACACCTATCGGCTCAAGGCCCCAAATAGTCTACTAAGTCAAAAGTGACTTACGACAGTCGACCTACGCTAGTCTTAGGTCGATTGCCTACAATCCAGACATCTTTAGATTTGCCTATTTTAAGCAGATTAATTTATTACATTCGATTATCAGTCTTCATCCGTCTAATTTTTATTTCAACTGGGCTAATCTATTTGTCATATTTTTATTACATTTTTCGCAGCATTTACATTATTCCAATTGGAAAATTATAGGTGTCAAATCCAATTTTAACATATGATTTATGGTTTTGCAACTTACATATGTCAATTACAATTAGATAAAAAGATCCATTATTCCAGATTCCTAATTTAATAATTTAACGGATTAATCTCAAAATTAACAGTCAAATCAACATAGGGTAGAAATTAAAATCAATTAATTTAACTAATCTATTAAATTTGTGCCCACTCACCTCTGTCCTAAGCTATAGGTTACGCCGTAAGCTTTCTCCCCTAAATTTTCTTAGGCCTCTCCTCCAATTGCTAGATCTCCTTTTATTTTAATTTAGGTTGAGATCTGGAATAGAATTGAGGTTTAGAAATTGATTTGAGAAATTAGGATTTGAAGTTTTATTTTGGTAGAGCTTCGCTGTAATGGAGAGAATCAGGTTTTAGGTTAACCCTAGCTATCAGTTTATAGGGGAACACCTCAACTCACTACCGTCAGATCCCAGTCCAAAATCATCTCGTTCATCGTTATAAACCGTGGCCAGCATGCAATAATATCGCATGCATGAAACAAATCGACTCCAAGTCGTGACCCTACGATCGACATAGGGTCGGGTCGACCGCCCATGGTTGACCTGGACCCAATGTGGGTTGACCTGGCCCTTAATTATATATATATATATATATGTTAATTTCTTACTTATTCAAACCTTTATTACTTTTCCTTTTTAGCTTGGATTTCAACAAGTTATAAATGAAAGTTGTCAAGAAAATTACTACTTTTATTCTTTAGGTTCATTCTTATCCTTTAATTCTATTTCCTTATTTATTTCCGGAAAAATCGCGGGGTGTTACATGAAAAGTCTCATAGTGACTCGAGTATTATATAAATAATAAACGGGTCAGACTATATCTAAATCCAATGCGGGTACATAACAATAAGTATGGTAATAAAAAGTAAAGCATTAATATGACTCACTGAAACATCCATTATAACATCATAATAAAGTACCATACCACATTCCAAATATCACCCAAGGGATATATACAAACAAGTAAGAATCAAGAAATCTATAAATCGGGCGATAACGATCAAACTCATCAGAAACTCAAAATAATATGGATAAGCGCACATCATATCCATAAAAATAAAAAATAAAGGAATGTATCTCGAATCAAACCAAATCCAAGGGTCAACTACCAAAATATTTTCTTGACTTTCAGTCCTAATAGAAGTGTAGACTTCCGACTGTCAATTCCTAAAATGTGAATCAAGACGACATAATCCCAAATAAACAATCAAAGTATCAAATCATGACTTACAACCCTAGTAGAAGTAATTACTTCCGACTGCTAAGTCGTTAAAATAAATCAGGAAATAAGGAATCCAAATAGAAAGAAATCCAAACCAAATACAAAAATCAATATCCAAGAATACTATCTCAACTTACAGTTCCGATGGAAGTAAAATCTTCCGACTGTTAGTCCTAGGAGATAGCAAGAAATCCAAATCCTAAATAAAACATAGTCAACACAAAATATTGAAAACAATATCCAAATAATTATTTCGACCTACAATCCTAAAGGAAATGATACTTTCGACTGTTAGGCCCTCAGAAATATCAAGAAACACAAACTCAAACCAATATCAAAGCCAAATAAAACCTCAATATACAAAATCATATATCTCGACCCCCGGTCCTTATAGAGACAAAACACTCGACTGAATGGTCCTAGGAGAAAGAAAAAGCAAATCAAACAAAAAAGGAAATCCCTTAGTCATATGCTCTTATGGGAGTTTGAAAAATAAGCTCACAACATGTCTTCAATGTCATAGATAGACAACACACAGTTGTCTCGGGTTAGAGGATCTCAAATGATAAATAGACAAGCAGCCAGCCTCTATTGTCAAACAATCATAGTCTCTAATGAGGTGATAATATCAAATATAGTAGATCTTCCTAAGTCATCTAGATAGGAGACTGACGTACTTTAGCATAGCTCCAGGAAATGCTAATGACCGCAGCCCATTTCCTATAGTCTCTAAGTTACTCTCACAATCGTGATGCTCGTATCCATCGCATGTCATAAACATGCCGGTGGACTACGTCAAGCATTGACCACGATTCCTACTTGCCTTTGGTAATGGGCTGTTGGTCCTTAAGTGACGTCGGGGCAATGGCTCTAATGAGAGAAATAACTCTCAGCCTACAAACTCAACAAGGTGACATCACGGATCCAAGGCATAACCCCATAATCAGGACCACTAAGATGGATAACTAGCATATTTGGTCGGTCTAATTTACATGCTCTCCATAGTGGCGTGAACCCTATGACGTATATTTCCAATAAATACTCTCAACTATATAAGTCCCAACGAGAGTAATAACTAGTACTCTCGACTCTAGGATTTCTGATGAGAGGGCAACTACTGCTCTCGACTATATGAGTCCTGATAAGAGCATATCAACATAACAAAACCTCGACTACTAGCCCTAACAGTAGATAATGATACTCGACTAGTTAGCCCTTAGAGGATACAATAAAATACTTTCAACGAGATGAGTCCTATCGAGAGTAATAATAATAAGCATTCTCGACACCATACTTCCTAATGAGAGCGTACTGCATAATAATTCCTCAACTACTAGCCTTAAGAGTAAATAATAATATAAATCGGCTTGTTAGTCCTAAAAGGATAAATTTGTAAATCCCAACATATCTCTAGCTATAGCCCTCAGAGAGTAATAGAACTCTTGACTACTAAGCTTTAAGGAGTCACCTCTAGACGATACAACAAATTCCTAATCCATTTCCAAATATAAGTGACATCTAATCGCTAATGGTAATCGAACAAGTATTACTTGAGCGTCCCATACCACTCAATATTACTTGAACATTTACTAGAAGCTAGTAAACTACACTCATCAAACAACAGTTATTCTATAATATGAATCAAGCAGAATAATCGAAAAAATAATACTGAATGCCCCATCCTAAACTTTATTACTAATATGTTTACTCAACATCCTCATTATATAGAACTAAATCACAACAAACATCAATAAATCATATCTAATCTAATCATATACGGAAGGAGATTATAACTCAAAAATCTCAACTCCATTTATATATTTCACAATTCAATCCATCATTAAAATAGATTGTATATTTTAAAAATTCCCTTTCCAAATATATTTCTTGAATCCTTTATTTCAATTCAAATTAAATTTTCTTATCGTATAGAATTACACATAAATAAATCAATTTTAAACCACTAAAATATGTATGCGAAAAGGGATTTATATTTGTATAGTCTTAAAACCATTCGAATACAATTCACAATTGGTTTATCTTCAAAATAGGCTTATATACTCAAATCCCCTTTCGAAAATATCTTTGAACTCCATTTATTAAAAACACACTTAACAAAATAAATATATATTTGAAGATACTATTAAAACTTTCAATTATACCAAATCATCAAATAAACTAATTTTGAACCAAAAAATATGTAAAATGGGAAATATATTTTAAACCTCTTAAAAATAGGTTTTATAATCAAAAATCCTCTTTTGAAATTCCCTTTTTAATAATTTTTACTAAATATTCAATTTACAAAAGAATTACCCTTTTGGAAATATTATTAAAAATTCTTCCTTTATACTTGTAAAAATTTCATACATTCCAATATATTAAAAAATCTCTATTTTTATTTCCAAATAAACTTTTATATCCAAACAACTTTTAACAGATCATTTTATTCTTCCAACCACTTTTATTTATTTACAAATAAACTTTAATTAAATTTTAAAACATCAAAAATAATTTATCGAAGCTTACCAAAATATTTAAAAATTAGAAAATCATTTGAACGTCCAAAAATATAAATTATGGAGCAAAATTCTCCAAAATCGTTAACAAAATCAACTAAACAATTATATCACATGGCCGGGTCGAATTCCATTGAATTTCGGCCATCTGTACAGTGCACACAACATATAAATAATCTACTCAAATCAAAATCAAATCGAACTGGATCTCATTTGCATTTTGGACAATCCAAAATACATGAAATCCCAATATGAAATCAAGTTCACATCCAATATCACACAATCAATCAAATATTCCTAAACAAACATCTCAACCAAATAATTCAACCAATCTATGAGATAATTATCTAGCAAGCAATAGGAAATAAATTTAATTGTGATTTTATTAAACTCATCGAAATGACCAGCGAAAACCTTATTGTCCTAAAAGTACAAGAAAAAAATGATGCATTTCCATCTTCAACAGTCATCAGCGTCGGGACTACCACCAAGCCGTAGCTCCAATCTCAATGCAGATCTGCATCATCGACACTGTAAAACCCTAATCGCGACCTTGCATCTAGAATCAAGGAGAAAGAAATGGGCTAGATTTGGTTTTGGTCCTTTACTTCTAATTTATTTTAGTTTTAAGTTCACCTTCCATTCAAATTCAAATTTAGATTCTTGATATTTATTTATAAATATACCTCAATCCATTTCAAATTAATTTACACTTCGTTATGCAAGTTATATTTCAATAATTACCCAAATTCATTCATTTCAATATTTGTTTATTTCTATTTAATTATTCGTTTTATTATTACAAACTAAATTTATTTACCAACTATTTAAATAATGTAAAAATTATTTACATTTCAAAATATTTAATATTGATTAAAACATTATATTCAATTTTAATATATTATCCAAAAGGAATTTATTAAACAAAGTCTTTTATTAAATAGAATTTCATTAAATAAAAATTTATTTTAAAAAATATTAAATATCTAAAATTTAATTCAAACATTTTTATTTTAATTAAATTTATTTATTTATACGATGTGTAAAGCAGGGTTGTTACAGACTTCCCCCTTTAAGAAAATTGCGTTCTCACAATTTCTTGTAGGGAAACATCTAATACAACTCAAACCCTGACTTTCCTCGCAATCAACAAACCTAAGAAAAGCTCACACAATCCTCTATACGGCTTTCTCACTAACTTCTCTTATTGTATACTACTATTTAAATAGACACAACTATCTATTTTCGCATACGATAATCTGTGAAAATATTCCAAGTGTCGGAGTTTTCGAAATTTTTTGGCAGTCCCATTTGTGCGGAGAGCGTTCTTGAAAAATCAAAACATAATATAATCATAATAATATACATCCAAATCAATAGAGCATCCTGAAACATGAGGGAAACAATATAATATCACACTATACTAGGATATTGCGAAAAAACGTACGTTTTTATTAGCGTTTAAGCAAACTATTTCACTTTTATGTAAGCAAAAGCGAGCTATCTTCGCCAAAGTATCCAAATGCACCTAATCTTAACTCAAGTTTGAATTTTAGTCGCATAAAAGAAGTATAGTGAGTATGCATTCATGTATTGAATAAATTACATAACACTCTAGTTTTTAGGCCATTTCTCGATAAATTTTCAATGGCCAAAACATAAAATTAGCTAATGGTTCCATAAAGTGAATTGTTACATAATGTGTCAGCTTTTTAAATAACTTTCGAATTGCAAAAATATGGATTACAACCCGAGTTATGGGTGGACTACAAAAAGTATGTAGCTTTGGTTTTTGACAAATCACAAAGGGCCATCATAGTAATCTCAGTTTTTCGCCCAGCAAAATTCAAAATTTCACAAAACTCTCTAAACAGAACTTGTTGCTTATGACTAAATTAGTTCAACACTATTTTGAGAAATTTTCATTTTACAGCAATGCATAACCATTCTAATTCACGTTAAAGCATAGTTAACTTAAAAATTCTGTGAAGTGATTAACATGAAAGTTGTTCTATATTAAAATATCTTACAAATGAAAAATGATTCATCAAAATCGAACAAACCAATCAAAAGTTAGGACTATATTTGTACATCACTTTTAAAGTGCAAAATTTCTAAAATTGAGAATCAAACTACAAAAGGAAAGAATGATTTTAAACAAGATTCATGTTGTAGGCTTTTTAAGGGTTTTTTTCTTCAAAACAATGATCTTAGGAATACATGAAAACCAAGTAGGCAATATGGATTTTTTTCCATGCATTAAAGGACAGTTTAAGGCATGTTTTTGAACACAAATTAACAATAATTTGGAAGAAACTTTGAGCTGCACTAAATACTCTTGGTTAAACTTCCAATAAAACACACTTGAAAATTTGATAAACTTTCAACAACCGAAATGCATTTGGTTAGAACTTCTTTGGAAAAAAATTTTATAACAAAAAATGGGAATCTTTATAATTCATAACCTTAAATAGCATTCAGTAATTACATTGCACAAACCAAATCATGGGCCAGGTCATACATTTTATTATCATCTCTTTAGCACATAATCTCTAAATACAATAATTATAATGTGGTTAAAAATCTTTATGCTGTTGACAATTAGTTGGTCGATGCTAGAAAATTGCAGTTGGTATATGATTATGAACCTAAAAAGTATCATCAAAACATCGATCTTTCAGTATGACTATAAGACAATGATACTTCTATCAAATTGTTTGAAAATCCCACCAAACTAGAAACATAAGGAGACATACCTTATTTGCTTTTGCTACTCGCTCCATTACATATCACTATTTAAAGTGGGTTGAATATAAGAACAAGCACATTAAATATACATGATTTTAAGCACACAGACAATTATCATGTTTAATTAGGAAATGAAGAAATCTAACAAAATAATAATAATAATAAATTGCTCCAATTTCTATTATGGGACAAACTAACGGGTCAAGATCCATGGCAATATATCCACAGACCATAAACAAGACACATCTCATAAATTTACACCATAGGTTAATGTTTAGCGTATAACTTCTTGGAACATGGAAAATAAGTTCAGGCATTTTCTCATGAACCAAGATAGGGAGGTTGTTCATCAATAATTTTCTAATTATAGGATAACACTTTTAGATATAATATTAACATATATATTGCCGCTGCCTAAAGTCTAATTATTGTACAGACAAATATCTTGATGCAAACATGTGACTGGGTCATAAATATTCATCATAAGTAGGGCTGTCAATGAGTACCCGAAAATCCGAAATCCGTCCGTATCCGTATCCGAAATATGAAAAATTATCCGATATCCGAAAAACGGATACGGATACGGATATGGCCATATCCGTATCCGATAATTATCCGTTCGGTTTTTATCAAGATTATAGCTATTTTTTATGTATTTTAGTACATAAAATGATTGTCGTTTACTATTATATCCTGGTAAAATAATTGATATGTACATAAAAAATCAATTTTTACCACTTAAAATTATTTTTCTTAGTGTATTTATTATTTCTATATATTTAGTACAAAAACGAATATATGATAAATCAAAATTTTCTATTTATTTGTTTAGATTTATCAGTTGTAAACTGATCGAAGAATATCCGATAAATATCCGATATCCGTCCGCATCCGCGGATACAGATATCCGATATCCGAAAATGATTTCGAATACGGATACGGATATAACACTATCCGTATCCGAAAGTATCCGTTTACAGGCCTAATCATAAGTAAGCTTTTAAGAAATTTTTTTTAATTATCTTCCATGAAATCTTCCTCGAAATTCTTTACATAAAATTTAAACTTACTTTTAATTTGGGAAGTCGTATATTTGCATTCAATACCTTAATATATATTTTTTCGAAACATTATTTTCTTTTTCAAAATATGTTATTCTTTTCAAACCATTGTGTTGGAATACCTCATCATAGTGTTTAGGAATCCCTATCGACAACGTTGGCCAGACGCATTGATCAGAATTCTTAAAACACTCGACGGACAAATTAACACCAAAATAAAATACTAAATCATTTACTTGCTTGAATAAAATATTTATTTTCAAAATCCATATATACAACCAATTCATTAATCACCATCAACAATAAAAATCATCACACAAAGTTCATCCGTTTTCAAACAAACAAACAAACAAATGCCTTTAGCGAAAAGCTATCAATCAATTTCTACTGCGCAACTCTGATCACTACAGGATCCACTAACTCAACTTGCACATCATAATTTGAATTTGTGAAATATTCAATACAAAATTCAAATTAGGGTCATTTGTAGCTTCCCTAACCGAACAACTTCATTCGAACTCAAGCCACATAGAGGTTTATCATTCATCATATATACCGACACTACTGGCTAGACTAACCCCTTCTACTTTCACAACCTTCATCAACTATTCTGTATCTCATACAAAGACTTACACTCAAAAAAAGGTTGATGAAATATATTATATAATACATAAGAAAAATACAAATACGTCCCCAGATGATTACCCCAGTAATCATCGTATACTCCTACTATCCCTTTAATATAGGGTAACTACCACACACCCAAGACGGAACAGGAACTCTAAAGTCACTCTAAGGCCAAGACTCGTATCATAAATATTATATATTATTCTGAACCTACTTTGGTACCAAATGTAACACCTCCACTTTTATACCCGTACTATCCAAGAGTATTACAGGATAATACTGTCGGATAACACGGAGAATAAGGCGATATGGGGTACACATGTGAATACTCACTTGGGCTAAAACTGGTTAGTATTTAAATATCAAATAAATAACTCACTTATATATACACAATATCGACATAAAGCAATAAACACATATGCCTCTAAGACAGAACAATACATAATAAATAACAGAGATCATAGAGTCAATCGCAACGATAATACATATAATATACAATATAAAATATATGTCCATATACATCACACTAATATACACATGCAAGACTATACAATACAGAATAATAATCTATAATACGGAAAATCTAGTCTCCTTTATGCCCATAAAATGCAAGCTGGTCTCATTGTTCATGTACCTTAAAAGTCTCGTATTGACCCGTGTATTATATAAATAATAAACGGGTCAGACTATATTTAAATCCAATGTGAGTACATAAAAATAAGCAAGGTAATAAAAAGCCAAGCACAAATATGACTCAATGAAACATCCATCGTAAAATTATAATAATAAAATAACATACCACATTCCAATACCACCCAAGGGATACATACAAACAAGTAAGAATCACAAAATCTAGAAATGGGGTGAAAACGATCAAATCCATCAAAAACTCAAAATAATATGGATAAGCGCACAACATATCCATAAAAATCACAATAAAGGAATGTATCCTGAATCAAACCAAATCCAAGGGTCAATGACCAAAATATCCATCTTGACTTACAGTCCCGGTAGAAGTGTAGACTTCCGACTGTCAAACCCTAAAATGTGAATCAATAAGGCATAAGCCCAAATAAACAATAAAAGCATCAAATCTCGATTTATGACCCTAATGGCAGTAATAACTTCCACTGCTAAGTTGTAAAAAATAAATTAGGAAATATGGAACCTAAATAGAAAGAAATCCAAACCAAATACAAATCAATATCCAAGAATACTATCTCAACTTATAGTCCCGATGAAAGTAAAATCTTACGACTGTTAATCCTAGGAGATAGCAAGAAATCCAAATCCTAAATAAAACATAATCAATACAAAATATCAAAAACAATATTCAAATAATTATCTTGACCTACAACCCTAATGGAAATGATACTTCCAGCTGTTAGGCCCTTACAGATATCAAGATACACAAACCCAAATCAATATCAAAGCCAAAAAAAATCCAATATACAAAATCATATATCTTGACCCCTACTTCTTAGAGAGACAAAACTCTTGATTGAATGGTCCCAGGAGATAGAAACAACAAATTAAATAAAAAGGAGATCTATTAGTTATACGCTCTTATTAGAGAATGACAAACAAGCTCACAACATGTTTATAATGTCATAAATAGACAACACGCAGCTGTCTCAGGTTAGAGTATCTCAAATGATAGACGGACACAAAGTCAGTCTCTATTATCAAACAATCATCGTCTCTAATAAGGTGATGATATCAAATATAATGGATCTACTTAAGTCATCCAGATGGGAGACTGATGTACCGCAGCATAGCTCCAGGAAACACGAATGGCCGCAGCCCGTTTCCTACAATCCCTAAGTTAGTCCCTAAACCATGACGCTCGTATACATCGCATGCCATAAACACTCTGTCAGACTACGCCGAGCATTGGCCACGATTCCTACTTGCCTTTGGAAACGGACTGTTGGTCCTTAAGTGACATCGGGGCAATGGCTCTAATGAGAGAAATGACTCTCAGCCTTCAAACTCAGCAAGGTGAAATCATGGATCCGAGGCACGACACTGCACTTAGGACCACTAGGATGGATAACTAGCCTATCAAGTGGGTCTAATTCACACGCTCTCCATAGTGGCGTGAACCTTATGACGTAGATTTCCAATAAATACTCTCGACTATATAAGTCCTAACGAGAGTGATATCTAGTACTCTCGACTCTAGGAGTCCTAATAAGAGTGCAACTACTGCTCTCGACTATATGAGTCCCGATGAGAGCATATCAACATAACAAATCCTCGACTACTAGCCCTAACAGTAGATAACGATACTTGACTAGTTAGCCCTTAGAGGATATAACAAAATACTCTCGATGAGATGAGTCCTACTGAGAGTAATAATATTAAGTACTCTCGACTGCATACGTCATAATGAGAGCGTATTGCATAACTATTCATCAACTACTAGTCCTAAGAGTAAATAATAATATAACTTGGCTAGTTAGTCCTAAGAGGATAAATCTGTAAATCCCAACATATCTCTAGCTTGTAGCCCTTAGAGTAATAGAACTCTTGATTAATAAGCTTTAAGGAGTCACCTCTAGACAATATCACAAATTCCTAACTCATCTCCAAAATATAAGTAACATCTACTCACTAATAGTAATCGAACAAGTATTAATTGAGCATCTCATACCACTCAGTATTACTCTGCAGTTTACTAGAAGCTAGTAAACTACACTCATCAAACAACAGTTATTTCTATAATATGAGTCAATAGAATAACCGAAAAATAATACCGGATGCACCATCTCAAATGGTATTACTAATCCGTTTATTCAACATCCTCATTCTGTAGAATTAAATCACAATAAACATCAATATAAATCATATCTAATTAAATTATATACAAAAGGAGATTATAACTCAAAATTCTCAACTCCATTTATATATTTCACAAGTTAATCCATCATTAAAATAGATTGTATATTTTAAAAAATTTCTTCCAAAAATATTTAATTCCTTTATATCAATTCAAATTAAATTTTCTTTTCTTATAGAATTACTCATAATATTGAATAAATCAATTTTAAACCACTAAAATATGTATGCGAAAAAGGATTTATATTTATATACTCTTATAACCATTTGAAAACAATTCACAATCGGTTTATCTTCAAAATAGGCTTGTATACTCAAATCCCCTTTCGATAATATCTTTAAATTCCATTTATTAAACACACACTTAACAAAATAAATATATTTTTAAAAATAATATTAAGACCTTTCAATTATACCAAACATCAAATAAACTAGTTCTGAACCAATAAATATATAAAAATAGAAATATATTTTAAACATCTTAAAATAGGTTTTTATAATCAAAAATCCTCTTTTGAAATTCCCATTTTAATCATTTTTACTAAATATTCAATTTACAAAAGAATTTCCCTTTTGGATTAAAAATCCTTCATTTATACATACAAAAATTCCATACATTCTAATATATTGAAAAATCTCTATTTTTATTTTCAAATAAACTTGTATATCCAAACAACTTTTAACAAATAATTTTATTCTTCCAACCACTTTTATTTATTTACAAATAAACTTCAATTAAATTTTAAAATACCAAATAATTTATCGAAGCCTACCAAAATATTTAAAAACCAAAAAATCGTTCGAACGTCCAAAAATACAAATTATGGAGCAAAATTCTCCCAAACCATCAACCAATCAACTAAACAATTTTATCACATAGCCGGGTCGAATTCCATCGAATTCCGGCCATCTACACAATGCACACAACATATAAATAATATACTTAGATAAAAATGCAATAGGACAAAATCTCCTTTGCATTTTGGATAATCCAAAATATGCGAAATCCCAATATGAAATCCAAGTTCACATCCAATGTCACACAATCTATCAAATATTCCCAAACAAACATCTCAACCAAACAATTCAACTAATATATGAGATAATTATCTAGCAAGCACTAGGAAATAATTATAATAGTGAGTTTATAAAACTCACCGAAAGGACAAGCGAAAACCTTACTATCCCAAAAGCACAAGAAAAAAATGATGCATTTCCATCTTCAAAAGTCATCAGTGTCGCGACTTCCTCCAAGCCGCAGCTCCAATCTTAATGCAGATCTCCATCATCAACGCTGCCAAACCCTAATCACGACCCGAAGTCCGAGCTGTCTCCTCCTCCATCGCACGTCGGCACGCTAATTCACCTAGGTCGCGACTTCCTCTCACTATGCCTACCAGCTCTGTCGTTGTTGCCAAATCACGATGGCCTTCCTCCTTTCCCTCCTCTGGGTTGCACGCACCATTCATTGTTCGTTTCTTTTTTTTTGCCTTTTTGTTCTTGAATGAACCCGAGAGTGAAGGGTGAGGCAAAGGAAGGGAGGTTCTAAAATCAAGGTGAAAAGAAATGGGCTAGATTTGGTTTTGGCCCTTTACTTCTAATTTATTCTAGTTTTAACTTCACCTTCCATTCAAATTCATATTTAAATTCTTGATATTTATTTATGAACATACCTCAATCCATTTCAAATTAATTTATACTTCGTTATGCAAGTTATATTTCAATAATTACCCAATTTCATTCATTTCAATATTTGTTTATTTTTGTTTAATTATTCATTGTATTATTATAAAATAAATTTATTTACCAACTATTTCAACAATGTAAAAATTATTTACACTTCAAAATATTTAATATTGATTAAAACTTTTTATTCGATTCAATATATTATCCAAAAGGAATTTATTAATTTAATTCAATTTATTAAAACAATATATTTTATTAAATAGAATTAAATTAACTAAAAATTTATTTTTAAAACATTAAATCTCTAAAATTTAATTCAAACATTTTTATTTTAATTAAAAATTTATATTTATACGACGTAGAAAGTAGGGTTGTTATAAGTAGGAAGATCTAATCATAAGAATAGGACAATTTGTAACTAAATATACGAGTATGCAAGACATCATGAATTGTACTTCAACTCTAAATGTTAATGCTCATGGCGTTGTTGGTATTTTCATGCTTGGGCATATTGTTTATAACTTTTTTAGTCATAAGCAATTTTCCGTTGTTTAGTTATTATTTACATATATTTTTAAGTATTGAAAGTCTGTATGTATATACGTTTAAATGTTATTTGGTATTAATTTTTTTTATAGCACTAGTCTTTTATTAAATTGCTTGTTGTTTGATTTATATACTTTGTCTGCATGTATGTCCGTTGTTTGCTTGTTGTTATAACTGAGTTCCATTGTCGAAGATGATTTTTTTGGTAGTCCAAATCGAGTTACAATATTCTTAATAATGAATTTAAACCTTACTTGCTTTGGGTAATGGTTCATGTACTACCCACTTAGTAAAATAATCAATTTCTACAACTGTAAAGTTTGCTCCTCCCATTGAAATAGTTAATGGTCTGGTCAACTCAATTCCTCATACATCGAAAGGCCAAAGACTAGTCACAGGCGCCAATTCACTTAAAGGTAATCGATGGATTCTTTAGAATCGTTGGCATTTATTACATCTTTTCACATAAGCTAAAGCATCTTTGCTTATTCATAACCAATAGTACCATGTCTCACTACTTTCCTTGCCAGTGTTATTCCAATAGAGCTATCTTCGCAGAATCCCTTATGGGATTCAATTAGCAATCTCATCCCTTTTTATGGCATAATGTATCAAAGATATGGGAACGAGTACCCTTTTTGAGTATTATTCCATTTATTATGGTATAGGATGATTCTTGATATCTTATTCTTTGACTCGTTCCTATCTTTTGGTAATATTTCTCTTTCTAAATATTCAATTATCGGTACCATCCAACTATTTCTATATTGGTCATCTCGAATATTTGCACCTGCATTTGTATCTATTCTTTCACATATTATTTCTTGGTTGTTTTCTTCCTCAGACTTCCCCATAGAACATGGCATGTATCAACCTTAGACGGCTGAGATATTCTCAATTGATTGATGATGTGGCATACTATTGAGATGACATATGGCATGAGTTACATTTTCCTTCTCTTCTTACTGACATGGAACAATAGGACCAACATGAAGCTGACCAATGGATGATCAAGATAGTTTCAATGGCCATTTTAAGCATGCTGTAGCATTTTAGCTTTAGACATGCAATAGAGCTTCAGCTTTTAAACATATGATAACACTTTAGATTTTATATGTACAATAATATTTTAAACCTAAGCATGCGATATCTCTTTAATCTTACACATGAGATAGCTCTTCAATGTTAAACATGCGATTTCCCTTCTTTAGACTTGCGATAAATCTTTTGCATTAGGCATGAGATAGCCCTTCTTTAGACTTATAGTAGCTCCTTAACTTTAAATATACAATAGATCATCAATTATAGACATGTGATAGCTCATCCAATTTGGACATATGATAGCTCATATATCTTAAACTTTCGATAGCCCTACTTTAGACTTGCGATAGCTCCTCTTTTAGACTTATGATAGCTCTACTTTAGTCGTTGATAACTCCTTTTTTATACTTGTGATAGATCTTCCTTAGACTTCTGATAGATCCTCTTTTAGACTTGCAATAGCCCTTCTTTAGACTTATGATAGCCCTCTTTTAGACTTACTATAACTCCTTTTTTAGGCTTACGATAGCTCATCAATCTTTGGCATGCGGTAGCTTATCCATCTTAGACTTTCAATAGACCATATTTAGATTTGCGAGGGCTCCTACTTTAGACTTGAGATAGCTCTTCTTTTGACTTGTGATTGCTCCTCTTTTAGACTTATGATAGCCATCCAACTTAGTCATGTGATACCTCATCATTCTTAGACTTTGATAGCCCCTCTTTAAATTTGCGATAACTCCTCTTTAAGACTTGGGATAACCCTTCTTTAGACTTGCTATATCTCATCAATCTTGGAAATGTACAGCTCATTCATCTTAGACATGTGATAGCTCATCCATATTAGACTTTCCAAAGCCTTTTTTTAGACTTGTTATAGCTCCTCTTTTATTCTTGCAATAGCTCTTCCTTTTTGTGTTCTTCCTTAATATTCCCAATTTTAGATTACTTTTTTGGGTAAAACAGTTTCCCTCTGCCTGGAATAGATCAACTAATAGATGCCACTAGCACATTCATGGATGCATATTTTGGGTAAAACCTAGGCCAGCACACAGTAGGGTAAATGGGTAAATTTCAAAAAAAAATCCATTTGAGTCTTGTTGGACCTATGAAGTCTAAATTTATTTTAAATTAAATCAATATTTTATTTAATTTGTAAATAAGGTTTTAATTATTATTATGTTTGTATATTATATAGTATAATATGTGTATCATATACACATATGTGTATATGTGCACGTGCTACATGAGTCATGTGCATGGTTTAACATGCTCGTATATAGATGTTGAGAATTATACCACAACAGATATATTAGCCCCTCCATATACATATGTATTGTTTAATATATATATATATATATATATATATCAGTGTGTGTGTGTGTGTTTAGTTTTAAAAATAATATTAAATAATTTTTATAAAATACAAATGTTTATATGTATGAATATATATATATATACGTGTGTGTTTATGTATAATTGAAAGTAATTGTAAATATTGTTACAATGAGTTGATATAAAATCAAATTTGAATTTCAAAATTTGAATTTTAGATGTAGGTCTATATAATAAAATATCTAGATATTTCAAATTCGTATTAATATATTAATATTACATAAATAAATAAACAAACACACACACACATATATATATATATATATTATATTTCAAAATTATTATTATTATTATTTTAATTCATATACATATTATATACATATATTAATTTTTCAAAAATACATATATGTATAAATAAAATACACACACACACAAATAAGCTTTAATATGAATAAATAATTAAATATATATATATATATATATTTACATATATACATGCCCTAAAATAAATAATTTTTTTTAAATAGTTTTAGTTTTTTTAAAAACATTTTTTATTAAGGTTTCCATATGGAAATTTTGATAAAAATTAATTTTTTGTTAAAACTATTCAATGCATATCTATAACTTTATTAAATACTTATATTTATATATTTACAATATGTATATATTTATATATATATTTACAATATATTCAATTAAATACAATAAGTAAAATGAATTATATATATGTAATATATATGTGTATTAAAATCAATCTTTGTGGGAACAAAAATTAAAATTTTAATATTATTTTAATATAATTTTTTAAATGTACCAACCATGAACTATATGTTATTATATGCATATACAATTATATATATATATTATCGTCAAATGTAGATAATAGATCGGTATGCAGATTCATGATATCAATTTCTAACCAAGCTAGCATGTGACATGAATAAGCGTATTAGATATTATAAACAAGTAATATTACCTTTGACCGAAGCCTAATTGTCCGCACCTTGAAACGAAGGATCTAACTCCTTGAATTGAATCCCGTATCCAGAAGTTTCTAGCTTCTCGAACACAGCTTCCAACGACGATCGAATCGACTTTAATTTGATGTTAAAATACTTGAAAAGGAGGAGGGGTGATGTAGAATTTTTAGGCAGCAAAAGAGACGAAGAGGGGCTAAAAATCAAAAAAGAAAGTGAGGGTTTGGAGATGTTTAAATAGATGGGATACCAAGGAGAAAAATGTGGATCTGGATCCTCTATTTCTCTCTTACCTTTTCTCCTCCATTTTTAATTCAAATCCAACCCCTCCTTAGCAATCATTATGGCTAGCCTTCCCTTACACATTCTAGTAGAAAATTCAAGCCCCCTTATGGGCCTCTAAATCATATCAAGCTCGAATAATATTCATTTCATTTAAATCTAATTAAAACACCTACCGATATCGTATATCAATCAATATATTTATAACTAATATAAATGCACCGTTTAATATTGTTCATGCAATGACCCTAATTTTGACTAACATTATTTAGGACATTGAATTAGATAAATTAAATGAAATAATATAAGTGGTTAAAGGATTGAGATTTGAATAATTTAAGGTAGTCGTGCCTTAATTAACCTATAAGCCAAATAGAATTAAAATAAAATAAGTAAGAGGAATAAGATAAGGGAAAAATAGGAATAAACTAAGTTATTACACCATAAACCCTTCTTACTTTCACTCCTTATCCATTCTAAACATTTGCAAACAAAACTAAGAATGCTCAAAGCTTGGTCAGCCACCGTTAAGGTAAAATAAAAGGGAAAATAAGCAAGAATTCAAGTAGGAAGCTTAATCAAATCAATTCAAGAGCAAATCTCAACATCCTCAACAACAAGCTTAGGTGAACAATAGATTACATCTTATTTTTATTGTTTTCGATTTCTAGATGAGATCCGAATTTATTTTGCAAGTAAAATGCCATGATTTGATTGTTTAAATGGATATATAAGCTTGTTGATGATTAATGTTGCTTCATATAGATTTTATGATAAGTTTTGATTTGAAAAACTTAATAAATGACATCCTAATGACTTCCGTTTTTGATATAAGGTCAAAAACATTATTTTAGAGATGGGTTTCAAGTTTCATAATTTTCTAAGTTAATGTGGATTTATTATGAATTTTCAAGGAAAGAAAATGGTTAAATTGGGTTTAAATTATTTTCGGCAAATATATGACAGCCTTGAGTCTGAATTTTAAATATGTTAGAAAACATATTAAAAAAGATTTATGGGAATTTTTGGAGAATTTTCCTAAGTATTTTATTATGGATACAAAATTATTTAAGGTATGGGACTTAAATGTTTTATATGCTTCTAAAAGGAGAAGGGGCTAATTTGCTAAATGTTCTTAATGGTTAATTACTGAATTTGGCAGAAATTTTAGAAAAAGATTTTGAAAAAGAATTGGCAACCAATTATATGTTGACAAATAAGGCAAGTTAGTTAGACAGATATTACTTTAAAAGGCTAATAATCAGTTTTGCAAAGAATTACTGCTTCACTACTTACAACAGCTACCTTTCGACCCCATACTTCCCCCCCAACCAAGTCAAAACCAATACACATGGTATCAATGCCTTGGTACGTACTGGATGGGAGTTAGGTGGAAGGTATAGAGTCGAAACATGCTTTCTAAGGGGTAGAAGCTACTATTTTTGAGTACGAATCACTTATGTTTATAAAGGAGGCTTTCGAAGGAGTTATATTAGCTTTCGACTTAGTCAAATGTGCCTTTGTTTTATCAAAAGGACTTTTGAAAGGGGTTACCGCCTTTTTATTTTAAAATGAAGCTTTCGAAGGGGTTCGAAACCCATGCTGTCGCATTCAACCCTTCGAATCAATGCTTTCGAATGGGTATTTTTGCCTTCAAACTATGAATTCGCTTCTCCATGCTTTCGAATGGTTTGGTTTCGAAACCATCCACTTTCTTTTACTTAGGAATAATGCTTTCGAAAGCAACGCTTTTGCCCCAGTTCTTTTAAGACCCTTTGTTCTATTAAAAGATAAACCCAAATGTTTCGAAAGGAATGGTTTTAAATGGTTTCGAAGCTATGTTCCACAAACTTTTACTTGGACCTAATGTTTTTGAATGGTTTGTTTTAAGTAAGGAATTTTAATACTTTTGAAAAGTATATAGTGTAGGTTTCGAAGGGGAGGTACCCCAATGTTTGCGAAAGGTTTACTTGATTCTTTAAATGGAAGGTTTCCAATGCTTTTGAAAGGCAAGTTTAAAGTATTTTGAAAAGAGGATGTCTAAGGTTTTATAAAGCTTTCGAAGGGATACTTTCAATGATTTTGAAAGATCTATTTTTAAAGGTTTGTTTTGGCCTTTCGGCCTAGTGTTTCAAGGTAAAGTAGTTAACCTATTTTGAAAGGGGTACTTTCAATGGATTCGAAAGGGACCGTTTAAAGTTTTTAAACAATGTTTCGAAGGTGATATCTTGGATTTAAAACCTAATGTTTTCTAAGTTAAAAAAGGGCTTTAACTTGTTTTAAAGGGTAGATAACCCTATTGATTTAGGTTTTCATCAACATTGTTTTGTGTAAAGCATATATCATGGAAATGATATTTGAGTAAAGCAAAGAGTATATTTTCCTTATTTAAGTATGACTTAAAGGGTTAAATCAATTTGAATGAAATGTTTTCAAGGAAAATTTGATGGGGTAGTTAACCCTAAGTAAATGACTCAGATATTAGAATACCAGATGGGACTGGTATAGGGTCGCTCCCTATACTTTAGCTAGTAGCCCCTAGCTAATATAAGTCCAAAATTCTAGTGTGTAGGGCTTTGTCACAGGTAAGACTAAGATGATGTTACACACAAAAAGGAATATATAGAGAAAGATAGGTTATTGGTGAGACCACAAAACCATTAGGATCAGTTGACCTTAGGAGAAGTAAGTTAAGGACAGACCGTCCATGAGTGTGTCTAACAGAAGTTGGATTATTTATTTTGTCTGGTAGGCTCGATTCAGCCAATGGTTAGCAGTTAGCCAAACAAAACTATATTATTCGGACAAATAGTCCATTGATTACCTGATTTATATGCATATATGATATTGATATTATTGCTTTAATCAGTTTGATTGCAGGATTCTGATTTGCAAAAGATATGTTTTAAAAGGGATATTAGTGGGGGGAAACCTGTTCTGCTAAGTGGCGTGGTCTCACTTAATATCAGTAAACCGAGATGTAATAGTATTATTATTCACACCGGGCTTTATGTCTGACTCGACGTTTATGTTTTCTCCTTAAACTCTCTGGTGCTCAAAATTAATTTGAGTAGATTGAGAGTTAGGGTTTTACAGGTTTAGTAGGTGGACGAATAAGCTTCCAAAGACGTGCAGGAGGCAAAGTTAGCCATATAGGAGTAATTAGTTTTATTTCCGCTGTGATATATTTAAGACTGATGTGTCTATTGAGTACTTTGGTCATCCAATAGGGCATCTTCATATAGGGGTGCACACAACCCATACTCAACCCGACCCAACCCACCAACCCGACCCAACCCACATAAACCCGACCCAACCCATCTTAATTCGGGTCGGATATGGGTTACAATTTGTAACCCATACTATATACAGGTCAGGTGAAATATTTTGTTCAATCCAACCCTATTTTAACCCAACCCAACCCTATATAAAAAACTAATTTAATATCAGCCAATGTAAAATTAGAACTGTCAAAATCTAGAATAAAATTTATGTATTCTCGAATAAATATGCCAAAAAAGCATATTTGATGTCAGTCCAAAATACATAGGATTGACTAAGAGATTTCGAAGAGCATTTAATGTATTTTGAAATGAAATTCTTACTCTAATATGTAGTGAATTAATTTCGTATGATGTATTTTATAATGAAATTCTAATAAATATATGTGTTGTAGTGAATCAGTTATATTTAATTTATGCTAGCTAAAATTTGATATTTTATGCTAAATATTTTAATATTATATTTTAATTTTTTTCTTTATATTCTCATTTTTGCATTAGATTAATGTAACCCAACCCTACTAAACCCGACCCAACCCATACTTTAACCCAACCCATATCCAACCTTATATAGGGTCGGATATGGGTTGAACTACCTTTAACCCATACCTATACGGGTCGGGTGAAGTATTTGGTCAAACCCGACCCAACCCATACTTTGTGCAGCCCTATCTTCATATGTTGCCCTTGGCGTAAATTGTAATAATTATATTTGATCGAAACCTGGGAATCGTTTGTGATTGTGTAATGGAATATGAAACATGGATTTGAAATGCAATCAGTAAAGTTGTTTTTTTATAATCTGTGATTTTGTTTCATATTAATGTACTTTTGATATTATGGATACCATTAACATTACCGTATTTTTTCATTAGAAGTTAATACTATAGATGACTGCAACATCTATAGAGCTTAGCTTTGGGCCTCAAGATAGGGGATGTTACAACTTGGTATCGGAGCATAGGTTTATGAAAAATTTAAAGAAATTTCAAAATTAAAATGATTTTGAAAATATAATCCTAATGAATTAGAGAAAATATTGGGGTATGGGATAACGCTATAGTAACGTATTTGTATTTGCTTTATATAAGTATACACTTTATCTCTATTCTCCCATCCCCCTTAGGCTATTCTTTTATATCTTAGAAAGACTCGAATGTAGATTTTATGGATGTAAGATATGGATGCTAAAAGTGGAAGAGTTAACATTGGTGGGGGAAGCAGCACAACTAATGGGAGTGCCAGACCAGACACTAGAAGGAATCAAGGTCATGCACAAGCTGTTAATGTGGGTGCTGGAAAGCCGCAAGTAGATATGGGAGCTATGTATCAATTCTTCATTAACATGATGCAGGCTGGAGTTGCTGCGGGTTTAGTTGGAGGAAATGCTAAAGGAGGAAATCAGGGAGCTCTAGTGGTTAATAATTATGCTGTGTTGTGTAGAGATTATGCCAGGCTGAGAGGAAAACCGTTTATCGGGACTAAGGACGCAATTAAAGTGGAGAACTGGTTACTTCACTGCGAGAGGATTTTTGCTGATTTGGGGCTTAATGATGAGCAGAAAAGGAGGCTTGATTCTAGGCAATTACATGGAGTAGCACTGTACTGGTGGAACAGTGTCACGGTAGGAGTTAATGAGAAGACCATGACTTGGGCTGAGTTCAGAAGAAGGTTTGAGGAGAGGTTTATGTCGGAGATTGCGAAGTCAACTCCGCTCGGGAAGTTCGCTGAGTTGGAGTAGGGAGACATGACAGTGCTTGAGTATGCAACCAGGTTTGAGGAGCTATCGAGATACGGATACGCTATGGTACAGTTATTAAAAGGGATGAGAAATTCATTCGCGGGTTGAAGCCTGAGCTTGCTAAGGCCACATTATCGCAGATTAGAGATCTGTGCAATGTAGTTGTTGAGATGGCTTTAAGACGGGAAGAGATGCTTGCTTTTCTTAAAGGTAGTAAAGCAAGGGGAGCTCAAGGAGGGCAGAACCAGAAGAGGAAGTTTTTCCATAAGAAGGGAGCTCAGAAGAGTGGAGCTGCCAAAAAGGGAAAGACAGATGTTATCTGTTATAAGTGTGATAAGAAGGGACATTGTGCTCATGAGTGCCACACAGGCAAAGGGAAGAAAGCTGCTGACAAGAAAGGAGTGAGATGTTTCAACTGCGATCAAAGTGGAAATTATAAGAACTAGTGCAAGGAGCCAGCCAAGGATGGAAAAGGCAAGATGTTTGCATTGGAACCAGCTACCTCGAGACCAACAGTAGAGGAGAAGGGAAAGCTATGTTGGGAGGTACGCTTTTGATTCATGGTGTATCAGTTAGAGTTCTATATGATACTGGTACATCATATTCTTTTATATCTCATTGTTTGGTAGATAAGCTTAATCTAATTCCCTCATACCTAGTTACTTCCTTAAGAGTTGCGAATCCGATGGGAGGATATGCGACACTTAGGATGAAGTGTGACCAGTTAGAGTTTGAATTGTTAGGTCATACATTTGTTTGCAGTTTGCATGTGTTTAATTTCGTAGGGTTCGGAATTATTTTGGGTATGGATTGGTTAAGTAAATACGATGCTAGGATATTTTTCCATGATAGGAAAATATCACTTAAACACCCTGATTGAAGTGATCGGATTATATACTCCATAGAAAACCCTAGTTTTGAGGTTGATGCTTTATTGGGTGTTGTGGAGATAGAAGGCGGTTAAATCGAGTTTTCGTTGTTAGAGAATTCATAGATGTCTTTGAGCCCGTAGTAGGACTGCTGTCGAAATGAGCTATTGAGTTTCAGATAGATTTAGTACCAGGAGCAGAACCGGTGAGCATACCGCGAAGCAGAATGACACCTACCGAGATGAGGGAGCTAAAGGTGCAGTTGGTGGATTTGGAAAATAAGAACTTTATCTGACCAAGCAATTCGCCATGAGGAGTAGCCACAGTGTTTGCAAGGAAACCAGACGGATCGTTAAGGTTATGTATCGATTATCGTAAGTTGAATGAGAAGATGATAAAGAATCGATATCCGTTACCTAGAATTGACAATTTTTTCGACCAGTTGAGTGGAGCCAAAGTATTTTCCCAACTGGATTGGGCAACAGGGTTCCATCAACTTAGAGTGGCCGAGGATAGTATTCCTTTGATGGATTTTAGAACCAGATATGGATTGTATGAATGGTTAGTAATGCCGTTCGGACTAACTAATGCGCCGACATTCTTTGTAAATTTGATGAATCGAGTTTTCCGAGAGCACTTGGATAGGTTCGTATTGGTATTCATAGATGCCATTTTGATATACTCCAAAGATGAAAGAGAGCATGAAGTTCACCTTAGAGTGGTGCTTGAGATGTTGAGGCAGCATCAACTGAAAGCGAAATTTTTGAAGTGTCATTTTTGGAAGAAGGAGGTGAAGTTTCTTGGTCATGTAGTCTTAGAGAAAGGGTTGTCAGTTGAACCGGCTAAGATTGAGGCAGTAAATAATTGGAAGAAACCCGAGACAGTGACTGAGATAAAGAGTTTCCTTGGATTAGCTAGTTATTAGCGGAGATTCATGAAGGATTTTTCGTGGATAGCGGCACCGATGGCTAAGCTAACGCGAAAGGGTGTGAAGTTCGTTTGGACCGATAAATGTGAGGAAGCATTCTAAAGGTTGAAACACTTATTGACTAATGCACTTGTGTTGGTTGTTCCAAAAGGGAATTAGGACTTAGTATGTATACGGATGCATGTGAAATGGGATAAGGAGCTGTGCTAATGCAAAGGTGTAAAGTGATTTCCTATACTTCTTGACAGCTTAGACTGCATGAGATTAGATATCCAACTCACGAATTGGAATTAGCTGCGGTAATTTTTGCATTGAAGGTACGGAACATTACCATTTGGGAGAAAGATTTGAGTTGCATATGGATCATAAGTTATTAAAGTATCTATTCTCTCAGAAGGAGTTGAATATGAGGCAACAAAGGATGTTAAAGTTTTTAGCCGCTTATGACTTTGGTGTTAAGTACACACCAGGTGTAACAAACTACATATTTTATGAATATATATTTAATTTTTTTATTTAAATATTGCATCATTAGTTGAATTAAAGTCAAAAATGTGAATTTTTGTAAACAGTTGAATTCGAACTCGAGACCACTTTCATTGAGTTCAAAACGACGTTTACAACTTATTTAAGTATAAACATCGATATGTTTGGAGTTGATTAGAATTTTGGTATTTTCATTTGGGCTTTGGGTTGTGTCTAACCCATTAACCCAATAAAAGAACCCAAACTCCTCTACCAAATACCCTAACTCCTCTCCTCTTCATTCATTCCACTCATAATTTCCTAACAAACAAAAGGAAAAATGGGGGAAAAAAGGGAAAATCAAAATTCCTAAGCCCTAGATTCTTAGGAAATTCAAATTCAAGTTCGAAAATCAAAGAGAAGCTTAGGTAAGAATCCTCTTCATCTTCTCCATCTCAATTCCTCTTCAATTCTTGATTTTTCCTACAACCTAACTTAGGGAAATTTTTGCATGTAGTAATAGGTTGAAGATCTTTGTGGTGTAGTTGAAGAGAAATCAATCCTAGCATGTTTTAGAGCTTGTCTTTTCTATTTTGGGGTTTAAAGGTGAGTTTTTGAACTCACATCTATGTCTATAGCTTTCATTATTGTTAGGTATGAATTCCTAACATCTATTTCATGTTCAACTACACCACAAAGATGTAGTTTGGACATTGAATTGCTTTTGAATTGAATTGGTTTGGTAAATTTTCCAATTTTGGTATTTTAAAGTCAAAATCTATGGAAATCATACTATGGATGTTTGGACATGTTGTTTGGAGTGTATTGAAGAGCCTATAGGGCTGGGTTGTCGCTTGGCATAAATCCCTAGCCACCATCGCTCATTCGATCGCTTTCGAGTTGATTTGGTCATCAATGGTCTAGGCAAATTTTTCCCTGAGCTTCAGCTCAACCGTCTGGGAAAACACTCAGACGTCTGAGGCAAAGGAATAAAAATTCCAGACCTACAGCTCAGACATCTGAGATTATTCCCAGACATCTGAGTGATCTGGAAGGAATTCTAGACCTTTAGGTCAGACGTCTGGGAAAACCACTAGTCGTCTTGCGCTGTTAAATTCGGCCAATTTGCCTATTTTTATATGGGATTCCATTTTGTCAGTTTTTGTTGATCCGGTTGGTTCTTGTCATTTATTATCGACTTTGATGACTTCTTTCCTGGATTTTTGGGAATATCCATTTGATGGATTTGATATTGATTTTCATGGTTTTAATTCACGTCGTCGAATGTGAATTTTTGGTGATAGATTGTAATTGTTTCTATGATTTGTCACTTTAAAATACAAAGGTTTCTATACTAGTAGTAAATACTCAAACTCCTTCACAAAAATGATTTCAACATTACTTTTAATACAAAGCTCATTTTTAAACCGTTTTCCAATCTATTAGTACACACAAACCTTTACCTCATTCGTACGGGAAATCCAATTAAATGACTTAGCAAAACAAGTGGTATGAAACGCTTACGTTTACTTCGTCGGTTAATTCTTAGACTTGTTCGATTGAAATCTTGTGATAATTTTCGAGTGGAAATCTACAATTAGTTCGTAAACATTTAAGTTAATCCAGTGGTTATGGGACATGAAGCTAAACTCATTTATTTACTAGCTTAGTGTAATTTACACTTCTTTTTGATCAATGATGATCATTTTTGTGATTTAGACTAGCGATATGCGATGTCTCTTTGTCCGCGTGGGGGACTATATGCCGTTCTGTGGAGCTTCGACTCATTTTTATGGGTTAGCGATCCATGGGATAGCGTCTCGATTTGTGTGAAGCTTCGGCTTTTTATGAGTTAGAGACCCATGGTCTTCGGAGCGTTTGTGGTGCTTCGTCTCATTTTTGTGGGTTAGCGTCCCGCGTTTGTGATACATGTGTTGGTGAGTTTTCATGCTCCCGTTTGTGATAGGCCTCTCCCCCCTTTTTTGTGATTTTTGGATTTCTAATTGATGATTAATGGAATTTTTGTTTCAACGATTTTTGTGATTTGCATTAATAAGCTCTATCAATATTTTTGATTAGGTGAATATGAATAAAGAATATGATATTCTTTTTGGTGTTTGAGAAAATTTGAGATATTGTATGATTTTCATTATTATCAAATATATACTTGACACAGCATGGTATTGTTGTTATCATATATTTTTGTCATATCTCTTATCCTATCTCATCTTACATGATAATTATAGCTAGACTGATCCGTTTATTATTTCTCTTCTTAAATAATACTCGGGTCAGACCGAGGTGTTTCAGGTGCTTCCACTTGACTTCTTAGCAGGGACTAGCTTCTGACTTTTGGCTAACTACTATAGCTTAGTAGTTTTTGTTTTTATACATTCGAGATAGAGACTCTTTGATGTATACATATTCTTTTGTCTAGCACTTGTACCTATTCTTTTGTGATGTAGTGGATCTTGTATGACCACTACTTTGACGTTCACTTCTATGTGTTATATTCATATCTATTTCCGCCTTAGTGATATGAATATCTGTGACTGATTTTGTGTTATGCTTATTTTATATTTGTTTCCGAAGGCCACATAGCCATTGTGTAGTAGCTTTGATTTTGTATTGATATGTCAGATTTCCTCTTGAAATGAAATGCATGACCTACTATTTGACATATCGGTACTCGCACAAAGCAATTACACAGATGGTCGCTCCTCAACAGCCTTATTCTTCGTGCTAGTCGACGGCATTACCCCGTAGTGTTCTTGGCTAGTGTGAGCATAGAGGTGGGGCGTCACAGCTTGGTATCAAAGCCAAACTTCAGAACAATATAGGATATTATGACAAGGATCATTGTTTTAAGTCTCCCTTAGGAATCGTGCCTTAGGATTTAATTCGAGTCTTCGTACTGTTCTATCCTATTTTCTTTTATGATGCCTTGTTTTATCTATCAAGTTTGTTTGATATTCATTCTGAGAATAACCTTTTTTCCTCTTCTTTCTTCCTTTCTTAAAGAAGAGAAATGGTTAGACCTGGTCATCGTAGCGCCGGTCAATCTAATGCTACTCCTCAGGATGGCGTATTCATGTCTGCCCAACAGCTTTTGGATCTTGTAATGAATGCCCAAGCTACCAGACCCATTCCTGTGCCTACTCATCCTAAATCCGGGTTTGCACGCTTGTGCAGTGATTATACCAATTTTGGTGGAAGGCCATTCAAAGGGTTCCGAAACGTTATAGAAGTCCAAGCTTGGCTTAGAACATGCGATCGCATCTTTTCTCGCATGAATCTTGTGGATCTACATCAAGTCCATGTGGCTTCTAGCATGCTCCAGGAGAGAGCATTAGATTGATATGAGCTTTTAATTTCAAAAATTGTTGAAGCGGATCTTACTTGGGAGCAATTCCAGGAAAGGTTCGAGTTAAAGTTGGTGCCCGAAGCAGAAAACGTAACTTTAGCTCGACGCTTTATTAACCTTATTCAAGGTGAATCTTCTGTGACAAATTATGTCGCATCATTTGATTCCCTCTCTAAATATGGGGTCAAGTATATTAATACCCCATTGAAGAAAAATTAGAGTTTTATCTATGGATTGAATAAGAATCTCAAAAAGGCTTTACTTCTAAAACTAGAAGTTCCTTTCGATCAGCTTGTAGATATCGCTCTTCGACTTGAAGAGGCCGATAAAGAAAGTGATGGTGATGTTGGGGGTGCCAAACAGAACTTCAATAACAACAAGAAGAGGCATCCCGATAGTAAGTTCAAACCTAATCCTAACAAGAAAGGGAAGCAAGCAACTTCGGTAGCAAAGACTCCTACCCCTAATCGTGGAGAATGCTACAATTGTGGATCTGAGGACCACTATGCAAATATAAGTGTCTGAAGCCCCTTACTTGTCGCTATTGCAAAAGTTCGGGTCATCTTATATCTTCATGTCCCAAACTTCAAAGTAAGATAGAGGGAAAGCTGAATGTTGTGCAAGCCCCTAGTAACACTTCTCTTGGTCAAGGTATTTCTTATTCTTTCCTTGATGTCATTATTATGTTTCATGATCATCCTATTCGAGTTCTTTTTGATACGGGTGCATCTCACTCTTTTATATCGAAAGAACTTGTTGATACTTTTTCTTTAATTGTTATGGGCTTGATGACTTCATTAAGAATTTCAAATCTGGTTGGTGGATCCGCAACACTCAGTTTATTTTGTAAGGATGTTGAAATTATTCTATGTGTATGCTTTCCATGCCGATTTGCATGTTATGCGTTACTTAGGTTTCGGAATGATTTTGGGAATGGAATGGCTAATCGTTATGAAGCCCACATCCTATGTCTCGAGAGGACTATCCATCTTCAACATCCCCAATCTGTTACGCAGATTTCTATTTTTCTTAAAGATTCAGATTCCAATTCGGTAGCATCCTTATATTCTCTAAATCCGCATAATGAAGATAATGATGATGAGGAAGATGTCATTTCCCTCATTCACGTTGTTCGTGAATTTCCCGATATATTTGAGCCCGTTTTGGGATTACCACCTAAACGATCAATTGAGTTCAGAATTAATCTAATCCCTGGAGCTCTACCTATCACTTGTCCTCCTTATCGTATGTCTAATAAGGAAAATGAGGAGATGCATAAACAATTATCCGAATTGGAAGCGAAACAGTTTATTCGATCTAGTTCCTCTCCTTGGGGATCTTCAGCTATCTTTGTGAAGAAATCCGATGGTACACTTAGGCTTTGCGTTGACTACCGCAAGCTTAATGATCTTACCATCAAGAATAAATATCCCTTACCTCGGATTGATGATCTATTTGATCAACTTTGCGGTGCTAGAGTCTTTTCACAGTTAGACTTAGCAACCTGTTTTCATCAGCTTCGAATTGCAGAGGATAGTATTCCTTTGACATCGTTCCGTACTCGTTATGGATCTTATGAATGGCTTGTTATGCCATTTGGTTTAACGAATGCTCCAGCTTATTTCGTTAACCTTATGGACCGATTTTCAAAGACTTCCTCGATCAATTTGTTCTCATCTTTATTGATAATATTCTTGTTTATTCTAAAACCGAGGAAGAGCATGAAAAACATCTTCGAATTGTGTTGGAAACCCATAGGAGCAATCAATTGGAAGCAAAATTTTCTAAGTGCCACTTTTGGAAATCCCGTATGAAATTTTTAGGACATATTATTTCTGAATCC
Source organism: Allium fistulosum (assembly GCA_030737815.1). NCBI lineage: Eukaryota > Viridiplantae > Streptophyta > Magnoliopsida > Asparagales > Amaryllidaceae > Allium > Allium fistulosum. The sequence goes on along the minus strand of CM060902.1, from coordinate 1,246,706,396 downwards.
GAAATTTCCGTGGATCCTTTAAAGATTGAGGCGATTCAAAATTGGAAGAGACCGGAGAGTGTGATGGAAATTTATAGCTTTCTTGGATTGGCGGGCTATTACCGTCGGTTCAGAAAAGACTTTTCTAAAATTTCCGTACCTCTTACTAGTTTGACAAAGAAGGGAGTTAAGTACATTTGGTCAAACAAAGGTGAAGATGCTTTTCAGAAATTAAAAGAACTCCTTTCCGATGCTCCTATTCTTGTGATTCCCGAAGGGAACCAAGACTTGATTGTTTATACCGATGCTAGTCGTGTTGGTTTGGGAGCCATTCTCATGCAAAGGGAACATGTTATCGCTTATGCTTCTAGGCAAGTAAAGCCTGCCGAGACTAGATATGCCACTCATAATTTAGAGCTCGCGGCCATTGTTTTCGCCCTTAGAATTTGGCGTCATTATCTTTTGAGAGAGAAATTTGTTCTCTACACCGATCATAAATCTTTGAAGTATTTGTTCTCTCAAAAGGAACTTAATTTGCCTCAACAACGTTGGCTCGAATTCCTTGCTTCTTATGATCTTGATATTCTTTATACTCCTAGAAAGGGAAATCGTGTTGCCGATGCCCTTAGTCGTAAGCAACAAGCGGTTGTTTCCATGATGATATCCGAATGGAATGATCTCGAGACCTTGTCCACTTGTGAGATTCGAGATCGTGACCCCAATTCATGTTCATCTCTTGTTTTATGTAGCCTTGAGGCTCATCCTTCTCTTTTAGACCACATCCTTAAAGCTCAAAAGCAAGATCCTGAATTGGCTCATCTTAGCTAAAGTTGTAGGGATAAAAATAATATTGATGGTCTGAAAGACTTTGAAATTGATGCTTGTGGAGGCATTTGAAAATTTGATAGACTTATTGTGCCAAATATTAGTGATCTCCATAAAGACATTTTAGAAGATTCTCATCGTTCTAAATTTTCCATTCATCCCGGTAGTATTAAAATGTACGCGGGAAGCGACTTTAATATTGGGATGGAATGAAATATGATATTGCTAACTTTATTAAGTGTTGCATGACTTGCCAACTCGTAAAGGCCGAGCATCAAAGGCCCAGTAGGTTATTGCAACCTTTGGACATTCCAGTTTGGAAGTGGGATCAAGTCTCCATGGACTTTATTGATGGTCTTCCCCGTTCTCATTCAGGTCATGACAGTCTATGGGTGATTGTAGATAGACTTACAAAATCCATCCATTTTATTCCCGTTCGGTCCAATCGGACCGTACCTCTTTTGGCCAAACTCTATGTTAAAGAAATTGTTAAATTGCATGGAGTTCCTACTTCTATTGTTAGCGATCATGATCCATTATTTACTAGTGGATTTTGGAAGGGTCTTCAAAAAGCTTTGAGAACGAAGCTTAATTTTAGCACCACTTATCATCTTCAATCCGATTGAAAAACGGAGCGTGTGAATCAAACTCTTGAAGATTCCTTCGTGCTTGTGTTCTAGATTTTGGTGGAAGTTGGGAAGATCATATTTCTCTTGTTGAGTTTTCTTATAATAATAGCTTCTGGTCTAGTATTGGTATAGCACCTTTCGAGGCACTCTACGGAAGGCCATGTCGATCTCCTTCATGTTGGCTTGAAGCCGGTTTTAGGTCCAGATTTTATTCGTGATGCCATAGAAAAGATTGACCTTATTCATTATAGGATGAAAGAAGCTCAAAGTAGACAAAAATCCTATGCCGATAACCGAAGAAGGAATTTGAAATTTTCTGTGGGAGATTTGGTATTCATTCATGTTTCACCTATGAAGGGTGTTGTGCGTTTCAGTCGATAGGGAAAGTTAGCACCTCGATATATTGGCCCATTTCCCATATCCGAACGCATTGGTTCCGTGGCTTATCGCTTTCATTACCGGCTCAATTTTCTGCTATTCATGACGTATTCCACGTTTCTCAACTACGGAAATGCCTTAGAGATTCTGATTCTATTCTTGAGCCTGATGTTATTGAAGAAATTGAAGTTTCACCTAATTTGACTTATGAGCAACATCCTATTCGTATCATTGCTACGGAGGTTAAACACCTTCGTAATAAAGATGTTCCGCTTGTGAAAGTTCAATAGTCCGCAAATCCTAAAGATTGTTCTTGGGAATCCAGAGAATTCATCGAGCGAACACATCCGGACTTACTCTCTCGTGCTCTTTAAGGTGAACTTCTCACTTCAAAATTTTCTTCTGTGTTATTATACCTTAGTATGGTTGTTACTCTTTATTTTCTTCTTAAGTATTGCGAGGATGCAATTTCTTTAAGCAGGGGAGTCTGTAACAACCCGCATATTTTACGAATATATATTTAAATGTTTTATTTAAATATAGCATCGTTAGTTGAATTAAAGTCTGAAATGTGACTTTTTGTAAATAGTCGAATTCGGACTCGAGACCACTTTCATTGAGTTCAAAACGACATTTACAACTTGTTTAAGTATAAACATCAATATGTTTGGAGTTGATTAGGATTTTGGTATTTTCATTTGGGCTTTGGGTTGTGTTCTAGCCCATTAACCCAATAAAAGAACTCAAACTCCTCTACCAAATACCCTAACTCCTCGTCTCTTCATTCATTCCACTCATAATTTCCTAACATTCAAACAAAAGGAAAAATGGGGGAAAAGAGGGGAAATCAAAATTCCTAAGCCCTAGATTCTTAGGAAATTCAAATTCAAGTTCTAAAATCAAAAAGAAGCTTAGGTAAGCATCCTCTTCATTTCTCCATCTCAATTCCTCTTCAATTCTTGATTTTTCCTATAACCTAACTTAGGGAAATCTTTGCATGTAGTAATAGGTTGAAGATCTTTGAGGTGTAGTTGAAGAGAAATCAATCCTAGCTTGTTTTAGAGCTTGTCTTTTCTACTTTAGGTTTAAAGGTGAGTTCTTGAACTCACATCTATGTCTATAGCTTTCATTGTTGTTAGGTATGAATTCCTAACATCTATTTCATGTTCAATTGCTTTTGAATTGAATTGGTTTGGTGAATTTTCCAATTTTGGTATTTTGCAGTCAAAATCTATGAAAATCCTACTATGGATGTTTGGATATGTTGTTTGGAGTGTATTGAAGAGCCTATAGGGATAGGTTGTCACTTGGCATAAATCCTTAGCCACCATCGCTCATTCGATCGCTTCCGAGTTGATTTGGCCATCAATGGTCTAGGCAAATTTTTCCCTAAGCTTCAGCTCAGACGTTTGGGAAAACACTCAGACGTCAGAGGGAAAGAAATAAAAATTCCAGACCTAAAGCTCAGACTTCTGAGGTTATTCCCAGACATCTGAGCGATCTGGAAGAAATTCCAGACCTTCAGCTCAGACGTCTGGGAAAACCACCAGATGTCTGGCGCTGTTAAATTCAGCCAATTTGCCTATTTTTATGTGGGTTTCCGTTTTATCGGTTTTTGTTGATCTGATTGGTTCTTGTCATTTATTATCGACTTTGATGACTTCTTTCCTTGATTTTTGGGAATATCCATTTGATGGATTTGATATCGATTTTCATGGTTTTAATGCACGTCGTCGAATGTGAATTTTTGGTGATAGATTGTTTTTACAATCGTTTCTATGATTTTTCACTTTAAAATACAAAGGTTTCTATACTAGTAGTAAATACTCAAACTCTTTCACAAAAATGATTTCAACATTACTTTTAATACAAAGCTCATTTTTAAAACTGTTTCCCAATCTATTAGTATATACAAACCTTTACCTCATTCGTACGAGAAATCCAATTAAATGACTTAGCAAATCAAGTGGTATGAAATGCTTGTGTTTACTTCGTCGGTTAATCCTTAGACTTGTTCGATTGAAATCTTGTGACAATTTTCGAGTGGAAATTTACAATTTGTTCGTAAACATTTTAGTTAAGCCAGTGGTTATGGGACATGAAGGTAAACTCATTTATTTACTAGCTTAGTGTAATTTACACTTCTTTTTGATCAACGATGATCATTTTTGTGATTTAGACTAACGATATGCGATGTCTCTTTGTCCGCGTGGGGGACTATACCCCGTTCTATGGAGCTTCGACTCATTTTTAAGGGTTAGCGACCCATGGGATAGCGTCCTGATTTGTGTGAAGCTTTGGCTTTTTATGGGTTAGAGACCCATGGTCTTCGGACCGTTTGTGGAGCTTCGGCTCATTTTTGTGGGTTAGCGTCTCGCATTTGTGATACACGTGTTGGTGAGTTTTCATGCTCCCATTTATGATAGGCCTCCCCCCCTTTTTTGTGATTTTTGGATTTCTAATTGATGATTTCTGGAATTTTTGTTTCACCAATTTTTGTGATTTGCATTGATAAGCTCTATCAATATTTGTGATTAGGTGAATATGAATAAAGAATATGATATTCTTTTTGGTGTTTGAGAAAATTTAAGATATTGTATGATTTCCATTATTATCAAATATATACTTGGTATAGCATGGTATTATTATTATCATATATATTTTTCATATCTCTTATCCTATCTCATCTTACATGATAATTATAGCTAGACTGATCCGTTTATTATTTTTCTTCTTAAATAATACTCGGGTCAGACCGAGGTGTTTCAAGTGCTTCCACTTGACTTCTTAGCCGGGACTAGTTTCTGACTTTTGGTTAACTACTATAGCTTAGTAGTTTTTATTTTTATACATTCAAGATAAAGACTCCTTGATGTATACATATTCTTTAGTCTAGCACTTGTACCTATTCTTTTGTGATGTAGTGGATCTTGTATGACCACTACTTTGACGTTCACTTCTATGTGTTATATCCATATCTGTTTCCGCCTTAGTGATATGAATATCTGTGACTGATTTTGTGTTATGCTTATTTTATATTTGTTTCCGAAGGCCACATAGCCACTGTGTAGTAGCTTTGATTTTGTATTGATATGTCAGATTTCCTCTTGAAATGAAATGCATGACCTACTATTTGACATATCGGTACTCGCACAAAGCAATTACACAGATGGTCGCTCCTCAACAGCCTTATTCTTCGTGCTAGTCGACGGCATGACTCCATAGTGTACTTAGCTAGTGTGAGTACAGAGGTGGGGCGTCACAGCTTGGTATCAGAGCCAAACTTCGGAACAATATAGGATACTATGACAAGGATCATTGTCCTAAGTCTCCCTTAGGAATCGTGTCTTAGGATTTAATTCGAGTCTTCGTACCGTTCTATCCTATTTTCTTTTATGATGCCTTGTTTTATCTATCAAGTTTGTTTGATATTCATTCTGAGAATAACCTTTTTCCCTCTTCTTTCTTCCTTTCTTAAAGATGAGAAATGGTTAGACTTGGTCGTCCTAGCGCCGGTCAATCTAGTGCTACTCCTCAGGATGGCGTATTCATGTCTACCCAACAGCTTTTGGATCTTGTAAAGAATGCCCAAGCTGCCGGACCCATTCCTAAGCCTACTTATCCTAAATCCGGGTTTGCACGCTTGTGCTGTGATTATACCAATTTGGGTGGAAGGCCATTCAATGGTTCCGAAAGCGTTATAGAAGTCCAAGCTTGGCTTAGAACATGCGATCACATCTTTTCTCGCATGAATCTTGTGGATCTACATCGAGTCCAAGTGGCTTCTAGCATGCTCCAGGAGAGAGCATTAGATTGGTATGAACTTTTAATTTCAGAAATTGTTGAAGCGGATCTTACTTGGGAGTAATTCCGGAAAAGGTTCGAGTTAAAGTTTGCGCCCGAAGTAGAAAAAGTAACTTTAGCTCGATGCTTTATTGACCTTATTTAAGGTGAATCTTCTGTGACATATTATGTCGCATCATTTGAATCCCTCTCTAAATATGGGGTTGAGTATATTAATACCCCATTGAAGAAAAATCAGAGGTTTATTTATGGGTTGAATAAGAATCTCAAAAGGCTTTACTTCTAAAACTAGAAGTTCCTTTCGATCAGCTAGTAGATATCGCTCTTCGACTTGAAGAGGCAGATAAAGAAAGTGATGGTGATGTTGGGGGTGCCAAACAGAACTTCAGTAACAACAAGAAGATGCATCCCGATAATAAGTTCAAACCTAATCCTAACAAGAAAGGGAAGCAAGCAACTTCGGTAGCAAAGACTCCTACCCCTAATCGTGGGGAATGCTACAATTATGGATCTAAGGACCACTATGCAAATAAGTGACCGAAGCCCCTTACTTGTCGCTATTGCAAAAGTTCGAGTCATCTTATATCTTCATGTCCAAACTTCAAAGTAAGAAAGAGGTAAAGCTGAATGTTGTGCAAGCCCCTTCTAAGTTAATGTGGATTTATTCTGAATTTTCTAGGAAAGAAAATTGTTAAATTGGGTTTAAATTATTTTCGGAAAATATATGACAGCCTTGGGTCTGAAATTTAAATACGTTAGAAAACATATTAAAAATGATTTATGGGAATTTTTTGAGAATTTTCCTAAGTATTTTATTATGGATACAAAATTATTTAAGGTATGGGGCTTAAAAGTTTTATATGCATATAAAAGGAGAAGGGGTTAATTTGCTAAATGTTCTTAATGGTTAAATATTGAATTTGGCAGAACTTTTAGAAAAAGATTCTGAAAAGAATTGGCAACCAATTATATGTTGACAAATAAGGCAAGTTAGTTGGACAGATATTACTTTAAAAGGCTAATAATCAGTTTTGCAAAGAATTACTGCTTCGCTACTTACAGCAGCTACCTTTCGATCCCATACTTCCACCCCAACCAAGTCAAAACCAATACACATGGTATCAATGCCTTGGTACGTAGTGGATTGGAGTTAGGTGGAAGGTATAGAGTCGAAACATGCTTTCTAAGGGGTAGAAGCTACTATTTTGAGTACGAATCACATATGTTTATAAAGGAGGCTTTCGAAGGAGTTATATTAGCTTTCGACTTAGTCAAATGTGCCTTTGTTTTATCAAAAGGACTTTCGAAAGGGGTTACCGCCTTTTTATTTTAAAATGACGCTTTTGAAGGGGTTCGAAACCCATGTTGTCGCATTTAACCCTTCGAATCAATGCTTTCGAATGGGTATTTTTGCCTTTAAACTTTGAATTCGCTTCTCCATGCTTTCGAATGGGTTGGTTTCGAAACCATCCACTTTCTTTTACTTAGGAATAATGCTTTCGAAAGCAACGCTTTTGCCCCAGTTCTTTTAAGACCCTTTGTTCTATTAAAAGATAAACCCAAAGGTTTTGAAGGGAATGGTTTTAAATGTTTTGAAGCTATGTTCCACAAACTTTTACTTGGACCCAATGCTTTTGAAAGGTTTGTTTTAAGTAAGGAATTTTTAGTACTTTTGAAAAGTATATAATGCAGGTTTTGAAGGGGAGGTACCCCAATGTTTTCGAAAGGTTTACTTGAGTCTTTAAATGGAAGGTTTCCAATGTTTTTGAAAGGAAAGTTTAAAGTATTTTGAGAAGAGGATGTCTAAGGCTTTATAAAGCTTTCGAAGGGTTACTTTCAATGATTTTGAAAGATCTAGTTTTAAAGGTTTCGAAAGGTATTTTGGCCTTTCGGCCTAGTGTTTCAAGGTAAAGCAGTTAACCTATTTTGGAAGGGGTGCTTTCAATGGATTTGAAAGGGACTGTTTAAAGTTTTTAAACAAGGGTTTTGAAGGTGATATCTTGGATTTAAAACCTAATGTTTTCTAAGTTAAAGAAGGGGTTTAACTTGTTTTAAAGGTATAGATAACCATATTGATTTAGGTTTTCGTCAACATTGTTTTGTGTAAAGCGTATATCATAGCAATGATATTTGAGTAAAACAAAGAGTATATTTTCCTTGTTTAAATATGATTTAAAGGGTTAAATCAATTTGAAAGCAATGTTTTCAAGGAAAATTTGATGGGGTAGTTAACCCTAAGTAAATGACTTAGATATTAGAATACCAGATGGGACATGTATTGGGTCACGCCCTATACTTTAGCTAGTAGCCCCTAGCTAATATAAGTCCAAAATTCCAGTGTATAGGGCTTTGTCACAGGTAAGACTAAAATGATGTTACATACAGAAAGAAATATATGGAGAAAGATAGGTTACTGGCGAGCCCGCAAAACCATTAGGATCAGTTGACCTTGGGAGAAGTAAGTTAAGGACAGACCATCAAGGAGTGTGTCTAATAGAAGTTAGATTATTTATTTTGTCTAGTAGGCCCGAGTCAGCCAATGGTTAGTAGTTAGCCAAACAAAACTATATTATTCTGACAGATAGTCCATTGATTACCTGATTTATATGCATATATGATATTTCTATTATTCCTTTAATAAGCTTGATTGCTGGATTCTGATTTGCAAAAGATATGTTTTGAAAGGGATATTAGTGGGGGGAAACCCGTTCTGCTAAGTGGCATAGTCTCACTTAATATCAGTAAACCGAGATGTAATAGTATTATTCACACCAGGCTTTATGTCTGACTCGAAGTTTTTGTTTTCCCCTTAAACTCTCGGGTGCTCAAAAATAATTTGAGTAGATTGAGAGTTAGGGTATTATAGGTTTAGTAGGTGGACGAATAAGTTTCCGAAGACATGTAGGAGGCAAAGTTAGCTATATAGGAGTAATTAGTTTTATTTCCGCCGTGGTATATTTAAGACTAATGTGTCTATTGAGTACTCTGATCATCCAAGGGGGCATCTTCATATGTCCCTCTTGGTGTAAATTGTAATAATTATATTTGATCAAAACCTGGGAATCATTTGTGATTGTGTAATGAAATATGAAAATGGATTTGAAATGTAATCGGTAAAGTTGTTTTTTTGGAATCTTTGATTTTGTTTCATATTCATGTGCTTCTGATATTATGGATACCATTAACATTACTGTATTTTATCACCGGAAGTTAATACTATAGATGACTGCAACATCTGTAGTGCTTAGCTTCGGGCCTCAAGATATGGGATGTTACCGTTCAGCACATCAAATAAAATTTTATAATTAATATTTCATAAATATTAATTAATTTATAATAATTACAAATTAATTAAATTAGATGTAAAAAGAGTTTTTAATGTTTCAGTTATGTGACTCTTTGGTGTAAATTTGGTCAGCAATTAATATCGAACAATCCGAAAATTAACGTTCGCACGTCACTTAGTAGGTGGTGTGACATTATGACCAAATTTATCACTTACTTAGTTTCGGTAAAATCCAATTTTACTTTATTAAGCATTACCCGGCAGTGATAATTATTTACACCAATTATATTCATCAAAACTATATCACATTGGACTTATGGAGTTTGGTAATGGTCAAAATTCCAATATCGTCCATATTCAACTCTATGGTCCGAAGACAAAGTTATTGGTTCAATAATAACAATTATTATTAATCGAACTGCTCTGGCCAATGACTTTGTTTTCGAGTTGACTTCAATTGACCATGATACCAACCTCATATAACTATGAAGACAAATCTTTTCTTTAATAGTGTTTCACTTCCAATGCTTTCGGTCGACCTAACTATAGTCGTTCGACGGACATTGTGCCATGATTTAACTATAATCAAAGCGAAGCTTTCATATTGTAGATCAATAGTATTCACAAGTCGAGAGAACCATGTAAGTTTGTCACATCAATATTTTCTATTTGATCTTAGTTATAATAACCAGTAGAAAACTATCAAGTGAGTCATTCCATAGTTATCCAATAACTATCAGTACGTAACCACTTGGTGCCTCCAGCAGCCAGAAGTAATAAACTACCCAGCATTTAGAGAGAATTACATACTCTAGTCTCAATGGATGCATCGATATCCAATCTCGATACATCTTGACTAGGAATAATTAAAACGATATGCTTATTTTATTGTGATAAATCACCCATGGTTATAACGCATTGCAATTAATATCACAAAACATACCATTTAATGATTTTCTATTAAATATGCTTTTAATTTAATTAATTAACTAATATGTAACACATTATGTTAAGTACATAATAGAAAGAAAACACCTTTTATTTCAAACAAGATTGGTTATCGAGTTATATTTATGTAACAATTACATAATTGCCCCTAGAACATACCCCTAACTCTATCACAAATTTCCATATACGAACTCGACTAGGAGTATACTAGTTTCATCACAGATAAATATTTTTACAGAGTAATGCCTTTTGGGTTGGAACAAGAAGGAGCTACCTACTAAAGGCTGGTAAACAAGATGTTCACTGAACAACTTGGAAGAAATATGGAGGTATATGTGGATGACATATCAGTGAACTCTTAGAAGGCACCTAAGCATGTGTAGGACTTGGAGGAAACATTAACAAGTCTAAGAAAAATTCAACTTGAAGATCAACCTACTTAAGTGCACCTTCTCCATATAATTTGAAAAGTTCTTAGGATACATAGTAAGTGAAAGGGAAATTGATGCTAACTTAAGAAAATTGAAGCAATTACCAAGATGGATACCCTAAAGAAACCTAACTATGTGTTGAGCCAGTACATTTACGAAGCCATAGATAAATGCATTCCATTCTTTGATCAAATATAGAAGGAAGGAATTTTGAGTGGACAAAAACATGCAAGGCAACATTCCATTGAAAGAACAATTGGCAATTCCACTTATTCTCTTTAAGTCGATATTATGTGAGAACTTTTACTTAGTTGTAATTGATTAAGCTATTAGTGTAACAATAGTCAGAGAAGATGAAGGGATGTAACAACCGATATACTACACCGGTGAAAACTACCTGGTGCAAAATTGAACTATACCCTAATAGACAAGCTAACATATAATCTTCTACTAACAACCAAGGAGCCATGTTCATACTTTCAAACCTATGCCATTAAAGTATTAAATGATAATCCTCTAAAGCAAATATTGCATAAAGAAAAAACATCCAAACAGTTGCTAAAATCGTCAAGTAACTTCATTGTAGAATGCATTAAACAAACTAACCAAAAAGTTAAAGAATTAAAGGAGAAATCTCAGTAATGTCAAATGTAAGTGGATAACATCAAATGAGAATGGTGCAAGAACAAGATACCTATTGATCACACCAGATAACTAGAAGCTTTATGGTGTAGCTAGGTTGGGCTTCCAAGATCCAAAAAACATAGCCGAATATAAAGCGTTGATAACTATAGTGAAAATGGTGCAAGTGACAAAGGTAATACGCATTAAAATTTATAGTGATTCATAATTGTACATGAAGTGCAGGAAAGTTTTCAGGCTGAGCTAACACTTGCCAAATATATGGAGTTTTCCAAATAGCTATTGGGGCATTTTTAACAATTTGTTATCTATCAGATTCCCCATAAAGAAAACTCATCCGCAAATTTCTTAAAAAAAACTAGCAAGTGAAAAAGCTGCATACAATATTATTTTGAAAGAGTGTTATCATAGCATTGATGAGAGAATATGTCCATTCACTCTATATTTGAGGTAATTTTTGGCTTACCACTTTAGACCACTAACATTGCTATAAAGAACCACACATCATATATTGGAACCATGATAAAAAGGATTAAGTGTTTCTCGATTATTTCTAGTACAGTTATCTTTGAGTTTATCACACTTCTTATAGAGACATACACATAATGTGATATCAAGTGGTGTGTGATGCTTTACAAAACATATGAAGTTCTGAGCACCTTGCGTATTTTCATCCTCCTTTCTGCATGAATTTTTGGTTGACATAAGCCAAGTATTCCCCGCCTCAGTCTATAAAAGAAATATAGATATTTTATACTATTATTACAATGGCTAATATGTAGTAGGTAAATGTTAGTTCTGGATGGAAACTACCAAGTCATAAACTAAAAGTTAGGATTTCTTTCTCTCAATATGACAATTAAGGGATTAGTTTAGATAATAAGTCCATGATATATTTTTAGGGTAGCCAAATGCTAACTATGTTTTATCATTAGTATCTAAGTTAAACTATGTTTGCAGACTAAATTTGCATTGTGGTAAACGTTAATGTAGGTCAAAAATACATTTAAGGCTAAAATTAAAAAGCTTTTAAAGCAAATGTTGAGTTTAAAATAATTTATAAACATCATCAATATTCATGTTTGTTAAATATTCGATATAAGTTGGAACCAATAAAATGGTTAATTGATTTGTGAAATGATAATACTCATACTATTTTACAAATGAGAATCATAATTATTTTGAAAATGTTTATTTTTATTAAATAAAGAGGCAACTTATGGAATTTTTCTAGCCTTTATTGTCATTTAGGTTGAAGATCATTTCTTTAAGTAGCAGTCTAAATAATTGATAAGGTAACTTATAGATAAATCTGTTAAGCAAATTTTCCTCTTTTGCAACATTTTTCCCTAATTTTTTTAAAATTTAGCAAGAGATCTATTTTCTAAAAAGGGTATGAAAAGATGACCATAGTCTCATCTATATATTATGTGGTAATAGGACGTGCATGACATACAGGTCTAATTTCTAAAAGGGACACACGCATTTCAGAAAGTAAATTTACTACCTGTTATCCATCATTCAAACCAAGTGACTTCTAAGTGAATCTTCAAGTGGAGAAATAAGTGTTTTGGCGACGAGCACTTGTGCTCTATACCGATCATATTATAGTCGATACCAACATGATTTTGTTCATTGAAATCACACATTTTTCCTTCTTATTTGCATGGATATGAGTTTTTACTAGGTCTTCCATGATTTAGCATCTATGGCAGATGATTTCGACTAAAAATACAGGTGATTCTACAATAAGAAAAGGACATGGACATTCTTCACTCTTTGGCCTTAGATCTTGAGTTCTATTCTCCCTATACTCTACCTTCATCACAAACTGCTATCAAATAGGAATTTGCATTTTTTTATAGACTTAAAACCTTGTAAATCATTTGAATTTGTTTTCGTGTCAAATATGAAGAAATAAAATTAAGTTGTACATATGTAGTGATTTAAGGCTGAAACACTATAAAACTTCTTGTGTTCTTGATAATCTATTTTGCTTCTAATTGATTTACACTCGTTAGTGGTCGATTTCGGGTATTGTGTCACTTTTTGACCTAAATGTTTGGTGATTTCATCGAGAACCAAGATTCTTATGCAAGACCTAACTTAGAACTTTGGGTTTAGAGCATCCAAAAGTTAAATCTAGAAGTTTGTTGCTATAGATCTGAAGTTGCTAGGATTTGGAGAAGACTAGATCAAATCTGGAGGATATGGCTACTAGAAAGAATTCCATGAGATCCGTAGCTGTTGTTGGACAAGATGAAGCTTCTCAGCACAACGAAGAGACTACCCAACAAACCCATGCTTTGCCAGGACCTTCTTTCTTGCTGGAAATGGTGGCCAAAGTTGAACTAGAAAGAATAATGGTCGAGATGAACAAGAAGATGCTTGTTAGTCATAATGCCATCTTTGAAAAAAATGGAGAAAAGCTTTGCTTTGTTGTCCTAATAACCACAAAGACATAAGAAGAGTCGTAGAGATTTATCGCTTTCAAGTTTTGAGAAAGATAGTCCATCTTTGTTAGATTAGGATAGAAGAGAAGGCAAACAAAAGATGAAAAGAAATGCTGCTAGAACATCGAAGAAGTAGAGTAAAGGAGATGGAGTAGTTTTGGTTGACCAACATGGTCAGTACCGACCATAATTAATTCGGCATCGACCATAATGAATGAGGGGGTGGAGAGCAACCGATAGACGCTGTGAACTTGTCTGACATAAGGGACACTTGAAAGATGTTGGTGATGACGAAATACAAGATATTGGTGCATAAAATGATGGTGTTTAGGAGAATACCACAACACCGATAAGGCGCCATAGAGGGTATGGACGATAGAGATAGGGAAGCCCTGACGTCATGCAACTAACCGAGAGCTCTTATAGGGTTAAAAACTTGGGGCAGTTTTAACGATCGCCATCCACCTAAACCAGCAAGAAATATATAGAAGATATAGCAAGGAAATTGTTGAAAGAAAATTAGCACAGAAGTAATAATGGGTGGGTTCATCACCTAGTTGAACTCGGTTTGCGCCGAGGTTTATATCATCTTTCGACCAGTTAGCAAAGAATTTTATGGAGCAGTTCAGACTCTATACTTCTCGACCAATGGATGTGATATCCTTGTCGAATGTCCATCAGAGTTTCAAAAAGACTATGAAGGATTTCTTGTAACAATTCAACACTTCAGCGACTGAAGTTAGTAGTCCAAAGGAAGATATTGTTTTGAAGGCAATGATTCGAGGCATTCACTCCGACACAGACTTCGGTTGATGGCTTAAAAGAAAGCAGCCACCTACCATGGAAGAGTTTTATCGAAAGGCGTCCTAGTTTCTGCTCTTGGAAGATGCAGATCCGGCTGTAGAACCGATTAGTGGTAGGCAATCAATTGAGGTATTACAGAGCAATGTTGCTATCAAAAAACCGGTGAGAATGTCGAAAATAGTTCTATAAACATTATGAAAATTAATCCGAAGAGGAAAAACCAAGGCGTTGGTGGGAAGAAGCATGATACCAAGAAGCAATGAGGTATATAAGGCCAAGAGATTACACTCCCTTGAATGATACTGTTGAGAACATCTACTAGCTACGTAGGGTACAGAGAATTATAAGAAGCTGCCTCGGAGGAAGGAATCCGAAGTTGAATGAAGCTCAAGGAAGTGTTATTGCTTCTATGAGACTCACAGGCATAATACTTTTTCCAGCAATAATACTATGCAAGATGTGGGCTCAAACGCTTATGGTGGTCGATAGATTTTCGGCCTATAATGATTTTCTAAGTCAACTGACTCTTGCTAGTTGCAAATAGCGCTTGCTCTGTGGTATTTAATGATGAATTTCCCCATCGAAAATGGAGTTGGAGCAATTTAAGGTGACCGGAGCACCAGAGGAGAATGTTATATCGTCGATCTCAGAGGGATGAAGCGATGCAAGAAAGGATGTAGAGAAGATCTCTGCATCAAGACTGCTAATGCATAACTACCACTGTCCAAGCCATTTCTCGTGTTCTCTAGTATGTTTTACAACCTTATGGACCTCCGAAAACAGCCCAAGGATGTGAGGGTGGCATCGGCGAAGCTGACGATTAACATCCCGATCAATAATGATGATCCCACTTGAGTTCTTAAGGTTGGATATCAGCTCAGCATAAAGATGAAGGAGTTGGTAGGTTTCTCCAGGCATACCTAAATGTGTTTTCCTAGACACATTTCGATATGTATGGAATTTTGTCAGACATAGTGTGCCATACATTGAATATGGACCCAAGGTGCCCTTATGTGAAGTAGAAAAGAAGCAACCTAGGTCCAGAGTGATCCGCTACACTGAAGAAGAAGTGGACAAGATGAACGCAAACGATTGTATCCGTAATGCACTATACCCTGAATGGGTATCGAATCCTGTACTTGAATAAAGCGTTCATGAAAGACAATTTGGAAATGCATCGACTATTTGGACTTGAATAAAGCGTGCATGAAAGACGATTTCCCATTATCAAAGATTGACCAACTTGTGGACTCTACGGTCGGACATGAACTGCTATCCTTTATGGACACGTACTCTGACTACGACCAAATAGCAATGCATGTTCAAGAACAGGAGCATATGAGCTTCATCACTAATTTAGGACTGTATTATTAATGAGTGATGCCGTTCGATTTAAAGAACTCTAAAGCTACTTATCGATGATTGGTAAATTGGATGTTCAAAGATCAAATCGGATGGACTATGGAGGTCTATATGGTTGATATGCTTGTGAAGTCACAACGATCGATAAATCACATGGATGACCTCTCAGAGATATTCAATGCGCTTCAAAAGTATGGAATGAGGTTTAATCCATTGAAATGCTCTTTCAGAGTCACGTCGTGAAAGTTTTCGGGTTTCATCATAACCTCAAAGGGCACTGAAGCTAACCCAAAGCAGATCAAAGCATTGAAAGAGCTTACAGCCTCGAGGATAGGGACGGAGATGCATAGCTTGAACGAAAAGGTCGCTGTGCTAAGTCAATTTATTTTGAAAGCGGCAGACAAATGCATATCTTTCTTTAATACCCTCAAGGAAGAAAAAGAAAAGTTTTTTTTGGATGAAAAATTATCAGAAAGCTTTCCATAATTTATTAGACCATATGGAAATACCACTAATTTTGTCAAAGCTTTTAGAAGGAGAGGATCTATTCATTTACATAGCAGTATTTTTTCACACGCCAAGCGCATCCTTGGTACATGAGGAGTCCAAAATCCAATTGTTTGTGTATTTTATTAGCAAGCATTTCACCAAAGCCAAAAAATTATCCAAAGCTAGAGAGGCTAGCATACTACAGTTGATTGCATCAAGGAATTTGCGACATACTTCCAAGCTCATCCAATAAAATTCCTACTGATAAGCCATTGAGGCAAATATTAAATCAACCCGAATCTTTGGAGAGATTGCTAAAGTGGAATATCGAGCTAAGTCAATATGATATAACAGACCGTTCTAGGATGGTGAGGGCCGACATCATTATGAATTCATCGCCAAGGATGGAGAAGTGGAAAAGGATGTGGTCCAACTATTTGTATGGAAATTGTACATAGATAGAGCCTCCAAACAAAGTAGCTCCGAGGCAGGAGTGATTTCTGTAGTCCCGAAAGGGTGTAGAATATGCTACACTTTGAAGCTAGAGTTCCCGATGACAAACAACGAAGCCGAATATGGAACATTGATTGCGAGACTCAGGATAGTGAAAGAATTGGAAGTTAAGACCCTACATATATTAAACGACTCTCGCTTGGTGGTCTGCCAAGTTGAAAAGGATTTCAAGCTAAGGGAGTGAGACTTTCCCCTTACCTAGTGAAGGTGTTAGAACTACTGAACGACATTGAGCACTATACGATAATGCATGTCCTTAGGAAAGAGAATACAAAAGCTGATTCACTAGCCAAACTTGCTAGATCTAGGGATACACAACTTATGGGAATCGTTCCAATGGGGATTTTATTATCTCTAAGCATTAACCATATGGATGTTAATTGGATCTTGGATGTCGAGGAGGAGAAGGCGTCATGGATGATTCCAATATAAGATTATTTGCTGAAGTGAGTCTTACAACTAGAAGAAATGAATGACAAAAATTCCTATGTAAGGTACCTCGATTTATTATGTATGAAGAAGTGATATGTAGTAGAGGATTCTTGAGCTCCTTACGACAGTGTGTCACCAAACTTGAAACTAAGAAAATCCTCGCGGATGAGCATGAAGGAAGCTTAGGCTATCACATTTGGGGCTAGACATTGGCAAAGAAAGTTCTTTGCTACAGATACTTTTGGCCAACTATCAGCCGAGAGGCCACTAATTACCCCCAGACGATGTGATATATGCCAAAGGTTTTCAAAGATACCAAGAGTGTAGGATTCAGCAATATACCCTAAAGGAGGATGAATAGGGTATTTAAAAATATTACAAAAACACTACTGATTAAATATAAAATAGAGTACGGAAACATAAATGAAGAAAATAAAGAACACAAAATACACCCAACTTCGGCCTAATGCCTACTGTTGCTCCCAAAGTTATCACTAGAGTTAAAAACCCAAACGCTTACAATTAGTAAATTTGTAGATGGTGCTAACAAATACTCTAACTCTATGCCTGATAACCCTGCCTGAACTCAATGCTTGAGATTAGAATCCCTGAACTATAACATGTAACTCTAGAAAAAAATATGAATGGGAGTACAACCATTGTAGGGCGGAGTTGACAATGTTAGGTAGAGGTGATGGAAGGGAGCACAACCATGGTTGGCAGCGGCTTTGGAACAGTGTATGGCATTGTGAATTCATGTTCAAAATTAGGTAAAAGTGGGAAAATAGGTTGCACTGTGTATGTGAGTTCATGGGTGGAAGGTAATAGTAATTACCATTTTGCCATTGGATTATTTTTTTATTTCATATCTTTTGAATTCCAAATCGTATAACTTGTGTAACTCTTTCATACAAACTCCAATTCATGTATGGTTTCTTCCGTTGGACTCGTGTTATGATTCCAAACAATATGGCACTTGTTTTGCTAAGTCTGGTGGCTGTCTGAAAAAGCGTGTTGGTATGGGTTATTTAATTTAATTAATCGAGTTTCTAAATATTAAATAATTAACCATTGATGAATAATTATATTGGTTAAGATAAATTGTGTTAGATTTACGGTTGTTTCGACTATTGCCATGTTTTGGGCGTTGATGCTTAATTTGATTGGTTTGGTGTTAATTATTGCAATATCGAATGTTTGATTATAATTTGTTGTTGACTCAAAAAGATAATTGATAAATAAAAATAAATGAGAATGTCTAAATTTGGAAAAATCAGTTAAATAATATCAAATGAGATTGTTTACAAATTAGAAGTAATATTTGTAAATAACAGTAATTTAACAATTTTATGTAAATAAACATGGAAATTTGAATAAGTTTATTATTTTTGAATTTATGGGGAAATTCATAAATAACAACGAAAAATATATTTCAAATTGATATTAAAGAATTTATTATTTATTAAATAAAGAGAAGATTAATAAATAATAAAATGATTTTTGTGAAAAACTGTATTGTTTTAAGTAATTAACAATATAGTAGAGTTTATGGAATTAATTGGAAAATATTATTATTATTATTGGAGTAATAAAAATAAGAGGTATTTTGGAATATTAATAATAGTAAAATTATGTTTTCAGATGTGTTTTTGAGCTATGTTATTACTATTTTGAGATAAATAGTAATAAAATGAGTTTTGAGGATTAAAATGGGAACTATTTTGAGAAATAGGGTGGTTGTAAAAGAAGATTTAAAGAGATTGGATTATATATTGTTATTTTAAAGTAAGATAATAGTATTATTGATTTTGAAAGTAATGTGGTATAAGTTACTAAATTACAATGTTTAGAAATATTTGGAGAAATAAGTTTTCAAAGAAGATTTCTGAAGTATATTATTGTTTTTGCTTTGAGGTGGAATAAATAAAATGCGTTTTTATAGTAAACATTAATAAAGTGATTCTATACGTAAGAGAAATTAGTGTGTGTAAATATCTCTTTTGGATGGTTGAAACATATGTGGGTAATTATTGTGTGTAAATTATCATATATGTATGTTATGTAGAGATGAAATTGCACTATGGTGAGTTATGCGATATTTCATTATTATTATACAATGTAATTTGTAGTTGATTATTGTGAATGTAGTGTTACTAATATAATGAATTAGTATACACTGATGATTTGAATGTTGTGTTAATAATGTATCGAGTTAGTACACATTTGGTTATTTGGTGTATGTGTTACTAATGGGTTGTGTTATTGCACATTTGTTGATTTTGTGTTCGCATTACTAATATGGTGAGTTAGTACACATTGGGTGATTCATTGTTTGTGTTACTAATATAATGAATTAGTGCACATTTAGTGATTGATGATGGTTTAGTAGGAATAGTGTTTCTTGCTTGCATTAGTTGCATTGGTTGCATGGATGCAACGGTTGCATGGATGCAACATTTGCTATGTGTTAATAAGTATGTGGATGCAGGAGAAGAGCAGGAAACAAAACTACGCAAGCTTGATCCCCAGTAGGGGTACGTAGGCAGTCTTTTTCTATGCAATAGCCCGCGGTTCTCTTGTGGTCAAGGTGTATAAAAATTGGCATAGTGCAAAAATAGTTGAAACATTTTTCCTTTTATTATATATATATATATATGTGTGTGTGTGTGTGTGTGTGTGAAGTTGCAGGTAGAAGCTGAAAAGAGAATGAAAAGGTTGATATAGACTATATCATGGATAACTGGTTTGGTATATTCTTTTATACCATTATTATATTGTTCATAAATTAGTGATACTTGATGTTTCAAAATGTAAATTTATGTGATGATGCTGTATGATAATTGTATTATTGAGTTAATGTACATTTACATTTATATTTGATTCCACCGTGAGGCTTTCTTTTATTTTTGTAGTCTTGAAATTTTAAATTGTAAAACAAACGATCCACTTTTTTTAAATATCAGAAATTAGTTACAATCGTAATTTTGTGATATTTGTAGTTGATTTCTAACGTTAAAAATAGTGGTGCATCACACTTGGTATCAGAGCTTAGGTTTAGCGATTCATTGGTCCTTGGGTAGACTTAACCATTTAGGATAGGTTAAATTTACAATGTGGGTTGGGTTAAAAATATAGAATGAGAGAGCGTTCTTATTGGTTGTTGTATTTTTTTGTATGTACGGGTTGTGTGCATATATACCATTACCTTGTCCTATGATGTTAGTTATTTATAGTAACCTTTGAGTGGAAAATAAATACTATAGAACGAGGTAAAATGAGCACTTACAGGAGGGGTTAAGTGTCGCTTATGACTCGAGTGACACACATATGATGTTAAGACCTAACCTTAATAAGTGAGCCTATTTTTGTGGAGTTTCAACTTATAAAGTTATGTTAAAAATATACATTTTTTTAAAAGTTTTTTTACTTACGTGGGGAAAATGTATGTTTTGGACTTGAAGCGATTTATTCAAAATTTTAAAAAGGGTGAAGATAAAATATTTAACTTGAGGAAATTTTGTTTTGTTTGTTGAAAAAGCTGATTTAGTAAGTAAAAAAAGCTATTTAATAAAAAGTGTTTTATTTAAAAAGAACATCCTTGAAATTTGAAAAGCTTTTGTAGGGAAGCTAATTTTAGTTGTAAATGTTTTCTATGTGAAGAATGCCTTTTGATAAACAAAGTTGGGAAGGAAACATTTTTTTGATGGAGGATTTTGACAATAAAAGGATGTACTATGAAATACCTAGTTAAACATTTTGGGAAAATATTTTACAATGATGGAATTAATTTGATTCAAAAGTGAATTTTGAAAAAATAAGCAAGATAGCTGATTTGAATAACACACTTTGGTGGTGTTTGTTGAAAAGTATTTTATTCAAAAATATTTTATTTAGAAGAACTCCATTTGAAGAATGTAAGACTTGGCTATGTGACATAAGGTGAGTGGCAATGTGGCACGATGAGTTTGAGTTTTCCCTACACCCATTATGATGATGTTGCTCTGGAGATTGTTATGTATAAAATTTCCCCAAGGCATTATAGGAATGCCTAGTTATTCCTTTCCATGGAGAGAGGGATTGCCTATTTTGGTGTGGGGACAGTAACCTTTTACTTGTATTGGTTTGCTCTGGCTGAATTTTCTTTATTGATTTGTTGCTTGTTTAGGTTAGTTATATTAATTTGATTGTGTTTTTTATGGTCTATGGAATGATTATTTAAATAATTCCATTTGTATTATTTTATTATTGTTTACTTGTTTTATAATGGTTGGTTATTAGTTTATGTTATGCATTTTCGAATTAATTCTTCCTGTTTGATTCTTTTTTTTTTTAATTTTTTTGTATTGCTTCAATCTGCTTGATTATTGGTTGTCTGTTGTTTTCCTTGTTATAATTGTGTACATTATATGTTAGGACACATTGCATGTTAGTGTCGATAATCTTATGATAAGGTAGTAACCCATTGTTAACTTTCCAGGGATGTGCATTAGAAAAATCAATGAGATGATAAGGGATCATTGATAATTATAAATGTGATGGTGTTTCATGGGCAAGGGTATGTGAGGATGCTCACTTGTGTATCGTGGACCTTGGTGATGGTCTAGCTTGCCTTGGTGATGGCAGTACCTTGGTGATGGTACGTGATCCAACACTGGGATCCAGCAGCGATGTGGTGTGTCGTCGACCTTGGTGATGGTCGTATGAGATATCATGTATACAAAGATATCTTGTTGATGATTCGAGACCTTGGTGGTGGTTGGGAAGAAGTGGCATCTTGGCAATGATGCAAGACCTTGGTGTTGGCCAGGTGATGTGAAGCCTTGGTGATCGCTATGACGATGGAAGACCTTGGCGATGATCGTACGAGTTGACATATTTCCGAGAGCATATTAGTAGTGATGCGAGGTTTTGGTGATGGTCTAATTCGCCCTGGTGGTGGTGAGAAGTGTTCGATACAAGACCTTAGTGGTGGTCTACTTTGCCTTAGTGGTGGCGATGAATGTTTAGCATAGGACCTTAGTGATGGTCCAGTTCGCTTTAAGGATGGAAAGGGGCTACTTTTAGGCTGGTGAGGTTGTGGAGCTAAGTAGTTATCGACCTTAGTGATGGTCGCATGGATTATTGTGTACCCAATTGTTATTAGTGAAATACCTTAGTGGTGGTTTATATTATTCGATCATATATGTGATCAGTATAGGTGTTAATACACGTAGTTTAGTTGTTGGTATGCTAGTGTGAGGATGATACCCTATTGCTTTGAGTATGTGTGCTTTATTTTGGTGGGCTATAATGATTGTTGATCTATGTATTTATGTATGCATGCATGTTTGGGCCAATCCTAGTTTTTTTGTTATAAACCCTGTTATGAACTAATATGGTTGGGCCGTTGAGATGCATATTATTACTTGTAAATGAAAATGACATATGATTGAGGTTGTTTCATTTTTGTTAATGTGGTTTTATTTTCATACTATAGTTTTAATTGCATGAGTGAAGAAATATGGTGGTACTATAGTATGTGTGATGGATTCATTGTTGTGAATGAATGTTGTGTCATGACTGATTTTGCTATGTGGTTGTCGTATACCATTTTATAAGTTGTTAGTTGTAATTAGCGTGCTTCCCCATATTTTGTGATTAAATCCACGATGATGCTTCTTTGATTTGGCTAAGGTTTGTATTTGGGGAATCGCGAGGGCGCAATTCTTTTAGAGGGAAAGAATGCGATGATCCATAAATTTGACACATTAATTGTTAATTTTAAAATAATTGTTTAAAATATAATTTGGTGGAAAAAGACAAATCCGAGTAGGATTGTCTTTTTGGGGCTTTTGATGTTTCCATTGGGTTTAGGAATATTGAAAACGTATATTTCAATAATGACATGATATACTTTCGTTAGAGTTCAAAAATGGGCTTTTCGGGCTTTATGAACGCTTAGGCCTAACTTCACCATTTTTCCCTGCAAATATAGTGTTAAGAAACCCTAGCCTTCATCTTCTTCCTATTTTTCTGCCCTAATCCTGAAGCCAATCTAATTCCTCTTTAATGATGATTAGCAAATTAATTAAAAAGTGATTAAAATTCAAAGTGACCAAACCCTATCGAAATATATATCATTGGAAAGCTCTCGATGAATGGAATAGGCAGAAAGCATTCGTTTTTGGGTACGACACTCGAGTCGATCATAATTCATAGTCAAAGTTAAAAAGGGCGAAACCCTAATAGCCAATTTGGGTGTTTTCATAATATGGCGAATTAGGAGGTGAGGCTGGTGGCAACGGGTCGGGGTCGAAGTATAGAATATATCTGCTCTCAATTTGGAGAACCAATTAATAAAGCATTGTAATTTGGCATTTAAAGTTCAAGTTGGTGGAAAGTTTGACCATTAATTTCCCATGATTGGACGAGCTACGTAAGGGGGAGTTGGTCGTGTTAAGTAGAGGTGATGGAAGGGAGCACAACCATGTTGGCGGCGGCACTGGAAAGGCTTGTGGCACTTTGAATTCATGGTAAAAATTGGGTCAAAGTGGAAAAAATGGGTTGCATTGTGTACATGAGTTCATGGGTGGAAGGTAATAGCAATTACCATTTTGCCATTGGATAATTATTTTTTCATTTTATATATTTTTAATACCAAATCATATAACTTGTGTAACTTTTGCATATGAACTTCAATTCATGTGCGGTTTCTTTCATTGGACTCATGGTGTGATTTCAGATGGTTTGGCATTGGTTTTGCTAAGTTTGGAGGCTGTTTGAAAAAGCATGTTGGTACGTGTTATTTAATTAACTAATTGGGTTTCTAAATATTAAATAATTAACCATCGATGAATACTTATAATGGTTAAGATATGTTGTGTTAGATTGATTGTTGTTTAGATTATTGCAATGTTTTGGGTATTAATGCTTGATTTGATTGGTTTGGTGTTAATTATTGCATTGTTGAATGTTTAATTATGATTGGTTGTTGACTCGAAAAGATAATTGATAAACAAAAATAAACGAGATTGTCTAATTTTGGGAAAATTAGTTAAATAATGTAATTGAGATTATTTACAAATTAGAAGTAATATTTGTAAATAACAGTAATTTAACAAGTTTATTTAAATAAACATGGAAAATTGAATAAGGTTATTATTCATGAATATATGGAGAAATTCATAAATAACAACGAAAAATATATTTCAACTTGAAATTAAAGAACTTATTATTTATTAAATAAAGAGAGGTTTAATAAATAATAAATGATTTTTGTGAAAAATTGTATTGTTTTAAGTAATTAACGATATAATAGATTTTATGGAATTTATTGAAGAATAATATTATTATTGTTGGAGTAATAAAAATAAGAGGTATTTTGAATAATAGTAAAATTATGTTTTCAGAAGTGTTTTTGAGCTATGTTATTACTATTTTGAGATAAATAGCAATAAAATGAGTTTTGAAGATTAAAATGGGAAATTACTATTTTGAGAAATAGGGTGGTTATAAAAGAGGATTAAAAGAGACTTGATTATATGTTATTATTTTAAAGTAAGATAATAATATTATTGATTTTGAAAGTAATTTGGTATAAATTACTAAATTACAATGTTTAGAAATATTTGAAGAAATAAGTATACAAAGAAGATTTCTGAAGTATATTATTGTTTGTATTTAAGAAATTATTTTTGCTGTGTGGTGGAATAAATAAAATGCATTTTTATAAATAATAAAGTGGTTCTATACTTAAGAGAAATTAGTGAGTGTAAATATCTCTTTTGGGTGATTGAAACATATGTGGGTAATTATTACGTGTAAATTATCATATATGTTTGTTATGTAGAGATGCATCGCATTAGGGTGAGTTATGCAATATTTCACTATTATTACAACATGGTGTGTTGTTGATTATTGCGAATATAGTGTTACTAATATAATGAATTAGTTTACGTTGATGATTTGAATGTTGTGTTACTAATGTAGTGATTTAGTACACATTTGGTTATTCGGTGTATGTGTTACTAATGGGTTATGTTATTGCACATTTGGTGATTTTGTGTTTGCATTACTAATATGGTGAGTTAGTACACATTGGATGACTCGTTGTTTGTGTTACTAATATAATGAGTTAGTGCACATTTGGTGATTGATGATGGTTTGGTAGGAGTAGTGTTTCATGCTTGCATTAGTTGCATTGGTTGCATGGATGCAATGGTTTTAATGTGCTTACAAGTATTTGGATATAGGAGAATAGCAGAAAATAGAACTACGTGGGCTTGATGCCCAACAGAGATATGTAGGCACTCGTTTTCTATTCAATAACCTATGGTTCCCTTGTGGTGGGGGTGCACAGAAATTGGCGCAGTCCAAACATAGTTGAAACCATTTTCCTTATATATATATAGGTATGAAGTTGCAGGTAGGAGTTGAAGAGGGAATGAAAAGGTTGATATAGACTGTATCATGGATAGCTGATTTGGTATATTCTTTTGTACCATTATTAAATTGTTCATAAATTAGTGATACTTGATGTATTGAAATGCAAATTTATGTGACGATGATGATGTGTGATAATTTTATTATTGAGTTAATGTACATTTACATAGATATTTGATTCCGCTGTGAGGCTTTCTGTTATTTTCGTAGTCTTACAATTTTAAATTGTAAAACAAACGATCCACTGTTTTTAATATCAGAAATTAGTTGCAATCATAATTTTATGACATTGTAATTGATTTCAGGCATTAAAAATAGTGGGGCATCACAATCTATTACTGATGGAACAAAGTTAAGTTTTAGTCCCAAGGTAGTATTTTTAGGGGATGTAATTGGTGCCTTTAGAAATTTAACATTACTTGTTTATACTGTTCTTATTGTTACTACGCTCATACAGACTGAGTGGTTTCAATTCATACAATTTGACATTGATTGGATGGATATAAAGATATAGATATGACCCAAGTGGTGGAGGAAATTATCATTATGGATTTGGATTGGAATCTTTTGGTTTGATGTTGTAATCAATTGTTCTTAGTTTAACTTCTGTTGGTTTGGAGAAAATATGTAAAAAGTGGGAAGTTAGATTTGTGTGGGGAATATCAAACCTCATTACGTTTCTTTGCTTTATAGCTATGATTATAATAGCCTTTGTAGCTAGCAAAGTGGAATGCTCCAGTAAATGCTTACCTTCAGATGGTATTGTTTTAGCTGCACTCGGGAAAAAATACAGGAAGGATGGTAGAACAATATTAAGTGAAAACCAAATTTTCCTCTTCATCCCGGTGGTATTTTCTATGTAGAATGCATTTTCGACCTTGGGAACAAGATCGATTTTGGGGGGATGGTAATGATACGCTACATTGACTGATACAAACAGTGGCACTCTACAATATTTTTAGAAATAGTATACTATGTTTCTAGAAGTTATATCAAGGCAACTTATTTTGTTTTCAATAACAAATTATTGTTACAAGCTTATGGCCTAAATTTATTTCAATTTGTATTGCTGATAAGGTAGCCTTGTAGCATAGTTTTTTATACTCTAGGATGTTAAACTCTATATATAGTGGGGTATTGTGTAATGAATGGGAGGACACTTAATGAAATAATTTCCCATTATTCTCTTGCTCTGTCTATTTCTTCTCTCATTTCCAGTTTCTCTCCTTTCTTCTCTGCTTGTTCCTCTCCAATCTCAATTCTTCATCATGAATTCTTGGTAAGCAAATATTAAGTCGTATCACACCGTCACCAGTTCAAGTTATTGCCACCACCAAATAATCTTGTCGTAGCCAGAAGCTCATCACTGCCTGGAGCTCGTCAGTGCTGCTGAAAATCAAATGCTGAGATTTGGTAGTTGGAATCGAGATAAAAAATGGGTGTGGCTAAGTTTGCTTTTGTTTATGGAAGCTGCCAATGACAATGGAGAGGAGGTGGGATGTGTTGTATTATTGTTGGAGCTTGGAACTGGCTTGAAGGTTGTGTTATCAGAAATTGAATGCCGCTAGAACTAAAACGTGATGCCTGAGATGAACTTTTGGTCCCTATCGTTGATCCCTGTTGCCTTTTTGGTGCAATGCCATAGTTGAAATCAAAGCTTATTGTCTAGAGATGGTTGTTGGAGGTGCGTCGTTGAGCTTGGATGGTTGTGTTGGTGATGATTGTACTAGCTTGCCACATGAGTTTCAAACCATGTGTTGCTGGTGATTGAAGTATGACGAAATAATATCTATTTACGTAACTAGGGGTTGGTATGCAATTTATATCATAGGATTGTTTGAAAACAGCCATGGTCGATGTATTGAATTAAGAGTTTTGGAATTTTGATGTTTGGGTGTATAAATGATCGGTAATTTTTGAAGCACATGAATTGAGTTTGATAATGGCAATGTAGATGTATGATTATCGATGGTTTTGATGTGTGATGGAGCATTGTTTATATCACAGATATAGAATATATTTTTCCTTGTTTGATATGGATTGTAAAATAATTTGCTTTCGTTTTTAGAAAATAAAAATCCATATAGTCAAATATAAATTATGACGTACCCTCCGCAGTATATTGTTCGGCTGTGTATATATTTTCTTGCTTTTGATATGTATTTGTTTCCTTTTCTTTGTATATATAGACTCTAATTACGCATTGATTTATTTTCTTTTGCTTTAGATCTTTATTTGTTTCATTTTCTTTATATATGCAGTATTTTATCATACTGAAAGGAAACTTTACCATAACCAGTATTTTTTAAAGAATCCTGTAAATATACAACAGTAGACAAACACATTAAATAAAATGTATGTTTACCAACATCAAGTAGAAATCACCGATTGCACTATTTCATAATCTCCCTCTTTTGATACTAACAAACATATGTTAAGATTTACATATAAAATACACACGTGTATGTCATGTGTGAAACTAATGTGTGATGACATGTGGTTCAATCAATAATAAACTCAGTATACAATAATTTTGTTTTGTTTTATCGAGTGAAGTATTTACATGAGAACAGTTTTATCCCTAACTCATTACAAATGTGATCAAGACAGTTAGATCCATACATTGCCGTGAGGTCTATTAGATGAGGGAAAAACATTACTTAATGTGTTATTATGCACCGATGCTAAAGACTTTTCAGCACAGGTTAGATACCCTTAGATAATGTAAATCTACGTCCATATTGCATCCATTTTTCATGCGTAGGCCTATAACATAAGAATATTTGATATGTGCTTTACTTTTCATATGGAGTGTGTACTTGACTTTTCCTCGATACCCACTATTTTTTCAATCAAATTTTACTACATTCTGATTTATGTTAACATTACCCATACATACATAGAATAAGAAACATGGATCTATAGAATGTGATAGACAAGAAGATGTTGTAGGATATGTAATAATGTGAAATAGAACGCTAGTAACTCATCCTGAACTTGGACGATGATATATAACACTATTATTTTACTTAAGAGCATACAAATTCGTTTCCCAACAACTACGTAATCATTACTCATAGATTTGATAAGCATAAAAAGTTCAATTCAATCAGAGCCATATTATCCAAAATAAAAAAATTTAAGGCAATCCAAGAGTATTTTTCTTGCATCTTTGATGTCTTTAAAAAATAAAAAAAAGTAAGAAAAGTTAACAAGCAAAGAACTCCTAATTATTTTATGGAGAATAAAAAAATATACTCAACAAGAAAAAGAAAAAGTTGAAAGAAAAACAAAACCGAAGAAAGGGAAAAAAACTAAATGAACACTCAAACAGAAATCATACTAATACATATCCTTACTCATCAAATCTAGACGTAATCATCAAAATCTATCTTTCAAAAGAGGTTCTGTAAGAGATATCAACAAGTTGTAAATAAGTGGAGGTGAATTCAATGCAGATGTTCTCTTTTGAAATATGATCTCGAACGAAGTGATGTCTTACATCTATATGTTTAGTACATGAGTGGTGAACATGATTGTTTGACAGGTCAATTGCACTTTTACCATCATATTTTAACGAAATACGTTGAAATATTAAGCCAAAGTGTAATAAAGTTTATCGCATTTATAAAACTTGAGCACAACAACCGCCTAAGGCAATATATTCTGCTTTAGTAGTAAATAGTGCAACACGGTTTTGTTTTCAACTTGACCATGAAACTAATGAGCGACATATCAAGAAACAAGTTCTAGTGCTTTTCCTGTCCATAGGATAACCAGCATAATCAGCATCAAAATAACCAATTAAGTCAAAATTATCACAGGAGCGATACTACCATCCAAATTTTTTTTGTGCGCAAAGGTATCTTAAAATTCGTTCTGTGGCTTCTAAATGAGATTCTTTTGGATTTTCCTGAAAGAGTGCACAAAGATAGATGGAAAACATGATACTGGGTCTAGTAGTAATAAGATAGAGAAGAGATCCAATTATACCTTGATATTTTGTTTGGTCAACTATGACTCCTTTTTCATCTTTTTTAAGCTTGGTTGAAGGATCATGTGTTCCTCAGTGGGTTTACATTCTTGATACCATATCTTTTCAATAGCTCCTTCACATATTTTGTTTAGAGATAAAAGTTATCTTATCACTTTGCCTGACATGAAATTCTAGAAAATGCTTTGACTCTCCTACCAAGCTCATTTCAAATTTATCCTACATGACCTTTTCAACACTTTACACAATTTTTCATTAGTAGTACCGTAAATGATTTTATCAACGTAAATTTGTATAATCAAAAAGTCATCATGCTCATATAATAAAAAAAGTAGTGTCAGCACTTCCCATCTTAAATCCGTCTTCCAAAAGATATGCACTAAGACACTCATACCAAACCCTAGAAGCTTGTTTGAGACCATATAGTGCTTTTTCAACTTTGTACACATGGTTTGGAAATTCACTGCTTTTAAAACCAGGGAGTTGTTCTACATAAACATTTTTTTTTCAAATAACCATTTAGAAAGACACCTTTTACATCCATTTTCTTATGTCTAAAATCTTTAAAACGTGTAAACGCTAGCAAAATTATAATGGCCTTTAATCTTACAACTAGGGAAATTATTTCCTCAAAATCAATGTCTTCTTTTTTATTATATCCATTTGCAACCAATCTAGCTTTGTTTCTATTTACATTTCTAGATTCATCAAATTATTTTTGAACACCCATGTTACCTACAACTGGATAGTCATTTGGTCTAGGAACTAATTCCAAACATTATTTCTCACAAATTGGTTTATTTCACCTTGCATGGAAAATATCCAACATTTTTCACTAAGTGCAACATCAATATTTTTCTGGTTCAATTTTATAAATAAAACCGCTATGAATACACAAAGCTCAAAAATTTCTATTGAATGAAGCACATGTTTGTATACTTGCCATTGGATTACCTATAACCAATTCTGGTGGATGAATTGCTTTAAACTTCAAATTCTCAATTTTCAAACTTGATTTTGAAGGCTCAGTAGTGCATGGTTGCCTACATTGTTGTATTCACAACATCTTTCATTTGCACTGTCATCTCCATCATCATTTTTGTGCTTCTCCATAGTTGCATCAACATTTGACTCATTAAACTTCACCTTGATTGACTCAACAATTGTTTTCAAGTGCTTGTTGAAAATTTTATACACTTTGCTCCTTGATGAATATCCTATAGAAATCCCTTAATATGTCTTGGACTCAAACATCCCTAGATGATTGTTGAGCCTAGAAATGGAACAACATTCAAAAATGAATAAAAGTATAGAGATCTAGCAAAAACTGCCAGTAAAACAGAGAGAATACCAAAAAATTTATAGTGGTTCAGAAAATCTGTACCAGCCTGATTGTGATTGGTACCGATCTGAATTCCCCTAGAGGAAGTTCTCATACTTCCTCCAGTAGTTCCCCTTACTGCTCCAGTAGCCTTTTTCCTCCCGCTTCTGTTTTCCATCTCGTCTATTTTGACCAGAAGTAGAGTTCTCCTCTTCGAATGCACCATGCAAAGTACCCTATTTTCCTTCTGGTTCTCTATGACTGACAGGTTAGCAAAGCTATATTAGCATCCATCTTTTCCAAAAGCGCCTTTTGACTATCAGCCATACTCTAACTCTGCTCCTACATCATCTTATCAAACTCTACCCTTGTGACCATCTTTTAAGGAGCAGATGGTCCTGGCAATGCTGCTGCCTATTGGTTACTAACCTCCATAGATGAAAAGCTCCTTCACCTGCACCAGCTACCACTCCAGATCAACCTGATTTCCTTGATGGTGACATTGATTCTATATGCAAATTCTTCAAATCCTTAATGAAAATCTTATGAATTTAACCTCTAGACACTTAATCCAAATAGAAAGCTAGATCTATGCATGAGAACCTCCTTTCTCGATGAAAGCACCAAAATGTTGAGCCTAGAAATGGCATAACACCCAAAAATGAATAGAAGTATAGAGATCTAGCAAAAATTGTCAATAATAGAGAGAATACCTAAAAATTTATAGTGGGTTGGCAAATCTAGAGCCTACATCCACTGTATTGTTATTGATTATAGATTGTCAGTCATAGTACAAGTGTGACAAGTTCTAAATGCGTAGAATGGCCAAGAGTAGCTTTCTTTGCGACTATGGTTCAAGAGAGATAGAAGATAAAGAAAGCAAAATGTCAAAAGTCCTTTTCCAGTTGTCATAGGTGCTGTATTTGTAGGGAAATTGTCCCGTAGAATCAATAGATCTCAATATACCAAATCTAACTTAAGATTCGAGAAGACAGAAGGGGAAAGCGGAGTCCCCTGAGTTGAAAATTCTACTTGGTATCGACTTAAAGTGGACGGTACTGACCTGTCCTTTTGAGCGCTAGTTACTCCATCTTCCTTCCTTTGATATGGTATCATCAAATCATTGTACTCCGAGCACTTTTCCTAAGAGATCGTCCGAAAGATTCTAACATCACTTGTACTTGACTACTTTCCTTTAGAACTTCATTGGAGTTTTTTTTACCTATTCTATGAGAAATGGACCCTATGATGACCACCAAAGGCAACAATACACAAGTCTTAGTTCTAGAGTACACTGGGAGGCTAAAAAAGAGCTCGGTACCGACCAAAAAGTGGTTGGTACCGATCTCTCTCTTAGTTCCATCCTTGCTCCAAATTCTTAAGCCTATTCCTTTTGTCTTTCCAAGAATGTTCCCAAGTCCATGAATCATTTCATCTACGTCCTTACGTCCAGGTACATTTGAAAGCGATCTTGGTTAAAATGCCAGATAAAACTTGCCTCCCTAGAGTATGCTTCTATTAAAACAAAGCATGCTCTGGAACAAGACAAGTGTATATCACTATCCCTATACGTAAGTTAGTTATTCAAGAGTTGCTTCAAAAGTATCGTCTCTATTCCATGGATATCCATTTGATTGCTTTATATAGTAGAAATTTCATTCTCCGTGCTAAGGACAAGATTAACACTCTAGAGATTGTTCCACGCTTTAGTCCGACACGTACTCCCTTCAAGTTGCTCGTCATCCTCCTTGCCTTCATTTTTGGTCAAAAAACCATATCGGTACCGATTGAGTACTTTTATTTACTTACCGAATCATATAAGTACTCGGCACTTAAGATTTCCTTCACCATTCCTTACTGTCATCACTTTGTCTTGAGTTTTCGGTACCAAAATCTTGAGATCCAAATCCACCAACCAGAATCACTAGCCGTCGCTTCCACGAGACTTCAGCTGCTTCCTTTAGCCGTCAACGCCGCCTAATTCCTACCATAACCATCATTATTCACCGTACTAATCTTGCCATCGAACTCTCGAGCCCTAAGGAAAATTCAAACCCAAATTTTCCATATCTGGTGCTCGCATCGGTAGCACCATGACTGCTCATGGTGGTTGTGGGATCACCGTTGGCTTCGTTGGTGGTTATTCTTGGCCAAGGATTGATTTAGAGCATTAACTTATGCTCGACCAAACCTTAAGCAAATTTTTTTTGTTGAATCAACGCCTTTCCAGCCCTTGTCCTAAGTTGGACTCGAGGCAAACGTGGAACATACTCGAATTTCGAGAATTTCAATTTTAAATTCGAGTCGATCTCGTGTTTTTGCCTGTCTTATTTTGGGTTTATTTATGTTGTTTACGATTTTTTAAAGCCTTTGAATTTCTATCCATTCAAAATGAGCGAATTGACTTTTGTTAACAATCGGTCGATCACAAGTTATCATTCTCAAGATTGGTAAGATGGTTCTCTTTCCAGGAATGGTCCCACTTAATGAGTTCAGGCATTCAAATGATTCCATTGCATATTTTTTAAAATTACTGCACTTCATGTGCCCTATGAATGAAAATCTTCTATTCGCTTTGGACAACGGTTCCATTATTAATTATCCAATGATAACGGGTAAGATCTGATACACAATTTCGTCATGCAACGTGGCTTATTTTCTAACACAAGTAAGCAATTTACATAGGATGGTCCATTCGTTGTGTGTAGGACACAAGACTCATACTGCATAGATTAATACTTTCATTTGCCCCGATCGACGTTCAGAATTCGATTAGCTAATACATGTCGACATCCGTTGGATTCTGAGCGTTGGTCACACAAGTTCACATTTAAAATAGAATTCCAAAAGAAAACATACCTAACCACGTTGAAAACCAAGTTTTCCTGCACAGAATGACTCGTTATTCTCCTAGATTCAACATTGGCACTGAGCCATCAACACCTCATGAAGCTGGGTCTACCACTACTCAGGCTTCGACTTCTATACCTTTCGGACCTAGGCGTTTAATTGCTGTCGAGTTAAAAAGAATGATAGTGCAAGTAGAACTGATGCAAGATCCACCTCCTCTCATTAATGTCCATGTGGACTTAAGAGTTTTGGATGACCCTCCAGAGCAAATGCTAACAATTTTAACCACCAAGATGCTTCAAACCATATGTTGGCAACATGGGATTCCTGAGAATGACGTTCTTCTTCCAACGTAAATCCAATTGCCACACAATCCTCTGACAGGCTATATCGTGTGAAATAGATACATGAGTCTGGGTGGCACCGTATCGACTTTTAACCTATTCCGGTGCATGTTTATCCAAGAGCTCGGGTTAGCTCTGTCCCAAGTCCATCCCAATGGATATGCACTACTGAGCTCCTTGTACGTGCTATTCATGAACCAATTCTAGCGACCTCTAAACTTTCGAGAGTTAACTCACACCCTGAGCTTTAAACAACGGTGTGATTCGCCATCTTATTTGATCATCAAGGCCTAGCATCAATGCAAGGTCGTTGGATTGCTCTATAATAAATGTTCATATTTCAAGAATGAGTACTTCTTTGTTCGATGCTCATATGGCTTCAACATACCTTGGCTTTCCAGTAGTAAGATCCTTTTCTTTTCACTATTCCCACACTTGGAATTTTGCCATCCAAGGGCTTAACTTATTATCCAATTCCTTCGTAAATATTCCTGCTTGAGACACAAGTGAAGAGCATGCTGACACTCATAGGATCCTTAAGAGCATCCCTATTCAACATCGCTCAACCCCTTATCTACCGACGAATGAAAACCTTCATCGTTGCAACCTTTTACACCCTGGTCATTTCGTTGTTCCTACCGAAACCCCTCCAAGAAGCTCCAGAATGCCAACTAGGTCTTCTGCCCCCACTCGCAGCTTTGGCAGCAATTTTCAAAAGGAAGTGGAAGGTCCGTCCAGTACGACAAATGTTAATGAGCCGATCAATAAAGTTGCAGGAGAGCATGTTATAGATGGAGTTCAAAATGAAGGGGATGAAGCTTTGAAATGAAAATGATTCACGAAGAGGAGAATGGGGGAAAAGAAGTGGAAGAGGATAAAGAAGATGACGAAGGTGAGAAAGGAAACGACGATGATGTTGACTCAGACCAGGGAGGAGACGAGTCATATGGATAAATGTCTCCTAAAGGCATTGAACTCCTAGACTCACCATGACCAAATCGCATTATCATCAAAACTCCAAAGAAAATCACAAAGCCAAGCATGGCGCCAACTACTTAGGCGATTCATCCAGCTGGTTCCTCTAATGACATTTTTGGCTCATTATGCGATTTTGATATCCCAATTGCAAATATCCTTTGGAAGGTTCTTTGGACTTCAACTTCTCGTCTAAGGGTATCCTAGCCAAAGGAGGTGAGACCTCGTCCTTATTTCCTTCTAAACACGGTCCATAAAGTATTTAGGGGGACACTGGCACTCTACGCACTTCTAGGATCATGAACACACATGTCTTGCATTCATCTAAATTCTAATATTCCAAAACTTATATGATCCTTTCTCTTATTTCAGGTATCATGGGCAGAGATATATCCAGCAATCTCCAATACAGAATTTCCATGGAGAGAAAGTGCACTCTCGTTCTGTATCCGCCTCACTCTAGCCATCACAGGGAGACTAAAGAAGCAATAGCACGTAGAAAAGATCGAGTGGCATAAACTGATAGAAGGAAGAGACAGGCAGAAGAAAGGCACTCATACAATCATGGGAAAAGGCATAAAGGTTCTCACAATCATTGTAGTTCCTCCTCTGGTGTTCCTCCACCTCGATCTCAACCATAACTTGCTCCACAACAACAGACTTTAGTTTCACTTTCACTTGCTACTGCTGCTCCTTCTCGATCTAAAGGAATCACTACTCCTCCAACTCCCAGTTCCATCTAGTTGCATGCAAGCTGCCTTCTCCGACCTATGCTTTACTATTGTCAGGTTTGACTATGACATCAAGAATATTCCTAAGGAAGAAGCAAACCACAAGGTCAGATGGGTTCAAGAGCTGGTCGATCAAGGGTATTAGTGGAAAAAGCTTTGTTATGCCCTCTCCAATGTCGACCAAATCAACTAAATGAATATCCAGTCGTTTGAATTGGAAAAGAAGACTTATGACAGCCACATAGAGGGGTATAAAAAGGACTTGGAGAAGATGGAAAATGAGAGAGGGAGAAGAAGGCATGGTATTGGAGAGGAAGGACAAGAAATTGGTTGTAGCGATGACTAAAGCTCATAAACAGGCGGAGATCGTGATGAAAGATCTGTGGAAGACCGCTCATGAGGGTAATGCTACTTTAAAGACACTGCTTGCAAATATGGACTTTTCCCTCACTACAAAGGATGAAGCTATCCTAGCTAAGGACAAATCTATTGAGGACCAGAGGACCAAAATCCAAAAACTCTATGTCCAAAAGGACAAGCTCGAAAATGGAACGCATTTGGTAAAAATAGAAAGATTGGATGCTCAAGTTGACTACATTATCACCATGCATGATCAAAATGAGTTGAAAGAGTAGAAGGCCAAAGAGAGAGAAGAAATCAATACCACTCTTCAGCAATTCTTCGTCAATGTAATATAATATAAGAATCTGAAGTAGTTGGGGAGTACATATGCCAATACCCTCATCGATGCCAAGGAAGAAGTGTTGCATCGTGCAGAGGCGATCAGTGAAGTCCTCACCAAAAACAAGCTGAAAGCTAAGTACCTCAATGCTGAAGACATTCTAAAACTTAAAGAAGGAAAGGTTATCTTGGCCATGGAAGATGCTGCCGCTGAAGCTCCTGTCGACCCAAGTGCATCAGGTCAGGTAGAATCACTAACTCCCAAATCTCAAGAGCTTGCAATGGAAGTTCCTGCAACTAAGGGGGCTAGCTTTTAGGCTACCCAAGTTATCCTAACTTCCATAGTGATTTATCTTGTTGAACCTTATGTTTCCCCATTTGTTGATCCACCATTTCAGCATTCACTCGAAGAGGGGGAAATCTCTAAATCTACTATTCAACAACTAAGTCCAGGCGAAGGTGTATCCCTTATTTCTCCAGTATTCGAAGTTCTTCAGTTCTTTCTTGAGACTGTGACTAACCTCTACTTCTCCGTTTGTGAAGTTATAGGTCATCCTTCTCTCACACCTCCTCCACCGTTGATTACTCAAAGCTCAAGCTCGAGTCCTGCTACAATGACTACCAATTCGACCTAACAATGGGACTAATCATTCGAAGCCTCTCCTCCAGCTTTGTACTAAGACCTGATTTAGAGAAAATCGCCGCCTTGGAGGGATTGGACGACGCTTCCCAATCCTTAGGGGAAGACATCACTATAACCACTGCTTCAGCCCCGACTGAATCCATTTCCATGGTGGAGAAGCGGAAAATTGAGTTGTCCAAAGTGAAGGTTAAAACTAAACCTAGTCTTGAAAAGCCAATAAGCACCAAAGTGCCAAAATCTTCTTCTCGTATCCTTCATATCACTATTTGTCCTCTAGAAGCGGCAGCACCAATGCTACTACGATGACTTATGATTCCCCTATCCACCGTTTTGAAGTTCCTACCATCATTATTTTCGAGGGAGACACCACCCTTTCTGAAGGCAGCTCACCAAAAGATGATAAGGGCCAGAAGAGGTCTCATGATGCCTCGGGCAGCAAGGCTGGGAAGAAGAAGAAGAAGGGACACAATAAATAGGCTCCTCGGCGATCATATAGTAACTATAAGACAACTTTACTTGTCTCTTTTTAGGTTGTACCTTTTTGTTTTGCTTTTGTTATATATAGGTCGCGTTTATGTAGGAGAGGCCGTCTCAAACATTGATGTATATAAAAGGTGATGTAGTGAAAACCACATTTCCTTAGTAATCTTTTTGTTCCACATAAATTTTCGCATTTTCATGTACTATACCTACCTATATACAACTACCTACATATATAATACAATTGCTTGTACTGTGATTTATCCATAATGTACATGTTTTTTTTTACGCAATGCTTTTGTTTATTGTAACTTTGTGCATATAAATAAAATTCCTGCAATTTCTTTGGTTATGTTCCATTACTTAGTCCTATTTATAGCTTCCAAAGTGTTTTGTTTGGCTAACCAAAATTATAATTTAATCAATTGCATGGTTATTCCCGTTTATGTTAGGTCGAGGTTCCATCGACCATTAATGAGTTATAAATAATCCAAGTTCCGTGCTATTCCCTATCTCAGGGGAGTAGTGGTTTGAATGTATATCTCCCGACGTCCCCAATCTCGCCGATAACTGAGTGTGATCGATGTTATTCATAAGTTTACACTGTCAAACCTCTACAAAGTGTATCCTGCTAAGCCATGAGTGAAACCACAACTATTATGTTGTTCTATCACGTGGCGATTCCTATTTTTGGGACTAGTAACTCAAAATGCTAAAATCAAGACATTATTCTCTGACCTTGCCTAGAGCATTGGTCAGTGATTAACCATGTTGGGTAGATTATTCGATTGCCCCATTCTGATTATACTCTTCCAATCCTGATCCTGGACTTGAGGAGTCCGGTAGCTCATGGTTTCAACCTTTAATGATTATCCTCGCTTATCCTTGGTCAAACTTGTCCTGCTAGGCCACAAGTGTAGTTGTAAAGGTTTTAATCGTACACTGGTTCAAATATGCAAGAACTTATGTTTTTGGATGCCTATTCCTGGGCATCTTCTGCAAGTTCCACCTATCTCCAGGTGTTGACTGATAGTATTCGTTGACTGTCCTTATATCCTCGGCCCTGCGTATCCTGCCAGGCCATAAGCATGGTCATTTGAATCTCATCCACCCACCAGCTTATATTTCCAAAAACTGGCACTTTAACCTCCTTGTCCTAGGCATGCCATTCTGATAGTTCCTATCTTCAGGCAACAGTCAATACCTGAATGATGGTGTTGAATTATCCAATCGACCCCTATGATTATACTCCTCGGTCCCAATCCTAGACCAAAGGAGTTAATACCATTTCTGAGTATTTGGACATAATGCTAATCGCACAGCACAAGGTTTTGCTTATAAGGACACAGTTCCATTGGTTCAAGAAGCTGACTTTTACTTATAAGCAGAAACATGGGCAAATCCTACCTTATTACATTGCCCCCGGAATCCTTAAGTGGATTATTTGCAAAAGATAAATTAAATAAAACTAAATGAAATAGCACCAAAGCAACTCGTTATTCCATGCTCGTGGAATCATGATTCCATCAATAGTGGCCAGCTTGAATGTTCCATCTCCAAGCTTTTGTTAGATTACATAAGGACCTTCCCAATTCGAACCAAGTGCCCCCATGCCCGGGAGAACTCGTTTCAAGACGAGATCCCCTACCTCGAAGGTATGGTTTCAGACCTTGGTGTTAAATCGATGTGCCACTCTTTTCTGGTAAGTATTTACCCTTAATTCTGCTTCCTCCCTCTTCTCATCAATCAAATTGAGGGACTCAAGCAAGAACTCCTCGTTTACATTTGGATCGTATTGCCTTTTACGATGAGAAGGGACTTTCAATTCTATTAGGATCATGGCCTCTGATCTGTAGGCAAAGTTGAACAACATATGTCAAGTTGTGGACTTATGAGTTTCCTATAAGCCCATAATGCCAATGGAATCTCATTAACTCAGTTGCCCTTGGATTTAGTTAACTATTTCTTCAAGGTGGACTTGATGATTTTGTTCACCATCTACACTTATCCGTTCGCATTCGGGTGTGCTACTACCAAAAAGCTCTTCTCAATCCTATGATGGTTGCAGAAATCCTTGAACCCAGTACTTTCGAATTGTGTTCGATTATCCATTATGATCTTCTAAGGTGCTCCAAACTTGTAGATGATGTTCTTCGTCACAAAGTTGATTACATTTTTCATTGTGATCATGGCAAGCGGTTCGGCTTCGACCCACTTTACGAAGTAATCCACTACAACTATAGCTTATTTAGCTCCTCCTTTCACCATCGATAGCACACTGATAATATCAATTCCCAAACTGCAAATGGCCATGGGCTGACCATACGGGTAAGCTCCATTGATGGGGCTCTTGGTATCTTCACGAATCTTTGGCAATAGGTCGCATCATTTAGTGCAATCAACTGCATCTCGATTTATTATTAGCCAGAAATATCCATAGCAAAGTACCTTTTTTGCTAATGTCTGCCACCCATATATGATCGCCATAGCTATCTTCATGGCTCTTTATGAGGATTTTCCTTGCTTCTTCCTTGGTTACACTACTAAGCAAAGGGGTAGAGAATCCTCTTCTGTACAGTATTCTTTCTTACATCATGAACCGTGGTACTTTTCGAAGGAGTTTCTTTTGTTCACTCCTTTCTCTCAGGAGAATCCCCTTGAGTAAACAATCCTTGATTGGAGTCATCCATAACCCCTCTTCCTGTACGATCTCCAAAATTGACTTCCATCTGGTTGATACTCAGAGCCGTCAAAACCTCCACTGGAACCAACCCTATCGACTATGCTTCACCAGAACTAGCTAGCTTGGCCAATGAAGAAATCTTTGTATTCTCCTCTCTTGGGATGTACGTAATCATGTAATGCACTATATCCTCCAACAGTTCCAGTGCCTTTGTCAGGTAAGGAGCAAGTCTCGCACCCTTAACTTGATATTCCTTCCTCACTTGACAAACCACTAACTAGAAATCGCTGAATATATGCAGTGTCTTTATCCCTAGCTCCTTTGTTATCCTTAGCCCTGCTATCAATGCCTCATACTCAGCCTCGTTGTTAGTCGCGGGAAATTACAATTTCAATGAATAGCAAATTGATCGTCCTTCCGGAGTTACAAGCACTACTCCTGCACCTAAACTATATTCATTCAAAGGTCCGTCCAAAAACCGCTTCCAATGAGAAAGTATGATAATATCATCTTCCTCATCACCATCTAGTGCGGTAAACTCAGTAATGAAGTCCACCAACGTCTACCCGTTTATCGCTTTCCTTGGATGGTAAGTATATCATACTAACTTAATTCAATGTTCCATTTCAGCAATCTCCCCGAGGTCTTAGGTCGACACAACACCTATTTCAAGGGCCGATCCATTAGCACCTTAATCAAATGAGCCAAAAAATATAATAGTAGCTTCCTCGATGTAATCAGCAAGCAATATACTAGTGTTTCCAACTTCGGGTAATTCCTTTCCTTTCCAATAAACCGCTTGCTGATATAATAAACAGGCCTTTGAATTCTTAACTCCTCATGTATTAATGCTGCACTTAGTGTGTGAGCAGATACCACAAAATAAACGAACAAGTCCTCTCCGTCCAACGGTTTAGATAGAACCAATGGTGTTTCCATATACCTAAATAACTCTTTAAAGGCATTCTAACATTCCATCATCCATTCGAAGTTTTTCTATCCCTTTTTGAAAGCATCAAAGAATGGTATACACTTTTCTGTTGCCTTTGAGATGAACCGACTCAGTGCGGCAACCTTCCCATTCTAACTTTATAACACCTTCTTCATGGTCTGGGAGCTTACGTTCAT
Source organism: Allium fistulosum (assembly GCA_030737815.1). NCBI lineage: Eukaryota > Viridiplantae > Streptophyta > Magnoliopsida > Asparagales > Amaryllidaceae > Allium > Allium fistulosum. Next base: position 1,246,665,170 of record CM060902.1, on the reverse strand, counting down.
CAAGGTGTGAATCTGCTTTGGATTAGCCTTAGTTCCTCTTTCAATTTGATTTCTTGACCAACACGGGGTTCGATATCCATTCTCAGTATAGAGCATCGTAGATAAAACCGTTTAATTTATCCACTTCCTCCTTCAACACAGTGGGCCGCTTTGGACCAAGACTGCGTCTTTTGCTTTACGGGTGGAAACTTTGGGTCCACATTCAGTGCATGACATGCTATCTCCAGCAATATCCCACATATATCTGAATGTGTCCAAGCTAACACATCCAAGTTTACTCATCGAAAGTTAACCAACTCCTTCCTCAATCTGTGTTGCATTGAGATCCGATCTTAAGAGCCCAAGTAGGGCAATCCATATCGATTGGAACAATGCCCGTCAACTCAACTGGTGCCGCTCGCACTTCATCTGATTTCTTGCTGGGATACATAGACTTATCGAACCTGCTATGGTTCCTGAGACAGGGCTTGGGCTTTAATTGCTACGCTTTCGAGTTTTTAAAGCAGAGAGCCCTCTCAACATTCTTGTTTTTCTTGCATTACTTTGCCTTAGCTCAGCGACATAATATTCCCTGCCCATGCTTTAGTCTCCCCTTACTAATCTGATCCTGTTCTCCACTGGGAACTTTGTTATTAAGCTCTAAGGAGCCAGAGCTATCCTAAAATCGGCAAGTGTCGGTCATTCCAAAAAGGCATTGTACGCTGAATATTCATCTACTACTACAAACTTCTAAATCCACACCACTTTGCGGTCACCTTACTCCACGGACAAGTCTATTGTCCCAATTGGTAGTTTTCCCTCGCCTGTAAATCCTTGAATCCTGGGTTTACAAGGGTTAACATCCTTCATACCTATCTTCATTTGATCGAGCATTCTATTAAAAAGAATATTTATAGAACTTCCGCTATCCACCAAGACCCAATGTACCGTAGCCAACTCATAAAAGCCATAATCACCATAGGGTCGAAGGTTGGCGCTTCGACTCCATCTGAATCCCTACTCCTGAACACAATATTATCTGTTACTATTCTTTGCTACTTAGCGAGATCCCCGTCCTATGTAGCAAAGCAACTCTCATGTGGTTCATGCTTCAACGATCTCATGCACCACTCCATTTTCCTCCAGCTTTTCTCTACTGGATGAGGTCCACCTGTTATAGTATCGATAACTATCCTTCCATCAGTATGCTTAGGCCCTTCTCCATTGGGTCCAGGTTGATTTCCTTGGGCAGTTGGCCTTTGGGTCCTTACATTTTGATCGCTATCATGCGGCTCCCTCACATACTTTGTAATTTTTTTCTTCCTTATTAACTCCTTGATAGAATCCATAAGATGTCGGCACTCGTTCATGCT